>JARQOC010000002.1:693835913-694435913 GCA_033576535.1 Allobates femoralis | reverse complement strand
CTCCCCATGCATGAATATGCATGTCACATCACAGCACAGGAGATCAGTGGGGGGGACTGTATTCTCCTCTTTGCTCTCTGTGTGCAGCATCACAAGAGATGAACTACAACACAGAAACTGTCACAGCACAGCAAGGTATCTGCTTTACAGAAACAAATGGAGTCTAGATAAGGCAGACCTGCAGTAGCTCTCTCTCTCCGAGGTGATATCAACTGAACAGACCTGTAGGTGAATCCTGATACTGCACTGTTAGCAAAGGGAGGTGGGAGGAGGGAGGAGAGAGCTGCTGAGAGGGAGTGCATAATTACATGACAGTTTATACAGCACAGAACTAATCGTCTCTGCTTATAATGGGACAGGACTAATGCAGCAGCTCTCTGCAGGGTCTGACAATGGTGGTAACATGGAAACAACTAACGGTGCAATAATGATTTTACATGTTTTAAGAGGTCTGTCCAGGCACTATTAAAGGGTAATATTAGTATCATACTGAAAAATGACCTGACAGTGTCCCTTTAAGAAAACTATACAAGTTGGTTATCACTAGAATTATACTGACTTTAAGAATTATGTCATTTTGACTGAAAATTAAGCACAGTAAAAACAAAATTTTATAAAGAAAAGGTAATATTGCATGCTTTTCAGCATCTCACCCCACTTGAAATGTGTAACCCTGCAGCGGTATCCTGCTGTGCCCCGCAGACATATTCACTGGTTCTGAACTTCCACGGCGTCCTCCCCGGCGGCTCCTCAGCGCTTCTCCCCCGCCTCCTCACTTCCTGGTGGCAGGGAGAACACGCATAGGGCGCGCGCGCACTGCACTTCATAACTTTAGAGGGCCAGTATGCCCTTTTTACCTGTCACCACCTCTCAGCTAATTGCTGAGGGCTGGTGGATTCTTAAGGCCCTCACTTCCAATTGGAGGTGCCTGGGCAACTTCGTAGCTAGTCTAAGTTGCCATCTCTGGTCCCTAGCAGCGCATGCGGTTTTCTTTGTACTCAGAGATTCTAATGTGTTTTTCTTGATTTCAGTGTCAAATCCCTCCTGTCCGTTCACCCGCATACCGGTACCACTCTCGCTGGTTCCTGCCTTCTCCTCTAGTTCCCTGGTTTCTTTGCCCTGTTCCACCTTGGGTCGGACCCACAGGTTGACTGGTTCATTAGACCCTCTCTGGCTGCGCTTGGAGGAATCCCTGTATACGGGTAACCTTTCTTATGCTCCCCTAGAGGGACCCTGGTGTGGTGCCTGGTACCCTCTTCTGGTCGCTTGAGAGTTTGAGTAGAATATATATATACCCCTCAGATCGGCAAATTTTCTGTGGTCCTTGGAGGATCCCACAGGTGCGGGCTCCAGTGCCCGGTAAGCTGCCGGGGTTGGACTCTCTGAAGTCCCTCTCTTCCCCCAGGCTGGCTGTCTGCGCCTGGGATCTGCCTTTAGTCCTTCCCGGGTCCCTCAGGCGAGAGACCCTCCTTGCTCCCTCAGGCTCACTGCCTGGCTGACTCCAGTCAAAGATCTTGAGGCAAAGACTTGAAGCCCAAAAGGCCTCCAGCCAAAGACCTAAGATTCCCTTTCTTCCCCTGGAGGTGGTTTTTATTCCCTCCCGGGTACCTCCCACCATGTAATCTAATGTAGGGGTACTTGTGTGTAGGTTCCACCCATCAGCCTGAAATCCACTTGCAGCTGGAGTATCTGCACTGCTTTTATGGGTGCAGTACCCCTCTGTGTCGCCTGATTTGCGGGGCGCCACAGATATAGTATATCTTGACTTCAGCAAAGCATTTGACAAATTATCTCACACCATCCTTATTGAAAAAATGTGGAATGAACACGGCAACTGGTAAGGTACCTTCACACACAGCAATTTTGCTGTTTGCAGTGAAATCATGGAGACATTGTTCCATTTGTACACAGCAACATGATAGAACAATGTGTCCATGATTTCACTGCAACCAGCAAATTGCCAGTGAAATTGCCTAGCAAAATTGTTGTGTGTGAAGGGACCTTTAGGGGAATTCATAATTGGCTTAGTGATCGGACCCAAAGAGTGATCATAAATGGCTGCACATCCAGATGGAAGAATGTCTCAAGTGGGGACCACAGGGCTCTGTCCTGGGCCTTCTGTTGTTCAACATCTTTATCAATGATTTAGATGAAGGAATTAAGGATAAACTGATTAAAATTGATGACACAAAGCAAGGAGGGATAGCTAATACTAGAGGAGAGAGAGGATTCAGAAAGATCTAAACAAACTGGAACAGTGGACAGTAATTAACAGAATGGTTTATAATAGGGAGAAATGCAAAGTCCGACATCTGGGCAAGAAACATGAATAAAGCATATACAGAAAGGGAGGAATAGGGCTAAGCAACAGCTTTTGTGAAAAAGACCTGGGTATACTAATAGATCAGAGACTGCACATGAGTCACCAGTGTGATGCAGCAGGAAAAAAGACAAACAAAATTCTGGGATGTATTAAGTATTAACAGAAGCATCCAGTGTAGATCACATGAAGTTATTATCGCCCTGTAGTCCTCTTTGGTCACACCTCATCTGGATACTGTGTCCAGTTCTGGGCTCCACATTATAAAAAATACAACAACAAACTGGACCAAGTTCAGAGAAGAGCTACCAGAATGGTGACCGGTCTGCAAACCATGTCCTATGAGGAACATTTACAGGATTTGGGAAGCTTGCAAAAGAATAGAGAGGGAGATGTAATAGCTGTCTACTATAATCTCAATGGCTGTCACACTGTAGAGGGATCAGCTTTATTCTCATTCATGCAAGGAAAGACTAGACGCAATGGGAGGAAACTGTATGGGAGGAGACACAAATTGACTTTTTGACAGTGAAGGTAGTCAAAGAGAGGAACAGGCGGCCACGAGGGGTGGCAAGTTCACCTTCAATGGAAGTCTTCACACAGAGGCTGGACAGACATCTGTCTGGGATGATTTAGTGAATCCTGCTTTGAGCAGGAGGTTGGACCAGATGACCCAGGAGGTCCCTTCCAATTCTACCATTTTATGATTCTGTTCAGAGGTCATTCTGCAGGGAATCAGAGGAGGCGAATGGTGACCATCACTTATTGTGAATAATGGATCCTATCTTATCCATATAGGCATCATGCTTCTTTGTAATCCTATCTATGAAGATATTGAGATGACTGCGGAGTGATCTACAGTGTGTACAGATGACACTTTCCTTTATAATCACTTTTTTAGGGCTCTCTCCGGTATCCTATACTGATTCAGTTGTTGCTTTACTTTTTGGACCGTCACCAAAAATTACATCCATCCCTTATTGTAAACCTGAAATGCCATATTTCAATTTTGAGTTGTCAAAAAGAGAAGCTGGTGTTGTGCATCTTTACAATGTTGCCAATGCTATCCAATGTTTCTAGAATATATATATATATATTCAATGACATGATTATATTTTATGAGATGATAATTTACATTTCACAGTATTTTCATTTCTCTACAAAGCTCTCACTGGGAAGACATTTTAGGATGATTACGACTTATTTTTATTTTTAATATCTTCCATTTCCAAATTCTGTCATTTATATCGTCCCCAAGACCTGTGTTTTCCACACTAAGTAAATTCTCCTGAACATATTTTCTGCATGAAGCAAATATTAATCTGCGAGAGAGGTTATTACATTGCTTAGACCATGATTTCTGACCATATGCCACTTTTATGTGACACCAGATTGTCTGGTAATAGAGAAATATCCATCAGTCATTTCTAATGTGCTGTTATATACAGGACGATATAAGGTGCAGAAGCTGCTAGGTCATGTCTGCGTAAATCGTTAAAATGTTACTACTCTGGAGCCTGAGAGGGAGCGAATAAAGCTTTGATTTATTCCGGTTATTTAGCTGTCTAAGTCAATTGTTAGAAACTCGGCAAAGTACATCCCAAACAAGACCAGCCATTCTCTGATTCTAAGTAGCGATGAGCGAGCACTAAAATTCTCGAGTGCAAGATCAGATGCTTGGGCGGGCTCCACTCGAGTACCAAGTATAATGAAATTCAATGGGGAAACTTGAGCATTTTTCCAGACGACCCTATCGGGAGGGCTGAGATGGGGTCGAAAATCACCGAAATTGATAACAGCGCTCAGACTGAATGGGAACAGCAGGGTGAAGATGCCTGAATGTATTTCTTTCTGCCAGATCACTGCTGGGAACAATGTTCTTAAGGTGGGGTCACACGTGGCGATTTCGCCCGCGACATCGCCGAAAAGTGACGTCACAGCGATGTCGCGGGCGATATTGCAAGTGCGTCGCGCTGTGTGACAGCGCGACGCAACTGCAAATTATCGCTGGTCGCAGGTTGACAGGTTTATGAACATGTTCATAAACCTGTCAACCTGTGACCAGCGATTAGGCTGGATCGCGCCGTCTGACACTGTTGGCGGCGCGATCCAGCCTATATCGCAATGTTGCTGAGGATCGCTCGCTGGGCTGAGCCCAGCCCAGCGAGCGACGGCTCCGCCCACATCGCCGCAACGTCGTGCCGTGTGACAGCTGGCCTGCGATGTCGGAAGCGAGCGTGCACCTGCACATCGCTTCCGACATCGCAGGGCAGAATCACCACGTGTGACCCCACCTTTAGAGTATTGGGGTAGGTGCACACCTTGTCTATTTGGTTGCACAAATTTCTACATCTCTTGGCAGGAAGAATGCAACAGCAAATCCATGTGTTTCCTAGCGTGTTTGGACACCAATGAATGCTACAGACCAGTGTTTCCCAACTCTAGTCCTCAAGAGCCACCAATAGCGCATGTTCTCGGGATTTCCTTAGTATTGAACAGGTGATTATTATTATTTATTTATAGAGCACCATTGATTCCATGGTGCTTTACATGAGAAAGGGTTACATACAAACAAGTTAAAATACAATGAATAAACTAACAGTGACAGACCGATACAGAGGGGAGAGAGAGGACCTTGCGGGCTTACATTCTACAGGGCAATGGGAGAGAGACATAGGTTGGGTCTGCTCTGGTGGGGGTGGAGCCCCGGGTCCGATGGTGGTGGAGCGCCAGGTCTAATGGTGGTGGAGCGCCAGGTCTGACGTTGGTGGGGCACCAGGTCCAGTGGTGGTGAGGTGGCATTGTGGTCATTGCAGGTTGAAGGCTGTTCTGAAGAGATGGGTTTTCAGGTTCCGCTTGAAGGTTCCAAGTGTGGAGGACAGTCGGACATTTTGGGGTGCAGAGTTTCAGAGGATGGGGGATACTGGGCCAAGTCTTGCAGGTGGTTAGATGAGGAACGTACAAGTGTGGAGGAAGGAATGAGGTCTTGGGAGGATCGAAGATTACGAGTTGGATGATATTGGGAGATGAGTTCAGAGATATATGGGGGGGACAGATTGTGGACGCCTTTGTTAGTCAATATTAGTAGTTTGAATTGGATATGCTGGAGAATTGGGAGCCAGTGGAGGGATTTGCAGAGGGGAGAAGTGGAGGAATAGTGAGGAGAGAGGTGGATTAGTCGGGCAGCAGAGTTAAGGACAGATTGGAGAGGTGCAAGAGTGTTAGCAGGGAGGCCACAGCAGCGGAGATTGCAGTAGTCGAGACGGAAGATGATGAGGGCATGCACTAGTAGTTTAGTAGATTGAGGGTTAAGAAAGAGACGGATTCTGGAAATATTTTTGAATTGGAGGAGGCAGGAGTTAGCAAGGGCTTGGATGTGCGGTTTGAAGTACAAGGCAGAGTCAAGGGTTACTCCGAGGCAACGGACTTCAGGTACAAGACAAAGTGTGATGTCATTCATTGTGATAAATAGGTCTGGTAAGGAAGGTGTGTGAGATGGAGGAAAGATGATGAGTTCGGTTTTGTCTACATTGAGTTTTAGGAAGCGAGAGGAGAAGAAGGAGAATATGGCTGATAGACACTCTGGGATTCTGGACAGGAGAGTGGTGATGTCTGGGTCAGAGAGGTAGATCTGAGTGTCATCAGCATACAGGTGATACTGGAAGCCATGGGACTTTAGGAGTTGTCCCATACCAAGTTTCCTAGTGCGCATTTATGTGTACCTGTACGAGCGCCCCCTCTGTGTCTGACATGCGCTCATATCTCCACGGTCTCTCTGGAGTTGTGGTAGCCCGGGACCTTCCCGTCCTGGCTCCACCCCTCCATGACGCGGCGCTGTGACGCGCCGTCGCTCTGATTCAGAGGAGGCCCCCGTCGCCATGGTGCCATAGAATGCTGTACATCGATTGGTCGGCACTGGTTTTTAAGGCTCCCCTTCCACTTCCTATGCCACGCCCCCTGACAAAGTTTATCACAACGAAATGCGCATCGGAGCGCGCGGCTTTACTCTGACTACATAAGGTAACTCATACTGACCATGTGTGCTTATGTGCTACTTTGATCTTCCCTCTGGGGGATATCTGGTATTGGATACCTGCTATAGATATAATTTGCTTGGCTCTATTCATCCTTATCCTTACTGAGAACTCCCCTGGCCTCCCTGACTATGCTCCATTTATATGCACACCTTTCTTGATTACCATCCAGGATACAACTCTTTCTTACTTATATACAGTAACTGTGCTGTTTATTATTCAGATGTGCCTTATGATATCTATATGCTTAGCACAGAGCTCTATGAGAGATATTGACATAATCATATGTTGTTTCTCATATATCCTATGTGATACTACTGCTACGGTTATTTGTTTGTATATATACTGATACCTGTCTATTTAAAAGAGTCTTCACTGTGTGGTGTAGTAGTAATTTCTATTAATTGCATAGCTCATGTGTTATTTACTTTACATGTGAAACTAATATGCACTTGCACTTTTTGGTCTTTTTCTATCATCATACATTTATATTCTGAGTATTTAAGCCCGTATATGTGGTTGGATCACATTGTTTGTTCCTCCTATTATTTTTACCTGATTTTGCACGTCCTTAATAAAGTATACTATATATATTTCGTCTTACCCGTTAGTCGCTTTTTCTTCCCCCTTTTTTCCATACCAAGGGTATAGATTGAAAAAAGGAGGGTCCCCAGGACAGAGCTTTGAGGGACCCCAACAGAGAGGGGATGGGGCGAGGAGGTCGTGCGGGAGTGGAAGACACTAAATGTGCGGTTGGAAAGGTAGGGGAGATCCAGGAGAGGGCAAGGTCAGTGATGCCAATGGAAGAGAGGATCTGTAATAGGAGGCAGTGGTCAACTGTGTCAAATGCAGAGGACAGGTCAAGAAGGAGGACGACAGAGAAATGTCTGTTAGCTTTGGCCATGAGTAAGGCGTTAGTAATTTTGGTCAGGGCAGTTTCAGCGGAGTGGTGGGGGCGGAAGCCAGATTGAAGGTTGTCAAAGAGAGATTTGATAATATATTTACCTGCACAGGTGATGATTCCAACACCTCTGCAATAATAAGGAAATCCTGTTAATATGCACTGTTGGTGGCTCTTGAGGACTCAAGTTGGGGAACACTGCTATAGAGATAGAATAAATAGAGATATATATAGACAGACACACATATATATATATATACATATATATATATATATATATACATATATATACAGAGAGAGAGACATACAGAGATATAATTGTACAACCCCCTGACATATAATAAAATTGCACCCAGTGCAGATTATATTATAGCTTTTTATGATTAAATAAATAAGTGAATGGAGAAAAAAATGACATGAAGTCCCCCCTATTTTTGATAATCAGTCAAGGTAAAGCAGACCAGGAAAGTAGATATAAGAATAGGGACTTGTGGCCGCGCTCCCGCTCAAACAAAATCCAAGATTCAAGGATTATTTGAAATCATATGGTGGTGTTTATTTCTACGCTTTTTGGGGTAAACCCCTTCCCATTGGTGTGGTGTTCCTGAGGAAGGGGTTTACCCTGAAACGCGTAGAAATAAACACCACCATATGATTTCAAATAATCCTTGAATTTTGGATTTTGTTCGAGCGGTAGCGCAGCCACAAGTCCCTATTCTTATATCTATTTTCCTGGACTACTACTGGAGGGAGGACTGCTGCAGACCACAAAGAAAGCTTGACATCTTGAGTTGTCACAGACGCAAAGGGTGATTGTGACGTCTCACATCCCAAACAGATGAGCAAATCCACCATTTAGTTACACACTTTTTGCTGACAGATATACACTATTGTGCACCCGTCCTTCTTTTCAGCTTTTTATATCTAAGGTAAAGCAGTCAGCAGTGGGCTGGTATTATCAGGCTGGAAAGTTCCATGGTTATTGGGCCCTTACCAGCCTAAAAATAGAGCAGCCCATAGTCGCCCCAGAAGTGGCACATCACGTTAGATGCACTAGTTCTGGCACTTTGCCTCAGCTCTTTCCAATTGTCCTGATATGGTGGTAATCAAGGTAATGCTTATTGGGGTAAATGTCAGTTATGAATTGTCAGCTGGCATCAAGGCCCGGTGTTAGTAATGGAGATGTGTCTATCAGACACCCCATTACTAACCCAGTAAGGCTGCTTTCACATCACGATTTTTGTTTATCCGTGGTTATCGTTGTAAAATGAATTGGTCCTTTTTGGCATCCAATTGTGTCAGTTTTATGATTGATTGGTTTGTGTCAGATTTTTTCCCGTCTCCAAAATCAGAGCCTGCCCGATTTTGGGCTGCCTTGAAAAAATCAGACAGAAACGGACAGAAACTAATCCGTTGCTGTCTGTTTCAAATAACATGGCGCTCTATGGTGACGGGTCAAAACGGATCCATCAAAAAATCTGACCCATAAAATGGTTCCGATTTGCTGTACTGCGTATGCTCAGAAGCAAGGTAAAGCCCTATCTCTGTTAACTGATGACGGATCCGTGGAAAACACAGATCCATGGGCATCAGTGGCATCTGTTGGCACAGATCAGTGCCTGTCCATGTGATCCTTGAAATTCAATGATCTTCACGGATGTGCAATAAATGTTATGTGAAATCAGCCTAAGTTGAAAGAAAAAAAGACATACACAAATATTTAGTTTTTTGTTTTTTTTTAACACCATCTCTCCTTGGACATCTACCATGGGTCCACCTAACTAACACAGGAGAGGACAGGACAGCCACTGTCGAGGTTAACCACCAACACCTGGGGTACACATTTGGCTGAGGTTCTGTTCCAGGGTCCAAATGCTGGGTCGACACCTAGAGTGACCCTTGGGGTCTGAGCAATTTAGAGGGGGCTTTGGTTCCTGATAGAATCTTCTACTGGGGGACTCTACCACTATCTTCCACACTACATATCCTTTAATTGACTATGCCCCACCCACAAGGAACACCCACTAACAATAACATTGTTTGGCTAATGGGGTTCAGGGGGCAGCCTATGTATTTAACCAGTAGAGGGCCACATACTTGTATTATTACAGCACTATGTTTTGTTTTTTAAATGGTACCTAGTCCATAGATCTTGTTACCCTACAAATTATAAGGGCCTCATTTATCAATTCTATCGTACAGAAGAACTCCTTTGTCTCCTCGTAACAATCTATGGTGGTGTTGCCTTTTTTTTTTTTTAAATCAATTTCTAAAAGAAAATCTGAATTCTGATTGGTTGGGGGTCCGCACATCCCCTTCTTCTTTTAGACAGTTGTGATAAATGAGGCACAATGTTCCCATCCCGGCAGCTCATCTCTAATTACATTCAACACTTCCAGAGTAAATAACATTTCTAGATGACATTTCTGAAGTTCCGAAAATGTTTTTGTATAACGATAATTACACTTTTCCGACCTCAGTTTATGGCAATTACTTTTCCCATTATAAATGCTTTAGATTTCTCATTTATTCTGCAGGTTAAAAAAAAGAAGGCAGCAGAGAAGCCATGACGTACAGTCTGGGTAAATGATAAGGTAAACCATTAGCAATATAGAACTTTGTTTATAGAAATACAACAATTTATCAGACGTAGGATCAATCAGATTAAGATAAGGCATCGGACAATCGCGGTCTATTAACTTCACCGGATCTCGTCTGACTTTCTGAATGTGCTTAAAAATAGAAGGACATTTTTTTTTTAGAAAGATTAAGATGTGATTCAGCGGAGAGCTTTGATCAATTACTTAGTACATTTCAGATATGCTGCATTGATTCTTTAAGTGCCATCATTGAGAAGCTGCAACGGCTATAAAAAGACCCGCGCGGGCCATCTGACTAATAAATGGGATGTTATAATTAGTCTATGATGGGTGTCATTGAGCAATGAATGTTTTTTTGACTAATGTTTGGCCATACATATAAGTAAGGAGTACAAATTATATTAACTTTTATCGGTATAGGTTGCATGCAGAAAAAAATGATCCCACCATTGTGCTGGCAGTTACTATTCATCATAAAAAGCAGAAATTATGAATCATGCAGACAGTGGTGTAACTTGAAGCTCATAGGCCCTGAGGCAAAAGACCCAATGGCGCCCTCAATTATTGCAAATCTTCAATTTAAATAGTCTCTCTCTATAAGCGAAAGGGACCTTTGGGGCCCCCCAGGCTCCAGGGCCCAGGTGCGATTGCAACTCCTGCATTTATTAGAGTTACATACCTGCATGCAGAGAGGCGTCGCAATGCAGTGGTGGACCGGTGAGAAGTGTTGTTGTGTGTGTGTGTGTGTGTGTGTGTGTGTGCTCTATATCTCCCTGTGTGTGTCTGTCCATGTATGTGTGTGTCCCTGTATGTGTGTGTCCCTGTGTGTGTATCCCTGTGTGTGTGTATCCCTGTGTGTGTGTGTGTGCCCCTGTGTGTGTGTGTCCCTGTGTGTCCCTGTGTGTGTGTCCCTGTGTGTGTGTCCCTGTGTGTGTACCTGTGTGTGTCCCTGTGTGTGTGTCCATGTGTATGTGTGTGTCCCTGTGTATGTGTGTGCCCCTGTGTGTGTCTGTCCCTGTGTGTGTGTCCCTGTGTGTGTGTCCCTGTGTGTGTGTCCCTGTGTGTGTGTTCCTGTGTGTCTGTGCCTGCGTGTGTGTGTCCCTGTGTTTGTTTGTCTCTGTGTATGTTCCTGTGTTTGTCCCTGTGTGTGTCCCTTTGTGTTTCCCTGTGTGTGTGTGCTCCTTAGTGTGTGTGTCCCTGCATGTCAGTTCCTGTGTGTGTACCTGTGTGTGTGTACCTGTGTGTGTGTGTCCCTGTGTGGGTGTCCCTGTGTGTGTGTGTGTCCTGTGTGTGTGTGTCCCTGTGTGTGTGTGTCCCTGTGTGTCCCTGTGTGTGTGTTCCTGTGTGTGTCCCTGTGTGTGTTCCTGTGTGTGTTGTCCCTGTGTGTGTCCCTGTGTGTGTTCCTGTGTGTGTGTGTCCCTGTGTGTGTCCCTGTGTGTGTGTGTCCCTGTGTCAGCCTAAGACGGTGTCTTATTTTCAGGGAAACAGGAAAACATTATATATATATATAGATATATATATGAAACATTCAGTTCACCATTTGCCGATCTTCAACACCGCCAGGAGCACGTATTCTTGTACTGCTCTGGCCCGAGAACTTAAATTTAAAGAAAAGAGAAATAATCCATCTTCTCGTTTGATGTGATTTATTACAATATTGTAGAATGCATTACATGGCAGGTTTACTCATGATAGGTGTTATACACAGCTACGTGTTTCAGGTGCACAAAAACACCCTTAATCATGATCTAGTTGCCTTATAAAATAGAAAGTGAGGAAGTAGAATGGTGTCTGTTTATTTCTGGAGAAATTATACATTGTTTACACATTAGACAATTCTCCTGGGGTGATCAAAATGAGAATCTGTTCAATTTATAACAAATAATTGACTCACAAGTTAAATTTAATGAACATGCAAAGATTTTTGTATATTTATTTCATAGAGGTGTAATTTAAAAAATTCCTGGACCAAAACACAAGATCTTTTATAGGGCCCCAAATTTAGCACAAATAATTTAAAATACATTTCTTGGAGTAATGATTGGACCTGGAGCGGAGCCTGCCTGGGTCCTCGGATAGGTAAAGCTTTCAAAACTATTTGTGACCTCTTGATGTGGTAGAAAACTGTGACAGAGCTGGGAGTCTGTTGGCTTCCTCAGGTTGCTTTATAGTCTGTAGCCTGCCAAATACCTGAAGCACAGAGAGCACAACAGGCGGCACAATGATGACATGCCCCCCAGGCTGTGGGCTACTCGGAACCAGGCAACTGCTGGGGAGTCACGTGAGTGGAGACCCTGCTCCCTGACCCTGGCAGTGTCAATAAATGTTCGGGGATTAGGATTTTGCGGATAAATGACGTGACGCCATCTGTGGTATTCGAATATTGATGGCCAACGCTGCAGTGCGGGACCTATGTGGATGGTGGGATCGCAGTTTGGGTGATTTCGCTCCCCACCGGTGGAGCGGTTCCCCCGGGTTAGCATTGTAATCTTTGGTGAGGGAAGGTTAACGGGGCTGTTCTGGCAGGAGAGGGGAATTGGGGCATCTCACAGCCAGGTCTCCTGTGGCCTGCGCGTCTTATTAGTCTACCACTCCGCAGGCGGGAAATGAATAGTCTCACACACAGTTCTAAGTTCTATACCCGGTTTACTCAGCTTATACCCGGTTTACTCAGCTTTTACTTTGGTGGCACTACAGGGTACTGTCCTTGCAGAATCTCCCTCTCACTGACTGACTGAACCCTCCCTTTATCGGGTCCACCAGCTGTCCCTGAAACTGGGAGTGTTGGGTACTTTTGTAGGTGTCTCAGACTTACCATTGTGTTTCCTGAGAACAGGAATACTACACACGTGGGGTGGGTGCAGTACCCCTTTGTGGCGACCAGACCGCAGGGGTGCCACATTCCCCCTTGGCAAAGATTAGCGCGTCCTTGTGCGGCTACATGGGTTAAATAGATGTTTCACATAGAACTCACATTTTTAGCATGCATGCATAACAACAATAAACTTGACAAGAGTGCTTCTTCCCAGGAGACATACCCTATCATGGGTGTCTGGATGCTGGTACATTCAGTGCTCAGGTACACTCGGTGCTCGGCTCAGCGCAAGTCGCTCGCAGTGTTTGAATGGCTGGACTGGAGGTAAAATCAGTGTTATCAGATGTAATGTGGACCATAAAAAGACAAATCCCCGCGCTTCCTCCACCGGTAGTGCTTTGTTTATGGCTGGCTTTATGTGGGTGAAGAGCCGAACTGCTCAATCACTAACTTCCAATGAGGTTCAGGTCAAGTTTGGCTCTAGAACAGAACTTGATATAAAGTCCACTGAACCTGCAGAACCTGAACTTCCATAGGTCCACTCGTCTCTAATCATTATATATTTTTATAAACAGAAACAGGATTTATAAGTACCGGTACTTTTATATAGAGACACAAAGGATATGCTGAAATACATAGTGGTAACAAGGAGTCATTATTAGTTTATGGTGGCATTATTAATATGGATGGTACAAAGGAACATTAATAATATATGGTGGAACAACAAAGGAACATTAATAATATATGATGGCACAATGGGGCATTAATAATATACATGGCATAAGGGGGCATTAATATAACATAGTGGCACATGGGGGCATTAATAATATATGGTAGTACATGGTGGCATTAAAGTACAATGGCACATGGAGGAAATAATATTAAATGCTGCCACAGGGGGGCATTAGGCATTATTAATGGATGGTTCTACAAGGGGGTATTAGGATCATAATGCATGGTTCCATAACGCCACAAGTGGGCATTATCAATATATACTGGCACTTGGGAGGCATTAATATATTCTGGCACAGGGAGTGGAAATATTTTGTGCTTTGTTGGAGTTACATAGATCCTAGCAGCAGCAATGTGGCATCAAAGCAACATTCTGGAGGGGAGAGGTACCAGGTCCACCATTTGCCAGGTTGTCCTTAGTATTATAGTTTTGTTGCTGGCATAAGGAGAGCACTAGAAAAGTGTGTCACAAGGCCCATTAACACAGTGTGAACTGTGTCAGTCTCGGTGTCTGTGCACAATACATGGGACTATGGCAGGTTGACAGAACGCGAGACGCCTGCAGTTCCTTCCGCACTGCGATAATGGCTCCAGCAGGCACTTGCACTGACTTATAATAGAGGGGTCGTGTCACAACAAACCCTCAATGTCTGCTCATTATCATGAATCCTAAACCACGGTAATGATTAATAGCACCTAGAAATATAATAAATGCGATAGTAGTAAAAATGAATAGAAATCAATCATAGTCCAATATTTAGATATCCTGAAAATTGCTTATCTTGGCTCTGCAGCATTTGGGTTCGGGCCGAGAATAGCGGGAAGCATTACTGGGGCATACTGAGCACACAACAATAGAGACCTGGAAGTGTCTTATCTTGTTGGCCTCCATTTGGTTTGATTAGACTTTATTATAGCAGGTTTCTAGCTATAAAGGAGCAATTCTTCATGTTTTATAGCACCAAGAGAACCCTCATCTGAGATTGATTGGATGCTAGGGAAGGTCTGCCTGACAAGCTAATATAAAATGGTTTAACAGTAGGCCTTGTATCTAGTGATGAGCGAGTAGGAAGATATTCGGGTTCAGATGGCTCTGACCAAATACTTTGAACTGTTTCGGTAATCAGATACGAGTTAGTTCCCCATTGACTTGCATTGGATTTGTTACTCATTCAAAGCATTTGGTTACAGCTATCCGAACCTGAATTTCTTATAACTTGATCATGACTACTTGTATCCCTTACAACCAGACTCGAATATGAATATTGCACCCTTCATTCCCGGGCCATTTTCCATTTTTTGTTTTTTTACTCCTCTTCTTCCAAGAGCCATTACTTTTTTTTATTTATCCATTAATATAGACATATGAGGGCTTTTTTTTGTGGGACGAGTTGTACTATTGATTGATACCATTCATTTTACCATAGCGTGTACTGGAAAGTGGGAAAAAAAATCCAAGTGCGGTGAAATTGCAAAGAAAGTGCAAATCCTCAATGTTTTTTTTGAGTTTTTTTTTTACCATGTTCACTGTATGGTAAAACTAATCAGGCAATATGATTTCCCACGTCAATACGAGTTCATAGATACCAAATGTATCTTTTTTTTTATTTAAGGTGGGAAAGAAAATTCTGAAATTTGTAAACAAAAATGGCCATTTTAAGACCTGTAGCTTCTCATTTCTCGGGATCTTAGGCTGTGTGATGGCTTATATTTTGCACCCTGAGCTGACATTTTTAATTATACTATTTTGGGTAGATGTGATGTTTTTGACTCACCGTTGCCAGATGCTCACGTCTCAGGCGATGATTCCCTCGTCACGGTTCCACGCCTGAGGCTGTGGGGTCCGGTGGTCAGATCAAAAGAGATGAACGGATGGGGATAATTCTTGTTTGTCGTGACGCCACCTGTGGGAGTCTGGTGAACGCACCAGCGCTGCTTGGGCTTCCGGGGGATGTGCAGCAGCTAGATGGGATGCTCCCCACAGGATGAGCAGGAGTCCCCGGGGCCAGGAGCTGCACTCGATGGAATACAGCAGCTCAGTAGTAACTGCGCGTTAGTCCAGGAATGATGCACGGACACATAGAGTCTTTTAGTACCTTTACTGGTGACAACAGGTACACTCGACCGGGTGATGAAGTCGACACTCCTGGAGGTTCTACAGCAAGCAGTGGTGTAGGCTTCCTCGTATATACTGTTCTGGTGAGGTCTGGTGGATATGGAATCCTGCCGGACCGGGTTGCACGTTCTGATGGGACGTGTTTCACCTGAGTTTGCTGCACCGAGGGCACTATCAAAGGGTTGGGGGCAGCTGCTTTCCCTTCCCCGGGCTCTCATCTTGTGGTGCTTCAGGTGTACAGGGAGCTAAACTCCCTTGTTGGGGTGCTGGTTTCTCTGCAGCCTGTGATGTGGCTCCTGCAGCTCGGACCCAGTGACCGGATTGTTAGGGCGAGTTGGAATAACTCCTCTATCCCTGTCAGGGCTTTGTCTCCTGTTCCTAAGACTCTTATTGCGAGAGTCCCTCACTTTCCCGGGTGTGCTGGTATGGGCCAAGTGTGGCTCCAGTACCAGGTCAGCTCTCCTAGCTGTTCACAGTTCTAAAGTGACTGCACACTCCTCGTTTCTCTCTCCAGGACCCGTATTTATAGGGGGAACTGGCTTAAGGTAACCAGTGGGGCTCCCCCTAGAGGCCTGGGGTGAAAAGGGGTGTAAAAAGGTGTGTTAGTTAGTGAGTTCTGCTTGCTGTGTACATTCCATTTGTGTACTAAGAGTTCTGTGGTGCCCCAACCAGGGTGTCAGGGTGCCACATTTTCATCGCCTCCTATTCTTTTTTATTTCAATGTTCAACCATTTTATCTTAGCTTGTCAGGCAGACCTTCCCTAGCACCCAATCAATCTCAGATGAGGGTCTTCTTGGTGCTATAAAACATGAAGAATTGCTCTTTTATAGCTAGAAACCTGCTATAATAAAGTCTAATCAAACACCCAAGTGAAGGCCAACAAGATAAGACACTTCCAGGCTGTGACCAAATATGTGTATTTTTATATTTTTTTATTGTTTTATTTTCAATGGTGCAAAAAGGGGGTGATTTGAACTCTTGTATGTGATTTTTTTAAAACATTTTTCCACTTTTTTTCCACTTTTTATTGATTTTATTAGTGCCCTTAGAGGACTTGAAACTGCGACCGGCCAATCGCTTGTGTTGTACAGGGAATCAGCACTGCTCTGTACTGGAGAAATGCTGATCTCTTGTGAATGCCAATACGCACAGAAAGTTCGTCATGACAGGCACAGAGGTCATCAGCTGAACCCTGGCTGTCATGACAATCCACTGGCATCCTGTGACCATGTCATGGGGCCACTAATGGGAGCAGGGAATGTTGCGCTCAACGGCATGTGTTAAATCTTGCTGTCAGAGATGTGCAGCTGAAGATGTGGGCTGAGTGCGTGACCCTTTATCAAAGTTAGGGAGCTGACATGGAATGAATCTGCCTAACACCAACACTGAGAGCCCCACTACCGGGAGGAAATAACTTATTTCCTCCCAGCAGAATTCGAGTTTGAGTCATAGGGATAGGGGCGGCGCCATCACAGCTTCAGTCACGGCTCAGTGCACCTGTAACTGCGGCACTGTCTGACAGCCGGTTTTAATGCTGAGCAGCTGTCAGTCAGTGTCAGGGCGCAGTTATAGCTGCCAGTCGATATGCACAGAGCAATGAATGAAACCGCTCCCCTATGACTGAAAGCCGAATACTGCCAGGAGGAAAAAAGTCCATTTCCTCCCGCTAGCGTGGCTTTCAGTGTAGACACCGGGCAGGTTCAGAACACTATTAACCAGCAAATTAACCCCATATCTGCAGATTAATACATTTCTTTTATATCACAGGTTCAGTTAAAGGCGTATTTATATATGCAAAAAGATTTAAAAAAACATATTAAACCTAGACCACAAGATGAAAAAAAAACCTGCACTTTGCTTTCAGCTAAGGCCACATGCACACGCTGAGTATTTGATGAGTTTTTACCTCAGGATTTGTAGCCAAAACCAGGAGTGGGTGATATAAATCCAGAAGTGGTGACGTGTTTCTATAAAGGTACGGTCACACGGGGAGATATCGCCGGCGATGTTGCCGGCAACCGAGGGGTGTGGTCAGGTTGCGGCGACATCGCCGGCGAATTGCCGCGTGTGACAGGGCGATAATCAGGCGATGAATCGCCTGAGTCACATCGCCAGGTTTCCCAACAATGTTGGGAAACCTGGCGATGTTGCTCAGGCGATCCTGCCTGATCGCCCTGTGTAACGCGGCAACCCGCAATGTTACGGGCGATTCCGCCTATCTACAACATTGCGGGTTATCGCTTGCTGGGTTGCTGGGCGACCCAGCGAGCGATAGCCGCGGCAACTAGCCGGCGACATCGCCGGTAAGTTGCTCAGTGTGACAGCTCACCGGCGATGTTGTCAGGGATGCGTGCTCCCGCGATCCCCGGCAAGATCGCCGGCGATATGTCCCTGTGTGACGGTACCTTTATAGTTTTCCTCTGATTGTTCCACTCCTGGTTTGTCTACAAATCCTGAGGTAAAAAACTCACCAAATACTGAACGTGTGCACATGGCCTTAAAAGATAAAAAGGGTATGTGCACAGATTCCGCCACGGTAAGGGTGTGTGCCCACATAGTGGTTTAGTGTCGGTTTAGCAGCGAAAACCGCCGGCGGTTTAGCATAGGTTTTATTTAAATTTATGTAAATCATTAGCAACTTTAGGACTTACAAGTAACCTTATGTAATTTAGAAAACACTGTGCACACATAGTGGGTTTATGTGAGCAGATCTGCCAGCGGTTGGGCGGTTTCTCAGTGGTTTAGCAGCATACAGCATGTCAATTCTTCTCAGCGGTTTTTGAGCGTTTCCATGGACAAAATCCTCCATAGAAAACCGCCGGAAAAACCGACTGTAAAACGCTGTGCACACGCTGAAAAAACCGCTGATAAACCGCTGGAAAACCGCTGGTGACTTCTGAGCTCAGGAGTCTAGGCTCCTTGAATTTTCCAGTGGTTTACTGACGATTTGAACGTCACTAAACCACTATGTGGGCACACACCCTAAAAGCTCAAAACAATGAACAGAAGCATGTTCAGTCTTCTCAGTGTGTTTCCATAGCTTCAGGCCTCTAAGACAACGTGCACATGCTGAGTATTTGATGAGTTTTTTACCTCAGAATTTGTAGCCAAAGCCAGGAGTGGAGCAATCAGAGGAAAAGTCTAATAGAAACACGTCACCACTTCTGTATTTAATTATCCACTCCTGGTTTTGGCTACAAATCCTGAGGTAAAAAACTCATCAAATACTCAATGTGAACAAGGCCTTAGACGTCAAATGGTCTGTCCATTCTTCTGGTGTTTTCTATTCGGAAGATGATCTTTACATTACAACGTAAGTAGAAGGAAATCTCAAAAGACACTAAATGTCACTCAGACATCTCTTGGAGCCATTGTTTTTGCTTAATAAAAATGTCCCTACATTTTTTTAATGGAGTAACAATAAATAATCAGAAAACAACAGTGAAAAATACATTACAAAAACCAGAGGTGTAACTAGGTTTGATGGCGCCCCCCCCCCCCTCTCCCCAAGGTAGGTGAGGACGGGGGGGGGATTTGCTGTCAGCTTTCAGCCCCGCCGCCGCCCCTACAGCCTTGGTTGAGGACCGGGGGAGGATATGGGTTTGGTGCTGTCAGCTTTCCTCGGTCCCTCTCCCCTGCTGTCCCCCGCCTTCAACCACGGCTCCTCGGTCACTCACCCCTGCTGCCCCCATCCTCCTACCTTGGCCCCTTGGTCCCTCACTCCTGCTTCCCCCCTCATCCACCCCCGACTCCTCAGTCACTCTCCCCTGCTGTTCCCCATCCCATCCAGGCCGTCTCTCCTCCGTCCTCCAATCACACAGTGGACATATGAGGCGCCGCCAGTGACGCAATTTCCGGGGTCTCCTGCGGTCACCCCGCACCGGACCCGCTGCCACCAAGTCTCCCGGTGGCCCCCGCGGCCCCAGACTAGCGCGGAAGTGGAAGTGACGCCATTTTTGCACGCCCGAGTCGGGCGCTTCCTTTCAGGGAAACGCCGCTAAACTGTGAATATCAGCCCCCGTAATGTGTGTGCGGCCGCCGGGTGTAGCAAGAGGGGAGGGAGAGAGGGAGGCCAGGTGCCGCCGGCGCCCCCCGCTGAGTTGCGCCCGGGCAAAAGGTCCGGCTGCACCCCCCTAGATACGCCCGTGACAAAAACCATCAGAAACCAGTCCAAAATTCCACTGGTGGTCAAAACCATCAGAAATACCATCTATTGCATGGCAGACACATCCACAAGGAGAAACGTTCTGCCTTATACTTTCATTTACAGGTTCTCATCTATCCAAATCAGATCTCATGCTTTGCACCGAGGAGGGGCAACACCCCAAAACACGTGTATGCAAATTGAATTTCTGGTTTGGTTTCTTATCCTAAGTCATGTAACAAAGCTCGTTAATGGGTCAATATTGACAAAAGATTGTTACAGCCAATAGATAGCGCCAGAAATCAAATACTCTTACTTCTGAAGAAGCTGTTTTCATATTTAAGTCCTAGTCCTAATTAAAAAAAAAAATAGCTTAAAGTGTAACCGCCATTTACATTTTTTTTTTTATAATAATAATGTAAAGCAAGTGATTATTATAAACTTTCAAATATACTTAAGAGAAATCTGGAAGAAAACCTTTCAAAAATCTTCCACAAGATGTCCACACTAAGCTGTTTCTAAACCTAACATACAAATGTGGTGGGGCCTGGCCTACACAGCATGACTGGGTACAGGAGATCAGTGTATCTGCAGGCTACCTCAGATAAAGGGAGGCTCGTCAGGCTGAGCAGTGCACAAGCTCCTGTGATTTTATCTCCTGCAGTCAGTTCACTTTGCTAACAGCTGATGGCCCCCACACAACTCCTCACTGATAACATGGAAGCTTGGAGCGTCCTTTACCTGAGGTATTCTGATACAGTGATCAGCTGAGAATGCTGTGTAGGCCCCGCCCCCTACCCTTATATGGTTATAAGGCCATATTCACTGGGGGTGATTGAAAATGGATCTCGCTGAGAGTGAGCATATGTCTGCTTCTGACACAGTCTAGTGGGGACATCTTGTGGCAGGTTTATGAAAGGTTTTCTTCCAGATTTGACTTATTGAGTATATTTGAAAGTTTATTATACTTGGTCTCATTATTATTAAATACACTTTAAACGGCAGTTATACTTTAAGTCTACTGTCTGCTTGTTGGGTATGGGAAAAAACATACTGGGCACAATTTATAAAACTATCCATGGGAATGTTCACACATCACATCACTGCATTTCTCCATCATATTTTCTATGCAGTTTGGCTGTGATAAAATGCAGATTTCTGAAATCTTATGCACAAGTTGCTTAAAGGGAACCTGTCACCTTGTCTTACCCCCCTCTGATGTCACTACCTGTCCCTGCACTTTGTGAGCTGATCCCTAACCATCTCTGTCTGACCTAAAGGAGCCTTATAATGTTTAAGAAAAATGTCATATCCGGCGCATGCGCAATGCGCATATTGAAGCCGGGCTAATCACGTGATATGTCAATTCTATCAAAAACGCAAGTTTTTATGTAGCATTTTCCTTGCCAAGAGACACAGAGCATTTTAGAGAAAAATATGTGGCGCCCCTGCGGATCCAGTCACCATAGAGGTACTGCATCCAAGCCAGAGGTGTAGTACCCCACTCATGGGTAAGGAGGGGACACTTACCGGTATCCACACACCCAGGCCATGACTACACCACTCCAGGTCAGGGTTAGGGCGAGATTGTTTCTAAAGGAGAGCCCAGTCCCTGATTTTGTCTGGAGAGGAGGAACCAGGGTAGTAGGGATGGGTGGAAAGCAGAGTTTAGGAGAGCACCCAGGAGGGAGTGAAGCCAGGGAGGACACACATTAGTGACACAGGACACGTGACAGACAGTATAAAAGGACAAGAGAAACATGTAGAAGACAGTTGGTTGGTATGTGGCTGGTACGAGCTGAAGGAGTCTGTGAGGGCCAGAGAGTCTGTCAGAGAGGGCTAACATCTGGAAAGAGACGTCGAGGGGACTGGAGCCAGTGGGAGCTCATCCTAGACCTGGGAGAGGCAAGACCGGACAGGGGAGCTTAAAGAAGGTGAGAGGGTGCTCTGGAAGACGGAAGGGGTCCCAGGGGACTGGGCAATGAGCAATCCACCTGGGGACACCAGCATCCACAGTGACTGAAATCGTGTGGAGGGACCGGGCCGCAGAGAAGGGGTACCGAGCCCCAGTGGAGAACAACCAGGCTCAGCTAGTGACCCGGAGACTGTGGTATCTAAGTGCCGCAGCCGACACCGCACAGATCCGCTGAAAAGGTGGCCACAAAGGGACTGGCACCATAGAAACCCTATTAAAGGTCCGCGTTCACTGGCTCGGGCCACTGTATGTTTTAATGTTTAATGAACTGGTAGTAGTTATTGGTGTATACGACGTGCTGTCAGGGATCAATCTCCAATAATTGTTAAATTGCAAAAGAGATTCTTTATTACACATTTCAGAGCATTAAGCTGCTCCTTCTTCAGATAAAACAACAATACCACAAAACCATTTGTAACATCTTGCAAACATGTATACCAGTGTTTTTCACTCATTTTTAATTTTACAAATGCCTCAATGTATGTTGAAGATTAAAAACACATTTTCATCTTTAGATCCTTTGCCAACCCTACTTTTCCCTGACTATATCCTCTGCCAAGGCCTCTGAGTCCTATCTTCCGCCATTGTCATTCTTGACTATTTCGGAAAATTACTGCTTATTGCTGTGATTATTTTTTAGCACTTTTCCAGAAGTAAGCATCCAAATTAAACATTTTTCTCATCATTACATCACTACGTACCTAGTGTTATAAGTGCATTGTTCTTCTGGATTTTGCATTGCTTTTTCTCAAGTTCCTGCACCAATTCTTTTGGGAGATGTGACCCCAAAAGCATTAGTATATACACTAATCTAGTCTTTTTAACCAAGTAAACTAGATCCTCAACGCTTCTTTGTATGTGTCTGTAGCGCCCCACCGGTCTGGACACCACGAGAGGTATTGCACCCAAGCCAGGGTGTGGGATTCCTGTAGTCGGGAGATGGGGGATAGTGGATACGGAGTCCTCAGAACACACACCCTAGTTAGGGACGTGGGTGGACCTGCTGTAGGGATGACCCAGTCCAAGAGAGGAGAATAGGGTAGAGAAGTGTGGGTGGGAGGTAGAAGGCTCAGTTGCAGTTTGGAGTTGAACAGAGAACAGCTAGCATGTAGAGCACAGAAAGCGGGAAGTCAAGTCAAGTGAGGAGAAGGAGAGCCAGAGAAGCAGTGTGAAACTGAGAAGCTGAGGGGACTTGAGCAGCTGAGGCTCATCCCAGGAACGGAGATGAAGGAACCCTAGGGACACCAGCGGAGCTGAAGTGGCCCATGCGCCCGAATCGGGACTGATGATATCAGATGGAGGGGTTTGGTCAGGGAACAGGGACCGGACCTGATTGCAGCACGGAGTCTAGTACCCGAACTGCTGAACCGGAGGCCACAAGCTTTATAGGAGCTGTGGCTCACACCTGGCGTATCTCCCAAGAAAGCAGCCAGACAAGGGTCTGGGGACAAGGTACCCGTGGCTGCCGGATCAGGGCTCTATGCGCAGAGGGGCTGTCAAGCACAGGCGTGAGGAACAGGACCAGTGAAAGGAAAGGGCAGGTACACCACTGAGGAACTCATATTAGCCACCCCGATATCTTAAAGACTACACAGGCCAGAGCTCATCTGAGAGACTGTAACATCTATGACCTGTTGAAACATGCTGTGAGTAAACCTGTGCTGTGCTGTGTGTTATTCCTGCGGCAACCGGCTATGAAAGCCACTGACAAAGTAACGAGGCCTAACGTTATCCCTGCCTGCCAGAGACTACCAATCACTTCATTTGCTGCCCTAGGGACCTGCTCTATCTGTGTGGAGCAGCTCCATCCCGGCTGCCCATCCATCGTCCCCAGAGGTTTTGCAGCAGCGGCGGCCACTCATAGCCGCAAACCACACATGGCATCACAAACACTTTATCCCTTAAACCACCCTATCCCTACATTCACCCCAAGAACGCTTTAACACTGAACTCATGGTAACGGAGCCAGGTCTTGAGCCCTGTGACTCCCCAGAAGCAGCAAAGCCCAGTTCCGAGTACCCCACAGCCCTGGTATGCATCATCTCTTTTTGAGGATCACACCTTGTAGGCTAAAAAGACTAGATTTTTATTAAACGAAGAGGGGTCTATATCTTAGGAACAAATAGAAACAACTGCAGATTCAGGAGAACATCAGCATTTACAGCAGGTAAAAACAAATTGCATATTGATGGCGGTGACAGGTCCTCTTGAAATTCAATGTCTCATACCAAAATAATGGCACACACCATTGCCTATCTGGAGCATTTTAGGGCTCCTCGATTATTCCTCACTTTATAAGTAATTATGTAAGTCACTGCGACTTTTTGCAGCTTTTATTTCCAAGGCTGTCCTAAAGTCACCTATTTTATAGATTATATTTTAATGCCTAAAATGAAATTCAATATCCTGCTGACCTTGAAAATGTTCCGAATTATCCTGGATGATACAGATAATTTTATAAAGGTATTACGAAGACATCATTTATAACTAATGAATAGGAAACTTCTTCTTTTGTTACTAAAGATGGTATAAAAAAAAGCCTTACCTAGCCAGGCCTCAAGAAAAAGGAAACGGAAACAAACTAACGTGTGGGGTAATTCTTCCACCTCATTATTTCATCGTTTTTAAGGTTGAAAGTAGACATAATTCCCTCGAGGTCAACCTTTATCCCAACTTGTTGATCCAGAAGAGACAAAAACCCCATAGAACAGACAGTATGCTCCACATTGGGGGAAAAATTCCCTCCCGTCTCCACATATGGCAATCAGACTAGTTCCCTGGATCAATGCCCAATCACAGAATCTACTGCCCAAGACCTGTAATAATACCTTTACACGCCGCCACAAAGTGCAGCAACCGGTAGGCACCGCACGTTTTCAACGGTGGATACCGGTCGCCGATGCCGCATATACACGCCGCCACAATGTGCTCCACTGAAGGTATTTTTGTTCCCCGGAAGTGCCGACGGGTGCCGCGGGTTACCTCCTGTGGAGTACCTTCCCTGGTTTACACGCTGCTACCACAAAGGAATATGGCCGAACATATTGTGCGCCGCAAGTACATAGGCGTGACAGAGTTGTGTATTACGTGACGCTCGTACGGTGATTGGACAGTGCAATAGCATCATGATTAGCCAGCCAGCGCAGGAAGGCTGGCTAATATATGACGCTATTGCAAATGTGTAGTGTGACTGGTCAGCTCGTTAAATATGGCGCCCTGTGCAGGGACAGCCAATGGTTACACAGTAGCCCCCACCAAAGATCACTGATGGGGCGTGGTAACCATGACGCTGTGGCACACCCCTGGGATTTCACTAGGCCACGCAAATACCGTGCCTGTGCCCCGATTACACGCCGCCACCATAGGAATTGTTCCTTCCTGTTTTTGAACACGGCTCAGCAACAGGTATCCGAAGGAACTGCTAGACACGGGAAGGAACTCCCTGAATAGCACGCTGCCATTTCGTAGTGATTTCATGGCAACAGGCACAATTGTGTCCGATGCCTGGCGGTTTCTTCCTTCCTGTGGCGGCGTGTAAAGGTACCATAATATATTCTTCAATAAAGACATTTAGGGCTCCTTGTACTTTTGTAGTGATAATGTAGTCACCTGTACAGGTGATGATTTCAACAGCTGAGCAATACTGAAGAGATACTGAGAACATGGTCTGTTGGTGGCTCTTGAGGACTAGAGTTGGGGAACCCTGCTCTAGACATAAAGAATGCCCCCTTGTCCCAGTCACAGGCCCAGGTGTAAAAAGATCATTAGAAAGGTCTCTGTACTGTCCCCTCATATATTTATACATTATTATAAGATCACCCCTAAGCCTTCGTTTTTCCAAACTAAATAACCTCAAGTTTAATAACCTGTCTTGGTATTGCAGACCCCCAGTCCTTTATTAGCCTTGGTCGCTCTTCTCTGGACCCGCTCTAGTTCAGATAATGTATTTCTTATACGCCGGTGAACAGAATTGAACATAGTATTCATAATGAGGTCGCAATAGTGACTTGTATAGAGGTAGAACTATGTTCTCCTCATGAACATCTATGTCTGTCTTAGGCCCCTTTCACATAGGCGTTTCTTGAAAATGCGGCAGATCCGGTCAAAAAAACGCATCTGCCGCATTTTCCGCCTAACGGCTGCACTTGCGGCACCGGTGCAGCAAGCCCGATGCACTGTCTATGGGGCTTGTGGTAAGTGTGCGGCAGGTGCGGTTTTGGCAGTTGCGGCAGATGCGGCCGCGATAAAAAAACACGGTCAGCGTCGTTTTTTCTCGCGGCCGTAACTGCCGCAACTGCCGGAACCGCACTTGCCGTACCTGACACACACTTACCGCAAGCCCCATAGACAATGCATGGGGCTTGCTGCAACTGTGCCGCAAGTGCAGCCGTTAGGCGGAAAATGCGGCAGATGCGTTTTTACCGCGACTGCTGCATTTTTCAAAAAAACCAGTGTGAAAAGGACCTTAAAGGGACTGTTCAGACTAAGAACAGGCACTCGAGGCATCAAGGTGTGGCAAAACATTTAAGTGTACCTACCTAAATGTTTTGTTTTCCCTGAATCTCCACCCCCATTTTTGATTGACAGCTGTGGCTTCCTAGAGCCAGAGAAGTGTGTAGAAGCCTTGATCCCCCATTAAAGTGACCATCTGTCCCGGTATCCGAGTACCCCCCTACCCTGTCGATCGTCTCTCCAGCATGGTTCCAGTGATGTTAGAATTCACATTTCCAGGGCCCACATGATTTTGTTATGACACTGAAGCCCAGTGACCAATCAGCATCGGCTTCTTGCGCCCATTTTTAGATGGTTAAGTAATTAACATGAAGGGAGCACTCGCTTCCTGTTGAATACTCCTGTGTCCTGAAGCATGACCTGCATATCATAACAATATTAAGTGGGGGTTGGGAAGGCACATTCTGACATTGCTGGAACCACGCCAGTACCGGAGGTAAGTATTCACTGTTTTATTTTTATGGGGATTAAGAAGGGGTTGTCCAAGTAGTGGACAACCCCTTTAAGCATCAACCAACTTTTATCTAATGTATATGGACACCTTAAACAAGACCCATCGAGTGCCATAAATATGTAATTCTCTCTTCCCTGTATGTAAATCTACTGATTGGTGTTGTCCTCAATAGTGATGGGCGAACTTGAACTGTAAAGTTTGGGATCCACACCTAACACCTGGTGGCCAGGCATCTGGAGTTGGCAGCCTCTAGCTGTCCACTTTATCTGCGCTGAAAATCAAAAATACCACAGAGCACTACGTTATTTTTTTATTATTCACCGTATATACTCGTGTATAAGCCGAGTTTTTGAGCCCAAAATTTGGGCTGAAAAGTCTCCCCCTCGGCTTATACACGGCTCAATACGGTAGTCGGGGCCCGGCGCTCATTATATATGCACTGCTTCCCCCTGTCAATCAGCGGCAGGGGGAAGCAGTGCATATGTGCCCCAAATGCTGGCACTCTCCCCCCTTGTAAGGGCCCCCCCGCTGCGTATCTTACCATCCCGGTCTTCTGCACAGCGCCGCTCCTCGGTGCTCCGTCCTCGCTGCTCCCGTCCTGCTACATCCGGGATCTCCGGCCGTTGCAGGCATATGACGTCATCGCGTGACGGCCGGGGATCCCGGATGCAGCGAGGACGGAGCATGAAGAACGGAGCACCGAGGAGCGGCGCTGAGCAGAAGACCGGGATGGTAAGATAAGCAGTGGGGGGAGGGGGCCCTTACAAGGGGGGCGAGTGCCAGCATTTGGGGGCTGCTATATACCCCCTGGGGGCTGCTGTATACTACCACCGGGGCTGTATATACCACTGGGGCTGTATATACCTCTGGGGCTATATATACCTCTGGGGCTGCATATACCTCTGGAGCTGCTGTATACTACCACTGGGGCTGTATATACCACTGGGGCTGCAGTATACTACCACTGGGGCTGTATATACCACTGGGGCGGCTGTATACTACCACTGGGGCTGCTGTATACCACTGGGGCTGCTGTATACTACCACTGGGGCTGTTTATACCACTGGGGCTGCTGTATACTACCACTGGGGCTATATATACCTCTGGGGCTGCTGTATACTACCACTGGGGCTGTATATACCACTGGGGCTGCTGTATACTACCACTGGGGCTGTATATACCACTGGGGCTGCTGTATACTACCACTGTGGCTGTATATACCTCTGGGGCTGCTGTATACTACCACTGGGGCTGTATATACCACTGGGGCTGCTGTATACTACCACTGGGTCTGCTGTATATACCTCTGGGGCTGCTGTATACTAACTACTGGGGCTGCTGCTGTATATACCACTGGGGCTGCTGCTGTATACTACCACTGGGGCTGCTGTATATACCTCTGGGGCTGCTGTATACCACACTGCTGGGGGCTGTATACCTGTGCTGGGGTCCACCCTCGGCTTATACACGAGTCAATAGGTTTTCCCAGGTTTTGGGGGCAAAAGTAGGGGGGTCGGCTTATACACGGGTCGGCTTATACACGAGTATATACGGTATTTATTTTTACACAACTTTATGTGTGATGAGGCGAACAGCCAATCACAGTTGCTGCCACAGAGAATGGGCCTCTGTGATTGGCCTCTGGAATAAGCTGAAACAGCACATACATTCTACCATACTAGAATGTATGGGCTGATTGCAGATTAGTCAAACAGCCAATCAGAGACGCTCATTCTGTGTGACAGCGTTTGTGATTGGCTGCTGGAGCCAGTGCAGTGAATATCCCGGATGGTAATTGTGGCGCCCCGCAACGAGTGCGTCACAGGAGGGTATTGCAGCCATAAATGCAGCAGCAATATTCTCTGACCCAGCAGTCATTTGGTTAACTTAGAGATCCAAACCCTGCATGCAACACTAGTAGCGGGGACCAACCAGGGTCCTGGTGGGCGGAGTGCTAGGGTAGAGTGTAGAAGAAGTTAGAGAGACACAGACTTGAACTTGAAGAAGGAGTAACGTAGGAGCGGGGGCTCTGCACCGCCGTGCAGCCCCCGGGCCGTCACCGGTCGGGTGTTAGCACCTGAGGCCTGAACAACCGGGATCGGGCATCACCAAACATGGGTTCCAAAAGACTCCCGTGCCCAAATTACAGCTGGTTCACTGGTACCGAAGCTGGCAGCAGTTCACCTCTGCTACGCGAACCAGAAGAGTGGAGGAGCAGCTTCACAGGAGCAAGGTAACTGCAGCTGCCGCAGAACATCTTATGCAGCTCCAGCCTCCGGGCATCACCGCTCAGCCTGTGGGGAGCGTTCCATCTTGCTGCTATCCATCCCCTGGAGGTCCCGCAGCGTCGGTAAGACTTACCGAACTACTCATAGGTGGCATTACGAATAAATTAACCCCTTTAATCTGTTCCCGGAAGACGTCTACAACTTTTGATCTGCACTCAACCGGGCCCCACTACCGGCAGCGCGGTCCACCCGTGACAAGGAGGAAGGAGCTTCAGCCTGTCTAAACCGGAGTCCCCGGCCACGGTGAGTCATAATGAGCAGTGGGGCAGCGGGACGGCAGGACCCAGTAAGTATAATGATGTTTATTAATTATGTGCTTTGTTTTACAGGTCTCCTGCCCCATCCCATAACTGTAAGGTTCGAGTTCGGGGTTCGGACTCAAGTTCGAGTCACGTTTGGCCCAAACTCGGACTTTATATAAATTCTGGGTGAGTCGCCAAACCAAAACATTGGTGAGTTCGCTCATCACTAGGACTCATCAACTTTTTTCTGTAGGTGTCTTAGGCATTGTTCACACATACCATCCGTTTTTGCCTTAAATCCGTTTTTGGGAACATTTTGGACAATTTTTTTTTTCAAAGTCCAAAAACGCATATGCGTTAACGCATGTGCATATGTGTTTTGTAAAAACACATGCGTTTTTATGCAGCAGCCCAAAAACGCTGCTAGCTGCGTTTTTGGGGTACTGTATAAAAAAAAGTATGCGTTTTTTTTTTAACTTGGGGCCCTATGGGAAACGCATGTGTTAACGCATGGCACATATAGGCATCTGCGTTAACGCATGTGACTCACCGTTGCCGATTTCTCAGGTCTCAGGTGCTGGCTGCGGTCACGGTTCGGTGCCTGAGGCGGTAAAGGCCCGGTGGTCAATTGCACAGTTTAATAAGGAATAAAGTCTTGTTTCGTGACGCCACCTGTGGGTGTCCGGTGATGGCACCGGTGCTGCTTGGACCTCCGGGGGGATGGGCTGCGGCTAGATGGAACTGATCCCCACAGGATGAGCAATAGTCCCCAGGGTCAGGAGCTGCACTGGTGGAATATGGCAGCTCAGTTGGATTGGTACTTAGCTTAGCAACAGTTCAGAAAGAATACTCCGACACAGTGCTCCTCTGCATGAGTCTTTACTCTGTTCTTTGCAGGTCAACGGGTACACGGTACAACTGGTTCCCACCTTCAGGTAGCGGACCGGGTTGTCCCAGTGATAAACAGTGTCCTTCCAAGGCCCCACAGTGTCCCTCTTAAACTGACTGTCCCTTGTTACTCTTCGCTGCTTTCGTGCACCGGGTCAGGATACTGGGGAACCTCTATTGAGGACCCGAGCCGTGGCCTATCGACTCCCGATGGGTCCCCTGAACCCCAATGGTGGGTACCCCTCCCGGCACAGCTGCGGTGATGGTGGTTGTCGTGATGTGCTCCTAGGAAGCCCTCTATCACTCTGGTTGTGTAGCGCAGCGGTGGAAGTCTGCACTGCCTCGGAGCCGGTACTCCGGGTGGACTGGGCTTGGGTGTCTTTTTACCCGTTACTGGTTACTGGTTACTTGGCCCCCTTCTCTTCTGGGTCACCGCTTCTCGGTGCCCTCTCTGTTAGCTGCCTCTCCTTGGCTTGTCTCTCCTACTTTCTAACTTTCTTTTCTGCTCCTTCCCCACTGCTACACATCTCACTCTCCTCCCACCAGGACCTGATTGGTCCTCTGCCTCTGGATGGTGCATGTGGTACATGGAGCCTTGGATTTAACTTGTTCATCACTGAGACGGAGAATACCGCACCTTCAGTCAGGGGTGCAGTACCCTCCTGTGACGCACTCGTTGCGGGGCGCCACACATGCGTTAACGCATATGAGTTTTTAATTGAAATATGACTAAGTCCCAAAAGTTGCCAAAAACGTCCAGGACCTCAGGAGACACTATTGGCACCCTTAAAAAACAGATCCGTTTTTCTAAGGGCTTAAAAAACGCATTAGGATGTGTGAACAAGGCCTTAATGAGGATCGGCTCCCTATTCAACTCTCAAGACTAGATTTACTTGTAAAGAAAAGTGGTCCATATCTCAGAAACAGATAGATGCCAGAACAAAAGAAAAATAAGATTCAGAATAGCGGCATTTACACCAAGTAAAAATGACATATTTATAGCATATGTTCTGCTGAATGCAATGCAACTGAGCTTCAACACCAGGCGCTCCAATGACCCCATTTATAGTGACGGGTCTGGATAAATATTTAAAGGGACATAGCACTTGCTTGGGCGCTATGGACTTCTCATTAAACTGTTCGGCAATAGTAATTTTTGTCATTGAATAATGGCAAGAACATAATGCCATATGGTAAATTACTCATTTAATCTTTGAAGGCTGATCTCCCAAAGAAATTTAGCCTGCTGGACAATTAGATGATGGGAATGGCCCTGCATTTAGGAATCTGGAGAGAGATTAACATTCACACCGAACAATTTGCACCTATTTGCAATTCCAATCACAGAAAGTAATTCCAGGTAGAATTGCTCTTTAAGAATCCCTGGCTTAAAGTCTTTGCCGTTTCGTAGTGGATTATAATGGGCATATCATGGCTAAATATAGGGTATTGTTGAAAAATAGCTACAAAATTTTATGGGAGCGTTTTACAATATCCAGATTATGAAGGATGTTCTATTATCGCAGTGCTCCATGGAAGATGAGCCAAAAACATAAAAGGAATTTAATGCATCATATTAAAATATGTATGAGCCGTAACCCCACACTATAACCATAATAACAGCTTAATTGCAGACTTATGCACATGAGGCTGAGATGTCATTTGCATACCATCTAGCAGCGCTGTCCGTATTCTTTAGATTTGCTAATGTCAAGATCTTATGAATACTAATGTCCCAAGTTACCTTGTTTATTAAGGGGTTTCATTCTGTGCTTCATTCTCAGACAAGGTTTTATTTTATAGGAAAATGCTTCAGAGCTTAAAAAGAGATTTGAAAGGCAAATGAAAAGTAACTAAGGTTATCCATGAAGTTATTCCTGTCTTTCGGCTCAGGGAATAATACTAGACATTGGGGTCATTTTTATATAGAACTGGAGATGTGATGAGCCAGGCTTTAGATTTAGGAAACACAATAGAAAAATAAGCAACTTTTCAGTTCACCACCTCCAGCAGTATCAATTTGTAGTAGATGTTCAGCAATGCACGGACGAGTCCATAGGCGACTCCCAGGTACAGGGCCAACGTTAGCACCCTGCGCAAATGCTGGGACCCTGGGCTGACAGGGGGGGCACACTCCGTCCAGGACACTGACAACGCGCTGCAGCGCTGGCACTCATTGTCACCTGTGTCTGGCTCCGCTCCACTTCGTCCTACCCTTGGGGTGGACCCATCCTGCTGCTGATGCCCGTCCTGTCACCTCCTCCCATTTGTGTTCTAGGGTGGAGTACATGGATTAACATGCACCGGCTTTCCCCTACTTCCGTTCCACAATGCACACGGAGGGGGAGAGCACGTAAAGGAGACAGCACACAAGGGGGAAAGACAGCGTTGAGGGGAGAAAAGACTGTGCTCAGGGGGGACAGAGACAGTGCACATAAGTAGAAGACAGCAAACAGGGGGAGGGAAACAGCACAGGGGGACACATACAGCACATGCGGGAGAAATAGCAGCATACGGGGGGAGAGACAACACACAGGGGGGAGAAAGACAGCCTACATGGAGAGGGCGACACAGCCCATAGGGGTTTGAGACACAGCCCACAGGGAGGAGAGAGACAGCCCACGGGGAGATTGAGACATAGCCCACATGGAGAGAGAGCACAGCCCATAGGAGGTGAGAGACATTTCAAAGGGGAGAGAAATGACACAAGGGGAGACAAACAGCAACCATGTGAGGAAAAGGGAGGAGGAATGCCGCTCAGCACTAGACACCCTTAGATTCCAGGGCTTCTGGAAGGCGGCTGGTGTCCACCGTTAGTGCAATAAAGTAAAGAAATTCCAGGGCCACTTGTCTCTTTTAAGGTTGGATCCTGGTATAACATAGGCGGCACCATTTTCCGCATACTTGTTATAATGTCCCCAAAATCTAGACTATAAGGAGGGGAAAAGGTGGGTAAACTCAATCCCCCCTCCCCCTTACATCCCTGCGTGCATCAAGAGACTATCCCTGCTTCTATGTCTCATCTTATTATATGCTGTGTTGAAGGTACCCTTCTTATATCCACTTTTCTGTAACCTTTCTTTGATTTTAACTTCTTCCCTCCTACACTCACAGATACTGGAGCAGTTTCTTTTAGTCCTCACAAAGTCCCTAATTGGTAAATTCCGGGTTACATGGTTGGGATGGCAGCTGTCTGCCAGCAAAATAGTATTGCCACAAATGGACAAGCTTGTTTCAATCCTTACTGTCTCCACAACCCCCTTCAACATAATATCCAGATATGGTGCAGTTTCCGCATGTACGTCCATAGTAAACTTAAGGTTTAAATTGTTGTTATTGAAAAATCTCAAAAGATCCTCCGGTGAAGGCATAGGAGATACATCAGATGACCCATCCCATATAACAACGAGGTCATCAATGTACCTCCCGTACCACACCAAATGTCGCGAAAAGGGATGGTCCGATGTATACACAAACATCCTTTCCCACGAATAAACCGTATAAAGATAGGAGCTCGCAGCCGCTGCAGTCACATTGCGGACCCCTCCGCAGAACGCTGCGGAGGGGTCCGCAAATGTGAACCCAGCCTTAAGGTGCACTTTTAAAATAAAACCTTTAATAAATATTTGTTAAAATAACAAAAAAGTGTTCTCCCACACCTAGAGTCTATAAAACACACATTACAGACTGGGATGGGACAATATCCCTATTAAACCCTGTCTCTTGTTCTCTTGTTATCATATAATTTGGATAAAAACCACAGACACGGACACAGCAGCAAAAAACTGTTGCGAGTGGGGTTTCCAAAACGGCAATGCGAGCGCTTTCCGAGACATCTGCGATTTGTAAATCGCACATTACTCGCTATTACTCGCTTCCCCATTCATTAACATTGGACTCGCTAGACTCGCAACGAGTAGCGAGTCCCGGGCTCGGACTCGCTAGAGTCAAGCGATTCCGAGTAATTTAGGACTCGCCCATCACTAATAAGAAGGAACCAAACTTGTCAGCCCCCTCCTATTGACAAGACTCCTAGTCCCCTAAGAATCCTGTGAATTTTAATTCCTCATTAATCCCATGAGGGGTGACCGATTTAAGGAGGAAGATCCACCTTGACTCCAACTGTAAGAGTAGCTTCCTCCTGTCACCCCCCCCTTGGATGAGGTGGTAGTTTCTCTAGACCTAGGACCCTGCATCCAGTTGTACGTCCCCCATGGTATAACAAGAAGTGTGAGGCCACCGATGTGAGAGTCAGGCCCTTTTCCAGATGTTCACTGGCCAGATTTATAAGCTCCTGTCCCGTCATCCCCACATAAACTTTCCTACAGGGACATATCAAAGCATAAACCACCCAGGTGGTTCTGCAATTGATATAGTACCTCAGGGAGTGTTTTACATTATCCTGTGGATTGATGAAAATTTCTTTAGTGGGTGACATGGATGGGCAAATATTGCAAGAACCACATGGAAAGGATCCTTTAAGTCTCAAGCCTCTCCCCAACCTTTGTATAGGTCGTTTAAAGTAGCTCCGGACCAGTTGATCTGCCAGGTTTGGGGCCTGCCTTGCCGTCATTAGTGGTCTCTCACCGACCAGTGGACCAATCTTTGGGTCCATATATAGTATGTCCCAATGAGAAACCGAAGATGCCACCCACCTTAGTCCACTGATTGTGGTAGTTGGTAACAATCCTGATGGAGTCATCCTTCGGTTTATATTGATGTTTGAGAAGTGATTCTTGTGTGCAGTTCTGTGCTCTCTGAAAAGGCAGCGAAATAACTCTGCGTGGATACTGTCGGGAGGAAAACCTATTAGTTAGGGCTCGGGACTGAAGGAGAAAATCTCCATCCATGGTACAATTTCTCCTCGCCCTCAGAAATTGCCCCACCGGAATACCTCTCTTTAGATGTCCTGGATGGAAACTCGAGTAATGTAGCAAGCTGTTGGTTGCTGTTGGTTTCCTGTATAGATTAGTATTGAGATGTTCATCACGAACGGTAACCCTCAAGTCCAGAAAAATAGCTTCGGAAGACGACATGCTGAAAGTAAGAAAGATGTTAAGTGCGCATTGAGTTCCTCAATGAAGGCTTTGCATGTGGCCTCATCGCCCTTCCACACGAAGCACACGTCATCAATAAAACGGAACCAGGCTAGAACATGTTCCTTATATGACGCGAGATGGTATACGATCACCTCCTCCCACCAACCTAAAAATAGGTTGGCGAAAACCGGGCACAACGCGCCCCCATTGCCACACCTGAGACCTGTCTGTAAAAACAGTGGTCAAAGATAAAATAACTATGTACAACAGGAAATCTAAGGGTATGTGCCCACAGGAAGGTTTAGTGGTGTTCAAACCGTCAGTAAACCGCTGGAAATTATCAGTTCTGAGCTCTAAAGTCTCCAGCTGTTTTCCGGCGGTTTTCCGGCGGTTATTTTTCAGCGTGTGCACAGCGTTTTTTAGTCGGTTCTTCCAGCGGTTTTTCCGGCGGTTTTCTATGGAGGATTTTGTTCATGGAACCGATCAAAAACCGCTGAGAAGAATTGACATGCTGTATGCTGCTAAACCGCTGGGAAACCACTCAACTGCGGGCAGATCCGCTCACATAAACCGACTATGTGTGCACAGCGGTTTCTAAATTACATAGGGTTACATGTAAGTCCTAACGCTGCTTAGGATTTACATAAATTTAAATAAAACCTATGCTAAACCGCCAGCGGTTTTCGCTGCTAAACCGACGTTAAACCTTCCTGTGGGCACATACCCTAAGAGGTCAATGAGGAAGGAGTCGTGCTGTCTATCTGTGCCCGTTTGTTTATCAAGAAAGTACGTGATAGCCTCCATGCCATGCTCATGTGTGATATTGGTGTATAGTGACTCAACGTCACAAGTCACAATCAATGTACCTTCAGTGATCCGAAAAGATCGTGTCTTCTTAATGAAGTCTGTCGAGTCCTTCACATACGAAGCCAAATTCTGTACCAACGGCTGTAGATAAAAGTCCACGTATGATCCTGCCTTTTCACAGATACTGCCCACACAAGAGACAATCGGTCGTCCCGGCAGTTTTTCCACACACTTGTGTATCTTTGGGAGAAAATATATCGTCGGTATTACTGGTTCAGAGACCCACATATAATTCCTCTCTCTTATGGTTATCACACCACTTCTCACAGCTGAATCCAAGAGTCTATAAAACTTTTTCTGGAAGAACCCCGTAGGATCCGATGGTAGTTTAGAATAAAATCTAGTGTTCCCTAGTTGTCTCTGTGCCTCCTCTATATACATATTGCAGGGCCAAATGACCACATTGCCCCCCTTATCTGCCTCTTTTATAATTAAGTTAGTATTGCTCCTCAATTCAGAGAGCGCCTTTTTTTCGCTGGGTTTCAAATTTCCACCCCAACCTGGCAGATCCGGCAAGCGTTCGATATCTCGTTTCACCAGGTTAAAAAATGTCTGGATGGGTGGAAAGAGGGACAAGGGAGGGTTAGTGGTAGATCTACTGCGTAAGGGGCAGGGTCTCCTACCTGGACCAGATGGTGTATCTTCCAGAATGTCTTGAAGATCTTGTAAGGTTCTCTGTTCCATTCCAGCAGTGTTGTTGAGTACCGTTGGGTGTCGGTGGACTGTATTAAGCACAAGTCTACGACAGAATAAAATACAAATCCTTAATTAGGCTGAATTTATCCAAGGGCTGTTCCGGAGAGAAGGTCAAACCTCTTTGCAATACAGAGAGTTGGTCCACTGTCAAGGTAAGATCAGAAAGGTTAATAACCTGTAAGGTACCTGATTGTTCTTCCATGGATTGGTTGGTGGTCGTCGTTGGCAAGTTCCGGGATGTCAGTAGCGAGGGTTGCGACCCTGCGGCCTCCGTTTCGGTCGCTGTGGGGCCGTTGGTGCTCCCATTCCACCTCCTTTGGGGCCTCTTACCCCCCCGCCTGGTTCGTCTTCTGACTCGCTCTCCCGTGCCCCTAAAAAATCACTATCGCTGAAAGGGTCAGAATCCGGAATTGCAATTGGGATGCTATTGGGAACTGTATTGGGTGCTGGTTTAGGGGGCAGTTTCTTTGGTGGTCCTTTTGGTGCCCGAGGGGTCCTACCATTACCTTTATGACGCCACCTAAACGCACTCTTACCAGCAAAATCTGTTTTATCCCTTTTAAACTTTTTCTTTTTCCCTTCTATTATCTCTCGTTCATATTTATCAATTGTCTCCTTCATTTTTTTGAGGAAAGGATTGACCATACTGTCCTCATCATACTCCACCAATTTATCCTCTAGGGAAGAAATTTTCTGTTTAGTCGAGACAAGCAGTGCCTTATCATGCTCCAACAGCATACCAATAATAATTCGTGAACATTGCATTAAGCCTTGTTCCCAGGTATTTTTGAATGTTTCCGTGGGTTCCCAAGCGGGAAAAATCTGGACCCTTAGTCCCCTTGATATAATGGAAAGTTTAAGGTACTCCTCCAGGCAACGAATGTTCCACCAAACTCTTGTAGCCAATTTGTGGCAACTTTCGATTTCCCTTGTCAGAGAGCTAAAATCATCGTCATCACCATTTGCATCATCTCCTCCACCACCAAAAATTCTACTGGACTCCTGCTGCCATGACTGTTCCCTAGCTTCCCATGTTGAGGCCATGACTGCCAGCCAATATGTAAATCAATCAATAGTAATTACAACAAGTCACACGTGTGCACACCTGAATGGAGGAACTCCAAAAACAGACTGATTACTTATGGGTGCACCACCGTTATGCGATATTAGGATAAATAAAAGGATAGGGTGCTACTTGTCAACAAAACATAATTGTCATTGGAAGAGAAAGAATTGACAAAAAACCTGCACTCCACATCCAAATAATGTAAGATGAAAAATATATATCTTTATTTGAGGCAAAACGACACACAGATTAAAACCATTTAAAACCAATAACAAACATTACAAAAAGCCACAACAATAATGGTATAATACCACATAGGGGAAAGAGCGACCCTTCAAACCCTGTATTCATGCCTGATTCATTAACACCAATGATACAACAGTGAACTGACCTTATGGGTCTTGGGAAGGGCATGAAATATAGGACATACTGGTTCTTTACTTAATTCCTCATCTAACACCCCCAAGGCCATACCTTCCTCCAAAAGAATATCCAATTCTGATATAAAACTTGTGGTGGGATCACCAGACAAGGGTCAGTAAGTGTCCTTATCGGACTAGCATAGCTCAATTTCACGCTTATACAGTGCCGAATCTAGAATGACTACAGAACCGCCCTTATCTGAAGCTCTCACCACAATATGATCATTTTCTCTCTCTGTATTACAGTGAGGTTAGAGGTAACAAACCTATCTTTTTCCAAAACCCTTTTGATTTCTAATTCCATGGCTATGTGAAAAGTATCCATGATGGGTACTCTGGAAGAAAATGGATAGAATGAAGGGTTCTTTGTGTTAAACATGAATCTCTGTGTACTATTCCCCCCTCCTCTCTCCTCCTCTCACATACGTCTAAATCACAAAGATTTTTCCATGCTATCTGCTCATTTAATGTATAATGAAGAAGAACACAATATTAGTGGGCCCCACCACCCTTCCCTCCTTATTATCATGGTCATTCATATCAGATTGAAAAAAGTGCTTCTTAACCATCAATGTCCGTACAAACTTGTTAATGTCCTTGATGGTTTGATACAAATCGCCCCTACAAGTAGGTACAAATTGAGTCACATGTTACAATCCTGCTATATCAGCTATAATAACAATAGCATTGATGTAAATCTAACCCCTCATATGGTTAACTAACATTAATTTTCATTATATACCTCTTATTTTCCTTTCCTCTCTAAAATTAAATGAAGTTTCATCCGGATCCTCATCGTAATCACCTCTCACAATAATTGCGTCGGTACAAGGGGCACCATGCTCCCTCCTACCTTATTACCTATGTTATTTATCTAGTCCTTATGTGGACCTACCCAAAAGCCCGTAACCCAGTCTACCTGATCATTTCACTGCTGGAATAAAGGAGGAGGAAAAAAGGCCTCTCAAGGAGACAAACAGCACTGGGGGAGACAAACAGCACAGGGGGAGAGAGAAAGCACACAGAGAGATAGAGACAGCACACAGGAGGAGAGAGGCACAGTCCACAGGGGGAGGGAGACACAGTCCACAAGGGGAGAGAGACACAGCCCATGTGGGGAGAGAGCACAGCCCATGTGGGGAGAGAGACAGCCCACAGGAGGAGAGAGACAGCATAGTGGGAGAAGGTCAGGACAGAGGGGACAGAGACTCAGCCCACAAGAGGAGAAGTGACAGCGCACAGTGGGAAGAAGCACAGCCCAGAGAAAGCACATAGGGGGATTATTATTACGGGAATTTTAAACAGCCTCTATATTATAATCATGAATTGTGCTATGTGTTAAAGGGGCCTATTGACATTCTTTCGTCCGGGGCCCACAAAAACCTGGAGCCGGCCCTTTCCCAGGTAGCAATGAAGTAGACAAATGGGGAAAAGTTCTAGAACTTGCAAAATTATGAAAGTATTCCTGTTGTTAGCAGCGCTTAATCAGCGTGATGTCCACAGCGAGCAACAGAGAATGTTCATTTATTGAGAATTAACAACATCCAGCTTACTAACATGAGAATAGGATCAATCTGGTTTCTGGGAGGAGAGAGAAATCTGCTGTGACCTTCAGCTTCAGCTCCACACTAGAATGTGCATGCAGGGAGCAGGGGGAGGGACATCCTGTCTCTGAATGAGGACCCTTTTTTTTTTTTTTTTTTTTAACTTTGTTGACATCTGAACAATATGCATGCAGACATAAAATCACATCATATTAAACAAACAATAGTGTTGCAATACATACAGATCAATATACATTAGGCCAACACCTGTTGATAATATCCCCAAAAATTATTCATTCATATTAAAAAGTAAAATGTGAATTAAAATGGCTTTGTGCATATTATTCATGAATAAGAACACAATTGCTTGAAATGCATCAGGCCATTGTTTTACTCACATATTACTATTTTAATATACATGAACAAAGTTTTTGGGATTTTATCAAGAGGATTGTCTAACTATCTGCAAGTTCTGGACTTTAACCTTTTCCCCCATTTGCCTACTTTAGATTTAGGGCCAGGATGAGGATGGGTACAATGTAAAATCTGTAGAAGTCTAAAGCCGGGAGAGGGGAAGCAGAGCTGTTGGCCGAATTATTGTTATTTATGTGTTTTGTGAGGCTTTTTTCAACAAAGTTCATTTTAATCATAGATCTTGGAATAATAATTATTTCCAGAATTGGATGTGATTAATAAAAATGTTAATGTGCTGAGATAATCTTATATCTGTGTCCCTGCTATGTACTGTGTAATGGATGTGTCTGACCATACAGGGACATGGTCTGATCATATCACATCTCCTGTGCTGAAATAATCTTATATATGTGTCCCTGCTATGTACAGTGTAATGGAAGTGTCTGACTGTACAGGGACATGATCTGATCACACCACATCTCCTGTGCTGAGATAATCGTATATATGTGTTCCTGCTATGTACTGTGTAATGGATGTGTCTGACCATACAGAGACATGGTCTGATCACACCACATCTCCTGTGCTGAGATAATCTTATATATGTGTCCCTGCTATGTACAGTGTAATGGATGTGTCTGACCGTACAGGGACATGATCTGATCATACCACATCCCCCGTGCTGAGGTAATCTTATATATGTGTCCCTGCTATGTATTGTGTAATGGATGTGTCTGACCGTACAGGGGCATGGCCTGATCATACCACATCTCCTGGGATGGAGAGGATGCAAAAAAAAGGATATAGGCATTACAGGACAGGAAAGAATATACAGCATAGGGAAAGAGTATACAGATATTACAGCATGGGAAAGAGTATGCAGACATTACAGCATGGGAAAGAGTATACAGACATTACAGCATGGGAAAGGGTATAACAGACATTACAGATTGGGAAAGAGTATACAGACATTACAGCACAGAAAAGAGTATACAGACATTACAGCACAGGAGAGAGTAAACAGACATTACAATTGGGGAAAGAGTATACAGACAATACAGCACAGGAAAGAGTATACAGACAGTATAGCATGGGAAGGAGTATACAGACATTACAGCACAGAAAACAGTATACACACATTACAGCATGAGAAAGAGTATACAGACATTACAGCACGGAAAAGAGTATACAGACATCACAGCAGAGGAACAGTAAACAGACATTACAGCACGGAAAGTGTATACAGATATTACAGCACAGAAAAGTGTATACAGATATTACAGCACGGGAAAGAGTATACAGACATTACAGCATGGGAGAGAAGTAAACAGACGTTACAGCATGGGAAAACAGTATACAGACATTACAGCACAGGAAAGTGTATACAGATATTACAGCACAGGAAAGTGTATACAGATATTACAGCACAGGAAAGTGTATACAGATATTACGGCATGGGATCTCAGCTGATTCTTTCTGTGATATATAACATAGTTTTTAAACAGGCAATGAAATATTTTACCTAACAGAATTGCAGGATAAAAAAAAAATGTTTCTGGTTTGAATTGAAGCGCTGCCAGAGGGATACAGGGATGGCAAATTATTCCAAAATAAGTTCTTGTTTTATTACGCGTTTCGGCTTAACATATAACAAGCCTTCATCAGATAAGCCTTCATTTTATCTGTTTATATGTTAAGCCGAAACGCGTAATAAAAGAAGAAATTATTTTGGAATAATTTGCCATCCCTGTGATCCCTCTGGAAGCGCTTCAATTCAAACCAGAAAAAAAAATTTTTTTCTGCACTTCAACACGAGCCTCTCTTTGGGCGCTGCTTCTCTGGGAACAAGCAGCAGGCCAGGAGATCCAGGAAATATCCCTCTGTAGTATTATATGCGAACTGCACAAGACCAGAAGGTGAGATATACCTGAGAACAACTGTGTACTAATACTGCACTTAGATCTGCGCCTTCTCTTTTCTCCTCTATCCCCAGTCTCACTGACCTCACAGTCTTTGAAGACACTATTTGACTACCTCACAGAAAGCGCATCTATGATCCTGTGCTGCCTTTGCACAATGCTTAGCAGGTTTGCCTTTCTATGATTATCTAAAGCAGGAAAAAAAATGAACACATCCAATTGTGCAACTGATTCAATCCAAGATCTATTGAGTAAAATGTACTTTTTTTGTGGGACTTTAAGGCTATGTTGACTGCAAGGTTTATGAGTTCATCAAGACTGACACGTTTGTCAAGCAGAAACCACTTCAGATAAAGCTCTATTTTGAAACATCTGTCAGCTAACAAGGATGAAAGCCCCAGTCCTCTAACTTGTAGGGGCGCACCGGAGCGACCACCACTTTCAACTACCGTCTATCGGAGTGGCACGCTGATATATTTATAGTCACCCTCTTTGGGCATTCTTAACTGTTCCCACCAGCTGTAACATGATGTAATTGGGGTTCCTGTAACCCCTCCATGTGCCCAGATGTCCCTCTGCATACCTCAGAAATTAACAGTGTCCTGCACTGTATGTAAATGACTGCTGAAAAGGTCGGGGAGTCTGCTTCTGTGGTCCTCACCAGCCCCCTGGTTGACATTCCCCCCCGCTCTATTGAAACTGCCGCCCCTCCTGTGTATGGATGTTGATGACAGGCACTACTCTCACTGCCTGCGCAGTGGTGCGTCACCATGCTTCATTAAAGACGAAGTGCCCGAAGTCTGTGAGATTCTACTGCCCAGGAGCGAGACTTCACAAATCTCATGAGACTTCAGGCACTGTGCGTCTTCAATGGAGCACGGTGACCGCACCACTGCGCAGGCGCGAGAGTAGTGCCTGTCACTCAACATCTATTCACAGGGGGAGGAGCAGTTTCAATAGAGTGGGTGTGTTTTGCAGGCAGGGGGGCAGCGAAGACCACATGAGGAGACCCCCCAGACTTTTTCAGGAGTCATTTACATACAGTGTGGGAGAGAATGATACTAATTTCTGAGTTATGCAGGGGGATGTCTGGGCACATGGAGGGGTTACAGGAACTCCAATTACAGCATGTTACAGCTGGTGGGCACAGTTTAGAACACCCAAAGGGGGTGACAGGTTCACTTTAAGCTTTGCAGTAGAGCAGGGAGACATGATCTCTGTGCACTACTGCTCTCTGTTCTGTAAAGCTTAGGTCGATTTAAGCCTGCGGCCTACAGAACAACAGCATGGTGCAGTGGATGAGGTAGAGACAGTGTAGAGCAATGACGTCCCCACACCGGGACTCTAATGTCTGGTGTGAGTGCAGTCACAATACCATCAGCACGTTGATCTACCAATGCTTTGCCAGTGGACACGTCAGGATCCCGTATAAGTTTCTTCAGCTTAAAAAAAAATCATGTACAACTTAAATTTTATTTACGTACATGGTTAAAAAAGTGTCTTATTTTTATGGACTAAAATGAAAAAACCGACACGGCACTTTCTAACAAACAAGTGTGAACTGGTACATGCTGAACATTAAATATACAGCTGCATTCTAAAATGCTAAAGCATGCAAACATTGAATGTAGGAATTTAGACATGCATTACTGCTAAGGAAATACATTGAAAAATTGAGACAATTAGCGCATAAAAAGGGCCAGTTTTATGTGAGCCCAGCAGCCAATGTCAAGGCGCATCTCTTTGCTGGGTCACTTCTTTATGCTACTATCCAGGTTAAAAAACCTACAATTTATGGGCGAGTAGGAACCTGCTAATTGAAATTATTTGTTAGAATATATTTTTACAGGCTGACCTGGAATGTATGGATGGTTGGCAACCCAGCCCCTATCTCTTATAGGTCAATGGTAAAACCCTATGTGCGATGAGGGACCTTAATATAAACTTTTATAAAAACATAATGAAATTTTGAGCGATTTTCAAGAATTTGTAGAGAGAGCTCAGTACACCAGGAAAACATGTGAGTCACCATGAAATATGAGCGTAACCTTTCCATAAGCAGTTGTTGTATTATTGGCTGATTGAATTAGATGGTGTGTATTAAGACGCTCCCTAGCATTGCTGGCTCTGCTCTGCCACTGTCTACGATGTATTATTATTATGCACCGAAGCGCTTTCCCGAGGAAACAATCATTATATTAAAATGGCTTTCTGCAGGTTTTACAGCCCCCTGTCGTATTCCCGTGGTTGCACTGTATTTTGTCGTCAAACAATAAGCTGCCAGTGATGTGTTTTTATGGGGAATGTGCAGTATAAAGAATGCAGGTCTTTGCTCACTGATTTACAACTGGTATGTCAAGGTGAGACACCTCCTCGAAGAATCTCATCAAGGACAGGGAAACAGAACGTACTTTTCTTTTTATTACTACTCACTCGGATGTTAGATGCTTAAAATGGATTTCCAAGAGATTTGAAACCCAAATAATGCTTAAAAACACTAAAATAAGGAATGGGTATGTTTGAGGAGGTGTTCACCTTATTTTTTAACCACCAATTCTCCTGAATGTCTGTAATGGGGAAAAAAATGAAAAAGTATTTAGCACACAGTCAGTTAGATCCTAAACCAGGGGTGGGGAACTCCATGCCTCATGGGTCTCCAACAAGTCATGTTTTCAGGATCTCCATAGCATTGCACAGGCATTGGAATTATTACCAGTACACGTGATTGTATTATCACTTGTGCAATGCTAAGGAAATCCTGAAAACCTGCACTTTTGGTGTCCCTTGAAGCCTGGAGTCCTTCAGCCTTTAGGACTCCTGTCCTAAAGAAAGCTCGTCTTAGCACACAGTCCATGGTCTGGATGTGGAACACGGAGTGAGTAGAACACACCAGATTGGCTTCTAGGTCAGAATAGATAAACTCCAGCACCAGAAATAAAGAGGGTTAAAACATAACTTTTAATAGAAAGGTATAAAAAGAAAAAGTATTCACCACACTGGTCAGCTAGTCCAAGAGGTGATGCTAAATAAAGCCCATCTGAGCAGACAATCTATGGTCTGCAATGGTGAGCAGAACACACCGATTGGCTTCTAGGTCAGAATAGATAACTCCAGCACCAGAAATAAAGAGGGTTAAAACATAACTTTTAATAGAAAGGTATAAAAAGAAAAAGTATTCACCACACTGGTCAGCTAGTCCAAGAGGTGATGCTAAATAAAGCCCATCTGAGCAGACAATCTATGGTCTGCAAGTGGTGAGCAGAACACACCGGATTGGCTTCTAGGTCAGAATAGATAAACTCCAGCACCAGAAATAAAGAGGGTTAAAACATAACTTTTAATAGAAAGATATAAAAAGAAAAAGTATTCACCACACTGGTCAGCTAGTCCAAGAGGTGATGCTAAATAAAGCCCATCTGAGCAGACAATCTATGGTCTGCAAGTGGTGAGCAGAACACACCGGATTGTCTTCTAGGTCAGCATAGCTTTACAAAGCCCTGTAAAAGACAAAGTCAGGCATAAAGAAGAAAGGAGGTTACAAGCTAACTTGTAATAGAAAGGTGTAAAAAGAAAATGTAGAAAATGTAATCTATTGTTTTGATTGAAAAATCTTTATTTATAACTGACAATAACAGATAAGGTCTGGCCTTGAAATGTAAATGTTGTGGGGATCAGAAGAAACTCCTTATCCATCCACATGAAACATTTTATCTCCGAATTTAAGTATTTTTTGAGATATTTATTAAAAAAAAATGGATAATAAAAAATTATATATAAAATGAAAGTACATAAGGTCTGTTCTATAGTTATGTAAGACCTTAAGGTCAACGAGTAGTATTATTATTTAAGAATCGAAAAAACTTCACATGCCCCAAGATTACAATGGTGCTCTATGGAATCCTGCAGGATCCTGACATCGTTTGAAATAGCTTGAAATGACACGCCCCCTGGGGGGGTTTTGTACCGGATCCAGGAAAAAAACGCTAAACATCTGGATGCAACTGTCTGCTCCTGCACCGGTATTATCCCTGATCCATGAGACGGATCAGTGATAATACCGGGGTGCATCCAGTTTGTCAATTGTGGGGATTTCATGGGTATCCGCGGGGTGCAGGTATTACCTGCATCCTCCCCCCGGATTCTAAAAAACAGTAGTGTGAAACCAGCCTAAGTCTGTGGATTAGTATTATCAGATTTCCATCCAACATACTGTAGAGCACGTTTCTTACACTCTATGATATAAGCCAAGAAAGTGATATTACAGTTACACTTGTGAATGAGGAAGCATTGTTGTTATATTATGTTAAAAAAAACTCCATAGTATCCCATCTGAGAGCAACATGATATAGGGGAAGAGACCTTGAGTCCAGCAAAAGGTCACTTACTGGGCTGCTTGCTGTCATCTTGATAAAATCACTGTTATATCTGCTGTTGATCCAGCAGTTCTCTGAATGCATTATGTCCATGTACATCGTACACAGAGAGCTCTCACTCAGTGCTGGGGGCAGGGTTACATACATCTCATGAATGTGGAGGTCTACTTGGCAGTGGGAAAAACTGGAATCTGGCTCGAATAGGAAAGGATTTCTTTTTCTTTTTTTTTTTTCAATAAAACAGTACATACAAAAGGAAAAATGACATGGTCGACATGACCTGAGTCAAAGCGTTTCTTTGCGTTAAGCAATCTTACTCATGACACGAGTCATGTCATTTCGACCATGTCATTTTTTTCTTTTGTATGCTCTATTTTATTGAACAATCAAAATTGAAAAATAAATCCATTCCTGTTTGAGCCAGATTCCAATTTTTTCCATTAACCTTGATGAAAGGTCAAGGCGAGGCCGGTGTCTGAGCCCCAGGTGGATGAGCAAAGAGTTGCTGGGTGAGTTGGAACAACTTCTTGTTTGGCAGTAGCTTCATTAGTCCTCTAATGATAATCTTCTGCTAATAAAATAGTCATTTTATCAAAACTACAGAAAGCAGCCCATTATGGTTTCATAGTTTCATAGTTTTTAAGGTTGAAGGTAGACTTTAAGTCCATCTAGTTCAACCCATTATTTAATATGCTAATGCAGAGGAAGGCAAAAAACCCAAACACTAAGCTCCACATTGCTAGAATGAGAGTCTCTGTCCCTTCATTATGCCACTCTCAGATTAGGTGACAAAAACCTGGTGACAGATTCCCTTTAAACAAAAATCACCGAATAGGTACTAATATTATATTGAAAAAACTCACCAAAATTGGTCGCTTTTTTTCTACCCCAGGTAGAAAAAAAGCGACCAATTTTGGTGAGTTTTTTCAGATTCCCTTTAACCAACTTTGATTTTTATTTATATTAGAATCGAAGAAAACAATTTTACTGAGCTAATGATTCCCTTTCATGTAAAGCTGAATATTTACAGATTATATTAGTAATCTTATGGAAATCCATGTTATATATAGCGTATTTTTTGGACCATAAAATACACTTTTTTCCCACAGATTGTGGGGGGAAATGGGGGGTGCGTCTTATGGTCCGAATATATGGACGGTGAGCTGGCTGCTGTGCTGTGCTGTACTGTGCTGGGGGTAGCAGTAGCTCTGGAGTGGGGTGGAGGAGGCTGGCGCAGGCTTTAGAAGCCTACTGTAATATTCACTGCATCCCGCTGTACATCACCTCTCAGTGCTGAAGTTGGTGCTAAGAAGTGAGCAAGAGGCAGTGTATATTACAGTACACTAAGTGTACTGACCCCCCCCCCTATCCTGTATATGGCGCCCCTGCTGCCGCGCACGCTAAAATAATAAACAATGTAACATACCTGTCCGCCGTCCCCTCCGTCTCTCCCTCTGCAGCATCGTCCGTCTCGCTTCCTGTCTGTGCATTCCCGGGGAATTTGATCATGTGACCGGGGCTGAGTGAGTGATGTCATCAGTGTGAGCCATGGTCACATGATTGGATGCCCCGAGGACGCACAGACAGGAAGCAAGACAGGCGATGCTGCAGAGGGAGTGATGGAGGGGACGGCGGACAGGTATGTTACATCGTTTAATATTTTAGTGTGTTTGGCAGCAGGGGGGTCCATATCCAGGATTAGGGGTGCAATATACCAGGATGAGGGGTGCCATATCCCAGGATGGGGGGTGCTATATGCCAGGATGGGAGGCTATATACCAGGATGGAAGGCAATAATCAGGATGGGGGCTATATACCAGGATGGGGGGCTATATACCAGGATGGGAGACTATATCCAAGATAGGAGGCTATATACCAGGATGGGGGTCATATAATACCTGTAAGGGGCTAGGGATGGGGACATTACCCTCATAACAGTGTCAGCAGCAGATTCCCCCATAACACAAGTAGTCCAGGTGAGCAGTAACCTTTTGACTATATCGTGCATTTTAAAAGATAAGACCCTACTACGCTCTCTTTCCTTCACAGTTTCATATAATTAATTTTGTCTTTTTTTTGTCAAAGTAATGATTTCTATTTCGAATTGGTGATCATTTTAGATCGAAAAAGGGAATGATAACTTCTCTTGTGTAATCTTTTTGGTAATGACGGCACTTTCTTGTACTTACAGAGAGTCTGTCAGCAGGAATTAGCATTATCAAGCAAATTCACGGCCATAATTGCACTGTGATGATGATTAAACTGTTATTTGCAGTGTTGTTATCCAATCTTTGTTTGCTGAATAATCTTCATGATGACGTCTTCTCCGCCCCCCCCCCCACTGTCTCCTCCTTGTTATGGGACCCAGTGAGGTGGGTGGGGGTTGAAAGAGAATGTGTTAGGTGCCATGAAGGGGCCCCACCTTACAGGGCATGGTCCTGAAGACCCTCACCAAAATCTGATCAAGACATTTTTTGTATAGGCTCAGTATCTGCGCTAAAGAATGTGCAGGTTAGAAGTCGTTAATGCAATCAGTAATGGAGAAATTCAAGGGATTTCTAAACTCTAGAGGAGCTGGGATTTCAAAGATTGCTATTATCTTTCCTTTCTACTTGTCACAGATTTCTTTTGTCTGAGCTACAGATAGATAAAGCCAGCTGAGAGTCTGTAAAAGATAAGAAATAATGGGAAAATGTGCAGTGAAATCATATAATGCCATACTAAATGGTTTCATTCCCCACATTTGACTATATTACCACCTAAGTAAAGTCAATCAATGTATAACACCAAAGAAGAAATAACCAGAACCATCCGTTAAAGGGTTTATTGGAAAATAAACATGTACGTGTGGCACCCCTGCGGGGGATTGCCACAGGTTACACTGGTACAAGGAAGGATTGACACCTTGGTTTGTTCAGCACACAACACCTTCCACTCCAGACCTGAAGGGGGAGCTCTACTGGCTGCATTAAGTCAGTTCCCCTGGGAGATCCAGGCTGAGAGGAGGAGACAGTTGGTCCTAGGAGACAGTTGCTAGGGAGAGTTCGTGTGAGGAGAGGAAGGAGAAGGAGGCTGAGCTGCTGGTCTCTGAAAAAGAGAAATACCAGGACCAGAAGAGACAATTGTCGGCTGTTCACACCCCAGGGAAGGGGCCGGAGGCAAGGAGAAGAGGTAGGGAATAAGAAAAGGGACCAAAATATATTCCCCTTAGGAACAAACGGACACTGGAGTCCGATGCTGTGGGCTTACAGAGCCACAGTAAAAACCCAGCAGTTTCAGGTGAAGTTTAGCCCTGAAGGAAGATAGAGGAAATATTAAAAACTAACCAAACAGAGGACCAGGGGCCACAGGATAAACCGGGTTCCCGCAGAAGGGCCTGATTGTTAGTTCTAGACATCAGAGGATTGGAGAGTCCAAACTCAGGAAAGACTCATCCCTCAAGGCAGAGAATAAGAAATAAAGGAGGCCTCATATCCTTCCAAGGAGTTGATCCTAAATTGTACCAGGGACCCGGTTAATACTCAAGACTGTACCTGTTATGTTACCTCAGTAAAAAGGTACCGGAACAACTAACCCTGTGTGTATGTGTGACTGTTTATCAGCTAAAATCCACCATCATCCTCCTTCGCTGCCCTCCCTCATCATCTTCCCTTATTGCTGCCCTGAGGTAAAGCTCCACCTGTGGGGAGCTGTACCACACTTTGCTGCCCCCTCCATCACCTCAGCGGCCGGCTGGCAGCGCTGGTACCACCTTACCAGACCCTACAGGTGGCGTCACGTCCCCTTGTAAATAAATCCCTTCATCCCCCTTCAAATGATCCCCAGGGCACGGCACCGGGATACCGTCCACCTGTGACTCCCCACTCAGCAGACCCGGTGACCGAGTACCCCCCCCACAGCTCTGGCCTCATCATTTTCTGGCGTCACGAACAGGATTCAAACCAGCCTGGTATTTACCAGGTGAAGTGCGCCTTAAGACTTTATTTAATTGACTGTTTGTGCGGCCGCCATTACACCGCCTCAGAAATTACAGCTGCGTCACAGCAGGAGAAAGAGCGGGAAGATAAGCCCCGCCCCCTTCCACTCTGCCGGAGAGACTGAGGAAAGCGCAGCTCCCTGTGAGAGAGAGACCTGAGGTGCCCGCTCCAGCTGCAGAGCCGCCAATGGCTAAAGAAACCAGTTTTCATCTTACAGGTTGGCAGCCATTAACTAAGGGGGCCTCACCATGAGTGACACGGATGATGTGCAGGTCCCTGACAGGGGAAATGGCGAGAACGCAGTACCTGAAGCAGCAGTCCAAATAATGCCTATAACCATGCCGTATGTACCGGGTGCCAAGTGGTTACCGACATATGAAGGTAAACCTGGTACGTTATCAACATTTAAGCATAAGATGTGTGCAATGCTGGACATGTATGCTATGACACAGAAGCAACAGGCTACCGTTGTGCTGGGACAATTAATAGGCGCAGCGGAGCTGGAGGCTGAGTCCTGGAGAAATGCTGACAGGGACTCTGCTGCCAAAGTGTTTGATAAGCTAAAAATGGTATTTGAGAAGCGCACACAGTCTGAATTGAGGATGCTGTTTTATCAGTGTAAGCAGAGACCGCAGGATACCATCAGAGACTATGCCCTCCGTTTACAAGGGGCACTCCGGTCCTTAAAACAGGTAGACCCGGCAAGTGTACTGGAAGAGGATAAAATGCTTGCTGAGCAGTTTACAGAAGGATTAAGATCAGACTATCACCGCCAACAAGTGCATATGTGGGTATTGGATCACCCAACAGTGAGTTTTAGTGACTTAAAAGATCGTGCTATAACTGTGCTAAGAGATCCAGCACCTGCAGAACCTGCCAACCAATCCTGGCAGGCTAATGCTTCTTCCATAGACTTTAAACCTATTTCTGCAGAACCTGCAAAAGCAGAGTGTCAAGCTGTAGCAAATGATAACATGCAAAACCAGGTGCTGCAGTTAACTAAAAACATGGACTACGTACTAAAGCTCTTGCAAAACATGCCTGGGGCACCACCACCAAGTAAAATTCAACTAGCTGATAGCCCTGAGGATGTCCCATGGATGCAGAGAAAAGCCAAGTCGCCCGGGCAGGGGACCAACACACCATTTCAACGTAGACCCGTGTCGCCCGCGCAGGGGACCAACGCACCATTCCAACGCAGAACCGGGTCGCCCGCGCAGGGGACCAACGCACCATTCCAACGCAGAACCGGGTCGCCCGCGCAGGGGACCAACGCACCATTCCAACGCAGACCCTGGGATTACACAGATTCTTCAGGACAACCCATCTGCCTGCGATGCAACAAACCAGGACACTTTGCAAGAGGATGCCCTTTAAACACGAGATTCCTGGGTCCGAGGGCCAACTCCCAGGAGTAGAGCAACTGGGCCCAAAAGACTGGTGTAAGCGGTACGTGGGAGGCCGTCCGTACCTCAACATTACACTAGAAGGAATTCCCATGTCGGCCCTATTGGACACCGGGTCGCAGGTTACTACGATCCCGCATATCCTTTATAAGCAGTATTGGTCTGATGATGATCTTGAACCCCCAAACCCCAATTTTTATATTATTGCAGCTAATGGCCAACCACAGAAACAGGTGGGGTACAGAGCAGCTACAATAAAGTTGGGGAGGGAGGAGTTGAAAGGTCAAGGGTTATTTGTAGTTGAAGATAATCCTAATGAAAAATGCCCTTACATGGTTATTGGTACAAATGTTATTGAAAACTGCTTTGGAGAAGTGTTGTTTTTACTCCGACAGATTTCTCAAACTGCTGGTTATGGGCGGACAAGAGTCATCCAACGAGAGATCCGAGCCCTCATCCACAAGCAACAGGTAAATCTGTCTGGGGGAGAAATTGGCAGTGTGCGGGTAATAGACTCGGTTCCTATTGTAATACCACCAAATAGTGAAATAATGATATGGTGTCGAGCAGCGATAGGTTGTAGAGGACAGGAATACCAGGCAGTTGTAGAGCCGGTATTTTCAGAGCACAGACCTACACTACTGACAGCCAGAGGGGTGGTGGATGTACGCAAGGGACGAGTACCAATCCGTGTGTTAAATTGTGGGGCAGAAGAAGCAAAGTTACCCCGGTATGCTACTGTAGCAAAGCTGTATACTGTTTGTAACAACAACATACAGGCAGTAGAACCTGTTTCCTCGCCTAGTCAGGCGGAGGATAGTAACTCTAAAGGACAGCAGGAGGAGTGGTGTCAGCAGTTGCATGTAGGAACTGATGCCACCCCTTCTCACCTGAAGCATGGAGTGTACCGGGTAGTGCAAGAGTTTGAGCAGATATTCAGCAAACATCCATTAGATTTTGGGAGGATTAAAGGGGTACAGCATCACATACCCACAGGAAATCATCCACCAATCAAGTTGAGACACAGACCCATTCCACCAGGTCACTATCAACATGCCAAAGAAATGCTGAGGGACATGAAGGAGGCCGGGGTTATAAGAGATAGTAGTAGTCCCTGGGCAGCCCCTTTAGTCCTAGTCAGGAAGAAGGATGGCACAATGAGGATGTGTGTGGATTACCGGGAAGTCAATAAAATCACTCACAAAGATGCTTACCCGTTACCCCGAATAGAGGAGTCTCTTGCCGCATTAAAGACTGCTAATTATTTCTCCACATTAGATCTCACTAGTGGGTATTGGCAGGTCTCCGTTGCAGAAGAAGACCGGGAGAAGACTGCATTTACAACGCCAATGGGACTATGCGAATTCAATAGTATGCCATTCGGGTTATGTAACGCACCAGGAACGTTTCAGAGAATCATGGAAAGTTGCCTGGGACATCGAAACTTCGAAACGGTGCTCTTATACCTGGACGATGTCATCGTGTTCTCTAGAACCTACGAAGAACACCTGAAACACCTGGCGGAGGTATTTGAGGCTTTAGCAAAGTACGGAATGAAACTCAAACCATCCAAATGTCACCTGTTGAAACCTAAAGTCCAATACCTGGGACACGTGGTCAGCGCAGATGGAGTAGCACCAGATCCGGAAAAGGTAACAGCAATCCAGGATTGGCAAAGACCAACGACCATCACCGAGGTACGCCAGTTCTTAGGTTTGGTTGGATACTATAGAAGATTCATTAAGGGCTATACAAAAATGGCTGCGCCCCTACAAGATCTACTGATAGGCCAATCTAAGAAGAGAAGATTTCCAGAGTCACCATTAGAATGGGGAGAGGAACAAGAAAATTCCTTCCAACAGATGAAGCAGGCTCTAACCGGTGAGGAAATCCTGGCTTACCCCGATTATAACCTACCATTCGTCCTTTACACCGACGCAAGCAATGTAGGCCTGGGAGCAGTCCTTTCTCAGGTGCAAGATGGTAAAGAACGAGTAATTGCCTACGCTAGCAGAAAACTTCGACCCACTGAGAGGAACCCAGAAAATTACAGTTCCTTTAAGTTGGAGTTCCTGGCCTTGGTCTGGGCGGTAACAGAAAGGTTCAAGCATTACCTCGCAGCTTCAAAGTTCACTGTCTTCACAGATAATAACCCGTTAACACATCTGGATACCGCAAGACTTGGAGCATTGGAGCAACGTTGGATGGCTCGACTGTCGAATTATGACTTTACTATCAAATATCGAGCAGGCCGCAATAACGCAAATGCAGATGCCCTTTCTAGAAATCCTCAAGTACATCCACAAGGAAGTGAAGAAGAAGATGACTTAGAGGAAATAGAACTCCCAGCTTTCCATAAAAGTAGAAAATGGCAAATCGCTGAAGATCGAGTCTACCAAAATCGTCAGACTGTTGAACTAAACCCGTTGCCTCACTATGGATGGAAAGAGACTCAAGACAGTGATCCAGCAGTAAGTCTTGTAAAGAAGTTAATAACTCAACCAGGTTCCAAACTTGAAAAGAATGTTCCACTAGAAGCTCAACATTTGTGGAAAGAAAGAAGCCGGTTATTCATCTATCAAGGTCAATTGTGCAGGCGGTATATTAACCCAAGAACACATGAAATGGTATGGCAAGTTGTGGTTCCAAAGAGAGATGTTCAAATGGTATTGCAAGCGTATCACAATGAATCGGGACACTTTGGATGGAGAAAATTAGAAATACTGTTACGTGAAAGATTCTATTGGATCAGCATGAGAGCCTCCATAGAGAGATGGTGTAAAAATTGTGGACCATGCTCATTAAGAAGAAAAGACCGTAACAGCCAGAAAGCACCCCTCAAACCTATCATCACCAAAGAACCATTAGAACTGGTAGCCATAGATCATGTCAAACTTACACCCAGCAAATCAGGGTACACTTATGCTCTTACCATGGTAGACCATTATTCCAGATTTCTTGTGGTAGCTCCAGTAAAAGACTTAACAGCTGAGACAGCAGCAAGAACATTTCAAGCTTATTTCTGCAGACCTCATGGCTATCCAGACCAGGTATTGACAGACCAAGGACCCGCCTTTGAAGCTGAAATATTTCAAGAGTTCTGTCGCCTATACGGATGCAAGAAAATACGCACTACGTCTTACCATCCTCAAACAAATGGAATGTGCGAAAAGATGAATCACGTGGTAATTGAAATGTTAAAAACTCTGCCCTTAGAAGAACGCAACCAGTGGCCAGAAAAGTTACCAGATCTAGTTGACATTTACAACAATATCCCAGTAAATTCAACAAATTGCACCCCTGCATATCTCATGAGAGCAAGACCAGGAAAATTACCAGCAGATTTTGAGTTAGGCATAGTAGTTCCTGAAGCAGATACTACAGATACAGATTGGGATAGTAGAAGGAAAGAACAATACCAGAAAATCCAAGAATGCGTTGAAAGAAGTCTGGAAAGATCAAGAGGAAGACAAGAAACCAACTTCAACAAGAGTGCACAAGGAACGCCTTTAACACCAGGTGAATTGGTTTTGAGAAGAAAAAGAAGAATGCACAAACTAGATGATCAGTGGGAAAGAGAACCATACACTGTATTACCATCCAATTTTGATAACCAGAAAACCTGTTTAATCAGTAAGGATCATGGTGAAACTACAGCAACAGTGTCCAGAGATCATTTGAAAAAGTGCCCTCAACAGCTTCAACCAGAGGAAGATGTACCTTGTCCAAAGCTAGAAGAGCAAGAGAAGCCAAAGACAGTCCAGACAATTATTGGAGAGTTACCAGCAGATTGGCCTCAAATAGAAGGTACATATCTAATCCCAACTTTAACGTTTCCATCAGCAGTAGAAGTACCGAGAATACAAGAACCACCCGTTGTACCGGAACCAGAGATCCCTGCAATCGGTGAATCTGCCAGTCCACTAGAGAGACTACGCCAATACTACGGTATTACAACCACACGTAGATCTGATAGACTGAGAGAGAGAGCATACACTGCATTAGGTACAGACATTAGTAACACACCAGTGCTACGCAGGTCAACCCGTAGTAACTTTGGTCAGCCACCACTTAGATACAGAGAGTAGGTGATAAAATGTGGGAAAATGTGAAAATGTTTAAAATGTAAATATGTTCAGAATGAAAATATGTTATTAGTGGTAGTGTACAGAAGGGTGGAGGAACTGGACTAGCCCCCATGCACATGAAGTTAGGAAAAGAAAGTGCCTGGGGGTGGTATAAGTGAAGCCAGGCCTCCTAAGCAGATACACCCGTATTGTATATAGTTATGATTTTTAATTCCTAAAAGACTTAACCTGTTGGACTCTTGAACTTTCCCTTTTTCTTATTTTTAAAATGGACCATAGCCACAGGACTGGTAGTGGCAAATCCCTGTTTCAACATCCCCTAAACAGCCTGCAGCGGATGGACTAGCGCTGTATGGACTGGTAACCTGTTTTCTTATTTTTCCTTGGTTTTTGTAAATTTTTCATTTTTAAGACTCTGTTCAATAATCAAATGTAAATAGTTATAACCTGTTATGTTTATGAAAAATGTTTCAGTCCCGGAGGACTGAGTTTAACTAGGGGGGAATGTGGCACCCCTGCGGGGGATTGCCACAGGTTACACTGGTACAAGGAAGGATTGACACCTTGGTTTGTTCAGCACACAACACCTTCCACTCCAGACCTGAAGGGGGAGCTCTACTGGCTGCATTAAGTCAGTTCCCCTGGGAGATCCAGGCTGAGAGGAGGAGACAGTTGGTCCTAGGAGACAGTTGCTAGGGAGAGTTCGTGTGAGGAGAGGAAGGAGAAGGAGGCTGAGCTGCTGGTCTCTGAAAAAGAGAAATACCAGGACCAGAAGAGACAATTGTCGGCTGTTCACACCCCAGGGAAGGGGCCGGAGGCAAGGAGAAGAGGTAGGGAATAAGAAAAGGGACCAAAATATATTCCCCTTAGGAACAAACGGACACTGGAGTCCGATGCTGTGGGCTTACAGAGCCACAGTAAAAACCCAGCAGTTTCAGGTGAAGTTTAGCCCTGAAGGAAGATAGAGGAAATATTAAAAACTAACCAAACAGAGGACCAGGGGCCACAGGATAAACCGGGTTCCCGCAGAAGGGCCTGATTGTTAGTTCTAGACATCAGAGGATTGGAGAGTCCAAACTCAGGAAAGACTCATCCCTCAAGGCAGAGAATAAGAAATAAAGGAGGCCTCATATCCTTCCAAGGAGTTGATCCTAAATTGTACCAGGGACCCGGTTAATACTCAAGACTGTACCTGTTATGTTACCTCAGTAAAAAGGTACCGGAACAACTAACCCTGTGTGTATGTGTGACTGTTTATCAGCTAAAATCCACCATCATCCTCCTTCGCTGCCCTCCCTCATCATCTTCCCTTATTGCTGCCCTGAGGTAAAGCTCCACCTGTGGGGAGCTGTACCACACTTTGCTGCCCCCTCCATCACCTCAGCGGCCGGCTGGCAGCGCTGGTACCACCTTACCAGACCCTACAGGTGGCGTCACGTCCCCTTGTAAATAAATCCCTTCATCCCCCTTCAAATGATCCCCAGGGCACGGCACCGGGATACCGTCCACCTGTGACTCCCCACTCAGCAGACCCGGTGACCGAGTACCCCCCCCACAGCTCTGGCCTCATCATACGGCTCATCCTACAAGATGATGGCTAGTTTAGAAAAAATTCGGAAACTCAACAAATCCTATAATAAGTCAACAGGGTAGGATACATTCAGTTTAAGCAAGCTCATTAGTATTCCGAGCTACTTCTAAGGGCGTGTTCATATCTGCTGTCAGGTATACCAGCCATATTGTACATGGCCAGTATATATCGCACAGACTAAAGATCTGTCGCAATGTGAAACTAGATAGTTTGCCTGGGACTTGTAGTAGCAGAAATGTTACTTTATTTTAAAGCACTGGTTTCGTAGGATGTTCAGAAGTGATGGGAGGTACTGAACATCCACATACCTCCCATAGGCATGACTCATGCATATAATGAGACTCCTAATGGATCAAAGGACTGTGATGTAAGTGTGGCACCCCTGCAGATCCAGTCATCCACAGTGGTTCTGCACTCCCCTTAGAGATGTAGTACCCCACTCTCGGGTAAGGAGAGGGGCACTGACTGGTATTCAAGCACCCAGGGACCACACCCCCTCAAGTCGGGGTCAGGGAGAGATTGCTCCTGCGGGAGAGCACAGTCCCTGATCCTGTCTGGAAGCGATGAACCAGGGTAGTGGGGTTGGACGGAGAGTAGGGTTTAGGGGAAGCATCCGGGAAGGAGTGAAGTCAGAAAGGACACACTAGGTGACGTGGAAAACGTGACGGACAGTATAAATGGGACAATAGAAACATCTAAAAGTTAGTTAGGAAGTGTGCCTGTGAGGGCCAGAGTGTCTGTCAAGTAGAAGGGTAACATCTAGAGAGAGAAAGCAAGAGAACGAGAGTGCTCCGGAGGACAGAAAAGGGTTCCAGGGGACCGGATAGTGAGCAATCCACCCGGGACACTTGCATCCACAGTGACTGTAGCGTGTGGAGGGACTAGGCCGCAGAAGAAGGGGTAACCGGGCCCCAGACCAGTGGAGAACAACCAGGCTCAGCTAGCAACTTGGAGGCTGTGGTGTCTCTGCACAGAATGTCCGTACATAGCCAAAACCTTGGGACCGCGACGACATTCCGCTGAAAAGGTGGTCACCATGTAGAAAGGGAGATTGACGATGTACCAACTTACTGGAGAGGACCCCGGTCCATGCTCCAGGGACTCAGATTGGCAGCTGGCAGGTGCAGGAGGGCTGTAACGGAACAACAAAGTGTGAGTCAAACACTGGAAGGGACTGAAACGTGTGTGGATTTTTTGCCACACCACTCGTGTTGCTGGAACACCTTCCATTTCAATGATACATCGCACTTGTTGCAACGGTGAATGGATGCTGTACCCTGTCGACTCCAGCAACCGTGTGAGTGTATAAACATTGGAGCCCTGCACCCCGCTGTGTGTGATTTTCTTTCTATAAAGCCATTGAGCTGTAATCACCGTGCCTCAACATCAACTGATAACATCTGCTGCCCTGGGGGTCGGCCTACCCATGGAGGCTTCACCTCCAAGCTGCTTTATTACCATCCCACCCAGTGGTACTGTAAAGCAACGGCAGCCCTTATTAGCTGCAACCCATGGGTGGCGTCATGTAAACAAGAATCCCCAAGTCTGGGTATAAACCGATCCAAGAAGAGCCAATCCTAGATTCCCATCCCTGAAACAGAGCCCCCGATATTCCCCTTTTCGATCGAAACGCTCGGGGCCACGGGCCGGTCACGCCACAGTGATATCCCCAGTAACGACACTGAACAGGTCCCGGTTCAGAGTACCCACGGGGCGGTCAACTTGGCGTCACGGACAGGATCACCGACCCAGTAAAAACCGGGCCCCGTGCACCTCAAAGACTGTGTTTGTGAACTGTAAGCAGCACCCGGCCAAAAAGAACAGGCCCATAATCATCAAGGAGGAGTGGTACTGCCTCCCTTCGTGGGACACGTCGCCAAAAGACACAAAAAGCCGTACCCACCCACCTAAGGAACTCCAACGCAGCAGGACTTGTCTGTCGGGCCAGAGAAACCCACCCCTGGCGTGGCCGACAACACCAGGCAGAGGAACCGCCCAAAGAAGGGAGCAGGAGACCAGGAGCAAGATAGCCGGAGGAGTAAGGTGGCAGCGCTGCACCCGGATGGCACCATGGAGAGCGGTGACTGGAGGACCTGGGAGTACAGGGATGGAGAGAGGACCCCCCTAGAGTACTGGAGGAAGGCCTAAATCAGCTGTCGCTCCTGACCTGGTTTTCCTGCAGGGTGAGGTGGAGAGCCTGGGCCAAGAGCTAAGAAGGGCCCAGGTGGAGGTGGTGGAACCTGGAAAGAAGACCTGTTAGAGCAGATGAGCAGGTGGTGGGCACAGTCCATCCACCTTTACCAACCCTGGAGGAGGAGGAAAAGTCGGCCCCGAAGAATCAGCAGCAATAGCAGGTACCAACACTCCCCCAGTAGTGGATGAGTCCCTGGCAGGACCCTTAGACACCCCAACTGCCCTTGCAACAGCTGGGTGTGTAAAGATCTACCCTGGGATCGCACCGTGGACTTTGACAGGTTGGCGGTCCCACTCACCCCGGAGCCGAAACCTGAAGGAATCAGTGCAGAAAGGGTAGTATTTAAGTGGGTCGACCAGGGAGAAGAGCTCATGGGATTCCCCGGAAAGACCTAAGAGGGGAGGTCCCCATTAGAAGCAGTCAGCAGGAGGCCCAGCAAGAGGCTCAAGAGCAAGAGAGGCAGGCTCAGTGGCAGGCCATGGAAGAACGGAATCTGCAAGCTAAGCAGTGGGTCCGCAGAACCAGGGCCGAGGACTGGGGACCAATCTGTGTTGGCACAGTGGTCAGGTTAAACTTGACGAGAGGCTAGGGGTTTCTAAAGGAGAGGGGAAAGGCAAAGGAACTGTTTGTGACCCAGCGGGACGTGGAGGCGCACCTGCCGAAGGGCCATCTGGGACGCAACCTGCACCCTGCTGATACCGTCACCTTCACCCGTCACATTCACATGGGCGAACGGGGGTGGTATTCCCTCGATGTGAGCATCGTGAGATTGGAGATGCCATCCTCGGAGACAGCTAGGACCCAAGTGCCGCAGCCAGTAGCCTCAGCAGTGCCAGAACCCCAGAGGAAGCAGCCAAAGCCCACACCCGTGAGGGAGCCAAGCCCCAAAGCCACCATCCAGGTTGCTCCCCGGACCCGGGATGCAGCTACCCAGACTCTGCTACTAGGGTCTGCAATGGTGGAGATAAGAACCAGGGAGGTGGCAGGTCAAACGGAGCCCCTGCAACCAACACAGGCAACATGTGACCAGATTGCGCCAGCTAGCACGTGTGGCACCTGAGGGCTCCAGAAGAGTGAAGACAGCTCAACCAGAGAAGTGCTGCCCTGGCAAAGGAGAAAACCGCATTCCAACATGTGGTAACTGTGAGTGCTAGCATCTGTAAATAGATCATTGCATATTGACCCTGGAGGGTCTTGCATTTTTTTCTTTATGCGTTCCTTCACAAGGGGTTGCAGATTCAGTTTATTTCTAATCTAGGACCTGTGCTGTGAAGTCGTGCTCTGCTGAACTGTACTGTTGCTGCCTTCGACTTTCATTTGAAGCTGCTGGGTTTTCCCACTCTGTGGAAGGAGGTAGGGGCTCTTAGCCTAGGGTTTTTCTGGAGCTTAGGAGAAGGGTGGCGACTTGGACCTCCTCAGCTTCAGAGGTACCTCCGAGAGCAGGGTGAGCCAGGGTTCCCCTGTATAAGGGTCAGATTAGCTCCTCTTGAATCCCTTCGCTCACCTCTCCATCCGCTTTCCTGATTCCCTCACCCCTAAGCGTGACACAGTGGGGTCCTCTTTCTCTCTCTTTCTCTCTTCTGTAGAATGTAAGCTCTTATAATCAGTAAGCTCTTAAGATCAGCAGATTCTTCTCTATATCCTGTACAGTGTAAGCTCTTATAGTCAGTGGGTTCCTGTCCTATAAAATGTAAGCTTTTATGGTCAGCTCTGTTCTCTCTACTCTTCCCCATGTATATTTTTTGAGTAATTACAAAGATTTTAGAATTTCGATTAGTGCAAATTTATTTGCCGCAAATTGAATGTTGAATGTCAAATTGAATTTATTAAAATGTGAATTTGAATTTCAAAAGATCGGCTCATCTTTATAAATCTTCCTAAAAGAACTCTTGTAAATATTTCCCCCTTGGCAAGCGTAAAATACATGTTTATGTTCCAGAAATTACTGACTTCATTTAGGAGCGAGTTTTACTTTCAACTGGTCATCAAAAAGGTTTTTTTTTTTATATTGTCTATATCCTAATGTATAGCATGAAGTCCAAGAACAAGAAATGTTGAGAGATTACTGCAATCGTGGAGAACGCAGCTCGCTTCTCTTCCAACTTGAACTTCAATGGTGGTCAATATAGTCTGTGACATAGCTGCTTGGATAGAAATGTAAAGGTACCTTTACACGCCACAACTAAGGTGTAGCAACTGAGAGGCAATCCGGAGTTCCGTCACCGTTGCCCTGAAATTGCTACTAAATTGCAGCGTGTAATTGTGGAACGTGATGGTGATTTTTAAAGTTGCTCCCGCTTGCGGTTTCAGAGCATTGCTCAAAAACCAGAGGCCACCCTGAAGGTGAATTGCCTTGGTTTTGGCATGTGAATGGGCGATAGGGATGGAATCTGCGTTGCCTAGTGATTTCCCTAAGGTGTGCCACAACGTGCTGGATACCGCGCCCCATCAGCGATGATTGGTGGGGGCTACTGTGTTTCCATTGGCTGTCCCTTCACAGGGCGCCATATTTGAAGAGCTGTCCATTCACACTACACAATTGCAATGGCGTCATGTATTAGCCAGCCTTTCTGCGCTGGTTGGCCAATCATGACGCTATTGCGTTGTCTAATCAGCGTGTTTGGGGCGAGGAATACACCAGTCTGTCACTCCTATGTTCTTGCAGTGCAGAACATGTACACCCACATTCCCTTGGGGATTGCGGCGTGTGAAGCGGCGTCTGGAGTCAACCGGATGTTTTCCCGCAGGTTCTGTGACAACTTCCGGGGAGCCACATACCCTTGGGTTGACGACGCAATTGCGGCGTGTACATGCGGCATCGGCAATCGTCAAAAGCGTGCACGCACACGTTCCGTTGCCTCCGATCGCCGGTGATAGTTGCAGCGTGTAAAGGTACCTTAATAGTGGTTATGATTTATGATTACAAGATGTCAAACTACTATACTCGGACTGCCCCTCATAGGAATGCATGAGTGCTCAGTAATGCGCATGTGTGACCACCTCCTCCATAGAAAGTAAATTGAGTGGTGGTCATGTATGCGCATTACTGCTCCATACACATGGTGGACTTGGGACCTGTGGATTACCAATCCTTCCTGTGTAATTGTAATTATAGGGATAGCTGTTAATCAGTGGGTAACGCATCCAAGTTGACCTTAAAGTCTAAAATAAGCAGATATAAGATGTCTACATTTTAACTCTATAAAATGATTCTAGCAGATTATTATTATTATTATTATTATTATTATATTATTATTTATTTATTTATTTATTTAGTTATAGAGCACCATTGATTCCATGTTGCTGTACATGAAAAGTGGTTACATACAAAATACAGATATAAATTACAGTAAACAAGCGGGCTTACAGTCTGACTCTACAGGATAATGGGGAAGGATACAGGAGGTTGGGGTGTTGCAGCAGCTTAGTGAAAAAGTAAGAGGAGAGAAGATCCGGAAATCCTTTAAAATATTATTTTGTTTATTGATCCATAAAAAACAGTTACAGTGGGGTACACCGCTGAGGGACTTAGTCGTACATAAAACACCACCCCTTGTGACATCATTACATTAAGCTCAAATCAAAAACAAATGTGTAGGGTCAATACAAGATACATAACAAAATATCAACAGAAGCAAAACCTCATCATGTGAAGACACATAAATTACATGGATAATATGCAGAAGACAAAAGAGACAAAACATAATCCCAAATCAAACCTAATAAATATACATTAAATAATTTTTATCATTCAGGCCAGCGAGACTACGTGAGTGTAGTTTCAAAATCCATGGAGCTTCCTTTCTAGAAGGGTCTTTTGCCAATCTCTTCCCCCTTGGAAGATTTACCTTATCAAATGCAAAGAAGACAAAGTTATTTAGATTACCATTATAAATTGCAGTATGTTGCAGCAGCTTCAGCGGTGATGAGGTGGCAAATCCAATGGTAGTGAGTTGGCAAATCCAGTGGTGGTGAGTTGGCAGCTCCGGTGGTGGTGAGGTGGCAGCTCCGATGGTGGTGAGGTGGCAGCTCCGATGATGGTGAGGTGACAGCTCCAGTGGTGGTGAGGTGGCAGCTCCGGTGGTGGTGAGGTGGCAGCTCCGATGATGGTGAGCTGGCAGTGGGTACGGCAGCCTGTAAGCTTTCTTGAAGAAATGGGTTTTCAAGTTTTGTCTGAAGGCTCCAAATGTAGAGATAGGAGGACGGGTGGAGGCCTGAATTCCAGAGGATGGAGAATACTCGGGAGAAGTCTTGGAAACGATTGTGTGAGGATTGCATAAGTGTGGAGGAGATAAGGTTGTCTTGGGAGGAACGGAGATTATGTGATAGTTAATAACATTTTGAACTGCCCAGCTCCTGCACATTAAACCACGCTTCCAGGAGAAAATGAACTTTAATGCTGCCAGCAGTGTTTGGGTATCAGTCACAAGGGCGGCGCCGGCACACATTCAGTCACCGGTCTGTGTATGGAGAGCGGCAGCTGTAACCATGCCCTCCGCAATCATTGACAACCACTCAGCATTAGACAAGGCTGTTAGTCAGTGCGGTAGATGCGGTTACAGCTATTGCTCTCTGTACACAGAGCAGTGATTAAACTCACGCCAGTGAAGCCCCTGTGACTGAAACCTGAACACTGCTCCCGGTAGCGGGATTAATGTGCAGGTACCGGGCAGGTTTCAAACACTAATAACCTAAAAATGAACCCCATGTCTGCAGGTTAATGTTATTTTTACACGCAATAAGTTCCCTTTAAGGATCGACTGGAGAGGTGCAAGTGGGTTAACAGGAATCCCTCAGAGAAGGATGTTGCGATAGTCAATGAGGGCAGGCACTACAATTTTAGTAGATTCAGGGTTGTGAAAGGGACAAATTCTGGAAATATTTTCAAGTTGATTGAGATGGTGAGCGCTTGGATGTGCGGTTTAAAGGACAGGTCAAACTCAAGCGTTAGTCTGAGGCAGTGGATTTACAGTATCAGGAAAAGACTATGTAATTTACTGTGATAGATAGATTGGGTAGGGTAGTTACAGTAGATGAGATGGAATGAAGATGAAGAGTTCAGTTTTGTCCACATTCAGCTTTAGGAAGCGAGAGGAGAAGGCGAACGTTATGGCCAATAGACACTCTGGGATTCAAGACAGCATAGAGGTGACATCTGTGCAAGAGAGGTAGATCTGAGTGTCATCAGCGTACAGGTGGTACTGGAATCTACAAGACTTCATGAGTTGTCCCAGGTCAAAGGTATAGATGGAGAAGAGTAAGTGTCCAAGGACAGATCCTTGAGAGTCAATGAGAGGGTGGGATGAGGAGGTGATATTTGAAACGTATGATAAGATCCAGGAAATGGTAATGTTATCTTTGAGTAGCACCTCAGGGCAGCGACACTGACGTTCGCAGCATAATCACACTGCCAATGGGCCCACGACATCTGTCTGGACCTCGCTTTACACTTCTTGCTCCCAGGGCATATGCACGCTGCACAGATCTCCTGGAAGGGCGCTTTGGTGGCACACGCTGCACTCTCATGATTCGTAAAGGGCCAGCATGCCCCAACCCTGGAATGCTTCTCAGTCTATGGCTGTCTGCACCTGCTGTGCCATCATACCAGCCTGCATCTGTCTGTACCTGCCGTGCCAAGCAACTGTCTGCACCTGCCTACATCTGCATCTGTGTACTTCAGCCATCTGGCTGCTCCTGCCTACACCAGAGGCTGTCTGTGTCCTTACTCCTGGAGCCAGGAGTTGCAGCTCCAGCCTCTGAGTGGCAGCCGGTTTCTACTTGCAGTGCAACACCCAATCCATTAGAGGCTCTGGGTGGCTGGGTGCTGAGGCTCAGTGGCTCCACTCGTGGACACTCACCGCTGTGAGCATTACACGTTGATGCCAAGTATGCGCTCTCGAAACACAGTAGGGTGGGATATGATCTACTGTGTTTCGGGAATGTAATGTTGTTATATCTTCTGTAGTTTGCTTGTTGTCTTCCCTGTTTGTTTTTCTGCCTAGTAACAGTGATGTAAGATAGAGGAGGAGCTGTGGCAGGAAAAGGGGGAGCTGGGAAAGGGAAGATTTTCATTAAAGTATGGCCGCTCGACTGAGCAGTTCAGCATATCTGTGTGTGCTTCTGGATTCATCCTCATCTGCACTACAACACTACAGGGAGCACATACTACCTGGAGAATAGCTACATATGTGGCTTCCTATTGAAACACCTTGAGTGCTTTCCCAAGCACCCAGGATTGTGCTGCAAACCTTGAACAGGAGGAATCAACAACTAATCTACCTAGTGGAGGTATAGACAAATTTATAAAGACATCAAAAAGTTGAGTGCAAATAGCACTTGTTTAATATTCATTCAGATCTAGCTGCTGCACTTAGAATCTGCACTCTCTCAACTCTCTCCATTGTCTTACTTTATATCCAACTTTGATGCCAAGGGAATAGAGAATTTGTAGTAGGAGAGAGTGGTCAACTGTGTCGAAGTCAGGGGACAGGTCTATAAGGAAAAGTATAAAGAATAGTCTGTTAGCTTGGGTGAGAAGTAAGTCATTAGTCATTTTGGTCAAGATAATTTATTGAAATGGTAGCGACAGAAGCCAAATTGTACACTGGCTAAGAGAGATTTAGATGGGAGATGGGAGGAAAGTTCAGCATGGACATGCTGATCAAGGAGTATGGAAGCGAACAGAAGCAGTAACATGGATCAATAGCTGGACGTAGAGGACATATTGAAGGATGGCTTTTTTAAAATACCGTATATACTCGTGTATAAGCCGAGTTTTTCAGCACAGAAATTGTGCTGAAAAGTGCCCCCCTCGGCTTATACACGAGTCAGTGACGGCTGACTGTGTGGGGCCGGTGTCCGGGGGCTGGAGGAGGCAGGGGGAGGCTGTATAGTGAGCGGCCGGTCACGTGGGGCCGCTCATTAGTGCAATGCAATATGCACTGCATCCCCCTGTCCATCAGCGGCAGGGGGAGCCGTGCATATTACATAGCACTGTCAGTGCTCTCCCGCCCCCCTGTGGTAGTATACAGCAGCCCCCCCCTGTGAGTATACAGCAGCCCCCCGTGGTAGTATACAGCAGCCCCCCCGTAGTATATACAGCAGCCCCTCCCCTGTGGTAGTATACAGCAGCCCCCCGTGGTAGTATACAGCAGCCCCCCCTGTGGGTATATACAGCCCCCCCCCCCGTTGCTGCCGCACACCTGTAAAAAGAAGATCTTTCATACTTATCTTCCTGCTGTCACCGCGTGCATCCTCCGCTCTCCTTCTTGCTTGCACCCGGCGTCCATCCACGTGACCGTGCACAAATAATGACGTCATTATTTGTGCGCGGTCATATGGATGGACGCCGGGGCCCGGGTGCAAGCAAGAAGGAGAGCGGAGGATGCGCGCGGTGACAGCAGGAGGATAAGTATGAAAGATCTTCTTTTTACAGGTGTGCGGCAGCAACGGGGGGGGGCTGTATATACCCACAGGGGGGGCTGCTGTACACTACCACGGGGGGGCTGCTGTATACTACCACGGGGGGGCTGCTGTATACTACCACAGGGGAGGGGCTGCTGTATATACTACGGGGGGGCTGCTGTATACTACCACGGGGGGGCTGCTGTATACCCACAGGGGGGAGCTGCTGTATACTACCACAGGGGGAGGCACTGCTGTATACTACCACAGGGGAGGGGCTGCTGTATATACCACAGGGGGGGCTGCTGTATACCCACAGGGGAGGGGCTGCTGTATATACCACAGGGGAGGCAATGCTGTATACCCACAGGGGGGGGGCTGCTGTATACTACCACAGGGGAGGGGCTGCTGTATATACCACAGGGGGAGGCAATGCTGTATACCCACAGGGGGGGGGGCTGCTGTATACTACCACAGGGGAGGGGCTGCAGTATATACCACAGGGGGATGGCACTGCTGTATACCCACAGGGGGGGCTGCTGTATACTACCACAGGGGAGGGGCTGCTGTATATACCTCTGTGGCTGCTGTATACTACCACAGGGGGAGGCTGCTGTATACTACCACAGGGGGAGGCTGCTGTATACTACCACAGGGGGAGACTGCTGTATACTACCACAGGGGGAGACTGCTGTATACTACCACTGGGGGAGACTGCTGTATACTACCACCGGGGGAGACTGCTGTATACTACCACTGGGGAGGATGCTGTATACTACCACTGGGGAGGCTGCTGTATATACCTCTGTGGCTGCTGTATACTACCACTGGGGAGGCTGCTATATACCACTGGGGGAGACTGTATACCTGTGCTGGGGTCCACCCTTGGCTTATACACGAGTCAATAGGTTTTCCCAGGTTTTGGGGACAAAAGTAGGAGAGTCGGCTTATACACGAGTATATACGGTAAGTGTGATTGTGGCATATTTGAAAGTAGAAGGGAAGATACTACAATTTAGTGATAGGTTGAAGAGATGAGTTAGGGCCGAGATAAGCATGGTAGTGAGGTTGGAAGTAATGTGATCAAGTGCATATGTGGTAATGTGTGATTTGGAGAGAAGATGAGTACACTCTCTTTCAGTGATGTATGGGTGGAAGATTATGAGGGAAGAGCAGTGATAATAATAATAATATTTATTCATCTATATAGTGCTATTAATTCCATAGCACTTTACATACATCAGTAATGCTGTCTCTCTTGGAGCTCTCAATCTAAACATCCTAACAGTATGTCTTTACAATGTGGGAGTGCCCGGAGGAAACCCACGCAAACACAGGGAGAACATACAAACTCCTTACAGATGTTGTCCTTGGTGTGAATTGAACTCAGGATGTCAGGACCCCAGTGCTGCAAAGGCTGCAGTACTAACAACTTGAGCCACCGTGCCGCCCATCTGCTATATGAAGGGGTTGTGGTGGTTAAACAATAAAGGTTTGGTTTGTTTGGTCAATATTATTTTTGAAATGTGTGGTAAAGTTTTCAGCGAGGGTGAGAGAGGTCTGAGGCTGGGCTGAGGAGGGAGTTCAAAGTGTTGAACAACTGTTTGAGATTATGGGATAAGGAAGATATGATTGTTGTGAAGTTGACCTATTTGGCAGAGGTGTGGGCTGATTTGAATGTAAAAATTGCTTTTTTGAATGCTATGAAGTCATCTTGGAGTGTGTTTTCCTCCAGCACCGCTCCACTCTAGACACTTGCCAAAGCTTTTTAGTGAAGTTATTGTGTCAGGGTTGTCTATTGAGTCGTTGCACTCTGCCATGGAAGAGAGTTGTGAACAAGTAGCTCGTGTGAGTGTGGTATTGCGCAAAACAAGGGCACTGTGTAGTGGAGTAAAGATATGGAGGACAGCGGTAGGCTAGAGTTAAAGAGTGTGTGAAAGTCTAGATGTGCAAGGTCTCTGCAGGAGTGCGCTAGTTGCTGGACATGAGAGGCAGGTGAGGAGGACAGGGATAACAATGTGAGTAGATGGTGGTCAGATATGGGAAGCAGAACGTTTCTGAGGATAGATAGGAGCAGAGGCAGGTGAAGATAAGGTCTAATGTATGTCTGTTTGTGTGGGTGGCTGTGTAGGACCACTGTCTAAGACCAAAAGATGAAGCAAGTGGCACGATTTTGGAGGTTGCTGACTGGCAGGTGTCAGTAGAGATGGTAAAGTCACCCATAATGTTGGTGTGAATGTTGGCAGAGAGAAAGTGAAGAAGCCAGATGGAGAATTGGTCAAGAAAGGCAGTGACCGGCCTGGATGTCGGTACATGACAGCCATTCAGAGGTTTTAGACAGAGTAGATATAGCCAGAATGTACTTCAAAGAAGGGAAGATAAGGGTGGGTAGGGGTGAGATTGGTTTAAAGGTGCAGTTGGTAGATAGGAGATAGGAAAAACCAACTCCTCCACTATGTCTGCTGCGAGGGTTTGGGTGAAGGCTACTGTAACACAGAGCAGCAGAGAAACCATATTGAAGGGAAACAGCCATGATTTAGTGGGGCCAAGCAATTGAAAAATTTGCAAAGGGTAAAGAGGTCATGAATAACATGGAGCTTATTGCAAGCAGAACGGGGTTTCCAGTACCTTCCAGAGAGAGCAAGAGCAGCAGACTGGGCATCAAGGGAATGAGTTTTATATAGCTAAGATGACTTAGTTTCTGATAGGTTGGGAGTGATAAGAGGAGAAATAATGGAGAGTATCAGCGGGGAAGGGGGGGCGCTTGGACTCCATGTTCATTAATACAGATTCCCTTTAAATGGTTTGTCTGGGACTTTTCTTTACATACTTAATGGGGGGGCATCATCTGGCAGCCCCACCGATCAGCTATTCCCGCTGTCGGCAGCAGTTGGAAGCTGATGAAGGTGTGCTGTGCAAATCTACAATCAGCTTATCTGGCCACCGCAACAACCAGGAACAGCTGATCACTGAGGCACAGCAGCCAATCAGAGGAGCAGAACGGTGCCCAGTAGTTAGCACTGCAGCGCTGGGGTCCTGTGTTCAAATCCCAACAAGGACAACATCTGCAATAAGTTTGCATGTTCTTCTTGTGTTTGCATGGGTTTCCTTCAGTTTCCTCCCATGCTCTAAAGACATACTGATAGGGAATTTAGATTGATGAGTCTCAATGAGTCTCAATGGGGATAGGGATGATCATCTCTCGGTAATGGGCTGTGGAATTAATAGTGCTATATAAGCGAGTGAAATAAACAAAAAATATATATTGACGACCAATCTTAAGATAGAAGTCGCAGACAGCACCGTTAAGGGCACGGCCACACTGGTGTGAAAACAAACAGCCCGATTCTCATCCAGGAGAGTTGGACAACATTAATCCATTTTTGGTCCGTTTGGCATCTGAGTGGTGTCCGTGTGCAATGCTTTTTTTTTCTCAGCAGCTATTACTGTATAATCATTTACAGGAACATTTTACAGTTTTCTGAGCTACAGAATGATAATGTATCCATGAAAAAATCAGATGCCTCTAGGATGGTCCATGTGCTGTCCGTGTGCCGTCCTTGTGCGGTCTGATTTTTTGTTGGGACCGATAGACTTGCATTGGCGACTCTCGCTGTGAATCGCATACTGTTGCAGTATGTTGCAACCTTTTTCTCATCCCGAATCTGGATGAGAAAAAAGCATCCGACACCCGCTAGTCTGTTCTACACCATTAGCTAACATGGGTCTGACTGCAATGCGATATAATCACGCATTGCAGGCGTCCGATTTTCTCGCCAGTGTGGACGTGCCCTCAGTAAACATTCAACATGTCATGTTGATGATGAGACTCTCAACAATAATATAAGGAGCAGAAACACTTGGTGACCTGTTGGCTCCGGTCTGCATTTTTGAGGCTTTTCTCAAAGTGCAAGCAGTTTGCTATTACCAGGCCAAAATCTACAGGCCAACACCCACCTTCAAATGAAGTCTTCTTTGAATGCATTAGGCAAAGGAAATGGCAAATCTGTAAAAAAAAAAAAAAGGTGATAAAATAAACATCATATTGCCATACAGTAAAACCTACCATATACTAATAAAGAACTAGAACTCCGATCGGAAAGGATGTATAGCCGTCATATCAGTACAACCAGGAGAAGAGCAGATAATCAAATTCCTCTCTGTGCTTCCCATTTGTTATCCACAGCCTGGAGAGTCCTGCCACTATTTTCTCCATCATATCTCAGTGTCGTCTCATTGACCCTGACCTATGTAAGTGCAGCACATCCAGTAGTTTCCATTAAGTCCATGAGACTCCTTTATGTCTGGTCATGACCTTATTCATTGTTGCAAAGTGACAATTTTCCCAAACCTTATTATGTCCTCCTCTAACAGCATTTTCAACCATAAATCCAATCTGCCACTGTAGCGGCTCTATGCACCGGAGAAGGTTGGACACCTCTAGCCTTGAAGGCAAACAGCAGAGACTTGAGTCTTTCAAAGGGTACCGTTACACGTCGCAACATTGCATGCAATTTCACTGGCAGTCAAATCATGGACACATTGTTCTATTTTGTTGCCGTGTACAAATGTAACAATGTCTCCATGATTTCACTGCAATCAGCAAATTGCCAGTGAAATTGCATGCAATGTTGCGACGTATAACGGTACCCAAAGAGTCCAACACAATCAACAATAACAAATTCCACTGAAGCGGAACACAATCTACTCAGTTAAGAAAATGCAGACTTGTCTCATATCAACTAAACCAAATTTTTATGTAACTGCACACAGGTGACATTGTACAGTATTACATATGTCAGTAGAGAGAAAATATCAGCCTTCTTGTCATTGGCATTACAATTGAGGTGACTGCCCTTTCTACTATAAGTCCTATTATTATTTATTTATAGAAAATAACTCAAGGTGGTTCAACACATTAATTAAAAGTTATGCTTGAACAACCACATTGTATATTTTATCATTAAGATAAATGATTGTTACATTAACCCAGCCATGAACATTTTTGTCCTGGTTGGTTGTTACAAATATTCTAGCTGACAACTAGAGATCATCAAATTCTAACAGCAGCATGACCTGGAAGGGACTTTTACTATGTAAGTGTATGGATTGTAAACGAGTCTTCTGGCTCACACATAGTGAGTTGAATGAGCCGGCAGGTGAGTGTAACAACCCCAGAATTTGTTCCTTGTGCTTCTGCAGCCAGGCGCCGCTGTGTTCACTCCAAAGGTAGGGCTGGTAATGTAGTAGCCTGTGGATGTGCTGTATGGCTGCCCAGCTGCAATCATTAAGTCTGACTTCAGCCATTTAGGAAATATTGTAGTCTATTTGAATCCTATGTGTTCTGCTGCTATTTACCAGATATATTCCCTGGTTTACTTGTTATTCCTGCTTAGTGTTTTTGTTTTTCCAGATTGACCTCTGCCTGATTTTGTACTATTCTCCAGCTTAATGATTTTGCTATTTTCTGACCACTCAGCTTTGACCCTACTTGGCGACTATTTTTGGACTGCAATCCATCTATAGGATGTAAACCCCTTGGACCCTGCAGTAAAGCCATATCCCTATATAGGGGTTAAAGGGTGTCTGGGTATCTTGGGGTTCTGTCTGGCAGTGCAGTTTGAATTTAGTCTGTCCGGGATTACTCTTTTTAGGCTGGGGTTACACATAGAAATCCGTTTTTGGAAGTGATTTCCATGACCAATCCGTTTTTTTTGGGTGCTTTTTGTGCCTCCTACAGCCCTGAACGTTTTTGGACTTAGTCATTTTTGACCAAAATTCTCAAAAAAACGGATCCGTTTTTTTAAGGCACCTCAAAAAAACGGATCCGTTTTTCAATAGGGCGCATGTTAAAAAAAAAAAAAAAAAAAATTTTATTTTTTTTTTTAAAAACGGACCCCAAAAACGTTGCTAGCAACGTTTTTGGCTCAAAAACGGACATAGCAATGTTTTGAAGTGCAGAAAAAAACGGACATGGTGTTTATTACATCCAATCAGTTTTTCTGTCAGTTTTTGGACTTAGAAAAAAAAATTAACAAAAATGAAGCCAAAAGCGGACCAAGGGCTCATGTGTAACCCCAGCCTTAGAAATCCGTTTTTGGAAGTGATTTTCATCACCAATCCGTTTTTTATAGGGTGCTTTTTGAGCCTCCTGCACTCCTGAACGTTTTTGGACTTTTCATTAAAAACGCATGCGCGAACGCATGCGCGAACGCAAGTGCCAAATATGGCATGCGTTCGCGCATGCGTTTCCCACAGGGCCCCATGTTAAAAAAAACGCATGAAAACGCATGCGTTTTTTAACTGATGCCAAAAACGTTGCATGCAACGTTTTTGACTCAAAAACGGACAGGGCAATGTTCTGAGCTCCAGAGAAAAACGGACAGGGTGTTTATTACATCCAATCCGTTTTTCTGTCAGTTTTTGGACTTAGAAAAAAAAAATGAGAAAACTGAAGCCAAAAACGGACTGAGGGCTTATGTGGAACCCCAGCCTTACCTGTAACTTGGACGGACATTACAGTGAGGCCAATGAAAAGAGCAGAAAACTGGCACTGGACACGAGAGAGTAAAGGAAGGTGGGTATATTAACACACTCACTCTAAATTACATGCATATACACACATTTAAGCAATAAAAAGTTTAGTAGGAGTGCTTCCTTGAGGTATAAGTTTGCAGTCACTCTATGTGACTGCAGAATTGGGAATCTTCACATTGTGAGCTTTGAGTATTCTCCGGTGCCGGCACCAGGAGCAGCAGACACGTGACGACAAGCATGTGATCACATGCCAACCAGACCAGGAATCTCAAACTTCAGGCCTCAAGGGCCGCCAACAGTGTAGGTATTTCAGGATTTCCTTAGAATTGCACATGTTATAATTGAATCCCCTGCACTGGTGATGATTCCAACCCCTGTGCAATGCTAAGGAAATCCTGAAAACCTGCCCTTTTGCAGCCTTCGACGCCTGGATTTTGAGATTTTTGAACTAGACTGTATCTTGCCTCACTCAATGCAAGTTTATTCAGTGAGGTTGTATACATCTAGTGATAATGTGGCCGGAGAATGTGAGCCCCGCATCCAAACACCACCAGTTTCCTTCTCCCTTCCTCCGTACCAAACTACAAGAAGTGAGTGCTTTAAAGAAAACCTCTCAGCATAATTCTGCAATGTTAAGGAAAGACGTTGGCCATAATGGTGTTGTAATATAAATTAAATTGATGTCTTGTTGAATCAACGTTTGCAGTCTTCTCCACCTGTTCAGGCCCCTCAGCCTGCCTCCAATTTTTCTGACACCCCTTCCCCCAGGGCTGTGGGATATTCAAAATCGGGCAACAGAACTTCTGAGGAGTCTCAGGGGTGGCTCCGTGACCCTGGTGGTGTCAATAAAAAGTTTGGGTAATAGAGCATTGGGGATTGTTGTCGTGACGTCACCTGTGATGATCGGCTATTGATGGCCGACGTTGCGGTGCGGGACCTCTGGGGATGATAGAATCGCAGCTAAGGTCAAATCGCTCCCCAAGGGTGGAGCAGTTCCCCAGGGCAGCCGGTAAAGTCTATGGAGATGCTAGGCTATTGAGGTGCAGGGCTGAGGGCGCGGAATAACCGACAGACACACAATACTTCGTTTCCATTACCTTTACTGGTAGTTGCAAGTTCAGACGAAGACACTGTCCACAGGACATATTAGGAATTCAGATGGCCTGGAAGCAAGACAGGGATCTCCTCACTCGGTGAGTTCTACGGCCTCCCTGCTGTGCTCCTCTTTGCTAGTCCTGGCTGCCTGTAGCTTAGCTGCAACCCTTTCTTCCCGCTTTCAAGTCTCTCACCCGTATGGCAGGCAGCTTGAACCCTTCCCGGGCACCACTTCTCTGGCAACTGTCCCTGAGCTCTCAGATGCTGCCGTGCCTCCAGGTGCTTTGCTGTCGCCAGAAGATGTGGAGTTTCCCATTCGACGGTTTTCGCTGCTGTGTCAGTAGTACCCTCACAACCTCGGACTCCGATGTCCGTTTATGACACTCTACTCTGGCGTGAGCCGGGTCATTGGCTCCACTCCCCAGGCCTGCTTCGCTCCTTCCTCAGACCCTCTCCTATGGGTCCCTTGGACTTGCTGTTCCTTCACTCTCTACTCCACCTGGACCAGCTTAGCACTGCTCCAGTCCTCTTAGGAACTGCACTGACTAACCCCGCCCCAGGCCGGAATTCATAGGGGAGCTCCCCTGAACCCGGGTTCAGAGCTCCCCCTTCAGGTCTTCACTCAGGAAAGATGTTGCATGCTGTGGGCTTACCTGGTGTGGATACCCCTTTTTGCTTCCAAGCATGACATCACTCCCCTGAGGGAGGCAATGCCATTGTGATAACCGGACTCTGGGGTGCCACATTTCAATGACAATTCACTGATTGTTTATTGGTTTTGGTGGTGTGTGCAGTTTGATTTCACAGTTGGTATTATGTCCTACATTAAAATACCGCCGGAGGTGGTGCATGTGCATATTAAGCTCTCAGCTCAATGAAGATGAAGAGCAGTAGAAATGTGGCACACCAGAGTCTGGTTGCCACGGTGACATGGCCTCCATCACAGGGGTGATGTCATGCCTGGAAGCAGGAGGAGGTCCTCATGCCAGGTAAGGCTGCTTTCACACAGCGTTTTTGTGCTGTCCGAGGGGATCCGACTTTTTGAAGGACCCCTCGGACAGCAACGGATCCAAACTGATGCCTGCAATCGGATGGCAAATAGGCATCAGATTCCGATATTTTGCAGCATCAATTTGGATCCTCTCTCCTCCTCTCCCTGCTCCTCCTGTCACCTCGTCCCCCTTTCTCTCCCTCCTGTCACCTTTCTCCCCTCCCCTCTCTAATCCCTCGTTTGTCCCCTTTTTGTCCCCTCTTTCGCCCCCTCTGTCCCCTCTTTTGTCCCCTCCTTTGTTCCCTCTTTCCGCCCCTCTGTCCTCTCTTTTGTCCCCTCCTTTGTCCCCCTCTTTTGTCCCCTCATTGTTCCCTCTTTCGCCCCCTCTTTCTCTCCCTCTTTGTCCCCCTTACCAGACCTTTAAAAATAAAAAAATCTTTATTCTCACCTACTTCAGGATTGTGTCCCACTTGTTGATTCTTCACAAAAAAAATTAGAATTTATATCTTTATGTTTGAAGCCTGAAATGTGGCAAAAGGTTGAAAACTTCAAGGGGGCCAAATACATTCACAAGGCGCTGTATGTAGAGCCTAAAAAAGTATGTAAAAAAACACTGTTGCATTTTTAAGTCAAGAATCAGGCTAGGGTCACATCTGCGTTTCTATTTTGAAATCCTGATCCAGTTTTGAGCTTTCTAAAAGCTCAAAATCAGATCAGGAAACGCTCCCCATAGGAGCCCAGCTCCGGATCTGCAGCCAGCGTGAAAAATCATGCAGGCTGCAGTTTTCTGAGCGCTTCTGTAATCTGCAATGCGGTAACCGGATTGCTCCAGATGTGTAATCCTGAGCGATGTGGTTACCGTGTACTTTGTTCATCCCTGCTGCAGCAAGGATGTACAAAGCGTTAACTCTTTAATAAAACTTTAATTATTAATATTAGTTGTGTGCAACATGTATATAGGGGGTGCCCACCCCCCTAAAGACATGCTGCCCACCCCTGTGGCATGTCAGGGGTTAATAACCCATTTACAGTAAGCCGGCTATTGTTGGCTTTCTACAATGTTATCAATGAAGCCGCGGCTCCCCTGACAGTTGCGCAGATACTGTACGTAATGTATGTATAGTATCTGCCACTGTCCGAGGTCCTTTAAGAATTTACATTAGGTCTATGGCGGTGCCAATAGATCTAATGTAAATGCCTATAGAACCCTGGACAGCGGCAGATACTATACATACATTATGTACAGTATCTACGCAACTGTCAGGGGAGCCACGGCTTCATTGATAACATTGTAGAACGCTGACAATAGCCGGCTTACTGTAAATGGGTTATTAACCCCTGACATGCTCACAGGAGTGGGCAGCATGTCTCTAGGGGGGGTGGGCACCCCTAGAGACATGTTGCACAGAACTAATATTAATAATTTAAGTTTTATGAAAGAGTTAACGCTTTGTTCATCCCTGCTGCAGCAGGGATGAACAAAGTACACGGTAACCACATCGCTCAGGATTACACATCCGGAGCAATCCGGTTACCGTATTGCAGTTGCCACCACACATTTTTCCTTAAAAATGTGAGTGAAGCCAATTGCGTTCACCGCATCCGGATCTGGATGAGGTGAACGCAATTGGCTTGCCAAATGTGACCCCAGCCTCACACTATTAAAAAAAAGCATTAAAATGCTGATTTACATATGCACCAAAAATGCATTAAATAAGGGCGAAAACACATAAAAGAAACTCAGCAAACACCGGATAATTAGAGAGGATTGTTATTACGTTGTGTTGCGGGAAAACCTCCAGAAAACGTGCAAAACTAAGGAAGGACAAAAAACTCAGCATTTACACTTCATGTGAACACGGTGTCAATGTTACATATTCATTACATTTTTTATGCGTTCATTGGAGAAAAAATATCACGCTATTTTTTAACAGTATTTACCTAGCACCATAAATAGTCTAATCACTGTATTGTACAGGTTGTTACGATTACAGGGATAACAAATATGTCCATGTTATTTGATGATATGTGATGTTAATTATTAAAGAAAGAAAAAACCTATGTATAATGACAGTATTGTAACAGTTTGTCAATTTTTTAAAAATATGTTTATAGGAAGGAAAAATTGAGTTTTTCTTTACCTCTAGAATTCAGGAACATAGAAATACACTGCTATATACAATGTATTGCTATTAGTGATGAGCGAATAGTAAGATATTTGGGTTCGGATAGCTCTAACTGAATTCTTTGAACTGTTTGAGTATTCGGATCTAAGTGAGTTCCTCATTGACTTGCATTGGATTCATTACTATTTACTTGTTCAAAGTATTCAGTTACAGCTATCCAAACCTGAATATCTTACTACTTGCTCATTACTAATGCTATGTATCAGTACAATCTGCCTGTGGAGCCTTCTAGGCAGTATGCAAAATCCTCACCTTTTTGTCAATGTAGTCTGTAGCTCAAAGCTTTAGTTTCTACCTATAAAGATAGAGGTTGTGGGTTTGATTCCAAGAGTGACCATATCTTTAAAGGTCCAGATAAAACGAGTGATATTGTAAGCGCTAAGGTACATTAACAGGACACGGCTCACATAAGTATTACCTTTCAGCTTTAATGATTCAGCATATGGATCCCTTTCGCCACAACGCATTTCAGCGCCAATCGCGCCTTTTTCAAGTGATTTCAAATCATATCTTTAAAGGGGAATTCCAGGGAGATTACTTTTTTAGTACGGTCCCTGCCCTCCTACATGATGAAGCAGAGCTGTACACTACAGTTCTAGGATCTATAGATCGTTTATAAATCAATAAAATCATATCTGCTCCTCAGCTCTCACCCCTCCCTTTGGGGACAGAGAAATTCAGTCATGCATAATGCTAAAGTTTTAGGAGACAGGAAGCTACCAAGTTGATATGGGGGAGGGGAGACCATGGCAGTGCTAGATTAATCAATGCAGTTTTCTGCCTCTGCTCCTCACCTGATATATGACAGTGCACATTATGCACAATCATATCATGGTACTGCAGAGGATCACAGCGTGTATTTATATCTGCCTGGTGACATGATTGCTATTTGAGGGGAGAACAGCCCTGTTACATTACATAGGATGGTATATCAAGGGCAGGATTGTAGTGTGACCATGGGTCGGGAGCCATGCCCCCTGCCCATACAGAAGTATGAGGAGGTGGGAATGTAAGATGATCCTAGAGCCCCCAGGGTCCATGCCCCCAACACACCTCCTGTGACTACTGCAGCATGAGTCTAACTTCCTCTGTCCCCGAAGGAAGGGGTGAGAGCTGAGGTGCAGATATGATTTTATTGATTTACAAGTGATCTATAGATTCTAGAACTGTGCCAGCTTTACTTCATCATGTAGGAGGGCAGGGACTGTACAAAATAACAATTATCTCCCCGGAGTTCCCCTAGAAGAGAAAATGGCATTATTGTTTTTTATAGTGATTTTATAGGGAGAAAAAAATGTGCATATTTTCCCTCTAGAATACAGGTATGAGTGCGGTCCAATATTTTCTGAAACCCATAGACGTGCATTGACGAGTTTTGTCCATGACTCGGACCAAAATAAAACATGTCCACAAATATACAAAGACGTGAACTTTCCGATAGTCTATTAAGGGTACATTTACTATCCGTATAATACCCAAGAAAAACTGACTTCTGAATGAGCCCTTCCATTCAGGTACGTTTCATAAATTCGTCCTCTTCATGAGCTCGGGATTATTTGGCTATAATTACCCTTCCCGATTCTGTGTTTGTCTCTATTTACAGTAAACACCATCTCTTTTCTCCCTGGCGCTCTCACACTCCCGTCACATTTTGACGTCCTCTGCCTGTCTACAATTTAAATTCCATCTGTTCTCTCGCACCGCCAGCGCTCGCTGAACGTCAAGCTGGCAGCCGCTCTTCAGCTCTCATAATAGGCAGATCATCTTTTTGTCCCGCTCTTTCCCCTTTTGTAGCATGTGAGTGTCTTGTATGATTGTCATTTAGTGGTTCTTGGAATCTCCCCATAGATATTAACCAATGGATTAAGTCAATCCTTTAATTGGGTTAATCCTTTTAATTGGAAGGTACAACAGTGTGTAAGACAAACAAAGGAGTATTAGGAGCCAAATCTCCTGGAGAAGCATCTCATGGAGACAGAACAGTTATGAGCAATAAAGATCACCAACAAGCACTTTTGTCTCCTACAATGTGGAGGAATTTCAGGTGTAATTCTCTGGTTCTTTCTTCCATCAGCATTAAAGAACATGGGCTCGAAGACAATTATTGTATTGTGTGATATGTTACTCTATAGTGTTGATATGAATTTATCAATAAAGATGGTTTTCCAGGATGAAAAAGACATGGCTGCCTTTAACAGAAACACACCTACAGGTTGTGAGTGTTGTAACTCAATTATACATGATCCATCTGTGGCGCCCCGCAACGAGTGTGTCACAAGAGGGTATTGCAGCCATAAGTGCAGCCGCAAGATTCTCTGACACAGCAGTGATTTAGTTAACTTTGAGATCCAACCCTGCATGCATCACCTAGAACAGAGGACCAATCCAGGGTCCTGGTGGGCGGAGTGCTAGGGAAGTGTGTAGGAGAACAGACACTTAGTCTAAGAGTTGAAAAACAGTCTAGAACTGGACAAGACAGAGTCTAGAACTTGAACTTGGAGTAGGAGCGGGGACTCCGCACCCCGTGCAGCCCCCGGGCCGTCACCGGTCGGGTGTCAGCACCTGAGGCCTTACCAACTGGGAATGGGCATCATCACACGGGTTCCTAAAAACTCCCGTGCCCCAAACCACAGCCGGTTCACTGGTACCGAAGCTGGCAGCAGTTCACCTCTGCTACGCGAACCAGAAGCGTGGAGAAGCAGCTTCACAGGAGCACCCCACCACCAGCCAACTTCCAGTCGTCTAACCAGCGGTGTACCCACTGAGGGATCCAAGGTTCCCCAAAACATCCACAACGTACAACTTGGATAGGGCATTGAAGCAGCCTCCCCGTACCCGATCTGGTATTCCTGGGCAACAATGGCAAATCACTTAGCTAGAATGGAGGAACACTACGGATCTCTGAGGGACACTATCACTGCTGAGTCCACCCGGTCTACTACCCGTAAACTGTATACCATGTACTGCCTGCTGGTTACAGTAAAGACCCGTTGCAGAGACTTTCTGTGTCCGTGTTTCCTTATGAACTGTCCGTCTACACTACAAGGTAACCGCAGCTGCCGCACAACATCTTAAGCAGCTCCAGCCTCCGAGGATCACCGCTCAGCCTGTGGGGAGCGTTCCATCTTGCTGCTGTCCATCCCCCGGAGGTTCCGCAGCGTCGGTAACGATTACCGAAACTACTCATAGGTGGCGTCACGAATAAATTAAACCCCTTTAATCTGTTCCCACAAGTATTCAACTTTTGATCTGCACTACACCGGGCCCCACTACCGGCAGGCGCAGCCCACCCGTGACAAGGAGGAAGGAGCTTCAGCCTGTCTAAACCGGAGTCCCGGCCACGGTGAGTCACATCCACTAAGTCTGAACTTCAGGAATAGCATCAGTACACCTAATCCTGCCCTGATGTGAGGAGGTGGTGTGCCCCTTTACACTAATACAGGATGGATGTAATGGTCCATAGTATTTCCCCACTTACAGAAGATGGAAGGAATGCAAATATATAAAGGAGATGTGGCACCCTGTGCCAGGTCACCACAGATTCCCTTGGGACATGGAAGGATGGTACACAGCAAGCAGACCCCACTAACAAACAACACCTTTCATCCCAGACCTGTAGGGGGAGCCCCACTGGTTGCCTTAAGCCAGTTTCCCCTATAAATACGGGTCCTGTAGGGAGAAACACCAGAGTGTGCAGTCACTACAGAACTGTGAAGAGCTGAGTGAGCTGACCTGGTACTGGAGCCACGCTAGGCCCATACCAGAGACACCTGAAACAGTGGTAGAGTAGGGGTCACAGGGAAAGGAGAAAGTAACAAGTACAAGAAGGGGCAGAGGAGTCATACCAACTCACCCTAGCAGAGTTCCGGTCACTGGGTCCGAGCTACAAGGACGCAGTATAGACCTTGCAGAGAAACCAGCACTACAAATAGGGGGTTTAGCTCCCCAGGCACCCGAAGCACCACCAAATGAGAGCCCGGAGTCTAGGCCAAGACAGGAATCCCATAGAGTGCCCTCAGTGCAGCAAATTCGGGTGTGAAGAGTCACACAGAAAGTGCAGTAACGGTTTGGTCAGGTTTCATGCCTGCCAGACTGTACCCGTCAACAACATCAGTAAAGGTACAAAAAGACTTTATGTGTGCGTGTCCCTCCTTCCATCTACACCTCACCGACCGCGCTACCCTGTTCCCCTCAACTCCATTAACTGTCCCGGGGAACCCCGCTAGTCCTGTAGGGAGCAGTTCCATCTAGCTGCCGCACATCACCCCGGAGGCCAAAGCAGCGCCGGTGCTATCACCGGACCCCTACAGGTGGCATCACGACAGACATTTTATTATTTTATTGCCATCAATCCCCTTTAATCTGCATCCCCCGGCCCCACGGCCTCAGGCACCACTACCCGTGACTACCCCCAGAGACCCACGCCTGAGTGACCGAGTACCCCCAGGGCCTGGGCTGGACAGAGAGAGTTCAAGAACAACTTTCCTCAAGAAGAGGCAACAATTTTGTCTATTACAGCACTCTCACAAGAGACAACACCTTAGGTTGAATGCAAGTACATAGTTGGTTTATGCACTATTAGTAGGCGTACACTTGTGACGCTTTATACAGTCTGTTGGCATTCCTCAGTAGCTTCACTTTCACTACAATATTTGTGGCACTCAATAGCACAGCACACTCCCTATTAGTGATCATTTTTACCTTTTCTCTATTATGGCAGTACTTCCTTATAGGTGGGCTGGACTTTCACTCCTGAGACAAACCATACTGACAGTAGTATAAACTAGTTTCTCCTCTGCTACCCTTTCTTTAACCCTGAGATAGTGCATCACAACAATCTTCTAGTGCTACATAGTGCTACTCATCCTCACTTCTAGCCTACTCACCTCCACCTCTAGAGTGCTCACCTCCACTTTTAGCATGCTCACCTCCACTTCTAGCTTACTCACTCCAACTTCTGGTTAACTCACCCCCTTCTAGCTTACTCATCCCACTTCTAGCTTACTCACCCCACTTCTAGCTTACTCACTCACTCTGGTTAACTCACCCCCACTTCTAGCTTACTCATCCCCACTTCTAGCTTACTCACCCCACTTCTAGCTAACTCACTCCACTTCTAGCTTACTATCCCCACTCTAGCTTACTCACTTCCACTTCTAGCTAACTCACCTCCACTTCTAGCTAACTCACCTCCACTTCTAGCTTACTCATCCCCACTTCTTGCCTACTCACCTCCACTTCTAGCTTACTCACCCCCACTTCTAGCTAACTCACCCCCACTTCTAGCTAACTCACCTCCACTTCTAGATTACTCATCCCCACTTCTAGCCTACTCACCTCCACTTCTAGCTAACTCACCTCCACTGCTAGCTTATTCATCCCCACTTCTTGCCTACACACCTTCACTTCTAGCTAACTCCCTCCACTTCTAGCTAACTCACCTCCACTTCTAGCTTACTCATCCCCACTTCTAGCCTACTCACTTCCACTTCTAGCTAACTCAACTCCACTTCTAGCTAACTCACCTCCACTTCTAGTTTACTCACCCCCACTTCTAGCTTATTCACCCTACTTCTAGCTTACTCATCTCCACTTCTAGCTTATGACATGCCCCAGGGTTATGTGGACTCGGGTATCTGGGCTCTCAGCTGTGGCTGGAATGTCACTGGTGGCCTGCCCAGACCCGTGACACTGGTGGTCTGCTTTAAAAAAGGGGAAATTGAAATGGAAATTGTTTGTCGTGACGCCACCTGCAGATTCTGGTGATGGGACACCAGCGCTGCTTCAGACCTCCGGAGGGTGATGGTACTGCAGCTTTGATGTAACGGCTCCCTGCAGGTGGAGCTGGGCCTCCGGGGCTGGAGTGCACCGATGATGTAGATGTAGTCTGTAAAGGTGAATTATCAGCAATGCAGTGATAGAACAAACACACGGAGACTCTGTCGCTCTACTTTACTAGAACAGTTCTGATGACAGTGCAGTTCACAGTGGAAAACAGTCTTTACCATGAGGTAGCTGGCCGGGTAGTCACAGCGGGCTGCAAGGTCTCTCAGAGTCTCCCATGGTATGCCTTCTTTTGACTATCCCAGGTCCTGCTGCTGATTCCTATCCTAGCATTACCCCCTTATTACCAGGCCGTTGGGGTGCTGATGAGTTCCTGTGCTTCTCAGCTCTTAAGAAGGAGGGCTTCGACCTTTAGGTGGGCAGTCCTGGCATGGCGTGGCCATATGGACAGGGTGCCAGGGCCGGTAGACTGACCCGTGATGGCCGGTTTTGGTGGCTCAAAGGCTAGACTCCCTGCACCGCGTCCTCGGAGCTGGCTCCCCATGGTGGACCAGGGTTTCACCCGGAGTATGGGCGCTCAGTATGGGGGGGTTACCGCTCTCTTTTCCTGGCTGTCTTTTTTTCTCTCAGGCCCTCTCTCTTGAAGACCCCTTTCCTCTCTCAGGGCTCCCTTTTCTTCTCTCCAGGGCAAACTAGAATTCCCCGTTTTTTTACCTCCCTCCTCCCCTAACTCTCCCCCCAGGGACTGGGTCCAACCATTTGCCTAGGTTCGAGTGTGGGAGTGCCAGGGTGGGAGCCTCCTACAAACCTTGCATTCCCACTGTGACAGGGATAACCACACACTCTTTTGTGGGTGCAGTACCCCTACTGTGACGCCTGACCAGTGGGGCGCCACACTTACTCACCCCCACTTCTAGCTAACTCTTTCTGATGCATTCCACTGGCTGCTCAATCTGAATTTGTATTACTTCTACTGGAGGGAAATAGGAAACTTTTATGTCCTCTGTGATGCTATTTGGAGCATGTAAGTGCTTATGGCGCTGACTTATTATGTTCTGACTCAGCTGCATCACCAGTGACATAATTCATTAACTTTTAGGGAAATCGAAATAGAATTGGCAAATACTACTTAAATAAATCACATGACAAGGAGTACACAGAAAGGAGAATACAACATACTGTATAATAGCACATACTATAATATTATATCAAATAGATATGGCACCAGCATAATAATAAAACAACTCCAGAAATCGTGTGGTATTCTCACCACAATAGAATCAGTGTTAAACCTTGCACTTGTTTTCAACCCGATTATAAAAACGTTACCACAGCTGATAGTACCAGGGGGGCGGCTCGTAAGGTTAGCCTATACTACGGCACAGCTAAGGATTTCGGGTAACGATACAAGGCCAGGAGAGCAGGAATGATGCTACCGGGGAAGAGCACAGCTAGGGTTCCAGGTAACAGGGTACAAGGCAAGGAGAGCAGGAATGGCTCTATCGGAGGAAAGTACAAGGAAGGCCTGACCAACAGTCAGCAAGGCAGAAGCAAACTAACTTAATAATCAGGCACCTCCAGTCAGTGGAGGTGGCCTGATATACCAGAGGAAGAGCAGCTATTGGTCAAGGGGAGTGACAGGTTGGGCTGTGCCGACCCTAGAGTCACAGGGGAGGAGTGCCCCTAGTGCACCGCTGATTGGTCACATGAATGCGATCATTGTAATGTGCTCATGTGTGAGCCCGGTGGTCAGCTGACAGGAAGGGAACCCGGCGATGGCTCCGAGACACAGTACGCCTGGACGCTGGATGCCCGGTCGGCAGAGGAGCAGAGGATGCCGACCTGGAAGAGGTGAGCTGGGGAGTGGTGTCAGGGGACCTAACACTCCTGTTCACCTCCAAAATCCTGATACAGCATCTCCACACTGAACTTTCAAGTCACCTCACATCTGACTCACTCTCTGAGAACCTATAGTCTGGCTCCCGTCCCCACCACTCCATTAAAAATGCCTTAAAAAAATTACTAATGTCTTACTGCCTAAGGCTAGGGTCAGACCTGTGTCTGCCCTGAGCCTCATAAATCCGTCACAAACTTAGAAATTTTCAAGCAGATCGCACAGCATTATCAGCATGTAACGCTATGCACTGTCTGTCTATGTATCCCTATGGTAACCTGAAACCTTGCTCCACTGGCAGCTCCACTTACAAGTCCCGGATATACGCTTTTGATGAGCACACAGGAAAACGCTGCAAACCGCGATTCCTGTGCGCTCATTAAAAGCGCATATCCAGGAGCTGTGAGTGGAGCCGGCGGGTGGGTGATCATTCCGGTTGCCATAGGGATGCTATACACAGGCTGCACATAGCGTTGCCGGTAACGCTATGCGCTCAGTCTGAAAATTTCTAAGTTTGTGACGGATTCGTGAGGCCTAGGGCAGACACAGGCCTGACCCTAGGCTAACGTAACAGACAATTTTCCAGCTCTCTGGTGTTTGGCACAGTTGACCACCCCCTCTTGCTACAGATCCTCTCTTCTCTTGGCATTAAATTCCTTGCCCTCTCTTGGATCTCCTCATACCTTTCTAACTGCACATTTAATGTCTCCGACTCCCTCACTGCCTTCTCATCCCATCCTCTCTCTGTTGGTGTACCTCAAGACTCTGTTTTTGGATCCTTATGTCTCTCCATGTATACCATTGGCCTGGGACAACTCAAGATCTTGTGGCTCCCATTACCACCTGTACACTGATAACATTCAGATCTACCTCTCTGTCCCAGACGTCAACTCTCTGCTCTCCAGAATCCTAGAGTGTCTGTCAGCCATACCCTCCTTCTTCTCCTCTCACTTACTAAAACGCAATATAGACAAAGCCAAACTCATCATCTTTCCTCCATTTTACCTAACTGTCCTATCTGATCCATCACAATAAATTACATTATACTTTTCCTTTGTAACTCTTGACTCTGCCTCATCCTTCAAACCACATATCCAAGCTTTTCCTACCTCCCTCCAACTCAAAAATATTTCCAGAACCTGTCCTGAAATGCTTGTACATGCTTGTACATGCCCTCATCATTTCCCGCCTCAACAGCTGCAACATCCTCCCCTGTGACTTCCCTTCTAACAATCTCACACCTCTCCAGTCTGTTCTTAAAAGAGTTGTCTAGGCTTTTTACTGACTCACCGTGGCCCGGACTCCGGTTTAGACAGGCGATGCTTCCTTCCTCCTTGTCACGGGTGGACCGCGCCTGCCGGTAGTGGGGCCCGGTGTAGTGCAGATCAAAAGTGAAGACGTCTTGGTGGAACAGATTAAAGGGGTTTTAATTTATTCGTGACGCCACCTATGAGTAGTTCGGTAAGGACTACCGACGCTGCGGAACCTCCGGGGGATGGACAGCAGCTAGATGTTACGCTCCCCACAGGCTGAGCGGTGATCCCCGGAGGTTGGAGCTGCCCAAGATGTTGTGCGGCAGCTGCGGTTACCTTTTAGTGCGACGGACAGTTCATAAGGAAGCACGGACACAGAAAGTCTCTGCAACGGGTCTTTACTGTAACCAGCAGGCAGTACATGGCATACAGTGGTTGAGTAGTAGACCAGGTGGACTCAGCAGTGATGGTGTCCCTTAGAGATCCGCAGTGTTCCTTTCTACCTATTTGGTTGCCAGTGTCGCCCAGGAATACCAGGTCGGGTACGGGGAGGCTGCTTCAATGCCCTATCCATGATATACGTCCTGGATGTTTTGGGGAGCCTTGGATCCCTCGGTGGGTACACCGCTGGTTAGACGACTGGAAGTTGGCTGGTGGTGGGGTGCTCCTTTGAAGCTGCTCCTCCACTCTTCTGGTTCGCGTGGCAGAGGTGAACTGCTGCCAGCTTCGGTACCAGTGAACCGGCTGCAAGTTGTGGGCACGGGAGTCTTTTGGGAACCCGTGTAGATAATGCCCAGTCCCGGTTGTTAAGGCCTCAGGTGCTGACACCCGACCGGTGACGGCCCAGGGGCCCGCACGGGGTGCCGAGCCCCCGCTCCTCTCCAAGTTCTAGTCTTAGACCCTTCTTCTGCGAGTTCTAGACTATTCTCTTTTTGTCTAGATTATTGTGTGTTCTACTACACTACCCTAACACTCCACCCCCCAGGACCTATGATTGGCCCTCTGTTCTAGGTGTTGTATGTAGGGTTGGATCTCTATGTTAACCGGATCATTGCTGAGTCAGAGAATATTGCGGCTGCATTTGTGGCTGCAATACCCTCTTGTGACGCACTCGTTGCGGGGCGCCACACTACAACATCTCTGTGTGTATCTACAGTAGGTTCCTAAATGCTGACAGTTTGTAATTTACACCATGTGAGCATTTACTTAGATATCAGCATTCACTGTGTGTGGAGGAGCAGCTCAGCCCTGACAAGAGGAGTTTTTGTTTTGGAGCCTGGGTGTAAATGTCACTACTTGTCGTTTACATCCAGTTTGGTACAAGTACGCCCCCTCGCCACAATCCTACAGACGTGCCCCCCCAGTCTCCAATATGACCACCCACCCCCAGTCTCATATATAGACTGAACCGCATTGCACTGAGTGGTCATGTCCTTTGCTCTGCAACACTGTTCTGAATCTGTAGCTCTGTGAAGGAGGTGACTGCTGAGTACATTGTGCTGCAATGTCTGTGTGCTTACCTCCTCCTCTTGTGCCCGGGCTGTCAGTGGAGCCTATCCTCCTCTCTGTATCTGTCGCAGCTGCCCTTTCTGTGTCAGTGCTGTGGTTCATTCAGCTTCACAGATTGGGCGGCTGCATTAAGTGGCGTGCGCCTCACTACAAATCTCATTCCAACATCCAGTCAAGGACCTGTCCTACATGTATATGATTGTGATGACTTACAGATAAATACACTTTTTACTGCAGCTTTTACTTCATATGTGTTGGGTATGTGTAATTACTGGGTGGTATTTGCCACTTCTCGCTGGGTTGTTGTAATAAAGCCGAGATAGTAAATTATGAACAGTAATTGATTCCTTACTATGTAATTATGAAGCATATGTTACCACTCTAAATTTGTGCTCTTTACATCCTCTATCTTGCTTGAGAAAGGTTTGTTATTTTAGCCGAAATGTCTCCACATATGGGCTAATAAAGTCACCTACTTTTGGTAATATTTTCTGGAGTTCTGCCTATTTTTGGATTCTAAATATTGGAGTTAGTTGTTTGGCGATTAGAGACGTGCACCCATGTGGATCATATTGTGCTGCTTTAAATCCAGTCACTTAAGGAATCGGGCAGCACTCACCGGATGACAGGCAAAACCTAATTTATTAGACACGGCTAAAACCACATAGACACGGGAATAGGAGAGAGGATGACAGCCAAACGAACAATGACCGTTTCACGCTACACTGTGTTCAACAGGTTCAACGGCCGTTTCACACTACACTGTGCTTTAACGTGAAATGGCTGTTCGTTTTGCTGTCATCCTCTCTCCTGTTCCCATGTCCATGTGGTTTTAGCCGTGTCTAATAAATGAAGCTCTGCCTGCCAACCGGTGAGGGTTGCCCATTATATTAAGTGGTTGGTTTTGACTAAACACTACTATACTAAGGAATCTGCACCTGGAGATGTGGCACCCCAGAGTTCGGATGCCACAATGTCATTATCTCCCTCGAGGGGTAGTGTCATACCTGAGAGTAACAGAGGGAATTCACACCAGGCAAAACCAAAGCACACAACACCTTTCTGCCTCCATGCCTGAAGGGGGAGACCTAAATCTGGGTTCAGCGTGAGCTCCCCTATAAATTCTGGTCTGGGGCGGAGTTAGTTAGTTCAGTTCCTAGGAGGACTGAGGAAGACATCCTGTGGTCTGGAGCAATGCTAAGCTCGTCCCAGGAGAGCTAGACTTAGCTTGAGTGACCCATAGACAAGGGTCTGAGGAAGAAGAGGAGAGCCTGAGGAGCAGAACAGTGTCGAGCTCACCTGAGAGAAGTAAGCACCAGGAAACGGACACTGGAGTCCGAGGCTGTGCAGGGGCTAATGTCCCGGAAGCCAATCCCGGAGGGTGAGGGATTCCACGTCCCCCATCCACACCAAAGTACCTGGGGGTAAAGCAGCGTGAAGAGGGGCTGGAGAAGGACTAGAGCTGCCTGTCATACGGCACCCAGCAGGAGAGAGAGGGCCGCAGATAAGCTTCAAGCAGCCGCAGGGACCCACAGGAGAAAGCGCAGCAGGGAGGCCTCAGAACTTGCCGGATGTGGAGAACCCCGAGTTGCTCCCAGGTTACACAGACTCACAGCATCTGTGTGGAACCGTCTTACCAGTAAAGGATTTAAGGAACCAACAAAACATGAGTCTGTCTGTTAATGTGCACCCTCCATCCTGCACCCTACACCCATTCATCATCCACTGCCCTGGGGATCCGCTCCACCAGTGTGGAGCCGCTCCATCCCAACTGCCCATCCATCATCCCTAGAGATTCTGCAGCAGCGGTGCCCACTCATAGCTACAAACCACGGGTGGAGTCACAAATAACTTTCCCTATACTAACCAAGAACTCCCTTTTACACTGAACCCAGTGTCGCGGAAGCCGGGTCTTGATCCCTGTGACTCCCCTGAACGTCCAAGTTCCAAGTATCCCACGGCCCTGGGGTGCGTCAGAGACATAAGAGCGACTTCTGGAAGCTGAATCTGGCGGTATCCGTTGATTACCATCGATCCCAAGAATTAAAAGTGTGCTATAAGGTAGTACCTGAACTTTACTTTTTTTTACTGGACTTGGTTCATTGTGCTGTTTAGATCGGCATCTCAAGATGTTGAATCTTCCCTTTGGCAGGAGTTGGATCTTTTAAGTCAAGAAGAGGAACATATTAATGTAAAATAGATTGTCAATCCTTGACTGAGCCCCTTGAACTCTAAAATGTCTAACATGATTTCATCAAATATTGTACAATTTAATTCCATAGAACTTCAACAGAAAAAAATAAATCTCTTGAAATCCCCATTTGCCATCTTTTAATAGATTTTACAAGGCCAAAAAAGCATCACACCCATCACTGGTCCAGAGTTCATAATGGCAGGAGATCATCTTAGTAGTATCATTGCCAACACAATACGTCTCCGGTATCCCCGACTATGTGACCACTTCACATCGCTCAGACAACTGATTGACCTTTAATGTTGTCCTCACATTTCCTCCGCAGTCGACGAGTTTTGTTTTCTTGTTACATCTACATCATTATTTTTAATATCGCCTATTTTCCAGTGAACAGTTCCCGCAAAGATTAAATCATTTGACATCTAGATTTAGACACATTTCTGCAGCGAGGGCTTCACCATCTGTTCATCCATACATGCCGAGCAGCGGTAGGCTTAGGACGTCTTGAAATGATTCTGTGCTGTGTCCCTACATGAAGAAATTCAGTTTTTAATTCTTCCACATAATAGAATCTGACGGAAAACAAGCAATTAGGTAATCGCCATGTTCTATTAATGGATTATTATGGACTTAACTATTTAGTGCAGGATTTTGAGGGACATTTCAATTGCAAAACACAATTCGATCAGATGTAAGTGGGAGGACATTCTAAAAAATAAAAGAAAAATGGGTCGTTTGTTCTCACTCAGGTTGACCGTTACCAAAAATATTGGACATATCTATTGTTTCTGGCTATATGCATTGAAAAAAAAAATCTGATATCCAAGTCAAAATGTCCCGGGTAGTAATGACTAGTGATGAGAGAGTATACTCATTACTATTCGCTACTCGCACGAATAGTAAGGTATTCGAGATACTCGTTACTCGACAAGTTTTTGAGATTTTACTCGTAATATTCGAGTCAGCTGAAAAGCATGTCTCCTGACTGATTTTCAGACAATAAACATGCTGGGATTGCTTGACAGTCATAGTAATGCTGTATCCATCTTTGATAATGGCATTACTGTGATTGGCAGGCGTAGTGTGACCAAAGAAAAAACAGATGCTGTAACCAAATAGAGGTCTGCAGGGGTGGCGTTATAAAAAGGTAGAGATGGCTGAAAATGTGTTCAAACTGCATAGGAACAGCATACAGACCTAATGTAGACTGTCTGCATACTGTTCTACCATACAGTTGTCTGCTATGAGTGACAGGACCTAGTGAAGATATGTGGCGCCCCTATGGGAAGGCGCCACAGGGAGGTACTGCACCCAAAACAGAAGGTGTGGTTCCTCCGTAGCCATGGATGTGGGGTTTCTTACAGAGTCTGTCATAAGCATGCATACACTAGGCCACCTTAGAATAGGGGACCGTATATTCAGTAGGTCCCAGGAGGTAGAGCCTAGAGTAGAGCGGAGACTTAGAGTGACAGTTAGTTCAGGAGTAGCCAGCAAGAGAGGAACAGGAGGAAGGATGTCAAGAGACTGCGTCTCTGACAGGAGGGCACCTCTTTGGAGAGGGGTGACTCAGAAACCCTGCGCCACGGACTGAATCCCTACCTCAGTTCCAAATTGGGTCCAGGACACTTTAAGGAAAGGACCGAATTCCGGTGGCAGGAGGATTGTTTTCGCTTCCATCTGTACTGGTAAGGAACCAACTGTACCTAACAGTAATAGACCAGAGGACTGGCGAAAGGGCTCTTCAGTGTGGTTAAAGAGAGTAAAGAGAAACCCAGACCCAGAAAACTATTACAAAAGGGACCATCGACAGACTCTGCAAAGTTACCTCAAACTCTGTGGCTACGTCCCCGCTAAACCAGAATGTACTGTACTGTGTACTTCATCATCTGCCCGGTACCAGTAAAGAACTTCTTGAGCTGATCTGGTGTCTGCACTCCTTTTCTCCGCCACGCAGAGGGCTCCCACAGCATCAAAGAGGTGAAGACTACAACTCCCCTCATCTACCCCCACTGCCCTGAGGTAAAGCTCCACCTGTGGGGAGCTGTACTACTCTGAGCTGCAACTCCATCACCTCAGCGGCCGGCTGCAGCACTGGTATCCACGTTACCAGGTACCACAGGTGGCGTCATGTTACCATTCCCCCATCCATCATCATCATCCCCCCCACCATCCCTGCCATTGAGGGTCCAGGGCACGGAATTGAGAGCGGACCAGCCGTGATCCCCCACCGAGGTAACAATCTGTCCCGGTATCTGACTACCCCCTACCCTGTCGACCGACTCAGATAGATAGTTAGATAGATAGATAGGTAAAGTCCCAAAAAACGGGCAGCACTCCAGCATAGGTGAAAAAAGGACAGGTTTACTTCACTCCTCTGTGGAGCAACAGAGGGCTGAAGTAAACCTGTTCTTTTTTCACCTATGCTGGACTGCTGCCTGTTTTTTGGGAGTTGTTTGGTATGCAGGTGAACACTGCATTAATCAGGAAGTATTGCACCCAAGTTTGAATAGACGTTTGTGTTGTTTCCTTTTTTCTACTACATAAAGTAGATAGATAGATAGATAGATAGATAGATAGATAGATAGATAGATAGATACTTGCAAAAAATGAGGCTGCATCACACACAATTTGGGGTGATTTCCTTGCCTTTAATGGCATATAGGTATAGTGAGGCGACGTTTCGGTCCTCAGACCTTCTTCCAGCCTGGAAGGCAGCCTCATTTTTTGCAAGTATTGATGAAGGTGATGGTTGATCCCCATCACAGAGACTGATAAGCACCCAGCAGAATTGCTATTAAGAAACGCTGCTCATTTATTTTTCTATTGTTAGATAGATAGATAGATAGATAATAGATAGATAGATAGATAGATAGATAGATATAGATAGATAACTAGAAAAAAATTATCTGCAGCACTCAGCTACTACCAATGATGGACACATGCTAACAAGCTGTATATATTTGAGAAAAAAAATTAAAAACTTACGTTTTTTTCAAAATACTCAAAAATTCTTATTTTATTATTTCTGAGGTTCTTAGTACACACATTGGCCAATGTCTGTTTGCTCATCAACTGCGACAAAGTGACTTCAGGTCTGATGAGTCCTAACGTTGACATCCCTGTCCTCCTTGTCCTCCCTGTCCCACTGCTAAGTGGGCGGACACCATCTCAACCTTAGACCACCCGTAGGTGATGAGGGTGCAAATTGCAGACATGGAGCCAGCAACTCCATAAGATACAAAACAGAAAAAAAACTGCACAGCACTCACAGACACAATGTGAACTGGTGCCAAGCAGGGACACTGAGTTAAACAACTAGAAAAAATTCTCTGCAGCACTCAGCTACTACCAGTGATGAACACATGCTAACAAGCTGTATATATATGAGAAAAAAGTTTAAAAACTTATGTTTTTTTATAAAAAAAACTCAAAAATTCTTATTTTTTTATTTCTGGGGTTCTTAGTACATCCATTGGCCAATGTCTGTTTGCTCATCAACTGCGACGTTTTTTGAAAAAAACGTAAGTTTTTAAATTGATTTATTGAGAGAAAGGGTATGATACTCAGCCATGTGTTTCTGGTCCTGCCTCATGCTGATCGAAGTTCCAAGAGACCTAATGTGTCCAAAGCACATTGGGAAATACCTTAGAAAAAGGGGCATGTCCAAAAATCCAATTCTCATTGGCTGAAATCTATGATGTAACGGGGATATGTATATGACCGGTTGTTGAGAAACCATACTCTCCCCACCCTCTGGCCAGGGTTACTCCTCCCATCCTGGCCAGAGCTGGCCAAGGTGGGAGAATCGGTTTTAGTTTCCCTTTGTGTGTATATCTACTGCCCAATTCCCAGTCGATAAAATATGTATACTATATACTGTATATCTATAGATATATATAGATAGATATATATATATATATATATACAGTGCCTACAAGTAGTCTTCAACCTCCTGCTGATTTAGGTGGTTTGATAAGATGCAAATAAGTTAGAGCCTTCAAACTGCAAACGAGAGTAGGATTTATTAACAGAAGCATAAATCTTACAAACCAAAAAGTTATGTTGCTCAGTTGAATTTTAATAAATTTTAAACATGAAAGTGTGGGTCAATTTTTATTCAACCCCTAGGTTTAATATTTTGTGGAATAACCCTTGTTTGCAATTACAGCTAATAATCGTCTTTTATAAGACCTGATCAGGCCGGCACAGGTCTCTGGAGTTATCTTGGCCCACTCCTCCATGCAGATCTTCTCCAAGTTATCTAGGTTCTTTGGGTGTCTCATGTGGACTTTAATCTTGAGCTCCTTCCACAAGTTTTCAATTGGGTTAAGGTCAGGAGACTGACTAGGCCACTCCATCACCTTGATTTTTTCCCTCTTGAACCAGGCCTTGGTTTTCTTGGCTGTGTGCTTTGGGTCGTTGTCTTGTTGGAAGATGAAATTACGACCCATCTTAAGATCCTTGATGGAGGAGCGGAGGTTCTTAGCCAAAATATCCAGGTAGGCCGTGCTATCCATCTTCCCATGGATGCGGACCAGATGGCCAGGCCCCTTGCCTGAGAAACAGCCCCACAGCATGATGCTGCCACCACCATGCTTGACTGTAGGGATGGTATTCTTGGGGTCGTATGCAGTGCCATCCAGTCTCCAAACGTCACGTGTGTGGTTGGCACCAAAGATCTCGATCTTGGTCTCATCAGTCTATAGAACCTTGAACCAGTCTGTCTCAGAGTCCTCCAAGTGATCATGAGCAAACTGTAGACGAGCCTTGACATGACGCTTTGAAAGTAAAGGTACCTTACAGGCTCGTTTGGAACGGAGACCATTGCGGTGGAGTACGTTACTTATGGTATTGACTGAAACCAATGTCCCCACTGCCATGAGATCTTCCCGGAGCTCCTTCCTTGTTGTCCTTGGGTTAGCCTTGACTCTTCGGACAAGCCTGGCCTCGGCACGGGAGGAAACTTTGAAAGGCTGTCCAGGCCGTGGAAGGCTAACAGTAGTTCCATAAGCCTTCCACTTCCGGATGATGCTCCCAACAGTGGAGACAGGTAGGCCCAACTCCTTGGAAAGGGTTTTGTACCCCTTTCCAGCCTTGTGACCCTCCACGATCTTGTCTCTGATGGCCTTGGAATGCTCCTTTGTCTTTCCCATGTTGACCATGTATGAGTGCTGTTCACAAGTTTGGGGAGGGTCTTAAATAGTCAGAAAAGGCTGGCAAAAGAGATAATTAATCCACACAAGTGAAGCTCATTGTTCTTTGTGTCTGAACTTCTTCTTAATACTTTAGGGGGACCAAACAGAATGCTGGTGGTTTGAGGGGTTGAATAATAAATGACCCTCTGAATTAACTTTTAACGCTTTAAAAAAAAAAAAAAATTAAAAAAATCTTTTTGGCTGCAGTGCATTTCCCACTTCCAGGCTGATCTACAGTCCAAATGTCACCATGGCAAGTTAATTCCGCATGTGTCAACCAGCTAAATCTGCAGGGGTTGAAGACTACTTGTAGGCACTGTATATATATATATATATATATATATATATATATATATATATATATAAATATAAAGAGTGATATATATTTTATATCATATTAATTATTAATTATGCCAGTCAGGCTTGGCACCAGCACCTGGCATACCCAGGGCAGATGCCAGGGCCCTGAAGAAGTGAGAGGGCACACCTGCTGTCTGTGAGGTAGGCAGTGAAGAGACCGACCCAGTCACAGACATCTGCCCTTTCTCCCTCTCTTCTCTCCTGCTCTGCACTGGTCTATGTGATTGGTACACAGCAAGAGAAGAAGCACCGGGAACTACACGGAGCATGAAGAACCTTCCAGTTCAAGTCATGTGACTGATCACATGACTAAAATTAAGGCTCTTGAATTTACTGCTGCTGATCAAGTTCTGCAGCCTCCTGCAGCTCCCAGTGGCTCCTCTCCTGCTCTGTACCAATGTGGTAATGTATAGAGTGTGTGTGAGTATCTGTATGTGCATGCACTGTCCACGTTGAAAAGCTGTGTGTGTGTGTGCATGTAGCAGAGCTGTGTGTGTATCTGTATGTATGTGTGTAGTGTCCATGTAGCAGAGCTGTGTGTGTCTGTATGTGCATGTACAGTGTTGGCCAAAAGTATTGACACCCCTGCAATTCTGTCAGATAATACTCAGTATCTTCCTGAAAATGATTGCAATCACAAATTCTTTGGTATTATTATCTTCATTTAATTTGTCTTCAATGAAAAAACACAAAAAGAATTGTCCTAAAGCCAAATTGGATATATTTCCACACCAAACATAAAAAAGGGGGTGGACAAAAGTATTGGCACCCTTAGAAAAATCATGTGATGTTTCTCTAATTTGTGTAATTAACAGCACCTGTAACTTACCTGTGGCACCTAACAGGTGTTGGCAATAACTAAATCACACTTGCAGCCAGTTGCACGGATTAAAGTTGACTCAACCTCTGTCCTGTGTCCTTGTGTGTACCACATTGAGCATGGAGAAAAGAAAGAAGACCAAAGAACTGTCTGAGGACTTGAGAAACCAAATTGTGAAGAAGCATGAGCAATCTCGAGGCTACAAGTCCATCTCCAAAGACCTGAATGTTCCTGTGTCTACTGTGACACAGGAACATTCAGGTCTTTGGAGATGGACTTGTAGACTTGAGATTGCTCATGCTTCCTCACAATTCTTGGTTTCACTTTTCATTGTTATATCTATGTTTAGCCCCCTATGTGAGAGATAGGTGACAACTAGAAATTCACTTTATAATTGAAACATTTTTTTGATCAGGCACATAGATTTGCTGTTATAGGGTAACCATAAAAAGATCACTTTTTAGTATCTAGGGTGTTGTATACAGATCTTCTTTATGTAAAAAATTCTTTTTGATATTTAATTTTTTTATTTTTTCACTATTGTATTTCTTTATTAAAAACCTAATGTTATTATTGTAATTTTCACATGTACTATTGACATAGAATTGCAGGGGTGTCAATACTTTTGGCCAACACTGTACACATTTGCAAATGACCTTCCCCACCAAAGTCTCCACCTCTCTCCAGAAAGCCTGTATTCCGGTGCATGTCCAAAATATATGATAAAGAGAAGCCCCATTGACCCCACAATGCGAGCACATGTCTGGGATAGTATTGTTAAGTCTATGCAATAATTCGGGCGTATGGTACCAGGTCATGAGTAGTTTTAGTTGGTTCTCCTTATAGAGTGCACACACAGAAGACTCTGTAGGCTCTGGACCATATTATCTGCCATATTTGATGGGAAAATTCCCGTCCCAGCCACCTCTCCTATTTTTGCATATAGAGATGTTTATTTAAAGGCTGGTCTACAGGCATCTGGAGGAGGTTGTAGATGTCAGAGATGAGACTCCTATTGAGGTGCCTCTAGAGCAAATATATTCAAATTGAGAAGGGGAAGGGATTTTAGAGGCGCCCATGACAGTTCCAAAGTAGTGTGTTATTTAGTGGTATGAGTAAGATAGTGTAGGCGGTAATTTGTGTTTCGCTGAGAGTTCCCTGAACGTTTTGGGTTTCCGTGTGAGGGGATCCACCAGATCTCTGAGTGTAAAGAGTCCCGCCTCTGCCCATTGCACAGTCACATTAGCATTCATTATCTCTTTCAAATGGGGAAAGAACGGTGTGAAAACAGAGGCTTGTGAGAGTAGTTGGAATTGCATTCTACACTTAAACCAAAGTTCTCTAGTAAAAGCCCAAGAGTGTGTTAGGAGGTGTATCATATGGTTGTCCCCAAATTAGGGTGCTAGGGTGGTAAGGGGCCATCCAAAGTTTTTCTATTTCCGTCCACTTATTATATGCCGGAAGTGTTGTCCATGATGGAATTCGGCATAGATGGGCTGCATAGTAGTATTTAAAAATGTCCGGAGAAGCCAGGCCCCCCTGTGATCTGGGAGTGCATGACACTGAGCTGGGTATACGATGCCTTAGGCTGCCTTCACACTTGCAGATGGATCTGCAGCGTTTTGCAGATGCATCTGCAAGTGTGAGCATGCTGACCGCGGCCCCTATGTTTATAATAGGGCGCACGCGGTGTGAAAGCTCTCATTCACTCCTATATGTGTACTGTCAGCAGGCGTATGCCTGCTTACAGATCACACTCTCCCGCCCGCAGCATGGACGCTACATCTCGCGTCCACAGTGCGGACGGGAGTGTGTGATCTGTCAGCAGGCATACGCCTGCTGACAGTACACATATAGGAGTGAATGAGAGCTTTCACACCGCGTGCGCCCTATTATAAACATAGGGGCCGCGGTCAGCATGCTCACACTTGCAGATGCATCTGCAAAACGCTGCAGATCCATCTGCAAGTGTGAAGCCAGCCTTACTGAGTGCTATATAAATTGTAAGATCTGGGATTGGGTCTTTTTTAACATTTCCATCGGGACCTTAGCTGGGACAGTCTCAAACAAAAAGAGAAACTTAGGGAGAAATGACATCTTAATCGCCGCTATTCTACCCAACAGTGAAATTTGCATAGAGGACCATTTCAGAAGTTGAGTTTCCAGTTCCTGTACCAAAGGGGGGAAATGTGCCTGATATACATTTTCATAACTTGGGGTAAAGTGGATTCCTAGATATTTTATGGAGGTCTAGGTGCCACATCATTCTTACTTTTTATGTACATTTTAAATAATTTCCAGCTTTAGACTATAGTTTTTCTTTCAAATAGTAAATATTACCCTTTAAAGGGAATCTGTCACCAGGTTTTTTTCTAACCTATCTGAGAGAAGCATAATGTATGGGCAGAGACCCTGATTTCAGTGATATGTCACTTACTGGGCTGCTTGCTACAATTTTTGTATAATCTCTGTTTTACCTGCTGCAGATCTCCCAGTTCTCTAAATGCTGAGCTCTGTATAACCCCACCCACACCACTGATTGGCAGCTTCCTGTGTACACTGTGCATAGGCAGAAAGATGCCAATCAGTGGTGGCACAGGGTTATACAGAGCTCATGAATGTGGAGGATTACATGAAAGCAGGTTTACTAGTGCTCTGATGATAATCTCCCACTGTTAAAACAATTATTAATAGTACATCAAACAGCCCAGTAAGTGATTCAGCCTTGGAATTAGGGTCTCTGTGTCTACAACATATTGATCTCAAATTAGGTGGTAAAAACCTATAGATAGGTTCCCTTTAAATAGCTGTCGACTGTGATTGCTGCCTTTGGTGACCGGGTCTTCTTTCTTCTGTAGGCTTCTATATCTGTGACTCTCCTTTTAGCAGGTCTTTTCCATTACTCCTCATATTTAGCACTAGCTGCACCTTTAATTGGCATATTATTGTGAATCCTATCTGTCCTCTCCGCTGCCTCCCACCGATCGGCTGTAATTACAGAGATTTCTTGTTAGAGCAGTGGTCATTATGCCTTCACTCTCCCTAGGAGGGGATTCAGCCGGCTTCAGTCAAACCTATATTTTACACCGAATCACTATCATTAACAAATTTGAAGCTAATGATAGTATTCAGGACATGTTTTATATTTCATTATAAGAATACTTCCATGGCAGGCCTCTCATAGGTGCTGCAAATGAGGGGTAGCAAATTCAGAATATACAAATAAGGTTTATGGCAGACATTGCACAGTATGGGGTTCCTTGTTACTGTTATTATTATATCTGTGCTTAGAATAAGAACATCCTATTAATTTGACCCTATAGTGTAGGGGGGTGGGTGCAGAAACTAACGTGATTACTGAATAATCCCTGTACATTGGCAGCAGAGTATACTGGAAAATAAACTCCAAGGTTATTATGATCGTGCAGAGGTTTTTCCAAAGGAGCATTGAGTATTTTAAGTCTCCTCATTAATGTCATGCCAGATCTGGTGTGTCACTCTCCACAAGTAGAAAAGCTTACCCCTAAAGGTGGGTTTACACGCTTCAATCTCGTTCCAATATCGCAACTCAATGCCGCGGGAGCGCGCATTTAGTGCACGTTTCTCCCGCATCGCATTGGATGTTTACACGCTGCGATATCGGAATACAACGTCTGTGCAATGTCTACGCCCCCCAACCCAGGATCGCACACTTAACATTGGAGTGAATGGGTGACGTTTCAAATCGCATCGTAGTTGTGCGTTTACACAGCACGATCCGACTCCAATCTCCCTTCAATATCGGGGCATTGAATAGCACGCTCATTCAATCCCCGATATCGCATTGACATCGTTCCTGCATCGTATTGGACGTTCACACCATACAACGCAGGAACGATATCGGCTCCAACGATTGAACCACGTGACTTTTCATTGAAATTGTACTACGATATCGCAACGTGTAAACCCGCCATTAGACCCCAATTAGCCTCTCATTCAGTCAATTCAGTGTCACGCTTGGGAGGTGAGGGAATCAGGTAACTAGATGGTGTGATGGGCAAAGAGGGGTCAGGGGAGCCTAATCTGACCCTGATGCTGGGGTCCCTGGCTTGCCCTGATCTCGGAAGTACCTCTGATGGTGAGGAGGTCCGAGCCGCCACCCTTTTTCCCTAAGTTCCTGATTAGCCATAGGCTGAGGACCCCTACCTCCACCCATGGGTCAGGAATCACAGCTTCTCCCACGGCAATAGAACTCCAGGAGAGACTTCAGCACAGCAGCAAGACTTCTTCTCAACTCAATGACCAAGAGTAAACTAACTCTATGAACGGCGTCTGACAGAGGAGAGGGAAAGCTATTTAAAGCCAGAGGGAGGGGATTCCCAGTGAGTCACACATCAACCACTCAACCAACAGCTGAACATAATAGTAAATGCAGCTCTGGAGCACAACACAGAAGGCAAGACCTTCACATCTATACCTCATGCAGCTCTTAAATGAAAACAACACACACAGCAGAATCCAGCAATGTTAGCACAATCTAAGCGCATGACATTCAGAGCTCATTCTTTGCATTGATGAGGGGCAATCACCCCAAAACACTGGTCTGCAAATTGAGATTCTGGTTTAAATCTTAAATCATAAGAGTGCTAGAGTTTGTCTACCCCCTCTCTGAAGAGAAAGTTTGCATATTTTTATTCTCTAAGGGTGGAGGCACATTGTCATGCATCAAAAACTGAGAGTGATGCGGGGGTGTGTGTGCATGGCTGTATGCATGACAGTGTGGTGCGAGTGAGATGCGAGAGTCTGCATGTGGGACAAGTCAGTGTACTGCTGTCCGCGGTCCTGAAGTTTGCTCGGCTGGATTTGTCAGCATGCTCAGTAATCCTGCCGAGCAAACTTCAGCACTGAGGACATCACTGACAGCTCAGCGCTGATCTCAGCCTCACCAACAGCATTTAACGGCAAATTCAAACACCGCTACTGTCAAAGCAGTGGTGTTTGAAATTGCCAGGTTGCCGGGACAGTAACCAATCAGCTTTCACTGCTGTGACAGCAGCGGTGAAAGTTGATTGGTTAAATCGGCCGGTAAATGGTGTCCATGGTGCTGAAGATACAGCCAGATCAGATCTCCTACACTGGGTCTGGAAATTGAGAGTCTGGACAAACAAAACCTGGACAGTGGAGATATTAATACAATACAAAGGGAGGGCGATAGTAATAAATTTAGATATCACATAATTATACAATAGGAAACAGGACCTCGGAGACAAAACAGATGAATATGCACAGTACGATCGCCCACAAAAAAATTTATACTGAAGCGAATAATTATTATTATTATTATTATAGTGAATAGTATATACAAGTTAGGTATATAGTATACAAATATTTATAAAATCACAGTGACGTCTATATAAACCACCTAACTAAAGCTCAGTACATAGTAGAATCCAGAAGCAAATATGAGACCTGGAGATGGAGTGCCCAGTGCACTTCAGAGGTCTTTTTTGCAAAAAACTCATTGAAAAATATTAAAAATGTGTAAAAGACAGTTACAAGCAGTCAGATCAACTAATGAACATCTAGAGTGACGCGTTTCGGCCTATAGCGAAGCCTTGATGTTTTGTGCAAAAAAGACCTCTGAAGTGCATTGGGCTCTCCATCGCCGGGTCTCATATTTGCTTCTGGATTCTACTGTGGCGGTTGTCGAGGCTGAAGGAAGGCCCAGAGTGAGAAGTGAACGGTGAGCTGACTTTACTTTCTATTTTCATAGTAGAGGTACAGGAGGATACAGGATTAAACTAATTGAGTCCAGTGATGTCAAATGCAACCAAGGGGGGCATAAAAACATGCCTGCATACAAAGAGGTTCCCACCTATTCATAAGCTACTAGACCAAGTAAAGTTATAAGTGCTTACCCATGTAGGTCAATTTAGTGCTTGGGACCCTACGCGTTTCGCAGCATGGCTTCTTCAGCGGGGCTGCGATTTGAATTTCTGACATTCTGGTTTAAATCCTAAATCATATGACAAGGCTCCTTAAAGGGTCGTTTTTGACTTTTAGGATTGCTACCTCAAATAGGTGGTGCTAGAGTTCCAGTTTAATTCCTCTCTGAAGAGACAATTTGCATACTTTATTTCCCAGAGGAGCATTGTAGTTTTCAAGTCTCCTTATTTACTGGTATGCCGGATTAGTGTGTCACTCATTAACAAGGAGAAAAGCTTACCCCGAAGTAAATCTTCAAAATCCATGTCAAAGCTCTGTGAATGAAGCCTTAAGGTACCATCACACGTTGCCATATGGCTTCCATATCACTGGCGATTTGACATGACCGCGCACGTTTCGGGCACTTTTTCCAGACCGCTGTGGATCTGTCACACGTACCGATATTGCATGCGATCTTCGGCGATTCTGCGTTCCGGAAATCGCCAGCAGGAGACCGGAAGCGATCTTCCCTTCACACATCGCCACATCACACACCACAATCGTAGCAGCGATGTGGGCATACTGTCTTGATAGGGGCGTGCTAGAGTGTGTTTCACCGCGCCCCTATCACTGCGATTGGTGGACGAACTGCGTTCCCATTGGTCAGCCTTGCATGAACACACAGTTCATCAAATAAGGCGCCTCGGACACGGTCAGCCAATCGGAACGCAGTATCACCCACCAATCGCCACAGATGCGGAGCAAAGAAAACCACATCCAAGCACGCCTACGGGATTTATTTCAGAATCGCAGTGTACGTGGCTATCGCCCTGTCACACGGCACGATCTGCGGAAATGGCCTGGTGGATATCGCCTGATTTCACTGCAGTGCAGGGCAATCCAGCGATGCTCCACCGGTGATTTCTCGCCGTAGAATTGCCCAGTCACACGCCAATACGCACATACGATGTGGTTTCCACATTGCTGAATTCGGGAATTGCCAGCGATATCGCCAGCGATATGGCCGCGTGTGACGGTACCTTTAGAGTCTACTCACATGGAGCAGATTCTAAATAATAAATAACTTTCAAGTACTAGATCAAATGGGAAAATACACCTATAGTGTACCTAGTCTTTCTTAGATGTTCTTTTTTCAAAGTAAGAAAACTAAAAGCAGAATTTGGTTACGTACATGCAGAATTTTGTAGGAAGATTTAAAGCAGATCCACTCCAGAAGGGGCATGAAAACCTCTGAATGCTCTTCCTAGTTATTTCAATTGACAATTGAAATGTTGATGGAATCCCTGTTTTCTTTTATGTAGTATTGGTCAGAATGTTGAGTCTTGTGTATGACTCGCCCCCAGCGGGGGCCGTGGGGGGTCAGTAAAAAGGGGAGTTTGAAAAGAGAAGAAAATAAAAATAAAAAGTAAAATTAAGAGTTTTTGTCGTGATGCAACCCATGGAAGGTGGCCAGTATAGGCCGCTGCTGCAGTCCGGGACCTCTGGGGATGATGGGGTAGCAACTGTGATGGTTTGGCTCTCCACGGGAAAAGCGCAACCCCAGGGCAACTGGTAAAGTCTATGGAAGTAATGAGTCCATTGGGGGTTGGAAGGCCTGCGGGCTCCTCAGGCGGGAAATAAATAGTCTGACACAAGCTGAGTTTCAACCCGGTTTGCTTGGCTTCTTTCGTCAGACACTTCAGATTACAACGCAAGTACAGTGGTGGCTCCGGTAGTCTTTGGCAACCAGGATGGCTCGTCCAGTTCACCCCCTTTTGTGTTCCTTTCCATGGGCCACTCTACTCAGCGCTGCCTATTTTCCACCTTCCTGCATGTGCCTCCGCACGCAGAACCCTGAACCAGCAGCCACAGGCCTTCGTTGGGCAACCTGTCGGTTCCCCTGGCCCTAGTACGGCGGACTTCTCTTTGTTGCCCCTGGAGTTGGACCACAGGTTATAGAGATCTCGCAGTCTACCGGTTCTGTGGTTGGAGCTTAAAGCTTCTTCGCCACCTCAGGGCTGGTCTTCTGGTTCTTGCCCTGTCCTTTGGCTTCTCAGCTGATTCAGGCGCACAGCTGAATTGCTCACTGTCTGCGCCCCTAGGACTCCTTCTGTCTCTCTGTGGTCTGTAGCCTTGGGATCCGGGACAGGCCTAATGATGGTAACAGCCGCCGGGTCCGAGTCCTCTCAGTCTCGTGTCCTCCTCCTACTCCATGTCTGACTGTCCAGGACTCACTGAATGGCAAATACACATTGCTACTTCCTGTGGTGTTTCTATTTGTTCTCCCTTTTCCTAACCATTCCTGTGCTAACTTCCCACCCAACACCTGTCTCCTCCCGCCATCCCACAGCTGGGCATAGAGTCCCAAGATCTAGGACCGGGGGGTGTGTTGGGTGTGTTTTTGGGTGACTGGCTTACCGATGCCAGTTGCTGCAAAGCTATAGTGGCGTCCGGACCACAGGGGGGGCCACATGTATCTCCACCCACACCCCTTCCTGTGTAAATTGTGAATTATTATTATTATTATTATTTATTCATAGAGCACCATTGATTCTATGGTGCTGTATATGAGAAAGGGTTACATACAAACAAGTTAAAAATACAACGAGCAAACTAACAGTGACGGACTGATACAGAGGGGAGAGAGGACCCTGCCCTTGCAGGCTTACATTCTACAGGGCAGTGAGGAGAGAGACAGTAGGTTGGGTCTGCTCTGGTGGTGGTGGAGCACCGGGTCCAATGGTAGTGGAGGCACCAGGTCCAATGGTGATGGAGCGCCAGTCCAATGGTGGTGGAGCACCAGGTCCAATGGTGGTGGAGCGTCGGTCCAGTGGTGGTGAGATGGCACCATAGTCATTGCAGGTTGTAAGCTGTTCTGAAGAACTGGGTTTTCTGGTTCCGCTTGAAGATTTCGAGTGTAGGGGACAGTCGGACGTTTTGGGGTGCAGAGTTCCACAGGATCTTAGGTAGATCGGAGGTTACGAGTTGGAAGATATTGGGAGATTAGTTCAGAGATATATGGGGGGACAGATTGTGGATGGCTTTATAAGTCAATGTTAGGAGTTTGAATTGGATATGCTGGTGAATTGGGAATCAGTGGAGTGATTTGCAGAGGGGAGAAGTGGAGAAATAGCGAGGAGAGAGGTGGATTAGTCGTGCAGCAGAGTTATGGTACCTTTACACGCCACTACAGAAGGTTGGAAACAACCGGGTGTCGGAGACAAATGTATCTTGCACCGTCAAATCAACCCGAGGTAGCGGCGTGTAAACTAGGTTGTTGCCACCCGTCACTGTCGGCACCTGTTTCAGAGCAGTGCTCTAAAACAGGTTGGGTTCAACCCGATGGTAGCGGCGTCTAAATAAGGTACGGTAAGGTTTTTTCGACACCTAGTTAACTCCCTGGGGCGTGACACAGCCTCCGGGAAACCGCCCACCTTCAGCGATCATTGGTGGAAGCTCCTGCGTTACGATTGGTTGTCGCTGCATAGGGCGGCATATTTAAGGAGCTGACCAGTCACACTACACAATTGCAATAGCATCATGTATTAGCCAGCCTTCTGCGCTGGCTGGCAATCATGATGCTATTACATTGTCCAATCATCGTACGAGCGTCTCGTAATCGACAATTCTGGCACGCCTATGTGTTGTCCCTGCTGCCCCAGGTCCTCCCATATTACCTTCTGTAGCGGCGTGTAAATGAGGGACGGCGCTCTACAGAAGGTAACTTGTGGCACCCGGCGGTGCTTCCAGGGATAGATTAAACCTTCTGTAGAGCACCTTGTAGCGGCGTGTAAAGGCAGTATCGGGTACCGTTTGCAACCGTTGGTACGTGCTCGTGCATGTGAGACACCCGGTTGTTTCCAACCTTCTGTAGCGGCGTGTAAAGGTACCATTAAGGATAGATTGGAGAGGTGCAAGAGTGTTGGCAGGGAGGCCAGAGAGAAGGAGGTTGCTGTAGTTGAGACGGAGATGATCTGGGCATGCACTAGTAGTTTAGTAGATTGAGGGTTGAGGAAGGGACGGATTCTGGAAATATTTTTGAGTTGGATGTGGCAGGAGGTGGCAAGGGCTTGGATATGCGGTTTGAAGGACAGGGTAGAGTCAAAGGTTACTCCGAGGCAGAGGACTTCAGGTACAGGGCAAAGTGTGATAGTAAGGTCAGGTAAGGAAGGTGTGTGAGATGGAGGAAAGATGATGAGTTCAGTTTTGTCTACATTGAGTTTTAAGAAGCTACAGGAAAAAGGAGGATATGGCTGATAGACACTCTGGGATTCTGGACAGCAGAGAAGTGACGTCTGGGCCAGAGAGGTAGATCTGAGTGTCGTCAGCGTACAGGTGGTACTGGAAGTCATGGGACTGTATGAGTTGTCCCAGACCAAGGGTATAAGATGGAAAAAAGGAGGGGGCCCAGGATAGAACCTTGAAGGACTCCAACAGAGAGGGAATGGGCTGAGGAGGACGTGTGGGAGTGGGAGACACTAAATGTGCAGTTGGAAAGGTAGGAGGAGATCCAGGAGAGGGCAAGGTCAGTGATACCAATGGAAGAGAGGATCTGTAATAGGAAGCAGTGGTCGACTGTGTCAAATACAGAGGAAAGGTCAAGAAGGAGGAGGATGGAGAACTGTCTGTTAGCTTCGGCTATAAGTCATTAGTAATTTTGGGTCAGGGCAGTTTCAGTGGAGTGGTGGGGGCGGAAGCCAGATTGAAGGTTGTCAAAGAGGGAGTTAGATGAGTGGTGGGATGAGATTACAGTGTGGACATGCTTTTCGAGTAGTTTGGAGGTGAACGGAAGCAGGGATATGGGCCGGTGGCTTGATGTAGAGGCGGGGTCAAGGGATGATTTCTTGAAGATAGGTGTAATTTTTGCGTGTTTGAAAGCAGAAGGAAAGGTACCAGAAGTTAGTGATAGGTGATAGATTGAAGAAGTGGGTTAGGGCTGGGATGAGTGTGGTGGTGAGGTTGGGGAGGAAGTGAGATGGGATGAGGTCCAGTGCACAGGTGGTGAGGTGTGATCTGGAGAGGAGATGTTCTCCTTCAGTGATGGAGGGGAGGAGGATTAGTGGGGGAGGGGGAGTGGTCTGGTATACATGGGGGTTGTGGTGGTTGGATAGCAAAGACTTGTCTGATCTGATCAATCTTGCTGGTGAAGTGTTTTGCAAAGTCTTCTGCAGAAATACGAGAAGTAGGAGGGGGTAGTGGGGGGCGTATGAGGGAGTTAAATGTGTTGAATAACTGCCTGGGGTTGTGAGACAAAGAGAATATGAGGGTAAGGAAGTAATTCTGTTTAGTGGTGGTGAGTGCTGACTTGAATGTTAGAAGTGCTTGTTTGAATGCTGTGCAGTCTTCTTGTGAGTTTGTTTTTTTCCAGCGCCGCTCAGCAACCCTAGATGCTCGCTGCAGCTTTTTAGTGGTGTTTGTCGTGTTTTGCCATGAACAAGTGGGACAACTGCATCAATAGTGTAGAGTTGTAGAAAGCTGTGGCATTATCTGTGTCGTGGAGTGAGGGTATGGATGATAGCGGTAAAATGGCATTGGAGAGTGTGTGAGGTCGATGTTTGAGGTTTCTGTGAGGGTGTGCAGGTTGGCTGACATGGTGGGGCAGGTGAGGAGGACATGGATGAGAAAGTAAGTAGATGGTGGTCAGAGAGGGAGAGAGGGGAGGTTGTGGGGTTAGTTAGCAGAGGCAGGTGAATATGAGGTCTAGTGTATGTCTGTCTGTGTGGGTAGTTGTGGAGGACCATTGAGTGAGGCCAAATGATGAAGCAAGTGACAGGAGTTTGGAGGCTGCTGGCTGGTGGGTGTCAATGGGGATATTGAAGTCACCCATTATGATAGTAGGAATGTCAGCAGAGGGAAAGTGAAGAAGCCAGATGGAGAATTGGTCTATGAAGGCGGTGGTGGGGCCTGGGGGTTGTTAAATAACAGCCACTTGGAGGTTGGAAGGAGATAGATATGGACTGAGTGCGCTTCAAAAGATAAGAGGATAAGGAAGGGGGTGGAAGAATTGGGTTGAAGGTGCAGTTGCTAGAAAGGAGAAAACACACTCCTCCACCATGTCTGTTGCCTGTGTGTGGCGTGTGGGTGAATGGGCTTTATATTTAAACGATTGTGGCTGTTTCTTGCAGGTGTGGGGTGATAGGAGGGAGAAATAGTGGGGAATGTTAGCTGTGGAGGTCCAGGATTGGGAGATATGCCGCCAGCGGATAGCAGCAGCAAAGAGAGAGCAAGCAAGTGGGAGAATGTGAGTGGGCAGCTTGTTTTATGTTTCAGCAGGAGCAGTGTAAGATTGAGAAGCAGGTCAGCAGAAGACCTCAGGTGGGGAGGTAAGAGGGATGGGGAGATAAATATTTGAGTTGAGAGTGATGGAGTTTGGGGGTAATAAAAGAGGGAAAGGATTAGTGGAGCAATTACTGTTAGAGCATTGGTAAGCATGTTAAAGTTGGGAAAGTAAAGTATTAGAGACAGTCGACGGACGGGTATAGCTGGTACTTTCTGGTTTCCTCTGGTTCATCTCTGGAATACCTCTGCAGCCACTTATTGAAATCCAACTTTTTGAAATCACACAAAGGCACAAAGGCCAAGGCACACAGGCCTATCCTTGCTAATTTATAACTCTCAGGGTCTGCAGACAATATACCAGGTAAATAGAAAGGAGAGGTCAGAGGAGGGAGACAAGGACACGACACACCAGGGGAGAATTAACAGATTGTGGATATATACACATTTGGGGGCGAATCAGCAGGAGGCAGAGACACAAGCAGGATGAAAAGAATTTGGATATTTGTAAATTACACAGAAGATAGGGGAATATGACATACCATAACGGACATATGCAGGGAGTGAATGCAATGCAGAGATGTAATGCCAGTCCAGACAGAATGCAAGGCACATAGGACAAATGACATATAGGAAGGATTGGATACAGTGGTTTACAATGGATTTATTGTTCTGTCCCCTTCTGATGACTGCAAATCCCAAGCACTCTAATCACCAGTCCCTTAGATAATTGTATGCATGTAACTTACATCACCAAACGATAGACAGACAGTGTCAACTCAATCGTCACTGCAGCTGTAGAAAGACCAGGAGAAATTCCTGTAGTTTTCTTCCAAATCTTGTATTAGTTACAATGGAAAGATAGGTGAAAAGGAATAATCTGTACAGGGTTGCACACATGCGTCTTCAGCAATGCTTCTCTGAAACTAAACTGGTGAAGAAGGGAGGGACATCCTGTACAGAGACAAACTAAGGGAAGAAGGTAGGGACAAACTCAATAAACAGTCTAATCTACTTGGTAACAAAAAGGAAAATTACTGATTGGAGGAAATACTCAATGCAGAGAAATATACACAACAGGTTGTTCCCATTCGTGGGACACAACATTTATACCTGGAAATGAAGATGTATTGTCAGATCAGGACATGACAGCATTGGGAAATGTATACCAGATATTACATCTCTGGAATATCTCTGCAGCCCACTTATTGAAGCTGCCAATCAGTGGTGAGGGCGGGGGTTACACAGATTAATCTAACTACCTGGCATGAGACAGCTAGTCCTGCAGTGATGTGGCACATAAGTATAGAAAAAAATCTAATTTCCCTGGTATTATATGTTTTAATTCTTATATTTGGCTTGTACTACTGATTAATGCAGCTTGTATAATTGACAGTGAGCATTGATGGGGTTTACTTTTTTTTTTTCTCAATTTTGTAATTTTTACAACAAACCATAGCCTCAAAGATGAAAGCACAGAGAAATGTTTATCACAAACTTTCTAAGCCAAGAGATTCGGGGACAGAAAATAGGTTTTAGGAAACAGTCATTAGAGAAGTCACCGAGCAACAACGCAGGGAAAAGCAATGTTCTGGACAGTGCGGATCTCATCAGGGGCCCAGATAACCAACGCTGACAGTCTCCAAATAGATCTCTCACCCCTACTGCTTTCCGGCTTTATGCTGATTACTCTACTGGGAACATGTACATATTGGACTGAGGAGTTTGCTTGTTGCCAGGAAGATGGAAAAATTGCATTTGTATTATCATCTGACACAATAATAAAAATGAATCAATATAAAATCTTATAATATTCAATCAAACAAATGATTTATATTCTGTAGTCATAGATCTCATCAAGTACAATGTCGAAGTAATGCCAACACATGGTACATGGAATTATAGCGGTACACACTGCCAAAGTAATTTTACATGCCTTTAACAGTCAACCTACATTTACAGCAGACCCACTGACTGGGCTTTCTTCTGCAGCATATGAAGGTGCTAGGATTACTGGGATCTATAGGAGTAAAGGGCCCCCTTTGGAAAAATTGAGTTTGTTACCCCTCAGTTAAAAGGAATCTGTCAGCAGGTTTTTGCTAGATAATCTGAGAGCAGCATGATGTAGGCAAAGAGATTCTAAATCCAGCGATGTATCACTTAGATTACTGGGTTGTCGCAATCAAAGCATTTCCTTTTAGCCATGTTGCAGAGCTGAGATAGGTACTGCTGTCCACACCAGTGAGGTATCAATCCCACCAGTTGGTATGTCAGACTGCCCATGCATGTGACAAAGTAGTCCTGTAATGGTAATCACCAGATGATAAAGCCTTAACTTTAAGCAAATGTGGCGCCCTGCTCACGCAGGTAGCCACAGCCTTCACTACTGCACAGTTGGGTTTCCACAGCAGGTACCTACTACATGCAACATCCTCCACCCCAGCACAGTAGGGGGAGCTAGACTCACTGACTTTAGGTGAGATCCCCTATAAATACTGCTACTGGGGCAGGAGTTAGTTAGAGTGTACAGACACTAGGAGAGCTGCGAAGACGTCCTGGTGCTCGGTGCCGCAGTTAGGCACGAACCAGTGACCCGGAGTGGCCCTTCTACATTGAGCCAAGCCTAGGAGTGGGGACAGAAGGCACGGAGCTTAGCCAAGGGAGCAGAGAAACTAGTGGAAGTTTACCCAAGACGTACCGGACTTCGGGGGTCCGCACCTGCAGGAACAGTTTAGGACTGCAGAAAAACCCGGCACACCGTGGAGACTTTAGTCACCCGGTTCCCCTGCGTACCCAGCAAGAGGGAGCCAGACACCGTAGTGTGGAATCACACAGCAGTGATCAGAGAGGGTAACCCGTGGACCACGCAGGAGGAGAGAGAGAGAGGGCCAGAGAAAGTGAGGATAGACTTTCTTCAGAGTGTGTGTGTTATTCCTCTCCATCCCCAGCCCCCATATAGACTGCCTTACTGCTTCTTACCCTGGCTTCAAGTCCCATTCCAAGCTGCCCCTTTTCTCTACGCTGTCCCGTAGGTCCAGCTCCACCTGTAGGGAGCTTTGCCATCCTTGCCGCAATACCATCGTGCTCCGGAGGACTGTGGTGGTGCTAGTGATCCCTCACAAGGTACTACAGGTGGCGTCACGTGACAATAACTCTTTTCCCTTGTACATAACCCCTCTATTAAAATGTCACCCAGGATACCCGAGTACCCCACGGGCCTGGGGCTCGACATAACAAATAGCACAAAGCCTGATAAGAGAGGCATAGTTGACTTTAGTTTTTAACCCCTTCAGCTTGCTGTCCTCAGCTTACATAGCAAGAACCAACTGTCAGATTCTTTTAAGTTTATTTGCCTCATTTCAATTAATGTTGCTATTTTAACCTGAACAACATTGGCCTGCAGCTATTGTTTGAATCAGGAGCTGGGGAACTCCAGGCCTCGAGAGCTGCCAACAGTGCAGCTTTTCAGGACTTCCCTAGTATTGCACAAGTTATAATCACCTGCACTAGGGACAATTCCAACCTGTTGTGCAATATTATGGCAATCCTGAAAACATGGCCTGTTGGCGGTCCTCGATGCCTGGAGTTCCCCACCCCTGCATAAATCAATAGAATTTCTATCAACATTTCAAGGGACATTTAAATGAACCTGTCAGGTTGTTTATGTCCCCCCAGCTAACAAAGTCTGTAGCTGTAGCTTCATAGTACTATTCTAATCATCCCTGTCTGAGCTAATAGTGTAATGTTAAAAGTGAAAAAAACACGACCCATGTTGGCTCCCTCACTTTAATGTGAACTCCTGTGTGCAGAATTATTAGGCAAATGAGTATTTTGATCACATGATACTTTTTATACATGTTGTCCTACTCCAAGCAGTATAGGCTTGAGAGCCAACTACCAATTAAGTAAATCAGGTGATGTGCATCTCTGTAATCAGGAGAGGTGTGGTGTAATGACATCAACACCCTATATAAGGTGTGCTTAATTATTAGGCAAATGCCTTTCCTTAGGCAAAATGGGTTAGAAGAGAGATTTGACGCGCTCTGAAAAGTCCAAAATTGTGAGATGTCTTGCAGAGGGATGCAGCAGTCTTGAAATTGCCAATATTTTGAAGCATGATCACCGAACAATCAAGCATTTCATGGCAAATAGCCGACAAGGTCACAAGAAGCGTGTTGGGCAAAAAAGGCACAAAATAATTGCTCATGAATTGATGAAAATCAAGCGTGAAGCTGCCAAGATGCCATTTGCCACCAGTTTTGCAATATTTCAGAGCTGCAATGTTACTGGAGTATCAAAAAGCAGAAGGTGTGCTATACTCAGGGACATGGCCAAGGTAAGGAAGGCTGAAAAAGGTCCACCTTTGAACAAGAAACATAAGATAAAACGTCAAGACCGGGCCAAGAAATATCTTAAGACTGATTTTTCAAAGGTTTTATGGACTGATGAAATGAGAATGACTCTGGATGGGCCAGATGGATGGGCCAGAGGCTGGATCAGTAAAGGGCAGAGAGCTCCACTCCGAATCAGACGCCAGCAAGCTGGAGGTGGGGTACTGGTATGGGCTGGTATCATCAAAGATGAACTTGTGGGACTTTTTCGGGTTGAGGATGGAACAAAAAACATAAGATAAAATGTGAAGACTGGGCCAAGAAATATCTTAAGACTGATTTTTCAAAGGTTTTATGGACTGATGAAATGAGAGTGACTCTTGATGGACCAGATGGATGGGCCAGAGGCTGGATCAGTAAAGGGCAGAGAGCTACACTCAGATGCCAGCAAGGTGGAGGTGGGTACTGGTATGGGCTGGTATCATCAAAGATGAACTTGTGGCACCTTTTCGGGTTGAGGATGGAGTGAAGCTCAACTCTCGGACCTACTGCCAGTTTCTGAAGACAACTTCTTCAAGCAGTGATACAGGAAGAAGTCTGTATAGTTCAAGAAAAACATGATTTTCATGCAGGACAATGCTCCATCACATGCATCCAACTACTCCACAGCGTGTCTGGCCAGTAAAGGTCTAAAAGAAGAAAAAATAATGACATGGCCCCCTTGTTCACCTGATCTGAACCCCATAGAGAACCTGTGGTCCCTCCTAAAATGTGAGCTCTACAGGGAGGGAAAACAGTACACCTCTGGGAACAGTGTCTGGGAGGCTGTGGTGGCTGCTCTACGTAATGTTGATCGTAAACAGATCAAGTAACTGACAGAATCTATGGATGGAAGGCTGTTGAGTGTCATCATAAGAAAGGTGGCTATATTGGGCACTCATTTTTTGGGGTTTTGTTTTTGCATGTCAGAAATTTTTTTTTCTAAATTTTGTGCAATTATATTAGTTTACCTGATGAAAATAAACAAGTGAGATGGGAATATATTTGGTTTTTATTAAGTTGCCTAATAATTCTGCACAGTAATAGTTACCTGCACAAACAGAAATCCTCCTAAAATAGCCAAATCTAAAAAAAACACTCCAAGTTCCAAAAATATTAAGCTTTGATATTTGAGTCTTTTGGGTTGATTGAGAACATAGTTGTTGATCAATATAATAAAAATAATTCTCTAAAATACAACTTGACTAATAATTCTGCACACAGTGTATGGTAAAATAAATGAATTCATCTGAAAGTATGACTCATATGTCTATATTGATGGAAAAATAAAAAGGTTATGTCCCCCGGAAGAAGTGATGGGAAAAATTAAAAAGGAAAACAAAAATCGCCAGGTGGTGAAGGGGTTAAAGGTGAAAAAAAGTATTTATACACTTACATTTTCTTATGTAATGAGGCAGTGACTACACCTTGGAGGACGTAGTCTTTCTGGCAGGTTAATAGTTAACATTTCAGCCGAATTTCAGAGCATGCTGCGGGACCTGTGTAATGTCACAACCATGTGACTACAATAGGTGAAGCTAAGTCTCCATAGGCCATAATGGTTTGGCTTGCTTAACTTCACCCACTATGGTCACATGATTGTTACATCACACAGGTCCTTTATACTGAGAAGCTGGATATGAGTTAACTGTTAACCTGCCAGAGTGACTACATTGTCCAAGGTGTAGTCAGTGCCTCATTTACATAAGAAAATGTAAGTGTATAAATGTTTTTTTCCCTTTTAACATCACACTATGAGGTCAGACAGGGATGATTAGAATAGGACTATGAAGCTGCAGGTGCAGATAGTGATAGTTAGGGGGTATAAACAACCTGACAGATTTCCTTTAAGTACCAACCCCAAAATGTCCTTAACCTCATTGTTCTCGTCATGTTAAACCCCACTCCCTTTCAGCCCAGGAGTCTTATAAATCCAGAAGAGTTGGCAATTACTCAATAGTACCTGGTAAAATTAGGGTTCATTTGCCTATTTTCAGAAGAGAAAGTGTCTATATACTGATTATATAATGCTGAGTATGTAACTTATTAGTTGCACTATGCTCAAGAAGAATTGTACACAAAGATATAGGCAAAGTTTATTTTTATTTTATGTTGCTGATCCTCAATTCTGCTTTTGGGCTGTAACTTCAATAAGATGCCGATTGGCACAGTCAGCTCATCAAAGTAATATTGCCAGAATGGTAGAGCAAATTACTTTAAAAAGTCACAAACTTTTGCTGTAACTCTTGAGTTGCACATAAAGTTTGCAACTTTTGGCATTTTCACAGCAGATTCTCCACGTGTTGCCTCGAAATGTTGTGATTTTTCCAAGCAAAAACTACTAAGAAAAAGCAGCATCAGAAAAAACTTACCATCAATGCCAAAAAACAACACTGCACTTGCAGGATGCAGTCACTATGTAAAGGAAGCCCATTATGTGCATGGCAAGTCGCCTCCCACACCTTGTTGTAGGTTGAGGTGATTTATTAGCCTGCACCTAGGCTTGCTTTACATAGTGGGGTCTGACTGCATCCTGCAAGTGCAGTGTTGGTTTTTGCATTGATGGTAAGACTTTTCCAAGCAATTTACAGTAGAATTTTGGAGAAAATGCTTTGGTAAATTGCAGCCAATGTGTCAAAACTCACATTTCAAGTAAATCAACACTGACCACAACCAACACAAACAAAGTGATTAAAAAATGGGAGGCTTTCTGGATTCATGAGCTTCAAACATTAGACTCAAAGGGCTTGAATCATGGAGTAGCGTTCACCTCAGGGTATATGGGATGCCTCATTAATATACCGTGTTTCCCCGAAAATAAAACATACCCCGAAAATAAGAGACACTAGGGAGGTTTGCAGAACTGCTAAATACAAGGCACCCCGCCTCCGAAAATAAAACATGTCAAGCTCTGGGTTTTTTTAAGCATGCACACAACAGGGCATGCAGCTATGATTCCAGGTATTTACTGGCCAAATCGCCACTCTCCGCCTGCTGGAGCCAATGCTACTGCTGTCCGCCCGCCTGCTGCTATCCATCTGCGCTGACGTTGCTCCGTCACCACTGTATTTATTCCGGCGCTGAACTCTCTCAGCCGCCATACATCTACGAGAAACTGCTGACCAATCAGATGCCAGCAGCCGCCGGCCAATCAGATGGTAGCAACTGCCGATGTTTGATTGGCCGGTTGCTTTTTATAATTGTAGGCGGCTGAGAGAGCCAGTGCAGCGCCCGGTAGCCTGGAATAAATGCAGCAGCAGACGCAGCAGATTGGAGAGAGATTGTGTGAGTGTGTATATGTGTGGAGGGGGTGGCTGCATGGGAATATTGGGGGCTGCATGGGATATTGTGGGCTGCAAGGGGATGATGGAGATACTGGAGGCTGCACAAGAATATTGTGGGCTGCAAGGGGATATGGGGGATATTAGGGGCAGAAATAGGAATATTAGGGGCTGCAAGGGGATGTTTGGGGATATTAGGGGCAAGCATAGGAATATTAGGGGCTGCAAGGGGATGGTGGGGATATTAGGGGCAGCATAGGAATATTAGGGGCTGCAAGGGGATGATGGAATATTGAGGGCTGCATGGGGATATTGGGGCTTCAAGGGGATGATGGGGATATTGGGGGTTGCATGGGGATAGAGGGGACTGCTAGGGGATGATGGGGATCATGGAAAAATAAGACATCCCCTAAAATAAGACCCAGCGCATCTTTGGGAGCAAAAATGAATATAAGACACTGCTTTATTTTCAGGGAAACAGGTCAATATACACATTATACTTCATTTCTTTTAAAGCTAAATGTAATTTTGTGCAACATGATATATTCTTTTTGCATTATTCTCTTATAGTCATCATGTTTTCTCCACTGTTTAACAGTCTCACATGTGAACAGGTTTCACTATATCTACAGGCTGTATTTAGCCAGTGAAATGGATTGCACGAATGTTGACCTTATCATGTGCCACATTTAGACCTCATTCAGATTTTTTTTTTTTATTCAAGTATGAGAAAATCGGGCCAAGTTACAACAGTAATTTCCATCAGATCTTCATCAGTTTGGTCGGAGCTTCATCAATTTTCTTTTTCACTGATGAGGAAAAAAACGTCTTCCCTCCTTCTAATATCAGCATTACATTAAGCACACAGATGGCATGTGGATGCTGTTAGAGTTTCTTCTCAAACCCATAGACTTAACATCGTACATGCCTCTATGATTTAACACGGGACCACTCATTCTGAGGACTAAAATCAGACATGTGAACTGCTCCATAGACTGTCATAGGTACGACTACGAACACCATCTGTGAAAAAAATTACAGCACTCGGACATGAAAATCTGAGATATAAATGAGGCCACGATTGTTTCTCTTCCTCCCCAGTTGGAAGGTCACTACATTCCCCCCTCTTTCTTGGGTCTCTGTGTGGCACCCTGGCACTCTGTTGGGCACCACAGAACTCTTGGGACATGAATGGAGCAGTAACAGCAAAGCAACACTCACACAACACCTTAGTACACCTTTAACACCTGTTCCACACAAGCCTCTAGGGGAGCTCCACTGGTCACTTTGAGCCAGTTCCCCCTATAAATAGGGTCTTGGAGGGAGAAACACCAGAGTGTGCAGACGCTAAGAGAGCTGCAGGACGTGTGCATCCACCGTATCTGGAGCTGTACTAGGCCCAAACCAGCACACCTGCCCGGTGAGGAAACCTATGCAATTGGGGTCAGAGGAAAGGAGAAAGCACCTCTCAGGGACACTAGGGTGACACTAACTCTCTCCCTTACCAACCGGTTACTGGAACCGAGCTGTGACAGCTACCCAGCCACCACAGAGAACCAGCACTTCCAACAGGGAGTTTAGCCCCCTGTTCACCTGCCGCACCTACCGACGAGAGCCCAGGGAAGAAGATAGAATTATCATCACCTCTTTTACAGTGCCCTCAGTGCAGCTACGCAGGTGAAATACGTTCTATTGAACATACTACCCGGTCCGGCTGGATTCCATATCCACCCGACCTCAACTAGAAAAGACAGAGAAAGGAAGCCTACATTAACTGCTTGCTGTGAACCTCCAGGAGTGTTGACTTTACCCTCACCCGGTCCGAGTGTACCTGATATCCACCAGTAAAGGTACCTAAAAGACTTTGGTGTGTCTGCGCTTAAATTCCTGGATCTAACAGCAGCCTGACTAAGCTGCCTCACAACATCTTGTGCAGCTCCTGGCCCCGGGGACTCCCGCTCATCCTGTGGGGAGCGTCCCATCTTGCTGCATTCCATCCCCCGGAGGCCCAAGCAGCGCCGGTGGACATCACCCGAACACTCACAGGTGGCGTCACGAAGATTATTAACCCCTACTGTTAAGCCATCAGCCGCGGGCTTGGTTCCACGGCGAGGAGAAGCAGACGTCTGCGTCGGGCATAACCCGGCTACGGTGAGTCATCTGCTCTCAGGACCCTTTTACTCCACCTGTAGTTCTGTTATCATATCACATGAATGGACTCTCTCCAATCATATGACCTCTGGAATCTTCTTATAAAATACTTCCTGCCCCGGCTCACTTGTAGTGATAGGTAGTCTGGCTATTTTTGGTTAACGGGATTGTTTGGCTCCACACACTAGGTCTTTTGGATCCCAAGTGGATCCCCACCTAATATCTGAACACATATGTATGAAAACATCAGCGTGTTCTGATGGCATCGAAACTCTGCCCACCTACAGCCAGCCAATAAGAAACCATTTCCTAGGGTAGGTGTGTTGACTTTCACTTTCATCAGACTCCAAACACGTTCATGTTACCCCCAGTGGGAGCCATTCGGAGGCTGCAAGCGGCTCTCACTGGGGTGGCGCCTTCCATTATTAACCGAGGAGAGCTGGAAGCGAGCGACCCATCATTACTTACTTCAGCCTGACCAGATTATCTCTGATTACCAAGTGCATCTCTGTGCAACATCCCTCTTTAATGCACAGTTAGCAATCCTATCAGAGTCTAGTTATAATGACATGATAATTAATATATAACTTTTACAATTTTTCTTTATGTATACACACAGATATCTGATGAAGGGCTAATTTGACTGTAACATTACATGAATAGTATGGATTACAATTGTACCACTTCATGAATTTTTTGAGTGACAAGTTCTTTTAATTATATGGCTTAATAGGCACATGAATATCATAGTTCTTGGCTCATACTCACATTTTAATACCCAGAGTAAATTGTACCACCATTGCATAACTGCTACTGTAACAAGTATGTCACGGTCTAATGTGATCTCAGGTAGAGTTGGAATCATAAGGTCACAATGTTTAGTTGATCGCAGATCCTCTTCACTGCCCGCTCAACATTTATCCTGAGTGGGAGCTTATTAAATTCTATCCAGTGGAAAAGGGGTTAAGGTTCCTTTCTACACTGCTGTGAGTAGCAAGTAGTTGTTATCTCAGCTGCTGCCATGCCCTTCCACTATATAAGCCTACTCCTACCTTTGCTGCTCACAGTTCATTCTATGCTGACCTATGAAGGAGCTGTCTTTGGAGAAAGCAGTGGTGATCATTTCAGCATATGCAATGGAGACTCTTGAGGCGGTCGAGAGGGTAGGGGGTACTCGGGTACCGGGGCTGGTGGCGGATTGGATTGGGAATCACGGCTGGTCGGTCCCCGGTCCTGTGCCTTGGACCCTCAATGGCGGGGAACGGTAGGGGGATAAGGGGGTTGGTAACGTGACGCCACCTGTAGTTCCTGGTAACGGGTATACCAGCGCTGGAGCCGTCCACTGAGGTGATGGAAGTGCAGCTCAGTGTAGTACAGCTCCCCACAGGTGGAGCTTTACCTCAGGGCAGCGGGGATGGATGAGGGGAGTTGTAGTTGCGTCTAGGCAGTCAACGCAGTGAATAGCGGCGGTTAAGCAGGCACACAAACAGTGATTTTTGTTTCAGTACCTTTTACTGGTGACAGGGTAACAGGTACCGTCCATAGAAATAACCAGGTCCCCAGTGCAATTTGGGACTTCCACCTTAGAAAGTTTTGAGGCCTCCTCTGTCTCTGTGTTCTGTAGTTTGGGGTGAGTCCTGCCTGTGCTTGAACTCACCGCTCCTTCTCCCTCTCAGGGCTTGGCTCTAAACGACAATTAGGTCCTTCTGCAGGGTCCCTATTCCTCCTATGGCCCCTGGTCCTGTGTTTGGTCAGTTTGAGTAGCTCTTGTATGTTACCTCAGGGGGTTTTTGGTCCTCCTGGTTCTCCTGGGCTTTTACTGCTGCAGTGGATGCTGGCAGCGTCGGACTCCGGTATCTGGGTGTACTACAAGGACATTTTGCCCGATTCCCTTCTTTGATTCTCCTATGTTCCACTGGCCTGTGACCCTTTCCCAAGGGTGCAACACAGCTGGGTCAGTGTTCCCTGGTCCTGGGCCTGGATCTCTCCCAGCGACCAGTTCCTCACTCCAGCTCTCTCCTCAGATCAACTGGAAAACACTAACTCCTGGGACTAACTGACTCCTCCCCTCAGGCCTGGATCTTTTAAAGGGGAACTGGCTTAAGGCAGCCAGTAGAGCTCCCCCTTCAGGTCTGGGGTGGAAGGTGGTGTGTGCTGTGTGAACCAAGGTGTAATTCCCTCCTTGCACCGGTGGAGCTTGTGGCAATCCCCTGCAGGGGTGCCACACTCTTCCTTGAGAAAGATTGTAGTCTATGTTGCTTCTGTTTACCTGAGTGTTTTTTTCATTTTTTTCCCTTCCACTCCAGCACCTTACCTCCCAGGGGGATGAATAGATGAGTAATATTTAGGAGAATAGCAAGGTACAAGACCCAGCTCTTCCCACCATCAAGTATAATCCTGGGGACAGAGATAACCAAGGGTCCCCAAGCGTGAGGAACCGTAAAGGAGCCCCTTGTTTTCCTAGACACATTGTAACAGCTAATACAGGTGGTGTGATTAAAATATGATTCATCTTAAAGTAGGAGTAATGGGAATGGTCAGTCTAATCAGCACCACCCCATGGATAGTCAGTATTGGCACTGCATTGTACTTACTGCCCATTCTCTTCCTATTTCCCTTTATGTTGGTGTTTTATCAGGGTTTATTGGGAATTTGTGCCCGTTCGCTTTGTGTGTGCTTCCCGCCCATTGTTTGGAACTTTTAGCTGCATTACAATAATAATCAGCCGGGAGATAAATAGATTTTAATGAATTAATAACATTGGGAGGCGCTACAAAGATACTTGTCACATAGCAAACACCGGCAGAACCTTTTCCTGCCAAATATCCAGTGTGATTGATTTGCTCCGGTACATTTGTCGGATGTCACTTCTGCTGAGGCAGGGACACAGCGAGTGAGAAAATGTGACTTTATTCTTCACTTCAGATAATCCCTGGTTGGACACATCTAGGATGGCACTGTCTTTGATTCACCGTCAGAACGCAGGAACACAGCTTTAGATTTTCTTAGATTTTATCTAAAGGATTAAAATAGTTCAGAAAAAGTAAAAATGAACTCACCGAGGCGATTGTAAATACTAATGATACAGGAGCGTCTCAATAATTAGATTAGAATATCATCAAAAAGTTAGTTTTTTTCTGTAATTCAATACAAAAAGTGAAACCCATATATTATATAGAGTCATTACACACAGAGGGATCTATTTCAAGTGTTTATTTATGTAAATGTTGATGATTATGGCTTACGCTTACAGCCAATGAAAGCCTAATGAAATCGCCAAATCCAGGTGTGAAAAACTTGTAGCATCATTTCCCAGAAGACTCATAGCTGTACTAGCCCAAAAAGTGCAAATACTCAACACTGAGCAAAGGGTCTGAATACTTATAACCATGTGAGATTTCAGTTTTTGTTTATAATAAATTTGCACAAATTTCTACATTTCTGTTTTTTTTCAGTCTAGATGGGGTGCAGACTGTACATTAATGAGAAAAAAATGAACTTTTTGGATTTTACCAAATGGCTGCAATGAAACAAAGAGTGAAAAATGTAAAGGGGTCTGAATACTTTCCGTACCCACTGTACCTCTAGCTATGGAGTTAAAGAAACACAATGAACAGGGGCATAACCACAACATGTGCAGGGGTTGCAATCGCGCTCGGGCCCTGGAGTCTAGGTGGCCCCAAAAGTCCATTTGTCCTATAGAAAAAGAGTATTGCTGTTAAAGATTTGCAATAATTGGGGGCCCCATTGAAGCTTTTCCATCGGGGCCCATGATCTTCAAGTTGGGCCACTGAAAATAAACAAATAAAAAGGTTGTATAAAGACAGGCACTGCATCACAGAAAAATACAGAGATTATAGATATTGTTAAAACTATGTTTAATGCGCACTACATGTTTCAGGGGCGTATCGTCTCCTCCTTCATGGTACAGGCACCGGGCAAAACAGGAATAGTTAACAGATACCTGCTGTCAGTTCCTAAGGTCAATAGTTAAAAGATAAAGTTATCCAGGATAAACAACCTCTTTAATGATGGCTAACCTAGAACACACGTGTCAGCAGTGACACGCCCAGGGTTTTTTGCTGACACACGTGTCGTGGTGCAGTTTCACCCGTCACTGATAACATAATTAGCTCTGCTTCATTATGGTGCCGACTTCTCCCGCCTTCGGATGCTGTGATTGCAAGCAGTCAGTGTCAATTACAGTGTCACCATCCAAAGGCAGGACAAGTGCGGCACCTTAACGAAGCTGACAATCAAAGTGTCAGCATCCCACCTCCAGATGCTGACACTATGATTGACACTCACTGCATGCAATCACAGTGTCAGCTCAGCATCTGAAGGTGGGACAAGATGACACGGTAGTGCAGCAGAGCTAATTATGTTATCAGCGGTGGGCTGCTGACACTTTGAGCAATGAAGAGGAACGAGGGATAGGTGAGTTATATTTATTATTTTTGTGTGTCCGCTAGGATGGGGGCCATATCCAGGAGGGGGGTAATGCACCAGGATGGGGGGTGCTATATCCCAGTATAGGGGATTATAAGCAGCATAAGGGGCTATGTACCAGAATGGGGGCCATATCCAGGGTAGGGGGTAATGTACCAGAATGGGGGCCATATCCAGGAGGGGTTTAATGCACCAGAATGGGGGCCATATCCAGGATCATTTTTTGTTATTGCAGCTACAAATATCAGAAAATTATTTTGACACACCGAGCTCAAAAGGTTGACCATCACTGTCTTAGGCTATGCTCAAACGTAACTTTTTGCTGCATTTTGGAGGGGCACCCAAAACCAATTCTCTTGGCAGTAAAAAAAACTGCTTACAAAGGACAGATTTTGCTGAGTTTTTGCTTTTTGCTGTGTTTTTGCTGAATTTTTGTTTTACTGTGTCTTTGGTGTAGATATATGTGTCATATGTCTATAGTACATTTTTACATAAAGTTAATGTCATTCACTAAAAAGCATCAAAATTGCAGCTGCTGCAGGACCTCATCATACACACCTTAGCAGCTGAAGAACCATATAGTGTATAATTCTGGTTATACAGAACCTGTTGCAGAACATCATAATACCCACCTCAGCTATTTTGGAACCTTATAATACATACCTCAGTCGCTGCAGAACCTCATAATGCATACCTAAGCTAGTGCAGAACCTCATAATACACACATCAACTGATGCAGAACCAAACAAAATACACTTTAGCAGCTGCAGAACCTCATAGACACACTGTAGCTGCTGCAGAACAATATAATACACACCTTTGCTGCAGAACCTAATACACACCTTAGCTATTTTAAAACCTTATAGTACACACCTCATCTGCTGCAGAATCTCATAATATATACCTAAGCTAGTGCATAACTTAATAATACATACCTCAGGTGCTGTAGAACCTCATAGACACCCTTTAGCTGCTACAGAACCTCATAATACACACTTAATCTGTGGCAAATCCGCATAATACACACCTCTGTTGCCAGTGCGGACCTTGAGCCCAGAGGGCCCAGGTGCAGACATGTTGAGGGGGGGTACTGGCGGCCGTGAGCAAGGTGCGGGGAGGGCGGTTATTGGTGATGCGGCTCTCCTACCTGCTAAGCCACGCCGCTGAGTGCATGCAGAGTGCGGCAGAGGGGCAGAGGAGAGGAGGGGCGGGATCAGGCAAGGGAAGCAGGAAGCTTCCTGCTTTCCTTGCCTGACCCTCCTCTCCTCTGACATCGAGTTACGGGAGTCGGCTGGAGGCCCCCTGCAGGCTTGAGGGGCCCCCTAGCTGGTCGGGACCCTGGTGCAGCTGAACCAGCTGCACCACGGTAGGTCCGCCCCTGTCTGCTGCAGAACCCTATAAAACACATGAACTGCTGCAGAACCTCATACTGTGCTTCAGCTACTGCAGAGCCCCATGCTACACATTTCAGCTGGCTGCAGCAGAATATCTAACCTCAGCTTTTGAAGAAATCTCAAAATACACCTTAGCTGCTGCAGAACATAATAATCCACACATTAGCTGATGGAGAACATCATACTACACATCAACTGCTGCAGAACATCATCATATTACGTAACAAAAAAAATTATGAAGCAATGAATTTTGTTCATATCTTCCTGCCATCAGTGCACTCTGCAATGTTCTATTTTCTTCTTACCATTTATACAAATCACTTTGTACAGAGCACTGAATAGACTTTATTTTTTCATTAACGTTTGTACTGTAAAATAGATCTTCAGAGCTTCTTTAGGCTGCACACTCCAGCTGGAAAGATCTGTGACTTAACTCATGTGACCCTGATGACATCATCACAGGCCCTTCTTCACTTCTATATTACTGCCTTCTTACGATTGGTCAGCGTCATACAGGAGAAGAAGTACACGCCCCCAGTGAAAACGATCTGATAACACCCACTTGGACTTAACTAAAGTTAACTCATTAACTGCCAATAATTTTATTGCTAATATCTTATCCACAGAATTTAAGGGGAAAAAACCTTGTATTCCCTCTGCAGTCACTATTACATCATGTGTCACTCAATATGAAAAATCTGGTGCAAAGTCCTCTATTGTTAGAAACACGTCTTCACGTCTTATGATCTATGGCAATGAGTGGATGCAGAAATTAGATAACAAATGATAATTTACCTTGTCACTATATTTCATCTTGTTTTCCAGAAACCCAAGCAGTAATACGGCATATTTTTGGTAGAATGAGACGAGCGTGTTCTGGTGTCGCCGGTATTTTCTCTTGCTCTTTGTTAAGCATCAGGGAATGTCTGAGAAGCTTTAAAATAATATATTTGCTTTGCCCGTACCTGCAGGATTCTCAGGAGCCATTTCCTCCAGGCAAGCCTCCTACTTATTAGACTTGTTAGATTATAGGTCACTAAGTGCTGCTGTGACCTTACATTTTCAGCTGAAAAATATATAAAGTACAGGATCAGGATCAGACGCCCTGGTTCTGCCGCTTTTAGAAAGTCAGTTGAATTACATTTTAAAGTCCTACTTTTTGCATTTATGTTCCGCTATGAGTGTACGATCAGTGAGGATTTATCCCTGTAATCCGCAAATTAATTTGAATGGGCTCAACTGCAATACCATGAACAGCCACTACCAATTGTGTGGCACTGTGCCTGGATAACAATGGCGCAATTGTTTTCTGCTGATCATGGAGGTACAGTGGTTCAGATTCCTAATAATGATACATTGACCCCTTCTATTCTGCTGTACATAAAGTGCGCATGTATCGAAGTGGGTGTATGCAGTGTGCCCATAAGATGAGCCCGCACCATACTCATCGACAGTGGTTTAACATTAAGCTCATGGGCCCTAAAGCAAAAGCTTCAATGGGGCCCCCAATTATTGCAAATCTTTAATACCATTAGTCTTTTTCTATAGGCCAAAGGGATGTTTGCGACCCCGCTAGGCTCCGGGGCCCGAGGGCAATTGCAATCTCTGCACCTATTGTAGATACACCCCTGATCAGCAAGTAATGGCTATGTGTTACAGCCAGGGCCTGCCGCTAACATTTCTTAACCTGTTAAATGCCCCTGTCAAACTTTTAACACTCTTCGGCACACCCACGACATGATTGCAGGTCACTGGTGGGTTGACAGTATAAAGTAACAAAATCGCACACTCCTTGGGTTTCTGTGCTTGCTAGGTTTATTCAAGTGAAAAGGCGGTACAGAGGAGCAACATACAGGTGGGCAACGTTTCTGACCAAACTCACACCGCCGCAAACAAGGAAACAGGACAATACAAGGTGACGTACATCACCAGTCCGTGCAACCTGGAACGCATTGAAATATATGCAAGGTTGAGACAATCAGCTGCCTGGCAGGCACTTGACTAACTTCCCACTAGGAATACACCATACTACAGAGACGGAAAGCAACGGGCTTGAAAAAGACCAGGAGTTTGGTCGAAACGTTGCCCACCTGTATGTTGCTCCTCTGTACCGCCTTTTCACTTGAATAAACCTAGCAAGCACAGAAACCCAAGGAGTGTGCGATTTTGTTACTTTATACTATTGACTGTGGGATCCCAGAATCCTGTCTTTCTGCACCTCCGCTGTGAAATAAGTCTGTGTGCACGCCATTTTTTCATTTAAACTGGTGGGTTGACAACTGGAGGTCTATTGATGACATCTTTGCCTATCATAGTGACGCTCCTTGGAAACTCTGGTTATGGCAGAGCTTCAAAGAAGCCTTTGAATTGTTATATATACCACAATGCCATTGCAGGTAATCGACCCTAAGGGGACATAAAAATACAGTGAAAAGTAAAAACAAACATGGAGGAAAAATTTAAAAAATGGAAATGTTCAACTTACCCCTGCTTCCCATCATCTAATATATAAAGCTGAGTGTATGTATGTGTGTGTGTGCACATAGCCACACCCACCCCACATAGCCACCCCCACCACCACATAGACATGCCCTGGGACAATGTGGAGGGGTGGAGCTATAAAGGAGCGGGGCTATACGTAGGGGTAGAGCTATGTGGAGTGAATGTAACTATGTGTAAGGGTGGAACTATGAAAGGGTGGTGCTGCTTGGAGGAGCGGAGCTATGATACATACAAGCACACACATACATAACCATATATGGGTAATATTATGCCCACTCCACGTCAGGGGCGTTGCTAGGGTCAAAAAACATCCGGGGCTCGGGCCCAATGAGCTGCATTTTTCGGAATAAATTTAAATAAAACCCAAGTAAAATGTACTTAAATAAGCAGTGACACTCTACATATATAATATTAACAGTTTTAATGCTTTAAAACATTATAGAGATTGCCAACATGCACTCAATAAATACACAAAATATAACAGTATTAGGCCAACTTCCAAGTAATCCTAAGGCTTCTTTCACATGAGCGCTTTTCTGGCGTTAATACTGTGATTTTAAAGTGCATGAATTTCCCTGTCAAAAAACGCCATTAAAGAACATGTTCTATAATGACGGTTTTTTAGCAGTCGCTTCTTGACCACATTGACGTGAATGGGGCGTGCTCCGGCGAAAATTGGGTGCTTTAAAAGCACGCGATTAGTGTTCGGGGAGAAGCGCTTATCTGAATAAGCCCTAAAGGGTTTTCTTACTACTTTGATCCACTCCTCTAGGATACAGTTCTATCTATTGTGTTAAGGAAAAAATAGCCCCAGTGGTATATACAGGCCCCAGCAGTATTACAGCAGCCCCAGTGGCATACAGCAGCCTCCCCAGTGGTATATACAGGCCCCAGCAGTATTACAGCAGCCCCAGTGGCATACAGCAGCCTCCCCAGTGGTATATACAGGCCCAGCAGTATTACAGCAGCCCCAGTGGTATACAGCAGCCTCCCCAGTGGTATATACAGGCCCCAGCAGTATTACAGCAGCCCCAGTGGTATACAGCAGCCTCCCCAGTGGTATATACAGGCCCCAGCAGTATTACAGCAGCCCCAGTGGTATACAGCAGCCTCCCCCCAGTGGTATATACAGGCACCAGCAGTATTACAGCAGCCTCCCCATACTTTGAAGTATATGAATGTCAAAGGTGGTGAAAGGGTTAAATTACATTATATACAGCACACATGTACTGGACAACACATGCTCATTACATACATCATACATGTCCAGAGTACACACATACTATATAACAGATGCACAGCAGGTACACATCATATACACAGAACGTGTATATACACACTTCAGTATACTCAAAATATATCCTAAATACACAGAGACACAACCCACACACAGAGACACAAAACCCACACACACACAAAACCCACACACATACAGAGACACAACCCGCACACAGAAACACAACCCGCACACAGAGACACAATCCGCACACAGAGACACAACCCGCACACAGAGACACAACCCGCACAAAGAGACACAACCCGCACACAGAGACACAAAACCCGCACACAGAGACACAAAACCTGCACACAGAGACACAAAACCCGCACACAGAGACACAACCCGCACACAGAGACACAACCCACACACAGAGACACAACCCGCACAGAGACAACATACACACACACAGAGACAACACACACACACAGAGACAACATACACACACACACACACACAGACAACATACCCACAGACAACATACACACACACACACAGACAACATACACACACAGAGACAACATACACAGACAACATACACAGAGACAGCATACACACACACACACACAGAGACAACATACACACACACATAGAGACAACATACACACAGACAACATACACACACACACAGAGACAACATACACACACACACAGAGACAACACACACACACAGAGACAACACACACACACAGAGACAACATACACACACAGAGACAACATACACAGACAACATACACAGACAGCATACACACACACACAGAGACAGCATACACACACACAGAGACAACATACACAGACACAGCATACACACACACACAGAGACAACATACACACACACAGAGACAACATACACACACACAGAGACAACATACACACACACACAGAGACAACATACACACACAGAGACAACATACACACACAGAGACAACATACACACACAGAGACAACATACACACACAGAGACAACATACACAGAGACAGCATACACACACAGAGACAACATACACACACAGAGACATCATACACAGAGACAGCATACACATACACAGACAACATACACAGAGACAGCATACACACACACACACACATATAGAGAAAACATACACACACAACATACACAGAGACAGCATACACACACACACACACACACATATAGAGACAACATACACACACACACACGAGACAACATAACACACACAGAGACAACATACAACAGAACACATACACACACAGAGACAACATACACACACAGAGACAACATACACAGACACGTACACAACAAAACAACAGAAACACACACACACACAGAACATACACACACACACACACAGACAACATACACACAGACAACATACACACACAACACACAGACAACATACACACACAGAGACAACATACACAACAACATCACACAGACAGCATACACACACACAGAGACAACATACAACACATAGAAAATCACAGACACATACACACAACCACAGACAACATACACACACACACAGAGACAACAACACAACACAGAGACAACATACACACACACACACACAGACAACATACACACACACACAAGAGACAACAACACACACACACAGAGACAACATACACACACACAGAGAAACATACACACACAGAGACAACATACACACACAGAGACAACATACCACAACACAGAAACAACATACACACACACAGAGACAACATACACACACACAGAGACAACATACACACACAGAGACAACATACACACACAGAGACAACATACACACACAGTACACATACACACAGAGACAACATACACACACAAACACAAACAGACAACATACACACACAGAGACAACATACACACACAACAACATACACAGAACAGCATACACACACAGAGACAAACACACACAAAACTACGAGCACATACAACACACCACACAGAGACAGCATACAACACACACTAGAGACAACAACACACAGAGCAACACACACACAAGAGAACAACATCACACACAGAGACAACATACACACACACCCGAGACAACATACACACACAGAGACAACTACACACACAGAGACAACATACACACAGAGACAACACACACACAGAAACACATACACAGAACAAAACACACACACAACAGAGAGACAACATACAACAACAACGAAATACACAGACACAACACAACACAACACACAACTACAGAGACAACATACACACACAACAACAGAGAACAACACAATACCACAACACAAAGAGACAACATACACACACACAGAGACAACATACACAACACAGAGACAACATACACACACAGACGACAACAACACACAGAGACAACATACACACACAGAGACATACAACTCACACACACAGAGACAACATAACACCACAGAGACAACATACACACACACAGAGACAACAACAACACACAGAGACAACATACACACAACACAACACAGCAACACAACATCACACACACACAGAGACAACATAACACACACACAGACAACATACACACACAGAGACAACAACAACAGAGCAACATACACACAAGAGACAACATACACACACACACAGAGACAACATACACACACACAGAGAAACATACACACACAGACAACATACACACACACAGAGACAACATACACACACAGAGACACAACATACACACACAGAGACAACATACACACACACAGAGACAACATACACACACACACAGAGACAACATACACACACAACAGAGACAACATACACACACACAGAGACAACACATACACAGAGACACACATCACACACACAACACAGAGACACATAACACACACAACAGAGACAACATACACACACAGAGACAACATACACACACACAGAGACAAATCACACACACACAGAGACAACATACACAGAGACAACATACACACACAGAGACAACAAAACCACAGACACATACAAGAGACAGACATACACACACACAGACAACATACACACAGACAACACATAAACACACAACACATACACACACAAGACATACACACCACACACACACAGAAACAACATACAACACACACAGAGACAACATACACAACAAATACACAACAGAGACAACATACACACACAGAGACAACAACACACACACAGAGACAACATACACACACAGAGACAACATACACACACAGAGACAACATACACAGACAACATACACAGACAGCATACACACACACAGAGACAGCATACACACACAGAGACAACATACACAGACAACATACACAGACAGCATACACACACACACAGAGACAGCATACACACACACACAGAGACAACATACACAGACACAGCATACACACACACACAGAGACAACATACACACACACAGAGACAACATACACACACACAGAGACAACATACACACACAGAGACAACATACACACACAGAGACAACATACACACACAGAGACAACATACACAGAGACAACATACACACACAGAGACAACATACACACACAGAGACAACATACACAGAGACAGCATACACACACAGAGACAACATACACACACAGAGACAACATACACACACACAGAGACAACATACACAGAGACAGCATACACACACAGAGACAACATACACAGACAACATACACAGAGACAGCATACACACACACACACACACACACATATAGAGACAACATACACACACAACATACACAGAGACAGCATACACACACACACACACACACACATATAGAGACAACATACACACACACACACAGAGACAACATACACACACACACAGAGACAACATACACACACAGAGACAACATACACACACAGAGACAACATACACAGAGACAGCATACACACACAGAGACAACATACACACACAGAGACAACATACACAGAGACAGCATACACACACAGAGACAACATACACAGACAACATACACAGAGACAGCATACACACACACACACACACACACATATAGAGACAACATACACACACAACATACACAGAGACAGCATACACCACACACACACACACACACACACATATAGAGACAACATACACACACACAAACACACAGACAACATACACAGACACACAACCCAAACACAGACACATGGAGACACACACTCCTCTGTGCTGCAGGAGTAGAGGCTGGTGTACATGTGCTTTACCTGCTCCCAGCAGCTGAGCACTTCCCCCACTCTTCTGCCAGGAGGACTGTCAAGCAGGAGAGCTGTCATGTGGTGGACACGGCCCCTCTATAAGTTACTGGACCCGGAGGAGGATAAAAGCTGCAGCACACACAGTGCACACATAAAAGTGCAGGTTCCCGCAGCATAGGAGGGATAGGATGTCAGGGAGAGAAGAGCTGCCGAAGGCAGTATCTGATAGAGCGGCCCTTCAGTTTATCAGCTGGTAGCGGCGCTGGGTCCGGGGCGGCAAGATTCGGGGCTCTATGCATAAGAATCGGGGCTGCAGCCCCGATTCTTAATGCATAGCGACGTCCCTGCTCCACGTAGCCCTGCCCTGGGGCTATGGGACTATGTGGACTATGTGGACTATGTGGAGGGGTGGAGTTATAAAAAGGTTGGGCTATATGCAGGAGAGTGGGCTTGGCTATGTGTAATGGTGGAGCTACTGGGAGGTGCAGAGCTATAATACATACATACACATACATACAATACCATATATGGGCGATATTACCATATATGAACATTATGACCATATATGGGTATTACGCCCAGGCAACGCCGAGCCCTAAAGCTATTAAAATGTTTTTAAAAAACACAGATATGTAGTATTGTCACACTCACAAGAGTTGAATCTATCGAATTATAAAAATTATTAACTCAATTGGTTAAAATTTCAAGAATGTCAAAATTATGTATTTTTTTCATCGCTGCAATTCCACAAAAAATGCCGTAACAAGCAATCAAAATATCATATCCCAAAAAAGTATCAATGATAACAGTGTGTCACCCTATAAAAAATAAGATAATCTATCACACAGCTCCATCTACCAAAAAATGAAAATATGGGAACCAGAAAATTATGACAAAACCCTAAGAAAAACATAGCTTCCCCACCAAAATAGTAATAAAAATTTGGACATGTTTGATATCGCCGTATGCTTGAGGAAAATCATCCTGCCGGATCATTGTACCACAGTGCACACCGGAAACACAGTTCACAAAAATCGGCAGAATTGTGGACTTTTTTTATCATTTCATCGCAATTGGAATTTTTTTCCTGTTTTCCTATTCTCATTCAAACTCATCCCTCAAAAAAACAAACTGTAATACATGTGAACCGAGAAATAAAAAACGTATGGCTCCGGGAAGAAGGATAGAAAAAACAAAAACTTGAAATTGGCCTCGTCATGAAGAGGTTAAGGTCCTACCGTAATCTGTGACTCCAGACAAGGCTTTTGTTCAAACATAATGCAGAGATGGGATTTCACGGAAGTTTCTTTGTATTTGTAGATGACATCAATGTATGTAATGCTATAGATATGGTAAACGTCGTGTTATCCCTATAGGGAGCTCAACTGCAAATGAGGATCAATGCTGACAAGTGTAAGCTTATATATGTTGAGGGATAAAAATACACATGCCCACCATGGATAACTCTTGGAGGGTATACATGTTGGACTAACGTTGTTCAAACCCAATGAAATCAGCTATGTATACTGACAGTCTACTGTATATGGCGGCCTCCCAACTCTCCCCACCAGATGATGTCAGGATAGATAGACTCGGGCAATTTGAATGTTAACACCTGACCATTTTGTTATTGTGGAGACAAAGCTGCTGCCAAAGTCATTTACCATTGGCTTTCTCCTCTCCCTTTTGACTATAAATGAATGTTTAGCAGAGTCATACTTATGGAGTATTGGATAGCCCAGAGAGATAACTGCCGGCTGACTGAGCTCTCAAGTATCAGCTGTCATATGTGTATGGCTTGCCTTGAGCAGACTATACATATTGGATTGCTGACAGCTGAACGATGCTTCGGAAGATTGTTTGGTGGCCAGTTGTCACAGGATGGCAATAGCGAACAGGCAGAGTTTTGTAGCAGGATGGTAGAGATGGGTTAAGGGAAACAGGGAAGCTAGTCTGATGCTGTAGACTGGGATTTTTTAGCTGACCCTGTTCCCAGAATTACCTCTAAAGTTGAGGACTTCAGGATCGCCACCCTTGCCCTGCTCCTGACCAGCCCTGGGCTAACACCACCTCACCTCCACCCAGGGATAGAAACAGCAAGTCTACCAAAATGACTCTAAAGCTCCATTCACATTGTGTGTTTTTGGTCTGATTTTGCTCATTAGTTTTAGTAGCCAAAACCAGGAGTGGGTGATAAATACAGAAGTGGTGATTTGTTTCAATTATACTTTTCCTCTGATTGTTCCTCTCCTGGTTTTGGCTACAAATACTGAGGTAAAAAACTCACCAAATACTGAATATGTGCACTTGGCCAAAGAGGAACTTCTAGGCCATAAAGCCACAGTCACACATTGAGTATTGGATGAGTTTTTACCTCAGGATTTGTAAGACAAAACCAGGAGAGGGTGATAAATACAGAAGTGGTGACGTGTTTCTATTATACTTTTCCTCTGATTGTTCCTCTCCTGGTTTTGGATACAAAAGCTGACAAGCATAAACAGACCAAAAACGCACAGTGTGAATGGAGCCTAACAAAGGTAAAGGCTTCTGGAAGGCTTCAGCAAACTGCACAGCATCCAAACAGCTCAAGGTCAGAGTAGAGACTGAACTCTTTTAACAACACCACCTGAAGGGTAACAGGCTTTATTAAAGGCCTGAGGAGAGGACACCGGGTCACCTGACACAGACAGCAGCAGCAGTTCACCTGAGGAGCCAGAGCCAGACCATGGATAGCAATACTGCTACAGCTACTGTCATTAACCACAAAGGCACCAACAGAAATAAACATGTTTAAAACCACTGCAGAGCAGACTACAAGTGACATCAGCCATTTCTCCCATACAGAGGGGTGCTCGTTCCTGGATTCTCTGAGGAAGCTGACAATTGACAGGACAGATGGCGGCTTATCTCTGGGAGAACGATGCAATCGCGAGTCCAAAGTTGGACATACATGATCAACATCTTTCCTGAACATTAGGCTGGCTTCACACCACAGTTATTGTCTGCCAGGTTGGATCCTGTTTATTGCAGGATTCACCGGACAGAACCTGACAGCACAGGATAAGCACAAAGAACGGCCAAATATGCACTCCGATCCTATTTTTTGCTGGATTCATTTTCTGCTGCTGTCCACGGTGCTGATCTGTCAGCCTGTGTGTGCAGTGCTGCTCTCCATGGTGCTGAACACTCAGCCGTGTGTGCAGTGCTGCTGTCCATGGTGCTGTACCTTCAGCTGTATCTCTGAAATCCTGCTTTCCATGGTGCTCAATGAGCACGGCAGCATTTCAGAGAATGCGCTGTGTAAAAAATCTCATCCGGGAAACAATCCAATTATTTCCCGGATCTGGCACCCATAGACTTCATGTTATGGGCGCCGGATCCCCCTAGATTCGTTTCTGTCCGGTTTTGTCCAATTTTTTCACTAGAGCCCAAAACCACTGCAGGCTCCAGTTTTGGGGACAGAGAAAAACCGGACAAAACCTGATCAGGCTCAAAAAAACACAAAACCGGATGGCCAAATAGGAACAATCCGGCACCATAAGGATACAAGGGAGGCACACCGGACAGAACCTGATGCACAAAAACCGTGGTGTGAAGCTAGCCTTAGTCAGCCAGTGCCCTCATACACATTGGACATTTGGCCAAACGCATCTATATCAGCATATTCAACCAGCATTAGTATAATACGTAAAGGCACCTTTATTCTACTTTGGAGATGTTTATTTATTAATAATAAAATAAATAATAGCAATCAATGCCAGTATTTTCAGTTTTTGTTTTTCCCTCCCCTTCTTCCAAGAGCAATAACTTTTTTATTTTTCCATCAATATAGTCATATGACAGCTTGTTTTTGGCAGGACAAGTTGTACTTTTTAATTACATTATTCATTTTACCATACAATAAAATTTCAAGTGCAGTGAAATTGCAAAAAAGTGCAATTACACAATAGTTTTTTTTATTATTCGTCATGTTCACTATATGGTAATACTGATGTGTCAGGTCGTACGAGTTTGTAGATACCAAACATGTTACTTTTACTGTTATATAAGTGGTGAAAACAAATTCTGAAGCTTTTAAAGAAAAAGAATTGCACTTTTGTTCTCATTTTTCGGGATCTGGGGCTGTGTGAAGGCTTATTTTTTGCAGCTTGAGCTGACGTTTCTAACAACACCATGTTTGGGTGGATGCAATGTTTTGATCGATCGCCCATTATTGCATTTTATTGTAATGTTGTGGCGACCAAAAATAACTCAATTTTGGCGTTTGGACTTTTTTTTCCATTATGTAGTTTACAGATCTCATTTATTGATTTTATATTTTGATAGATTGGACAATTTATTTTTAATGGTGCAAAAGGGGGATGATTTGAACTTATATGTTTTTTATTTTCTTGTATTTTTAAAAACTTTTTTTTACTCTTTCTTTATTTTACACTGCCACTTAACGGCAAACCGTTTCAACAGGTATGTGGAACACTGCAAAGCGTCTGCGGAAGCCTTAATTTGAAGGCCACTAGATTTTTAAGATTCAGAATTTTATATGGACCATTAAATTTAGGACTCAACTTTCCTTATGGAATTGTTATCTTAATATTTTTGTTTGATAATTATACCTCATCACCTACACTGAGGATGGGACTCCTGAACATTTCCTACTGGACCTCCATTTTTGGCCAGGCTGAGCCATCCCAATGTTCTTCCGAACATCCCTACAGAGATCCACAAATTTCTCTATGTCAACCTCTACTCCAGGACACCCAGAACTCATCCTATACAATTCACCAAAATGAGTATGAAGAATATAATTGTAAGAAAAAAGGCAATGTTCCAGTGGATTCATTGAACTGACTGTTAAAAGCAATCTCAGTAAGAGGTAAATATGAGAACTAGTCCTCTTGCAGAGCCGCAGAGAAGCACCTTAACATTACAACAATCGATTGGTCCTTTCTGTCTGATCATTGGTTTTAGAGTGGTAGGCAGGGGAAAATTACAATTCAATCCCCAATTTCCTACAAAACGATCTCCAGAATTTGGAGACAATTTGTACCGCTCTATTAGATACAATGTTCAGAGGGATTCCATGCAATCTTACTACATGATCGATAAACAACCTGGAAAGTGTCTCAGCATTGAGTAACCTTGATAACAGAACAAAATTAGCCCCTTTACTGAATCGATCAACTGCCACCAAAATCATAGTTTTCCCATCAGACAAAGGGAAATCTGTTATAAAATCCATGGACAAATCAGTCCATAGTCTTTCTGGAACTGGCAATAGAGCCAATTCCCCAGCCAACTAGGTATGTCAGACTTTAACAGGTGTGTAAATTTCACAAGCAGATATATTCTTTAATATCATTAAGCATGGGTCGCCACCAAAAGAGCAATAGCTTTCTGCGGTGACCACGCAAGGTGAAATTCTGGAAGTCCTGCAACAGACATAATCACAGGAACAAATAATTTTGACCTTGAAGTAGCAGATGGAGCCAAAGACTGGACATCATGGATCTCCCGATACCGAACCTCACGCAACCTGCGATCCTCCCAAGAGCTCCTTCTCCACTCTCCTCTCATCTCCTCCTCTCACAAACTCATGCAGGATTTCTCCCGTACCTCTGCCATACTCTGAAACTCTCTTCCCCACCACATCAGACTCTCCCCTACCCTGGGAACCTTCATAAGAAGCCTGAAGACCCACATCTTCTGTCAAGCCTACAACCTGCAATGAGGCCCGGTCCACCGCACTGCCTCGCGACCAGCACTTCCCCTTCTACTGTATCCCCACCCGCGCCTCGTAGACTGTGGGCCCTCGTGGACAGGATCCTCTCCTCTCATGTACCTGTATGACCTGAATGCCCACACTTATTGTACTCGTCCTCGTCTGCCCTTTCCACATGTAAAGCACTATGGAATCTAATGGCGCTATATAAATAAATAATAATAATAATAATCTCCACTTCCAATTCTAAGGATACCAGAGAAACCACAATACTCTGAGGAAGACTGGAGGTTTTGGAGGAGAAACTGAATCAAGTGGCAAAGCATCAGCCCTCACATTCTTGTACCTCAGCCTGAATGTGATAAAAGATTGAATCTAGAGAAAAATATGGACCATCTGGCCTGTCTTGGGGTTAACCATTGAATATAAGCTAAAATTGTATGTATGTATGTCACATGTGTGTCTTGATAAATATCTCCCTCCAAAAAATGTCTCCATTCTTCAAAAGCTAATTTGACAATGAGCAACTCGTGATTCCCAACATCATAATATCTCTCAGCCGATGTAAATTTCCTACAGACGAATGCACATGGTCGCAAGTTGGTCAGCAATTTGGGACCTTGAGACAATACAGCTCCCCACCCTGATTTCTGAAGCATTCACCTCCACAATGAACGGCTTCCAGAGATCAGTTTGGGTTAAAATCGGAGCAGATATAAAACACTCTTAATTTATTAGAGGCCCCATTAGTATCCAGCAACCAAACCCTAAGATTTACTCATTATTTGTGAGATCAGTAACAAGTTTGCCAATCTGAGAAAAACTCCTAATAAATTTTCAGTAGAATTGGTGCTTAAAGCTTAAAGCTGCTTAAATGTGGCACTGGAGTTTCTCAACTTCCTTAGTGAAGTGCAAATTTGCATATATGCATATATCTGAGAGGAGGGAAGTGGCTTACAATCTCCTCACCTACTTCGCTCTCTCCATAAGGTTGAGAGCAAGTTCTCAGACCCAGTAGAATTGGTGAATCCTAGAAACTGCTTTAAGTTCACGAGGTTAAACCCTTTGAATTATGGCCTCTACCTTCTCATGACCCAGTAAAAACTCTAATGCTGATACAATGAACCCCAGGAACGATATTTATTGCACAGAAAAAGTAAACTTCTCCAATTTGGCAAACAAAGAATTTTCTCTAAGCTTCAGTAAATTAAAGCAGACTTGTTCATAGTGTGAATCCAGGTCAAGCAAACAGAATAGTGTCAAGATATACTACAATAAACCTTCCAATACAATTAGAAAAAAGATATTATTCATAAAGTTTTGAAAACCTACTAGCGCATTGGTACCCCAAAGGCATGACAAGATTTTCACATAAACCCTCAGACGTTAAAAAACACCATTTTCCACTCACCACCTTTCTGGGTGTGTATCAAATTATAAACCTTTCTAAGATCAAGTTTAGAAAACTATTTAGTCTCTGTAAGATGATCATATAGGTCAAGGATAATTGGAAGTAGGTAAGTATCCTCAACTGTAATCTTGTTTAATTCATGGAAATCAATGCATGGTGGTACGCTGAGAACCCAATAAATTGTACAGGTGGGCTTTAGGTACTTTGGCATTAGGGATAAGACTGATAGGACAGGCATAAGGATGATGGAGAGGTAATATATATGCCTCCTTTTTTTTTTTAGGTAACCAGGCAGGCCCTCTAGACTATTATTAATCATGTTTCATCGGTTTTGGAGAGTTTCTATACCAAATATACAATTGCACCAATATACTGCTTTTCTTATAAATGCTTTTATTAGTACATCAAGAGTAAAATTGCAGATATAAAGTGCTCAATTCATATTAAAAAATCTTAGAATTACATGGAAATGGATGAGAGGACATGGAGGGGTTAAAGTCCTACTCCAAACACAGTAAGACAAGACATGGTAGTTTTTTCAAACACAGATTCTGTGATACAGAGACATGCATGATTAGATTTTAGGGCTTTCACCCATAGTATATAGAAGTTCCAGTTTATAGTCCCTTCTCAATATACCGATTACTAATCCATGGCTCATCAAGCCATTATCTAGCAACATATCACAAACTTCATAGTTTCATGCTTACCCATGCCTAGTCCTTGTGTGCCTGGATGACCTCTAGGGGACGCCCCAACGCGGGGCCCCCTGAAGAAGCAATCAGGGAAACGCGTTGGGGCGTCCCCTAGAGGTCATCCAGGCACACAAGGACTAGGCATGGGTAAGCATGAAACTATGAAGTATGTGATATGTTGCTAGATAATGGCTTGATGAGCCATGGATTAGTAATCGGTATATTGAGAAGGGACTATAAACTGGAACTTCTATATACTATGGGTGAAAGCCCTAAAATCTAATCATGCATGTCTCTGTATCACAGAATCTGTGTTTGAAAAAACTACCATGTCTTGTCTTACTGTGTTTGGAGTAGGACTTTAACCCCTCCATGTCCTCTCATCCATTTCCATGTAATTCTAAGATTTTTTAATATGAATTGAGCACTTTATATCTGCAATTTTACTCTTGATGTACTAATAAAAGCATTTATAAGAAAAGCAGTATATTGGTGCAATTGTATATTTGGTATAGAAACTCTCCAAAACCGATGAAACATGATTAATAATAGATATGGGAGAGCCCTAATATATTTTGATAATTATTCATGTGTGACCAAGTCTTATAAAACAGGCCCTCTAGACTAGCAGAGGAAATCTGTACAGGGCTAAGACATCTCTTCTGACAAATGGAGCTCCACTTACCAATATCCTTCCAACACCAATGAATGACAGAATTGTGAATACGCAGTCATGGAAATCCCAATACCAAACCCGCAATTAAGTTATTCAAATCAGGAAATGGACAAAATCAGGATCCATTAGAATACTCAGGGAGCCGGGTCAAAACCAAGATGGCAAAAAGGTACGAAATCGTGAGGTAGAAGAAGCATCCAAAAAACAGGCCAGGATAGAGGAGAAAAAAACACCATGGAAAAAATGGACACTAGTCAGGGAATCCAAAAGATATTTCTGGCAGCTTCCAGCAGAAAGCTGAAGGTATTAGTAGAGTGTGGTGCTTTCCAGTAGGCCGAGTTAATGACTTCAGCTGGACAGCACAAACACACACTTTCACTCTGTCAGACTGAGAAAATGCCCAGCGCTACCTCAGTAGAGGCAGAGTCCAAGATCGCGTCGATATCTCCTCTCAATGGTTCCAACATCCATCAGCTCCATCAGCTAAGTGGACATAATTGAGAAAAATAGCCAAAACTGCATGTCGATCATCAAGCCTTTCCCGAATCCTGTAATCGAACCAAATGGCCTGAGTCATGGCCTTCCCCAAGGAACATGGAAGTGTATGCAGAGTCAGAGCATTCTTGAGTGTATCTAAAAGGAAAACTTACCCTAATTCTATCTACATTGTGCACCAGTGCTGCTCTCAGCGCCTACTTGGTAAGTTCCTTGCACCCAGCTTGTGCCGGATTAGTCTGACCATAGGTGATTTTTCTAAATGTTTTCTTGAGAAAAAAAGACAAGGTAACTTTTTATCTTGGTTCAGCTATTGCGAGTATATTAGGGATGAGAGAGTATACTCGTAACTATTCGGTACTCGCCGAATAGTATGGTATTCGGGGTACTCGCTACTCTGTGAGTTTCCCTGCAATTACTCTTTAGGAGTTGTGAGTAGTACATTCACTTTCACAATGTATCTATTACACTGTGAAAGTGAAATAAAAGTTAATAAAAGGTGTTATAAATATAAAAAATAACATACTCACCTATCCGACGGCTGTCCTGGGAGAACACATCCACTGGCCTGCCAGGACCTTACGTCTGACAGCCAATCAGATAGCCGGTAGCGATCAGGTGGTGTGTGACGTCACACATCACCTGATCACTACCGGCCATCTGATTGGCCATCAGACATAAGGTCCTGGCAGGCCAGCGGATGTGTTCTCCCAGGACAGCCGTCGGATAGGTGAGTATGTTATTTTTTATATTTATAACACCTTTTATTAACTTTTATTTCACTTTCGCAGTCTATATAGATACACTGCGAAAATACTCGCATTTCCCATTCACTTACATTGAACTCGCTACTCGTAATGAGTACCTGAGTATTAGGACCTACTCATTACAAGTATAGCGAGTCCGAATATTTCACTACTCGCTCATCCCCAGAGTTATCTGAAAGGCTATTACAAAACTGACACCTGAGAGCAGAATCATTCCACAGAACCTCCATGAATTACAGTCAGAATTTGGTACTAAAGGTTACCTTGTGTCAGGTTCATGATCTTTCCCTCCGTAACTTGTATTCTGTCAGGTTTGTCATACATTAACCCCAAGAAGTCAAAAAAGGCAACAACAGAAGAAAATGTCCAAGTCTGAAAACCCCCTTGTAGTAGGGACATGATTATTCCCATCCACTGGGATTATTCCCTGATGACCGGGGTTGCAGGAAAAAAATAGCCTGCAGCTCTATCTGAACACTTTAAGCTGGCCTTTCCCTCCTGAAAATGTGTCATGGAGGACCATTTCTGGTTATAGAGACCATCTGCACATCAGAAGATACAGGCGTCAAAGCTACTGCTAGCAGCAGGGGGCTGTGGAAGGCACCCATCATGTTGATAACTGACCCTTTAAATGGGACTGCAATGTCACTATAATTTGTTGCTCCCTGGCCAGATCCTGAACAACCTGGGTCATATTCATCACTTAATCGCATAGTGTAAGAAAAACATCCATATTTGGGAATGGAAAAAAAATGTTGGACTAGTCGTCATGTGAGGCTAGTTATTATTCACAGGCTAGACATAAGGCAGGGTAGTCAAGAGGTCTGGGTTCAGACACCTGGAGGGTTATCAGTAAACAATGGGGTGGGACAAAAGCATAGTCAGATCACAGTCCAAGGTCACAATTCCAGGACAGTAGCAGATCAAGACAAATGGATAGTCAGTAGCCAAGTCCAAGGTCGGGTAAACAATAGATCAAACTGAGCACATAAACAACAGGTATGCAAACACCACAAAGCTAAAGCTACAACTGGCACCAATTAACAGCAGAAAGGCAGCTAAATAGCATGGTAACAGGAGATATATGGAGGAAACCTTACACGCCCCAGCTCTGATTGGATGAGTGAGCTGTTTATAACCATACTAACAGCTCAACATGCACCTGTCTCCGATTTGATGGCTGAACTGTCTATCACCATACTGACAGCTCAGCATGCTGTTGCCCAAGATTGGATAGCTGAACTGTCACATACAACATCCAGACACACCTGTAGGAGGAATTGTAACAAAGTCATAAATTCCTCTGAATATTAAAGGCACTCATCAGTAGACAACAGTTTTGAGGTTCTTGCCCATTGGTTTCTCTTCTATTAAGAGGAGACACTTGACTAGAAACACTAGTAATGTTTCCAGCGTCTTCTACAGGTCAGTCATTGACTTAATAGGTGGCAGTACTTTCTACCTTCTGGAGGAGAGCTAATTTGTAAACGTTTCTCATGGAACATTGCCTGTAAGACTCCACAAGGTCACTCCAGAAAGAACCTCAGACAGCCAGAGATCGGAAAACTACACGCAAAGCTAGAATGTGCCAAAATGTCCTCGGGATGGCTTATATTTAATTACAGTAGATTAAAAAATGCACAGGAGAAGTATTTCTTTCTCCCCAAGAGAAGAACCTGAATGTCAGTAGAATAGAAAATTACCCCACTACAACAATAGTAATAGAGACGTACACATGGGATTTAGTCTCACTGTCAGTCAAGTGCACCTCTCTCCAGTTTCCAGCTCATTGCACTATGCCCTCTCAATGTCAATTAGGTGTCGCCATCTCCAAGAAATGTAATCTGTACTCCGGGTAAAATAAATAGGGAGTCCACATGGGAATGTCGGCTGTGATCATTATTTATTCTGACACTGAGTGACAATATCTGCAGACTGGGATTGGGTAATCTATTTGAGCGTCTTAATCTGTCCCTCGTGAGGCAAAATTAGGTTAACCTTACCCTGATCTTGTACTTCACCTTAACTAGATTCAACATCCAGTGAAATGTCCTTGAATGAAATGATGTTGCAATGAGCAGCAGAGTAAATGGTTTGGAAAGGTATACATAATATACGGTGTATATATATATATATATTTTATATAGTCCAATTTCTCCAACACCAGTGAAATTATGTCCTTAGAGGGACCCCCTATGGACATTATTTCATTGGTGTTGTAGAAATTGGACTATTTTAATGCTGAAAAATATAAGTTAATTTTTAAGCAAATAATGCACCATGGTGTGTAATTCCCAATTCCATTTTTTGAAATAATGCCCTGAACTTGCAGGGACTCTCCACCAAGCTTCAATGTTGCCTGCAGGCATTCCTTATTTTATCGTAATTAGGTGGGCTAGTCGTCATGTTACCCCTGAAGACACCAATCACGTTGAAGTTATGAAATATGAAGTGTAATATTTATTGCGATGGCGCTGTGTACAGTTTACGTGGATAGTGATATGTTATAAGGTGATAGAAACAAGATAAGTTATCATGTACGGCAATCTTATTAGAATGTTTACGTAAGTGAAAGGTTAAGTCTGTTCAGCAACGGACCGCAGGGGAGGATCTAGTACATAGGTAGAAAGATATTTAGAACATCAGATAGGGCCTAGCCTGTACCAGAGACAGACCTCAGGGCTGAATAGCAGCAGAGCTTCATGTGGTGGATGTCGTGAAGAGAGGGAGACCATTACAGAGGAAAACATGACCAAGGAAAAGAGGGAACAGCTGAGAAAGAAAAATAGGTGACCGTGACACGAAGTGATCAAGCGGAGTTGGGTCAGCGCACTGACCGAAGGAATGAGTGACCAAGAGAGATGGGTCCTGGTGCAAGACAATGCAGGAAAAGGAACAAAGTGGGTGTCCCCTGAACATCTTAAGTAGCTTATAGCTCAGTCCAACTACATTAAAAAGCTCCCTCTAAGAGGAAAAAGACTTGGAACCACTTGAAGATAAAAGTTACTTTAAAAGACTGTGATGGAGTATTAGGCTGTGTAGTGTTGAGAAGAAAAGGACTTGTGGATCTTGGAACAGCTGAAGTGATACATAGTGATAATGATAATGTATGAAAAAATGTGTGCCCGCTAACCAATGTACATTGTTGGATTCAAGTTTATGTTCCGTAAAACAGCTTTTAATGAACTTTTGGTCTTCCTCAATGAACTGTGTACCCTCTGGTCCTGATCATCTGAAATCATTGCTTAAAAAGGTATATTACCTCCGTAGTACAATACTACACACCCATACGGGACCCCTATATTCATGTTGCATGCCAGCATGCGACTGATGACTACTTTTCCCACAACGTACATACCATGGGACGTTGCAATACTGCTGTCCAGCCCTGCCTTCTGCCTTCTGTTATAACCAAATGTTTCCTATTTTGAATCATCAGTCCAGATCTCCTATACCATTTATTTCACCCCAGGGCGTAACTACAACAGGTGCAGGGGTTGCGATCGCACCCGGGCCCTGCAGCCTAGGGGGGCCCCAAAAGTCCCTTCGGCCCATAGAAAAAGACTAATACTATTAAAGAGTTGCAATAATTGGGGGGCCCCATTGGAACTTTCGCATCGGGGCCCCAGGGCCTGAAGTTACGCCACTGCCAGTTCCTATGTTTTAATGCTTAGTTGAGTTGCTTGTCCTTGATTCCATTTTGAAAGTATGACTTTTCAGACCCAATTCCTCCATGAATACCACTTTTGTCCAGACGTACAGTATATGAACAGTAGATTGGAGTACCGCTGATTGCTGTTAGTTTTAAGCTGAGTTAGTACTCAGTCTCATCCAGCTTTCCCAGTCATTGACCTACGTTTTTCCATCAATATTGCTGTGTAGTATGAATCCTGCTCTCAACTCAATCTCACTAATCTATTTTTCGTACTGCAAAATATCTCATTGTATTATGAATGTAATTCTCCATTCTACCGACCTCCGTCCCACACACCCCTGTTTATGACTCTTTGTTTAATCTGCATGTGAGCCACCATTTGGTTGAGACAGGATTGATAATGGCTTAATGGAGTCCAGCACCCTTCCCCTTGTTCCACACCTGAACTCACTTTCTTGAGTATATCTTAGCTGATACTAGTCTGCTTCAGACGTGTCTGCTCTTGTGTCTCAAATTAGTGTCTCACTAAGTGTCAAGAAATGAAAAAGACCAGAAATTGACTGGAATTCACTGGATTTGACTGGAAGGTAACGGGATAGAAAGCCGCTTAAAGCAATGTGTATTATTCTTTTCACTATCAATCTTTACCATGTCTTTTATTTCATTGTTTGTTTTCCTATGTGCTTTTGTCATCCACTTTCACCAGCCCATCACCCCACCATCACCACTCATTTACATCAGCCCCTCTCTCCTGCTCTCCCCTATGTACAGCTCCCATGCTACCTTCAATTTACTGAAGAATCTCAGTCCATCATATTCCAACGTTTTGCATCATAATACATGTCACAAAAACAAAAACTATTTGCTCTTTCTTTTTTTTACTGCTGCTCCTGTCAGGTGATATCTCTCCCAACTCTGGTCCACCCTCTGCCAACTTCAACCCCTCTCCCACCTCAAATAGAAACCCTACAAACCTTATTAACATTACCTGCACACCTTCTTATCCCTCTTTTAACTGCGCGCTCTGGAATCCAACGGTCTATATTCAACAAGCTTCCCTTCATTCACAATTACTTTCTTTCCAACTCTCTTAATCTGCTGGCCCTCTCTGAAACCTGGATCCAAGATTCAGACACTCCTTCGGTTGCTGCTATTTTTCAAGGCGGCTTACATTCCTCCCATTCCCCAAGACCTGAGAACAAACAGGGTGGTGGAATTGGCCTACTCCTGTCCCCACAATGTACTTTCCTGGTCCCCCCAGCCCCATTACTCTCATTTCCTTCTTTTGAGGTCCACACTATTAGGCTCTTTCATCCCCTCCCCCTCAGAGTAGCAGTGGTATCACGCCCCCCAGGGTCATCCACCCAGTTCCTCAGTCATTTCTTCGCTTGGCTACCGCACTTCATGTCCTCAGAATTACCAACCCTTATTCTGGCAGACTATAAAATCCCCTTAAACAGTCCCATCTCCCCATCGGCATCCCACCTTCTCTCTCTAACCACCTCTGGTTAACATAGAGCAGGGCGGGTATAATCGGTGATGTCACTGCAGGAGGCGGGGCAGCCGCCCTCCTGCTCTGACATCACCACCTTTCCCAGCCCTGCTCTATGTTAACTGTAGAGCAGGGCGGGTATAAGCGGTGACGTTACTGCAGGGGGCGGGGCTAAGCACCCATTTCTAAGATAAGCTCTGTGTTATGCTGCAGATGAGGGAGACAATGATTGGCATCAGGGAGGCAGCGGTGGGCAGATTAAACATTCATGGGTGTGAATCTGTCCTTTGGCTCCAGCCTCTAGCCACCTCCTTTATGGCTGCAGGATGTAAGTTTTCTAAGTGAATTTACTCGGGGTACAGGGGGGCTCAAGGGCTGGGGGACCCCTTGCCTGGATGCAGCAGACATGCTGCATTCAGTGCTGTAATTAGATCACCATGCCTGGTTTGGTGACAGGTCCTCTTTAAACTCTCATGCCCCTTCCTTTCCCTCCCCACTAGCTCCTAAATCTTTCTTACCTTACCAACCCTGTTTCCCTATCTCTATACTTTTCTTACTCTCTTTTTCCCAAGGTTGGAAACTATCTCTTAGTTTTAATTGAATGATACACTTTTGGTATGATATCATCTTGGGATTAATTTCTACATTCCTTGAATATAAATACATATATTGTGTATTTTTAAAGATGTCGTACCTCTATTAGAGGAATGTGATTACAATTGTTTTGTTTCCTGATTATGTGGTGCCCCACCATATAGGTGCCACAAAAGGGGTACTGCACCCAGAAAAGCGGTGTAGTACAAGTAAACGGTTCACCCGACGGGTACAAGGGAGAGGAGACTAGAAAGCAGCAGGAGGTCAGATCATCTTTAAGAGATCAGACTTCACCGCCACTGGGAGGCAAGGAAAGAAAAGGACAAAGAAAGGTACATAAGGAGGGATCCATCTATAGCCAGAAATTCCAATTGCAGCATCCAGAGCATTTGCCATTATACCATCCACTGCACTGCTGAACTGTATAACTTTGGCGAAGTTTCAGTAAAGTTACCCGGTGAAGTGAAGTCCTGACTCTTCTGCATCCTTTCAATATAAACTGCTTTCTTACAGCATCGCTGCCTCGGCGGTCCAGTCCCGCCTGCGGGGGACTAATCCATCTAAGCCGCAATACCATCGACCACCGGAGGGCTGTGGCAGCGCTGGTGAGCATCACCAGACACTGCAGGTGGCGTCATGACGACATAATCCTTGTAAATAAACCCCCTTCCTCTTTTAGTTGACCACCAGGGCCACGGCCTCGGGCAAGCCACCCGTGACATCCCAGACCCGAAACCGCCTGAGAGCCGAGTACCCGAGCCCTGGGGTGCGTCAATTACGTTTAACCTTAAAAAACATATTTTCTGGAAAAAATAAGATCTTGCTGAGCAGTATAACTACCCTTTGTCTTGCTGCTCTGCTCAGTCATGCCAAGGTGTTGAACTATCTTCTTCAACTTCATCTTTGTAGCAGATTGTGAAGTTTGGCTATTACTCCCCCAGCGTTAAGTCTCCTACACGGCTGTTTCTGTTTCTGTTTCCTACTGCTGTTTCTGGTAATCCCTTCATGACCTAGCATGTACTGGTATGCCCTAGGTCATGTCCCTGCTTTTTATACAGGCTCACACACTGAGCTCACATTTTTGCCTGCACATGTTGGCTGATCTGTTTAGCTCTAGCAAGCAGGGGTGGATCAAAGATCCTCCCGCAGGTGTTAACCGGGTAAATCCTACTGTCAATGTTTGACAGTGGGATTTAACACACCCCGGCGGGAAAGAAGAGCCTCTGACGGTGAGTATAGGCTTTGCCACCAGTAGTCACCATTTACTGTAGGACCGAGGATCAGAGACACATGTGCGATGTACAGGCGGACAAAGGCAAAAGCTGTAGTCAGGCAATCTGATGTCAGAGCAGGCAGCACAGGTTAAGTAGACACAGCTGAAGTAAGGGGCATGGAAGACGGGATAATCGAGTAAGTAAGCCAGGTCAGATAATGGGAGAGACAATACAAAAAGCACCTTGCAGGAATCTAGATGGAAAATGAGCTAGAACCTAGATCAGGTGAGGAGTGCTGGAGGGAATTGCCTAATAAAGTCCCTGCTGCTTGGGGATTGGCCAGGGAACCTAAACTCTGCCAGACATAGTGGGGTTAAATTTGTGCAGAATCTGGTCGCACCTCCCTATAGCCAAGTTGAAACTCGCCAGCAGCAGAAGAGTTGGAAAGGCTAAAGGAGGCAGCTGAGAGGGACAATGAAGCAGGGAAGAGTAGAGTGGTGACTGCAGAGAGTATGGAGGCGCTTATGACTCACCGTTGCCGGGTTCTCAGGTCTCAGGCGCTGATTCACTTGTCACGGTTCCGTTGCATGAGGCTGCGGGGGCCCGGTGGTCAAATGGAAGGGGCTTTTGGATGGGGATTAAAGTCTTATTTGTCTCGTGACGCCACCTGTGGGTGTCCGGTGATGGCACCGGCGCTGCTTGGGCCTCCGGGGAATGTGCGGCAGCTAGATGGGATGCTCCCCACAGGATGAGCAGTAGTCCCCGGGATCAGGAGCTGCACTGGGTGGAATACGGCAGCTCAGGTAGTTTGAGGCATGCGTGAGTTAATGGCAGTTCTAGAAGAAAAGGCACGGACACGATGTTCCTCTGTAACGGGTCTTTACTGTAATTCTGGTACGGTACACGGTATACAGTTCTTTAGGTAACGGACCGGATGGTCCCAGTGGTGAACAGTCTCTGTCCAAAGCTCCATAGTGTTCCTCTTTACTAACTGTCCCTCTTAGTTGCCGTTTCTGCCTTCTTGCACCGGGTTCGGATACTGGGGTCTCTCTATTGGATTGCCTGTTCCATGTTATTCAACTGGCTACAAAGGGTCCTAGACTCCGTGGCGGGTATCCCCCTGGTAAGACTGCAGAAGTTGTGGCTTTAGTGAGGAGCTCCTATAAAGCTATTCCATCACTTCGGTTTTGTAGTACAGCAATGAACGACTGTCTACCTCGGGACCGGTGTACGGTGGGATTGGGCATGGGTGTCTTTGAACCCGTTGCTTGGTTGCTTGCCCACTTTCTGGTCTGGGACACCACTTGTTGGTGCCCTCCCCGTTAGATCTGTCTGGACTTCCGTCCTTGACCTTGTCTCTCCCACGTTCTAACTTTCTTTTCCTATTCTCCCCCAGGACCTGGTTTTTCCTCTGCCTCTGGTTGGTGCATGTGGTACATGGAGCTTTGGATTTAACTGTTTCACCCATGAGATGGACGATATTGCATCTTCAGTTAGGGATGCAATACCTTCCTGTGACGCACTCGTTGCAGGGCGCCACACTTACCACTTGTGTGAGTCACCGGCATGACAACCAGTCACGATGCAAAATGCAAGTCTCAGTCAAAATGTCCTCCACCGCCAGCAACTCTGTTTCCCCATTGCAATATACTGTATATAGGTATAACATTAAAATTCTAACAACTCCCTATAACAGGGGTCGGGAACCTATGGCTTGTGAGCTAGATGTGGCTCTTTTGATGTCTGCATCTGGCTCGCAGCCAAATCTATATAAAACAGTTTTACCCGCCACAATGCTGCATCCCACATTTGTCGGGTGCCCGCCGCCGCTGTCTGGTGATCTCGGTGCCGCGCTCTGTCCCTGCTGCCATGCAGGTTAAGCCAGGAGGCCAGCAGCAACGGACAATCAGAGGCCAGCAACTGAGGCCCAATCAGAGACTAATAGCCACAGGCCAATCAGTGGCATATGACATCACATGCGGGAATCTGAGCTGATTGGACCACGGCTGCTGGCTTCTGATTGGTAATGTATGGGTATGACAGCAGGCACAGAGCGGCACCCGTAATACCATACAGAGCGGACCACGGTGGATCGGTGAGTGTGTGTGTGTGGGTTTTTTTGTTTACTTTGGTAGGTACCGGCACCATGGTGGAGGCTGGATGGAGATGATAGGGGTACTGCAAGGGGATGATATAGGTACTGCATGGGGATGATGGGGGTACTGCAAGAGGATGATGGGGTACTGCAAGGGGATGATGGGGTACCGCAAGGGGATGATGGGGGTAATGCAAAGAAATGATGGGGGTACTGCATGGGGATGATAATAATAATAATTTTTATTTATATAGCGCCAAGATATTCCGCAGCGCTTCACAATACAATGGGGTACTGCAAGGGGGTGATGGGGAACCATATTGGGGTGCAAGGGGATGATGGGGGTACTGCAAGGGGATGATGGGGTACCATATTGGGGGCTGCAAAGGGCTGCAAATTCTTGATAGGATTCACAGTTTGTCTGGTTGTGCTGGTTTGTGATGACAACTGCTGTAATGTATATAATAAATGTTAATTTTTTTTGTTCAACAATAAATGTAAATTATTCTTCATGGAACAATAAGACACCCCCAATCTTATTTTTGGGCAAACAGGGTAGCTGCATGGAGAAGCCGCATGGAGAAGCATGGACAAACGGAAGTGTTACTAAGAAGGCAATGGTAGTACTTCATTCATCATTGGTTAGCAACAGCATAACAATGTTATTAAAAAAAATTAATAGACTTATTATACTTTTAACGTGTTGGTCTTACATAAAATGCACACATTTACTTGTACTTAGTTTTAAACATATTGAACGGCTCTAACAGAATTACATTATAAAATATGTGGTGATCAAGGCTCTCTCCTGCCCTATAACATTCGGCAATTTTTCCCAGCATAATCATGATCCAGTTTATTAACAATTCAGATTGGGAGACATGGCTGTGCAGCAGGTAATGATGATGTAGGTCGGTGTTGTTCAAGGGGAACGCACTTTGATTGTCACTCCCAAACACAGAAATATCTACTTACTTCTCTAATCAGCGCTAAACACAAAAGTTTAAATCTGCAAATAATTTACTAGAGTCATTATTCTGCATTAATACTGCAATCCTCATGTAATTTTCATTAGCCGATCGGCGGTTTCTTCCTTGATGAAGTTAAATAATGAAAAACTGAGAAAAAATATCAGCTAAGAGTGCCACTGCCAGGAATTCCTCCCGCAGCTCCCATACCGGGAAACATCGTGTGCTCTCTGTATATAGATGGCAGATTTATTTATTTAGAGATTTATTAGCATTTAATTACTGTTGCTGATGGCCACAAATCACATAAATTGTTATATAGGTAGAACCAGTGGTGTAACTTGAAGCTCATGGGCCCCGATGTGAAAGCTCCAATGGGGGCCCAATTATTGCAAATCTTTAATAGCAATAGTCTTTTTGTACAAGCCAAAGGGATGTTTGGGGCCCCCCTAGACTCCAGGGCCCGGTGTGATTGCAACCCCTGCTCCTGTTGTAGTTACACCGCTGGGTAGAACTAACAATTACAAATTATGTGGTCATCTCTAGTGAATAGAATGACCCTAAGTTTCATTCTGCAATCGTCATTCTTTCACTCATTTTCGGACTGCCTGATATAGAGTTTGCAGTTTGTTCCAAGTTTCAGAGTTTCCTCTTTGGGAGTGTCTCTCGCAGTAATATAGGCTGGATATGAGATCAGTGTATATTCCAGGAGTCTGCTGTCTGCACTTGCTTTCGTGCATTAGTATATCTCCAATACTACACTGCACCTGCTTTTGTTGCCCTTTGTAAAGCTGGACAGGCTGTTTTGTTTGTCCACTTTGTGTAGATCTATATATCATTTCTTCCATCCTGCTATCTCTAACACAGAGTAGAAAACTGGAGCACTGTCATGCGCTGACATTGCTGGATGTTGCTGTGTATGTGTTTGTCTTTAAGAGCTGCATGGTTAATAGTTGTGAAGGTCCTGGCCTCCTGTGTTGGGCTCCATAACTGCATTCACTATTAGGTTCAACTGCTGGTTGAGGGGTTAATGTGTGACTCACCTGAACTCCCCTCCCCCTAGCCTTTAAGTAGTCTCTCCTTCCACCAGGTGGTGCTGCAGATAGAGTTTCCCTCTATGCCTGGAAGCCATGCTGTGCTGGCCTGTGTGTTTGTGTGGCTGATATCCTTTCTGTTGGAGTTGCTGTATCCCAGTTCTGTGGAGGGACGTGAGGGGGAAATAGTGCAGGGCTGGTGGAGGAGGTTAGGGAGAGGCTGGAGAACCGAACCTTCTCACCATCAGAGATACCTTCGGGATCAGGGCCATTAAGGGTTTCCAGACTAGGGTCAGTCTTCCCTGGTCACCCTGCTCCCTATAACTGCCATTCCCCTATCAGTATTCTCACTACACCGTGACAAGCGCTGACAGATTGGTAACATTGTAGTTCAAGTACTCAGATTTAGGACCTGTCGACACTCTGTAGTAGCAAAATGATAAAAGAAGATTTGCTCAACTTTGCATTTAGGATCAAATGAACAAGACAAAAATCTACATGAAAGTTTACATTGTCTTTAAACAGTTTTAGACTTCCATCAGTAATATTAGTAGGTAGGCAAAAAGATCTACTTTTATAGCTAAATTTATTTATATCCTACTAGCTGGGTGCCCGATGCACAATGCATCGGGATTCTAGCAGAGCGAGTCTCTGACTCGCAATGGCCGCTTCGCGGCCAATGCTTCGCGCTGCTAAGGCGACTCGCCATGCCCGCTGCGCGGGCATAGCGAGTCGCCTTAGAGCTGCTCGCAATGGCCGCTGCGCGGCCAATGCTTCGTTCGTATCCACATGACGACATTGACTCGCAGCGTGAGCGGTCTCAAAAGGGGCAAAAAACCCATTCGTGATTATATAATAGATTGAGGTGTCCTGTGTGTGACATGATAGTAATATTTATATGACCCCCGAGACCACAATCAGCAGAATGAAGGCACCAAATGCCCTTCACTTTTTCTCCAGAGACAGAGTCAGAAGTGTGGATATTTCTGGTAGTGCAAATCACCCTCTACACTGTGTGCAGAATTATTAGGCAAATGAGTATTTTGATCACATGATACTTTTTATACATGTTGTCCTACTCCAAGCTGTAGAGGCTTCAGAGCCAACTACCAATTAAGTAAATCAGGTGATGTGCATCTCTATATATGAAGAGGGGTGTGGTGTAATGACATCAACACCCTATATAAGGTGTGCTTAATTATTAGGCAACCTCCTTTCCTTTGGAAAAATGGGTCAGAAGAGAGATTAGACGGGCTCTGAAAAGTCCAACATTGTGAGATATCTTGCTGAGGGATACAGCAGTCTTGAAATTGTCAAACTTTTGAAGCGCGATCACCGAACAATCAAGAGTTTCATGGCAAATAGCCAACAGGGTCGCAAGAAGCGTGTTGGGCAAAAATGGCGCAAAATAACAGCCCATGAATTGTGGAAAATCAAGCGTGAAGCTGCCAAGATGCCATTTGCCACCAGTTTTGCAATATTTCAGAGCTGCAATGCTACTGGAGTATCAAAAAGCACAGGGTGTGCTATACTCAGGGACATGGCCAAGGTAAGGAAGGCTGAAAAATGACCACCTTTGAACAAGAAACATAACATAAAACGTCAAGACTGGGCCAAGAAATATCTGGAGACTGATTTTTCAAAGGTTTTATGGACTGATGAAATGAGAGTGACTCTTGATGGGCCAGAGGCTGGATCAGTAAAGGGCAGAAAACTCCATTCCCACTCAGATGCCAATAAGGTGGAGGTGGGGTACTGGTGTAATGACCGGAGGTCCTATTAAGATCCAGTGAGTCACAGACTGAGACAGAGGCAGAAATAAACAACAGTATTTTTACTGATATGGGGATCAAGGTATGGTTCAGTAAGGAATGTATAAGTCTCAAAATCCCCTTAAAATATTAGCAATAACAGTTTCACACACTCAGCGTTAGCCGACATCAATGCACCGATCTCAGAGTTCCCAGGGTATGTAAATCACACTCAGAACCAGGAGCAAATTTACCTACACGTTAGACTTATCAAGGATTTAACTTAACTAAAGGCTATGTACATCAGATGAGGGCGGTCTGATGGGACCTCTGAGATGGCACAATGAGTATAACTTATCACAGCTAATAACAATACAATACACTATATCAATGCTGTCTATACACTTAGCACAGGGATACCTGGGTATCTCAAAACTATGGTACCATCAACCTCAAATGTAGCTTTACACCGGTGTATATTCCACGTGGGCTGCAGTAAATCCAGAAAAAGTAAAAAGAAAAAAAAAACTTTTGCGCAAAAGAAAAACGTATTGTAAAACAGCAGAATTTGGCAGCTTACCAGCCAATGCCAGATTCACATGTCCAGTACTTTAGTTCTGTAAGCTTGGGGTGCAATCTGTGGAGCACTCTTTTCCAGGGCTTGTCAGGACCTTGTCAGGATCCTCCCAATGTGGATGGCACCGGACGCCGGCTCTCCTTTCGCAGTCACTCACGGCCTTCCTGGACGCCAATCACTCGCTCCATCAGGGGGAACATCTCCTCAGCCTCTCCTCAGATGCTGGACACTTGCTCAGTTCAAGATAAAGTCTTTAGTCCACACAACAGGGCTTGCAAACAACCTTAAAGGCCCATATAGCTTGTACTGGCTTTGCTGTAATCCTTACACTAGTAATGGCCACCGCAGAGAGAGATCAACAACAACAGGAGCAACTGACAGAGCCGTCACCAAGGCAACCAGAGACTGTGCTTTCACTTTCCTAGACACAGAGCAGTTACCATGGCAACCAGAGACTGTGTTTTCTCTTTCCTGGGCCACTACAAAATGGTAGTCTGCTTGGTTTTAGCAGCTTATTAGTTTACTCTCTTACACTGGTATGGGCTGGTATCATCAAAGATGAACTTGTGGGACCTTTTTGGGTTGAGGTTAGAGTGAAGCTCAGCTCCCAAACCTACTGCCAGTTTCTGGAAGACAACTCCTTCAACCAGTGGTACATGAAGAAGTCAGTATTGTTGAAGAAAAACATGATTTTCATGCAGGACAATGCTCCATCACATGCATCCAACTACTCCACAGCGTGGCTGGCCAGTAAAGGTCTAAAAGAAGACAAAATAATGACATGGCCCCCTTGTTAACCTGATCTGAACCCCAGAGAACCTGTGCTCCCTCTTAAAATGTGAGATCTACAGGGAGGGAACACAGTACACCTCTGGGAACAGTGTCTGGGAGGCTGTGGTGGCTGCTGCACGCAATGTTGATCGTAAACAGATCAAGCAACTAACAGAATCTATGGATGGAAGGCTGTTGAGTGTCATCATAAAGAAAGGTGGCTATATTGGTTACTAATTTTGGGGGGTTTTGATTTTGTATATCAGAAATGTTTTTTTCTAAATTTTGTGCAGTTATATTAGTTTACCTGGTGAATAAATAAGTGAGATGGGATTATATTTGGTTTTTATTAAGTTGCCTAATAATTCTGCACAGTAATAGTTACCTGCACAAACCGATATCCTCCTAAGATAACAAAATCTAAAAAAAACACTCCAACTTCCAAAAATATTAAGCTTTGATATTTGAGTATTTTTGGTTGATTGAGAACATAGTTGTTGATCAATAATAAAAATAATCCTCTACAATACAACTTGCCTAATAATTCTGCACACAGTGTACAAGTGGTCAGAACCCTAAACATCACACATCAATGGAAATGGATTGCTTGGATGATCTACCAGTACTTAGACTTATGGTAATTAGTAAAAAGAAGTCTTACCAAGACATGGGGACCTTGACGAATATGACAGGTCTTAATCAAGTCTGTTGCACCTAGAAACTTGCCAATCACCACCGAAGGGTCACTGTGGGTCATGGAGGAGACATTTTTCACCAAATTAGAATCAACTATTATGGTCATGGTGCATTGGGTGTTAAGTGTTCTAGGACTCAAACCACCACAGTAAGCAAGTGAACAGGGTAGAGACTTTATGAACAAGGCTTTCTTCATGTAAAGGAGTTCTTAATACATCATAATAGTGTAACACCCACGCGTCAGAACACTACAATACTGTAATTTAAACAATGCAACATTCATGGGTGTGAATGTCGCATACTGGAATTTGTATAGTATCTGAATGATAAAGCTTAATACAATCAATCCTCCACTCCGGCAAAGCATCGGTATACTGACTACTGTCTCCGGCTCACAGTCCAGAGATGAGTTCACATTTTGCCAGACAATGAGTTTTACAAACAAAGCAGTAGACCACTGTTACCTTCCCACTGAGCCCATGGAAATTCTGTGTCCTGCTTTCTGCACTCTCCGGCCAGAGTCAATCAGTGCCCTAGTGACTCTGCTGCTTCTCCAACTGTCTCCAACCACAATGACCTTCCACCTCACAATGATGTAAAGAAGTGGTCATGTCAGGAACCTCCTACCTCTGAAGGGGCCAGCCCTATTGTCTAAATGAAAATACTGTCATCTTATATATCATGTGAATTATTCTTGTACAGTGATATGGTAGAATTGTTATGTAGGTATAGATGTAAAAGAGTCAGTTGTGATCTGTAGATAGGGCAGAGCTGCTATTTAGGATGCTCAGCTGCATATCCCCTTCATCAGCCTAGGAGAGGGCTACCGGGTGTTAAATGCAGGTTTAGCCCCTGTGGGAGAAGTTAAGAGAGCGTTGGGCTTCCTGGGACAGAAGGAACAGAAGTCAATGAAGATTGTGGAGTGCTAGAGAGAACGTTATGTCCTGTACAGTAACTGGGTCGGACCGGTCTACAGACAGATTCCACTGGAGGGTTGGAGCATAGAGCTCGAGTAGGTTGGGCCAGGAGAGGCACCTGAACCACTCTGAACTAAAAAGGGTACAGATGTGGGGCTGCTGGAAGGAGAGACAGATGGGACTATAGAGGTAATGAAAACTTGGAATTGGGAATCGAAGGAATCAGTTAGGGCTACGTCAGTCCGGAAGGAAGAAGGGAACAGCCTTGGAAGAACAAACAGTGCAGGTGGAAACCGAACCATAGAGGTGTCTGTGTCCATTGTAAAGAGTAGCTTGTGAATAAAAACGTTTTAGCAAGTAAAAGTTCAGGTTTATGAAACAACATGATGTCGCCTCATTCCATATGGCGAACACTCTGAGATGAAGGGAACCTAACTATAATGGCCAGCAAGAGCCACGCCCCCCATATGTTTTACCAGGGACACATATTTGCTGTAACAGGCTGGGGTGTAATACCGAGTCCCCAGCTCACCCATGACTACTGCACCCTCTGACCCCCTGATACACTGACACTTCACGACACCTCTTCCCCAGTTTTTCCCTTCCAGTAGAATGGTGAGGTACCCCAATTAAAAACTAAACATGGACGTACCAAAATCACTGTCTGCGTACCCCTACATTCTCAACTGGTGTGGACCATCATACGTTTATTTGTCAACATCATCCTTATGATCTAGAGATGTTACAGAAATCCTTGGACTATTTGCCATAAATACATATATTTAGTTATGGAAAATCGGTCGACCAATTTTCCATAACTAAATATATGTATTTATGGCAAATAGTCCAAGGATTTCTGTAACATCTCTAGATCAAGTGTGAAAGGCCCAGTTCTTCCTGAAGATGATACATTCGGCTGTTCCATTACTTTGTTTTGTACAGTAAATTTTGTGACAGCCCCATGTATTATACTATTTACCATCACAGGCGGATTTATTGTGTCGCGAGCACTAGAAGTATAGACAGGCAATGTGATGTATATTTGCATCCAAGGTAAAGGCGGCTGCGGGCAGATATCACAGAGGATTAGCATGAGTAATGTTCTAAATACAGAACATTTTCTTCTAAGATATTTTGCGGTTGAAAAGTTAATAGATGACTCATTCTCCTTTCTATCTCAACCACCTCTGGAAACAACTAATCTGTATAGTTCTGTATGGAAGCTCGGATCAGGATATGCACCAGCCAAGCTGCGCGGGGAATGATGTCCTTTCGGAGAACCCCTTTTTTTTGGTGGGGTGACTAGAAAAGTGTAGAATTCTGTACAAAGGGATACATATATACAAATCCCTTCATCCTATAACAATATTTATAAAAATGTATGCTTTGCGGTCTACATTTTAATACAGTGGAAGCCCATTGGCATTGCATTCCAATACATGCCTACAGTCATGGCCAAAGTGTTGGCATCCATGAAATTGTTCCATAAAATGAAACCTTTCTCCCAGAAAATGATTGCAATTACACGATTTGTCATACACATATTTATTTCCTTTGTGTGTATTGGAACAATACAAAATAATACTAAGAAAAAAGGCAAATTGGGCATTGTGTCACACAAAACCCCCAAAATAGGAATGACAACATTTTTGCCACCTTTCCAAAATTGTGGGTAAACAACTTTGTTTCAAGCATGTGATGCTCGTTCACACTCACCTGTAGCAAGTTACAGGTGTGGGCAATATGAAAATCACACCTGAAACCAGATAAAAAAGGGGAGAAGTTGCCTCACTCATTGCATTGTGTGTCTGTGTTTGCCACACAAAGCATGGAGAACAAATTATTATTTTTGGGCTGCAGGGTGGAGTCTAGCATGCTTTAGGGTTTGCACGTATGTGGCGCCACTGCGACCAGGGTGGCCACATGAGGAACTGCAGCCAGGTAGAAAGGAGACAGTTTGTGCACCAAACACCCTCACAGCACACACACCCACAGGAGCACAGCACCCAACCCGGAGCCCGGGACTCTAGGCGGGAAAGGGGTGGTGGGGTTTAGAGGAAAGTGGGTGGGAAGGAAGGTCAGGTGACAGATAGTACAAAAAGAGGAAAAGAGGAGAAAGGAGTTAGTAGGCCAGAGTGAGCCGAGCAGCCAAGACCAGGAAGAAAGTGACACATCCCGGAGGGATAGGGCTCCCTGGAGACGCAGAATCCACAGTGACACAGATCCATGGAGAGAAAGCTCGTCCATAGCCAGAATCCCAGGGGAGAGTGAGGACAGAGACTGGACCGGTATCACCGGGTCCGAGGAACACGGCAGCACCGACCAACTACCGGGGGGATAGATTCCCTGATTGCATCTGGAAGTCACACGGGTTAGAAAGAGCCCGGTAATCCCTTGAAAGACAGGGACACCTAAGCTAGGCTGCAACCAGAGTGTCGGCTCTGAGGGGGACTGAAGTTATACACCGGTTCTCCAGAGAAACCGGCGGGGAACACTGATTCCAGATCCGTGTTCCCATTACAGGGTTGGAGGCTCAGCAGCATCCAGGAGGACCCGGCTTGCTACCCAGACATATAGGGGGAAACCACACAAGAGGGACCGAGCTGCTGCCATACAATCCGCTAGGAAGAACAGAGAGAGAGAATAAGCCTGAAAGGTTACTGAGAAAGAGTGAGGGGTCTCAGAGCGACAGCCTGGCTGCAGAGGGTTCAAGTGTCCAGAGTTAACTGAGTTGTGAACTGAACTGTACTGTGAACTGTTGTGAATTGTTTGAACTGAAGAACTTGAAAGTAAACCCGGTGAACCCTGCTTCAGTTTCCCGTGTCTAATTCCAGGTATACAGAACTTTATTACCATTTTCACCATGTCAGGAGCTGCCCCGACCCACGGCGGGCTGTTCCACCTTGCTGCAGCATCCATCCATCCTACTGACAGAAGCATACTGCAGCGGTGGTCCCCTTACTGACCACAACCTGTGAGTGGTGTCAAGACTACAATATCCCTGTAAATACCCCTTTTACTTGTGAGAACCCGGGACACAGTTCGGACCAAGACCGCCGTGATATCCCCAACAGTACCCCGGTCCGGTACCGAGTACCCTGTCCCAATGGGCTCCACACGTACATTTAGAGAAACCTTCTGCAAAACCAGAGCGTTGGCAGGAAAAAAACACTGCATAAAACATGTATGGTTTTTGCATCCGTTTTTGATGCATTTTTACCTGCATTTTTTCCCATTCATTTGAATGGTTGCAAAAATGCTGAAAGAATTGACATATTGCAGATATGAAAAACTGCTCTGATGGTTCAAGTCCGCAAGAAAAAGTAGGCAGATTTCAGAAATCTCAATCACTTTACTGCTGCTGTAAAATGCTGCGTTTTTTTTTTACTGCACCAAAAATGCAAGGTATGAACATACCCTTAGGTTGTTTGATATTTTTTATATTATTGACAACATTTATTTACTTTATTTTTTTAGTACCTTTAGGTGGTTTGAACTTGCAATCCACTGGATCTTGTATAATATATATTGCAATTTTACAGTATTTCAGTATATACGGTAGTTAAATGGACATTCTTCAATTATTTGTAGCCAAAGGAGAATTCATTCTAGTTTGAGGTAAAGGGCTTTCTCACCAAATATTGATTAGATTTTTGATTTGTCCTTTGTTCATTCAATTTGCATTTTGTTAATTGATCAAAAATAAACTATTAAAGGTGAGTGCCTGCGATCAGGATTCACAATGTTTTGGATGTAATGTGTTTTCACTCCATTGTACATTACAAGCACAGTGGATGAATTTATAGAAATCTCATACCCACTGGGCTTTTTTTTTCAGTAGTGTAAACTGACATACAGCATGCCATCCTGAGCCACAGCATGTCAATTTATTTTTGTGCATCCAAAATCCTGATAGTGGGCACTGACAGCGCGTTCTCCAGAACAGGACACTCGCGCCTCCGCAAGAGAAAACACCTTACATCCAGAACACTGCATCTCCTGACCATGGACACTGACAGAGCGTTCTCCAGCACAGGACTCTTGTGCCTCTGCAAGAGAAAGCACCCACATCCAGAACATTGCATCTCCTGATCAAGGACACTGACAGCGCCTTCTCCGGCACAGAACACTCGCACCTCCACAAGAGAAAACACCCTACATCCAGAACACTGCATCCCCTGATCGTGGACACTGACAGCACCTTCTCTGGCACAGGACATCCACACCTTTGCAAGAGAAAACACCCTACATCCAGAACACTTCATCTCCTGATCGTGGACACTGACAGCGCCTTCTCCGGCACAGGACACTATTGCCTCCACAAGAGAAAACACCCTATATCCAGAACGCTGCATCTCCTGATTGTGGACACTGACAGCACCTTCTCTGGCACAGGACATCCACACCTTTGCAAGAGAAAACACCCTACATCCAGAACACTTCATCTCCTGATCGTGGACACTGACAGCGCCTTCTCCGGCACAGGACACCCACACCTCCACAAGAGAAAACACCCTACAGCTTTTGTGGAGCCCACTGGGTATCACGGGGGTTATGACGGCGGTCCTTGGTCCGGACTGTGTCCCGAGCCCACAAGTAAAAGGGGTTATTTACAGGGATTTGTCGTGACGCCACCCACGGGTTGTGGTCAGTGAGGAGGACCACCGCTGCTGCGTACTTCTGCCAGGAGGATGGATGGATGGTGGTGCAGCTAGATGGATGAGCCCGCCGTGGGTCGGGGCTACAACTGACAGGATGAAATATGTAGATACAGTTCAATGTGCAGGGAATCACACACGGGAGACTGAAGCAGGGTTCACTGGGTTTTACTTGCAGTTCTTTCACGGTACAACAGTTTACAATGCAGTGCTTTTACACCAATAATTCCGGACAGTCACTGAACCCTCTGCAGCCAGGTTTCCCTTCTGAGACCCTTCACTTTCTCAGCTCCTTTCTCTATGCTTTTCTTCCCCGTGGGCTGTATGGGGGCAACTCGGTCCCTTGTCTGGCTTCTCCCGGTGTATAGGTAGCAAGCCTGGGTCCTATGCACTGCTGATCCTTCCGCCCTTGTGTTAGGAACTCTGACCTGGAATCAGAGTCCCCCGTCGGTATGTCCGGGATCCGGCATATAGCTTCGGTCCCCTCAGAGCCGACTCACTGGTCCCAGCCTAGCCTTAAGTGTCCCTGTGTTGCGGGGGATCACCGGGCCCTTTCCTACCCTAGGTGACTTCTGCACTGGGAAGGGATTCTCCTCACCGTTGTTGTCCAACACCGCTGCCGTGTTCTTCCGACCCAGCTGTACTGGTCCAGTCTCTCCACTTTCCCTTGGGCTTCAGGCTATGGAGCGGGCTTTCTCTCCAGGGAACGGTGTCCCGCAGGATTCTGCGCCTCCAGGGAGCCCATACCCTCAGGAAGTGTCACTTTCTACTTGACTTGGCTGCTCGGCTCACTCTGGCCTCCTTGGTCTTTACTTCTCAGCCTACTCTGGCCTACTGACTAACTCCTCCTAGTTTTCCCTTTTTATCCCTGTGCTGTCACCTTGACTATGTCCCACCCACTTCCCTCTAAACCCTACCACCCCTTGCCCGCCTAGAGTCCTGGGCTCTGGGTTGGGTGTTGTGTCTGTGGGTATATGTTTGAAGGTGGTTTGTGTAAAACCTGTCACTATCTGCCTGGCTGCAGTTCCTACCTGTGGCCACCCTGGTCGCTGGGGCGGCACACGTTCCTATATTTTTTCTATCTAGGGGTTCCATATTTTAAGGAATCATTAATCAGGTCCAGATCTCGTTGCAACACTTCTATTTTTTAAGTGTTCTAACTTTGCAGTATTTTACGCACACCTGCCTAAAACCTATACACAGTATAGCGTGTGTATATACCTACAGTATATATGTATGCATGTACATTATACGTATGTACCATAACTGTACTGACCTGCAGAACTCACTTACCAGGCTATTTTTACTGCAAAGAGAGCATTGGAAACAATGGCGGGTGTTGTGTTTATTTCTTCAACTCCATCCTTTTGTTTTATATATATATTTTCAGCACATTAATGGTAAAATGAAAGGTGTAAATGAAAAGAATAATTTGTTCTGCCAAAAAAGTAAGTTCTCATACAGCTATGTTGACTGAAAAAAAAGTCACAGTTCTTGAATGGCAAAAAAAAAACTAAAAATGTCTGCATCTCCAAGGGGTTAAACTCCTGGAGAACCTCTTTAAGACAAGCATTATATATGATCAATGGAAATATCAAGAAAGGGGATGAACCCGACATCCCCAGACCGGATCAGCACACAGAACCGGAAGGCATATTAGGCATATTTGGTGTGCAGCCGGACGCAGCTGCCGCTGCTGATGATTCAGGACCACGGCTCGCAGGGAGCTAGCCGCGGTCCTGAAATAACAGCGGCATGCAGCCGACGGTATCTGGTTCTCCATAGGGTCCCATGTTAGGGAGTGCCGGATTGCCCTGGATCCGTGAGGTCTCGGGAGGATCCGGGAGATACCAATATGGGGAGATTTTTCTCCCCGGACACAAAACTTGCGACGCAAGACTACCACGCCCCCAAAAGCCCAACCAAGCAAATAAGGAAAGTCTCGGAGTTCCTCTTTAATTGCACTTTCTTTTTCTTCACCAACTTATTTTAAACATCTTCACGGCACAAAATAAAGGTCATACCTCTTTATTGGAAAGTATGGATTGCCTTGGAGCTATTTATTCTAAATTGCTTTAACGGTTTACTGTGTCTGACCTAAATCAGTTTACTGACAAAATTATACACAGTGTATTGGACTCACGAAATTGCTAAAATATGAAATAGGTGAAATATGTTCCTAAAATTAAAAAAAAAGACTCCAGTACCTGAGGATCCAGACAAAGCATCCAGCAGAACATCGTGCGTTATAGGATTATGAGAAATCAGAAACATTGGGCTAAAATAGAGAACACGGTATTCTCTGGTGACTGCAGAAAACTCACAATTACTATTCTTTCCCATAAACGGGAGAAACCATATTGTCTGACAGCAAGTACCCAAAATATACAGTAAATTGTCTAAACCCATAGTGCTATTCACAAAGCTGACCAAACATTGCAGTTGCTTACTTATACAGGAGCGTCCCAATGAATTAGAATATCATCAAAAAGTTACTTTATTTCAGCAATTCAATACAAAAAGTGAAACACATATATTATATAGAGTCATAACACACAGAGTGATCTATTTTATGTGTTTATTTCTGTTAATGTTGATGATTATGGCTTACAGCCAATGAAAACCCAAAGGTGATTATCTCAGAAAATTAAAGTAGGGAGGAGGAAGGGTTAAACACCACGCTACCGTATTCCACGAGATATCAAAGGGTGAATATAATAATGATTTATTAGTCAACGCGTTTCAAAACTTGACTTGTCCTGAGGAAGGGGCCAGGAGCACTGAACCGTGTTGACTAATAAATCAATATTATATTCACCCTTTGATGTCTGGTGGAATACAGCAGCGCGGTTTTCAACCCTTCATCCTCTCTACTCTATATGCTCCATGCTGGGGACTGCAGCAGCCGTGATCTGCTTTTATAGTGGTTGTGGCCCTCACAACCACACAAGGTGAAGCCTCTGATACCTATTGAGGTCATATTTTATCTCTCAGACTCTTCATCCTCCCTACTTTAATTTTCTAAGGTTAAAGACTTTTGGGTTTTCATTGGCTGAAAGCCATAATCATAATAAACACTTGAAATAGATCCCTCTGTGTGTAATGATTCCATATAATATATGCATTTCACTTTATATATTGAATTAATGAAATAAGTTAGGTTTTTGATGATATTCTATTTAATTGAGATGCACCTGTATTTAGTACCTGAGATGAACATCATACTTAAAGAGTAAAGATGAACTAGTATAAGTCATCTGTTGCGATATGTAATGACCGTTGGCTCAGGCTCTCCTGCGAGCGTGACCAGTGTCACCTATCTGTGATCCAATCCTGTGATCATATCACAGCTGTGGGGAAGAAGAGATATATCCCCCCATCTTCTCTATTGCCGGTCTTGGTGTATATCGCACTGCACTCACGTGTGTCAATGCAGTGTGATGTTACACTCGCACCTATAGACTTGTATGGGTGCGAGTGATTGTCAGGACTCCAAGTATTACCTTTAGGGCATTCTGACCTTTTCCAAGATGGTACTCTTTGTTTCATGTGCCTTTTGTCTTCCTGCCTTTATAGACCCCACCCCAGCCTCTAGACATTGCTAGAGTATTCTGCCTTGGTATCTTCTGCTTGGTTTCCTTCTCCCAGTGGCTTCTCAAGTTCCCTGCCTTCTCCTCGAAGTCCTGTGTGAAATCTCTTGCTGCTGATCTTCAGAGGTTCTGCTACCTACATCTGTTACCAGCGTTCCTTCAGTTCTGGCTGTTTGTGCTACTCTCTTTGCTGCAGCTCTTGCCTCACCTGAATTTGCTGACATGTAAGCTGGTTGCTCATTTAAGTGCTCTGTCACTTTCTACATTTAAAGAGATGCAGAGAATGAGACTGTTCTGAACTTTGTAATTGCTCTGCTTCTGGTTGTGGACTTTTTAAGACACTTCCTTCCCAGGCCTCCCTTTATGATTTAATGTATTATATAGACTTGCTTAAAGCATCTCCTTGTTTGGACTTGCCATAGACTTTACTTCCAGTGCTTCTCCAAGTGTAAACTGTACTTTATAGACTGCTCAGCTGATTGCATCTACCTTTGAAATTTTCAACAGACATTTCGCTAAGGCTTCATTTAATATCTACACTCTTTTTATGGACTTTGAGTTACCGTATATACTCGCGTATAAGCCGAGTTTTTCAGCCCAAAAATTGGGCTGAAAAGTACCCCCCTCGGCTTATACGCGAGTCATACGGCGGGACCGGCAGTCCCGAGCAGCCCCAGCAGCCCCCGTAATCCAGGGCCCCCCAGCCTGACTCCGGTCACCTGTAAAGGAAAATATACTTATCACTGTCCCGCTGCCGTCCGCGCCCGCATCTGCCGACATCCCGATCCTCCATCTTCATGCGTCTTCTTCCTGTTTCCTGTGTTCGTCGCAGCAATGACGTCATTGCCGGCACCGAACACAGGAAACAGGAAGAAGACGCATGAAGATGGAGGATCGGGATGTCGGCAGATGCGGGCGCGGACGGCAGCGGGACAGTGATAAGTATATTTTCCTTTACAGGTGACCGGAGTCAGGCTGGGGGGGCCCTGGATTACGGGGGCTGCTGTATACTACCGCTGGGGCTGCAATATACTACCACTGGGGCTGTATACACCACTGGGGCTGCAATATACTACCACTGGGGCTGTATACACCACTGGGGCTGCAATATACTACCACTGGGGCTGTATACACCACTGGGGCTGTATATACTACTGGGGCTGCCTGTATACTACCACTGGGGCTGTATATACTACTGGGGCTGCCTGTATACTACCACTGGGGCTGTATATACTACTGGGGCTGCCTGTATATTACCACTGGGGCTGTATATACTACTGGGGCTGCCTGTATACTACTGGGGCTCCTGTATACTACCACTGGGGCTGCTGGGGCTCCTATATACTACCACTGGGGCTGCTGGGGATGCTATATACTACTACTTGGGTCTGAATCATATGAACTCCAATCAGAGTTAAATTTGGGAACTGCATTTGCAGAGTGCACATTATAACATTATATTGATGGAAGTATATAGATATGCATTATTGCTAAGGAAATATATGAAAAAAATTGAGACACTTAGCATATAAAGATGGTCATTTCTATATTCACCCAGAAGCCACATCGAGTCGTGTCTCTTTACTCGGTACCTACACTAAGCCATTGCCTCTCTCTGGGTTTTAAAACCTCTATGTGTATGGGCGAGTAGGAACCTGCTAATAAATAATAAAATCACCTAAGGCTTTTTTTTGTTTGTTTTTTGAAAAAGTTTTGAAAAATATTTACCAAGTATCTTAATTTTTTCAAAAACTTTTGAAAAAAACTTTTCACATTCCCTGTTTACTGTTCGCATCCTTCAGCTTTTTTTTCCTCTTGCTTGACTGTAACTGTCTTTATGATAATATATATTACTAGCTGGGTGCCCGATGCACATGCATCGGGATTCTAGAAGAGCGAGTCTCTGACTCGCAATGGCCGCTTCGCGGCCAATGCTTCGCGCTGCTAAGTCGACTCGCCATGCCCGCTGCGCGGGCATAGCGAGTCGCCTTAGAACTGCTCGCAATGGCCGCTGCGCGGCCAATGCTTCGGGCGTATCCACATGACCACGCACGACTCGCAATGGCCGCTTCGCGGCCAATGCTTCGCGCGTATCCACATGACCACGCAGGGGCAAAAAGCCGATTCGCGATTATATAATAGATGTAGCTATGCACCAGTTCATACCTTCAGTTAGGAAGTAATTTATCTATTTTTGTATTATGGAGTCATGCCCTTTTTCTGTGCTCTCCTCCCAGTTAGGCCGGCTTCACACTGCGGGTGTGATCCGATCCGTGGCTGTCAGGGTGAACCTGACAGCCCCGGACTGGATCTGCACACAGAACCGGAGGGCTAATATGCCCTCCGGTCCAGTGTGCAACCGCACGCAGCTGACGCTGCTGATGATTCAGGACCGCGGCTCGTGGGGAGCTAGCCACGGTCCAGAAATAACAGCGGCGTGCAGCCACAGGTGTCCGGTTCCTGGATCCACCCAGATCGGGGCAATCCGGCCCCATAAGCTCCCATGTTAGGGAGCGCCGGATCCGGGAGGATCTGGGAGAAGACAATTAGGGGAGATTTTTCTCCTCGGACACAAAAACGTTTTTGTGTCCGTGAGAAAAATCAGAATTCTCCCAGAGAGATGGAAACCGGATGGCAGTGAGCCATCTGGCCCCATAGTATACTATAGGGCCAAAATCCAGTCCGGGGCTGTCTGGCTCAAGCTGACAGCCACGGATCGGATCACACCCGCAGTCTGAAGCCGGCCTTACTTAACGTGTTGTTAATTCTCTGTTTAGCAGGTCTCTTTCTTTATAATGATGAAGGTAAAGTTAATAATATAACTTTCATTACAAAATCTTCAGATTTTGGCCTGAGATACACTGAGTGAGACGTATGTGAGACACTCACACGAGTCTGGCATGCCTCACCCGGAACAGCCACTGACTCTTTGGACAGGAGAGTGTCAGCAGCATAGAAACACTTGCACGTGCTCCTGTTCAGAGAGCCATCAGCCATGCCGTGAGAGTAATGCTAGCCTCATGTGATCTCAGGCCTTACTCAAATTAGCTGATGCAAAAATGAGTCCACCCCACAACTAAAACTACTACAAAAAATGTCATATGGGACTCAATCTTGTTAACATTTTGGAAAGTGATCTTGTGTTCAATGAGATTAAAACCTTACTTTTCAATGGGGGGGTGTACTCTTTTAATCTGACCACTGTACATCTACAGCGACATATGACTGGATTTCAATATACTAGAAGACACAACCTCCAAACTCGATTTCTTGGTGCTGAAGCAGCACTTGATGGAATCGACTGGGATACACAGTCATCTAAACGGTTTTAGAGGTGGGGAAGGTTAAAGCTTCTGACAGGTTCCATTTTATTGTGTACCACCATAGCGATTAGTAAGGGCTACGGTGGAGCACATAAGAAATGTGAGCTGCAGTTGGTGGTGATTGTTCGATGTGGGGAAACCAGTCCCGCTGCCTAACGAAGTGGTGAGGTGACGGTCTACCATAGCGGAGGAGAACAAAGAAGCTTATCCCTTCATGTGAAGAATATATTCACCTGTGACGGATGAGGAAATTAACTGCTAGAGGAGAGAGGAAGATAGCCGCAGGAATCGGGAAAATGATATCTGAGTGTGAACCATCGTGCCATGCCAGAAACGGCTGAGTGACTGATACCGGTGTGTGAGAAGGGTAGGCCTCCAAAGTGCACAGCGTGTCCACATAACCTATTACCGGATATTGCTGCCTGATGTTCATATACATAAAGTACATAAATAATATCTGTATCTTTCCAAATCAATGCAGGAAAAATGCAATAACTACTGTAATATCTGTGGTACAGGAAAGTTTCACATAATTTACATGCAAAGGTAGAATCATTATCATCATTGCTTTTTGACAGCTTTTGGCTGAAGAGGGAGTTCAACCAAGCGCCAGCAGAGCAGATTCCTCCATGCTTTATATATATATCCGAGTACATTGTCTACAGCTGCTCATTGTAACCAATGTTAGTGCTCCCCAGACAATAACTCTGGCCACTGAGGCTGATAGAAACACTTTTACTATTATCCTGCTGTCAGGATGACAATGCTTGCAAGACGGAATAGATTCTCCTCACTGATCATTTCTTACAATTCTTCTGACGTCGCGAATATTTTAGATGTTTGTTAAGTCTTGTAATGTATAGGATATTTGAAAAGGGAATAACAGAACTTTCCTTGCTCTCAAAATGCTTTTTCTATGCTCCCTCCTGACTGCGGACTGCTTTGGGGTTGGTAATAGACCCTACACTAGAATACTAATATTGTTATATGTACACCATGTTCCAAATTATTAAGCAAATGTTCTTTTTTTCTGATTTTCCTAAATGGTCGGTTCAAATGACAGTCAGTGTAATAAAAGTCATCACCCGTTAGAGTATACATCAAATTTATTTAAGAAATCTCCCAATGATAACAGTATAATCTTCAAAATTAAAAAAAAACTCTAAATGCACTGTTCCAAATTATTATGCATGGTAGAGTTTCTAAACATTTGATATGTTTGAAAGAACTGAAAATGCTCATTTGTTGAATTTGCAGCATTAACAGGTCACATTCACTGAAATAAAAAGATATTTAACTCCAAAACATCCTAACAGGCCAAGTTACATGATAACAAAGGAACCCTTCTTTGATATCACCTTCACAATTCTTGCATCCAATGAACTTGTGAGTTTCTGGAGAGTTTCTGCTTGTATTTCTTTGCATGATGTCAGAATAGCCTCCCAGAGCTGCTGGGTTTTTTTTTCTGGAAACACTTTTTATTGGATTTTTCATCATTCAGTTTTTCCAGTCAATATTTGTCACTTAATATACATTGTCTTCAACAGTGGAAAAATCAATTCAATCCAAGATTAAGCAATATAATGCATAAACATTTTGCCCAACAATAACAGATAGAAAAACCCCACCCACCCCAACCCTCCCTCCCACCCACATTCTTGCCTACTCCATTTCTGAGATCAAATCAGCCACCATCAAAATATATTTAACTACGGAAGGGTAGAACCGATTTTTAGTCCCCCGAGAGTATCTCCTAGGTCCTCTAAGCAGTACCACTGGGTGTTGCGAAATGGCATCACCAACTGGTCAATTTCAGACCTAGAGAGGTTGCTCAAGATAAAATCTCTCCATGTGGAAAAAAACTTCTTCACCTTGTTCTCCTTATCTGTTTCTGCCTCCAATTTCTCAAGCCCCATTGTATATTTCAAATTTACAATCAAACTAGATAGGCCAGGTACTTTCACATCTAACCATTGGCGTAATATGAGCCGTTTAAACTGAAGAGACGCAGTATGCAGAAATGTACGCCCCCCTTTAGGAATAGAGTGACCTGAGAAGTCATGAAATACCCATATCTTAGTATTCAGCGGCAGATCTACTCCCAGTATTCCCCCCATCCATCTCTTGACCTCCTTCCACTTATCTTGCACCTGGGCGCATTCCCATATCCCATGGAACATGTCAGTCTTGTGTCTGTCACATTTCGGGCACGTCAGTCGTCTATCTGGATTAGTAGGGGTAGCTGGGATGTTGAACCCCATGATGGCTCTGTGAATCATCCTATAGTGGGTATCTTTCATCCTTCACATGCTTACATAAATCCCTCCAACCATCCACTATTGCGTCTCCCACGCCCTCATCCATCAGTCTCGTCTCCCAACCTTTAAATAAATGTGTTGGTCCCGAAGGAATCAAGTTACGTCTGAGTGCCATATAAATAGAGGATATATTGGCCGCCGGCGCTTGCGGTGAAAGGAGATCATCCAACACCGTGGGTTGGCACTCCCCCCCGACATCCCGAAGTCTCGAGAACAAGTGGTATTTTATCTGAGCAAACTGCAGGATGTGAGAGGGATTTAAATGCCAAGTCTCTAGCGCCTCCTTAGCCGTCATCCATCTTTGTTCCGAGGTCTTAATCAAATCCTGAAGCGTGGTTACCCCTCTCTCCTTCCATGTCATAAATAAGGCATTTTCCCTTCCCTGTGGGAAATCCGGATTATCCCAAAGCGGCGTATATCTCGATGTTCTCCACGATAATCCTAGTTTACACCTTACCGCTTTACATGCTGCCCTAGTATCTTTAAATAGAACAGATTGTTTGACAGATAAACCCAGAACCCCACCCGGGGCCTGTAGTACTGCTCCTAGATTCCAGGGTGCGCACCATTGCGCCTTCAACTCATAATCTGAGTATAGACTCGTACCTCTTAGCCAATCCACCGCGTGTCGTAGGACGCAAGCCAAATTGTATCCCCATACATTGGGAAATGTGAGACCTCCTTCTTCCTTAGAAAACATCAATGTGCGTAGCTTTATTCTACTCCGTTTCCCCCTCCACAGAAACCTAGAGAAGGCCCTATTGAGTCTATTTACATCTGTGTGTCATAGCAGGATCGGGATCGTCTGCAAAGGGTACAACAGACGTGGGAAACTAATCATCTTAACAAGGTGGACTCTGCCTAACAGAGACAATGGGAGAGTCTTCCATCTATTCAGCTCCTGCTCGATTTTCGTTATAATGGGAGGAAAATTCAGACGATAAATATCCCTGGCATCTTTACTCAATAATATACCCAAATATTTAATTTCCTTGGTGGCCACTTTTATTCCCCGAAATACGCCTTGTCGCCAGTCATCCTGTAAAATCCTTCTGCCATCCTCCGTCAGAGGCAAAATCTCGCATTTCGCCAAATTCAGTCGAAACCCCGAGATTTTATGGAACACCTCAAACTTCTCCAACACCTCCCCTAAATCTCCAGCAGGGTTCGCCATATAGAGTATAATATCGTCGGCGAATAAGTTTGATTTCAAGACTGTATTGCCCACCTTAATGCCTGTGTGACTCCCAGGCCCATTTAAATATCTAGAAAGAGGCTCAATAGCCAAATTAAAAAGCAGCGGCGACATAGGGCATCCTTGGCGTGTTCCTCTCTCCAACCTAATAGGATCTGACAAGAACCCCGGGGTGTGCCCTGGGGTTATCATATAAAACTCCCAGAAAACGTCTAAAACTCCCCGAGAACCCCATTCTATCAAGGACGTGCTCCAGCCACGGCCACCCCACACTATCAAAAGCCTTCTCCGCATCGAGAATGACCATGGCTGGAGCCCCCCCCCCCACCTGATGGTCCAGGCGAACCGCCTCTAAAACCATAATAGTTTTACGCACATTTGCCACGGCCGCCTTCCCCCTGACAAAACCACATTGCTCTTTACCTACCCAACGCGGCAGCAACCCAGCCAAGCGGTCCGCCAGAATCTTGGAGAGTATCTTCAAATCCTGGTTAATCAGGAAGATTAGGCGGAATGCTGCCGGGTCGTCTGAAGGCCTTCCTCCCTTAGGGAGTAGTTTAATATAGGCCGTATTTAATTGTTCGGGAATCTCTTTACCATTCAAGAAATCATTATACATATCCCTTAAATGTGGGGCTATCTGGTCTATCAGAATTTTATATAGGCTGGCCCCGAACCCATCTGGACCCGGTGCCTTGTGGATATTTAACCTCTTAATAGTTTCTTTCACCTCCGTCTCCGAGATCTCCCTATTTAGTTCTGCCAATTCCTCCTCAGTAAGCACTGGCAATTCAACTTCCTCTAACCATTGTTGACCCAGAGTTGAATCACACGGTCGTTTGCCATAGAGAGACGCATAGTATTTCCCCAAAGTATCATTAATCTCCTTTGGATTGGAGGTAATTACTCCATTTGCATCCCTGATAGATGTAATCTGTGTTGTAGAACCTCTTCCCTTTGCCAAATGGGCCAACAACCTCCCCGCCTTATCCCCATACTTATGTAGCTCCGCATCACGAGCAGACTTGCCTATTACCTCCCTTCTTCGTGCCCACGCATCAAACCTCTCTTTCGCTTCCAACCATCTTTGTCTATTTACTGCAGTTGGGGATTGTTGGTATCTTTGATATTCCTCCCGCACCTGTCCACTCGTTCCCATGTAGGAAGCATGTGTTTTTTTTTTTAAGTGTCGTTGCATATGCCATCACCCTCCCTCTCAACACTGCCTTGGCCGTCTCCCAAAACAGAGTAGAGTCCAAAGTCTCCGGCGGATTGCAGGTTTTATAGTCCGTCCACCATTCCCCCATAAGACAGGCGAAGTCCTTGTCAGTCTTTAAGTAGTGCGGGAAGCGCCAAATCAGGTCTGTACCTCTCGGGAAAATCTCACCCAGTCACCATTACTGGGCTGTGATCAGAAATCACTAAATCCATGATGTCCGTCTCCACCACCTTTGTCAGCACATCACTGCTAACCAGTAATAGGTCAATTCTAGACCATGAACCATGTGGGTGCGAAAAATGAGTGTACTGGCGGTCCACCGGGTGTTGTAGACACCAAACATCGTGTAAACCCAAATCTTCCACCAATCCCCGTAGGGGTCCTGCCCGCAAGCCTCCCTGTCCCTCCCTTCCCTCTCCTCTCAATCTCGATCTATCCTCTGCCACTTCAAGGACCTCATTCATGTCTCCTCCCACGACCAGTGTGTTCAAGCCCGTCTTCATCACCTCCGCTCCCACATTGGCAAAAAAAGAAGCTCTATCATCATTAGGCGCGTATATGTTGTGAATGTTCGGAGTCCCACTCGGAGTCTCCAGAACCACCTGTACGTGTTTCCCCTCAGTATCATGGCAACATAGCAGCAGCTTATGAGGGAAACCCTTGCTCCCCAAGGTGAGAACCCCTGCATGGCGACCCACTGCCCCTGACCCATAGACCTCCCCTACCCATAGCTTATTCATCCTAAACATGTCATGTTGGAGTAAATGAGTCTCCTGCAAAAGAGCTATGTCAGCCCGTAGCCTCCGGAGGTGCCGGAGCACCATCAGTCGTTTCTCTGGGGACCTGAGTCCCTTAATATTCCAAGAGATGATTCTAACCATGGTCTATATATGTGTAGCTCCTATGACATGCCAGACACCCCGGAGGCCACGTACCCCCTCCCAAGTAGTAAATTCCATCAAGATAAATTGAGTAGCTGATCCAAAAACTCAGAATCTTTCGCCCTTCAACTTCCAATCCTCCCAACCTCCCTTTAAAAGAACCCCCCCTCCAACTAAACATTTCCAACAGTAATGTGACCATATGGTCCTTCAGACCTCCTCCGACATAACCCGCCCCTTCCATCCCCCTAAATATACACCAGCTCATCTCCGTACTTCCTTTTTTTCCAGCACGGATACCTCCTCTTCCCACCAGCCAAGCCCTTGCATAGATATTATACATTAGCCCCCATTCAATCGGCCAAAGCTCTATGTAAGAGTCAATAAATCAGTCTCCTGGCAACGTCAAGTCCATTTGACGGGAACATGAGAGAGGGGGAAAGAGAAAAGGAAAAGGGAAAAAAAAAAAAGGGAAAAAAAAGGGGATCATCTTCCTTTATCAATGTCCACAGGCAGGCAACTTCTTCAAACGCAATCGGTCACAGCTTCATCCTCAAGGTGGCGTCTCAACTAGACTCGATGAACCTCCTCTTGGGGATCTGCTGCCATCTCTCCCATTAGCCGGCGAGTAGCGTGGTGGCCTCATAAACGCCTTCATAGCCTCATCCGGATCCCGCCATCTTTTAAATGTACCGTCCTCACTTCTCGTTCTAAGAACCGCTGGGTATTGAAGCTGAAACTGTACACCTCTTCGATACAGCATACCACATACATCACTGAAAGCTCGTCTCTGTCTCGCCACCAAGGCTGAAAAGTCTTCATGCAGAACCACTTTGTGCCCCAGTATTTCTAGTGGGCGCCTTCTGGCTCTGAATGCTCGCAGGAGCTTATCTTTGTCCTTAAAGTCGAGGTACTTGGCTATAGCCTGTCTTGGTCCTCTAGGCTGCTGATTACTCCGGCTGCCCCTTTCATTAGCAGAAGTCCCTTGTACAAATCCTCTTGGTGGCCCCAACCTGTGTGCTCTTTCCACTTTACACAGGCCCTCTATGCCCAGGGCAGCAGGCAAGTCCCTCTCAAATACAGTGTCTAGTTGCTGAAAAGAGACAGATTCAGGCAGCCCAGTGATGCGTAAATTGCTTCTTCTCGATCTATTTTCCAAATCCTCCAATTTATCAGCCATCCAGGCATTTCTTTTCTGTGCTTCCTCCAACTCCTGCTCCTTCACATTCAGTCTGTCCTCCAGGTCGGACACCCTTTGTTCAAGGTGATCCAACCTGCCTGCATGCCTGGCTGTCGCCTCCCTTATGTCCTCCAAAGCTGCCTTCACTGCCTCCTTTACTGCAGCAGTAAGATCAGCCCTCAGTGAGTCAATTGCCTCCCTGGCTCCTATGGTGCTGTCCTGCTGCTGGGTCGGTCTCTGCACCTCATTTTCCATCCTGGGGCTTCCTCCTTTTGTCTTTCCCAGCATACCTCTTGTGCTCCCGTGGTCCCCGCGCTCTATCCTCTGGGGCTGCGGCAGTTCCTGTGTCCCGCGCTCTCTCCTCTGTGTTGCAGCCGATTTGGCGGGCGCCGCCATCTTGCTTCTTCCCGCCTCCAGAGCGGGCAGACGTGTAGCTGAGTGCTGGCCGCCTCCCGCGCTCCGCAACCACCGCTCCACTGTGCCGGGTTGCTCCGGGAGTCGCTGTTGGTCACCCTGGTCTGTCAGCGCGATCTCGGGAGCCTGTATTGCCGGTCTAAGGCTGGCTGGTGCCGGGAGCATCCTCACTCCCGTGTACCCGTGATGGCGCCGGAACCGGAAGTAGAGCTGCTGTTTTGATGTGAACTGTCTCCCACTCTCATAGATCTTTTGCTTGATTATATTCCAAAGGTTCTCTATAGGGTTGAGGTCAGGGGAAGATGGTGGCCACACCGTGAGTTTATCTCCTTTTATGCCCATAGCAGCCAATGGCACAGAGGTATTCTTTGTAGCATGAGATTGTGCATTGACATGCATGAGGATGATTTCGCTCCTAAAGGCACGTTTTTGCTTTTTGTACCATGGAAGAAAGTTCTCAATTGGAAACTCTATATACTTTGCAGAGGTCATTTTCACACCTTCAGGAACCTTAAAGGGGCCTACCAGCTGTTTCCCAATGATTCCAAGCCCAAAACATCACTCCTCCACCTCCTTGTGGACGTCGCAGCCTTGTTGGGACATGGTGGCATCCACCAACCATCCACTACTCCATCCATCTGGACCATCCAGGGTTGCTCGGCAATCATCAGTAAACAAGACTGTTTGAAAATTAGTCTTCATGTATGTCTGGGCCCACTGCAACTGTTTCTGCTTGGGAGCACTGTTTAAAGGTGGCCGAATAGTAGGTTTATGCACCACAGCAAGCCTTTGAAGCATCCTACACCTTGAGGTTCGAGGGACTCCAGAGGCACCAGCAGCTTCAAATATCTGTTGGTTTGTAAGGCCTTTTTAGCAGCTGCTCTCTTAATCTGATGAACTTGCCTGGCAGACACCTTCCTCATTCTGCCTTTATCTGCATGAACACGTCTGTGCTCGGAATTAGCCACAAATCTCTTCACAATACAATGATCACGCTTAAGTTTTCGTGCTATATCTAATGTTTTCACCCCTTGTCCAAGGCATTACACTATTTGTTGCTTTTCGGCAGCAGAGACATCCTTTTTCTTTCCCATGGTACTTGAAAACTGTGGCCTGCGTAATATTGTGGAACGCCCAGTTTTCCTTTTATTGGGCTCACCTGCCAAACTAATTGTCACAGGTATATGAGGTTGATTTCAATGATCTAAAGAACCCTGAGACACAATACCATCAATGGGTTTCATTGAAAAAAAATAAAAATAAAACCCTATGACACTTAAAACCAATTTGCATAATAATTTGGAACACAGTGTAAGGCTGGTTTCAGACCAACGCTGGACCCTCCATCTCTATGCCAAGGCTAAAAATGTGTAAGTGCTAGATAGAAACTTCTATTCTCTCATTAGCCTGAACTGGTGGACTTGTAAGCACCTCAGACGAAAAGCCAACACCAGAAAAGGTTAGCTGTTATTTTATTATAACACTTCCAAAAGCGGGATTGGTACTTTAATGTTGCACCATAGCAAAACCGTTCCCCTGATATGTACAGTCTACGGTTTCCACTTTCAGGTGTGTATCAGCTCACATCAGCACTATACTGGTCTCCCACATCCTCATTTCATACTTTTGACATTTTCACCATTCACTCAGGTAGTCCCACACTTCCAGTCTCTCTGCTACTCTTGAACCTTCTTACTGATTCCTCACTATGGCTGAATCTCAGACTAGAAGTATCTACGGTTCTTTACGTCAAGTCTTTCTCTCAAAAACCTAAAGTGCCCTCATGCACAACTGGATGGTCCCATCACACCAGGCCCTGATAATTTTCTGTCTATGGTCCAGCCAATTTCTTTGTACCTCGCCTATTGGGTGGTCAGTCTCCAATGCCCTGGACAAAAAGGGAACTCACCTTGGTTTTAGGCTAAGGTGGTATTCCTCTTCTATGCCAGCTATCAAAGTGTATCTAAGGGTGCCTTTACATGCCGCAACCACGGCGAGAAATATTGACGGCGATATGTCGCCCTGGAACCATCGCCGTTATATTTGCCTCCTGATTGCGGCGTGTAATTTGGGAATTTGGCAGCAATATGTCGCCTCACCTCGGTCGCCTGATTTGAGACCCTGCACTGAAATCAGGCGACCGGGGCGAGGCGACAAATCGCCGCCAAATTCCCCCATTACACGCAGCAATTGGGAGAGATTTTGACGGCGATAGTTCCAGTGCGACATATTGCCGGCAATATTTCTGGCCGCGTTAGTGGCGTGTAAAGGGACCCTTATACTTTTCTCACTCTGCTGACTCTAATTTTGTCAGAGATTATTAACTATCCACCTTCTCACATGCACACCACCTTTTTCATTCCCCTTACCCTTTTCACTTTTATCCAAAAAGCCTTTGATTATCCCCCACCTGCCACACTCTTCAGTGAAGATCAGGAATCGAGCAGTATTGTTGAAAATTAAAAGGGTTGTCCCATTCAGGAAATCTTGTTCCTCAGGCACAATTTGATATATCATTTAAATAAGCCACACTTTACTCACCATTCCCAGGTCTACCAGTGAGGTTCTGCCGCTATTACTGGTGACTGGCATTGGCTGTGGTGCTGACATCGTACGGACAGTGTGGCAAGCAGTCAGCGGCAGAGAGTCTGATCGGGGTGTTGCATCTACATGAGTAGAGCTGCTAAATTCACTGATTGTCTGCCATGCTGATGAGGTTTCAATCAATACTAGAGCCCATGCCAGTGAGATCATATGCTTTGGATAAATAAGGCGCGGTGGGGTCTTGCCCAATTAAACAGAATCAATCGATCAGAGCAGCTCACTCACCTTGTGGGGTGAGACACAACCAGCAGTACAAGCATAAAACAACTGCTGCAGAATCCATGTGCCCCAAGGCCAACAAATATACAGGAAAGTAGGTCAAAAGTTTTGAGAATGACACCAAAATGATATTTTCACATGATCTGCTGCCCTCTGGTTTTTATTTGTGTTTGTCTGATGTTTATATCACATACAGAAATATAATTGCAATCATATTATGATACCAGAAGGTTATATTGACAGTTAGAATGAGTTAATGCAGCAAGTCAATATTTGCAGTGTTGACCCTTCTTCTTCAGGACCTCTGCAATTCTCCCTGGCATGCTCTCAATCAACTTCTGGACCAAATCTTGACTGACAGCACTCCATTCTTCCATAATCAATGCTTGCATTTTGGCACAATTTGTTGGTTTTTGTTTGTCCACCCGTCTCACAAGTTCTCAATGGGATTAAGATCTGGGGAGTTTCCAGGCCATGGACCCAAAATCTCTATGTTTTGTTCCCTGAGCCATTTAGTTATCACCTTTGCTTTATGGCAAGGTGCTCCATCATGCTGGAAAAGGCATTGTTGGGCGCCAAACTGCTCTTGGACGGTTGGGAGAAGTTGCTCTTGGAGGACATTCTGGTACCATTCTTTATTCATGGCTGTGTTTTTAGGCAAGACTGTGAGTGAGCCGATTCCCTTGGCTGAGAAGCAACCCCACACATGAATGGCTTCAGGATGCTTTACAGTTGGCATGAGACAAGACTGGTGGTAGCGCTCACCTCTTCTTCTCCGAATAAGCTGTTTTCCAGATGTCCCAAACAATCGAAAAGGGGATTCATCAGAGAAAATGACTTTACCCCAGTCCTCAGCAGTCCACTCCCTGTACATTTCCCCCAGTCCTCAGCAGTCCACTCCCTGTACCTTTTGCAGAATATCAGTCGGTCCCTGATGTTTTTTCTGGAGAGAAGTGGCTTCTTTGCTGCCCTCCTTGAAACCAGGCCTTCCTCAAAGAGTCTCCGCCTCACAGTGCGTGCAGAAGCACTCACACCAGCCTGCTGCCATTCCTGAGCAAGCTCGGCACTGCTGGTAGTCCAATCCCGCAGGTGAAACAGTTTTAAGATACGGTCCTGGCGCTTGCTGGTCTTTCTTGGGCGCCCTGGAGCCTTTTTGACAACAATGGAAGTTCTCTCCTTGAAGTTCTTGATGATGCGATAGATTGTTGACTGTGGTGCAATCTTTCTAGCTGCGATACTCTTCCCTGTTAGGCCATTATTGTGCAGTGCAATGATGGCTGCACGTGTTTCTTTAGAGATAACCATGGTTAACTGAAGAGAAACAATGATACCAAGCACCAGCCTCCTTTTAAAGTGTCCAGTGGTGTCATTCTTACTTAATCATGACTGATTGATCACCAGCCCTGTCCTCATCAACACCCATACCTGTGCTAATGGAACAATCACTAAAACGATGTTAGCTGCTCCTTTTAAGGCAGGACTGCAATGATGTTGAAATGTGTTTTGGGGGTTAAAGTTCATTTTCTAGGCAAATATTGACTTAGCAAGTAATTGCTGTTAAGCTGATCACTCTTTATGACATTTTGGAGTATATGCAAATTGCCATTAGAAAAACTGAAGCAGTAGACTTTGTAACAATTAATATTTGTATCATTCTCAAAACGTTTGGCCACAACTTGTAGACAAAATGTGGTAAAAAGTTCTGCAGCACTGAAGAAAAGATGAAGGTCCAAAATATGGTACGGTGCAATGCAGGTGGATTATTTCAGCAAATTTCCAGGTATTTCCTCACTTCTTCCCCAGGTCCGTAATCAGTTGGTTTTCTAAGGAAGAAGTGAGGAAACACTTCGAAATGCGTTGTAATAAACCACCTGCATTGCACTATACCATATTTTGGACCTCCATCTTTTCTTCAGCGGTGCAGAATTTTTTCCACAGTTTTGATACAAGGAACAAGTTAACGAGCATCGCCATACTTTTACAAATTGAGTCCAAAGTTTCATGTTTTGCACTCTTTTTGCCTAATATTGGCAGCCCATCTGAATCTCATTTTTCTAGGGGTTCAGGCGGAAGACCTCAATATTGTTGGCCCAGATATGGTCTGAACCTGACCGGACATTAAAGCAGAGGAAACACTTATATTACTGTTGTCAAGCAACTTCAAATTAGGATTTATCTAGTTAAAGCAACCTGGAGTAAAAGCACAGTCTAATCTTCCTATCATTCATACATTTAATCTTCAACACTTAGCCATAAGACCCATCACAAACTACATCTATATCTATGTGCCATTAATAAATCCACAGTAAACTATAAATTACCCTTCAACCATTGTAAAATAATTATTGAAAACTCTCTATAACTAAATAGTTAAAGATACAATAGTACAATTATGAAACAAAAACAAATGCCAAAAACTCTTTAAAAACACCCCAGTAAAAACCCATAAAGGGCAATGCGGTCATAATAAGGGGTCCTTCAATACCATATCAAAATTTATGTTAAAATCATATAAGTTAACACAGAGTATATTAGTCACAAGGTTATTAGCGTCATCATTAATCATACATGAACAACTATAACAACTATAGTCAACCACAGATTCAAATGAATTAAATTTTAAATAAAATGCCCACCACACACTATATGAGTGCAGCACATGACAAACGTTGCCCCAGAACCCTGACGCGCGTTTCGCATTTTGTTTTTTCAGAGGATAACATTATGATCAAACAATGCAGAGGCATTCATAATTCCAAGCAGAGAAAATTGTAAACAAATCAATTTATCAGCCAAAAACTACTAAATTACTATATATATATAAATTTCATGTACGCTTAGAATTTCATTCATAAAGACGGATGTGTATGAGAAGTTTGTCAGGAGGAGCTGTCAGCCAACCAATGATTTGACCCAGCAGCTATTGAATGTGCATAGCCCTATGAAAGAGGGCATATCCCGTTCCTCTACAACCAAGAGCCTTTCTAGATAACATCAGCCATGAAGACCCTTAGTGCCTGTTGTACTATATATTGCTCCTTTCTCAATATCGTAAGTCCACTTCTGTTATTTCAGGAGATTGTCTGAGTAAGGCTGAAGGCACACTGGCGTGAGACTCACGCGAGAGCAATGAGAGAAAAACTCGGACCAGTGTTGCCCTATCAGTCGGACCAGTGTTACCCTATCAGTCCCCCACACTAAACTCACATTGCGAGTCAGAAGCTACTGCAGTCGCATCATGCTGCTACTTCTAACGTGCAAGCGGGCAATGCAAGTCTATGGGTGCGAAAAAATCTTGCACCCATACAGCACACGGTGTGATATTTGCACACGTGTGCTTTTAGAATCACTTCAAACTCTGCGGCTGTCAAAGCCGTGGGGTTTGAATTTGCCGGGTTGCCGATACAGTTAAAAATCATCTTTCACCGCTATGACAGGAGCGGTGCAAGATGATTGGTAAAAACAGAATAGAACTGTAATTTTTCAAATCCTGGGGTTGCGCTGGCTATCAACCCCATCTGCAGTCTCTGTGCGGTATTTCAGCACAGAGACTGCAGATTCGGCTTCTAACCCGGTTTTTGAAGGGTTAATACGATATTGGTGTGGTGACAATGTGGCACCCCAGGGTTCATGTGCCACAGTAACACTACAAAGGGTTAACTCTCCACACAACCCATAACACTACACTAGTGCCTCCAGGCCAGAAGGGGGAGCTAAAGCTGCTTCCCTATATATCCTGGTGTGGATAGGAAGTGAGAGTTAGTTCAGTGCGGGGCAGCACTGAGGACGAAAGGATCTGGGTGTAAAATGGCTGCGTTAGGCCCAACCTACGGGCCAACCCACTGTCGACTTCCAGGCCAGCCAAGGTCTGAGGAAAGGAGTAGGAGAAACTGAGGAGCACACCTGGGAGACCGAGTTACCCTAAACTAGCCCCTGAGGAGTGGAAAGACCGGATACCGGTCTTCACTACATATCTTCAATGTACCACAGCAAAGCAACACAGTGGGGTCAGGAACACGGGACAAGACTCAAGTTGCCTAGCAAGCTGGTACCCGTGAGGGGAGAAAGGGCCAGCAGCTTAGCTAAAGCGGCAGCAGGGCCACACACACAGCGCAAGAATATGGAGCCAAGGATCTGGTCAGGGTGGGAGCAACCAGGCCCCTGTACAGACTCCGTGGACAGTACTCAGCTGAATACCATCTGCTTCAGTAAAGACTTGGAAAACTACAAAACTGTGAGTCTGTGTAATCCTTGCAAACCCTGTTCTCCCTCACAACTCCCTCACAAACTGACATCATCACTACTGCCCCGGTGACCAGGCTCTGCCCATGGAGAGTCGTCACATCACAGGCTGACATCCATCATCCCCGGAGGTTCTGCAGCAGCGGTGGTCATCCTGACCATATACCATGGGTGGCGTCACAACTCTATCCCTGTAAATACCCCCCTTTACTTGTGGGCTCGAGACACGGTCCGGACCAAGGACCGCCTTGATAACCCCCGTGATACCCCGGTCCGGTACCAAGTACCCTGCCCCAGTACACTGCTCCAGTGGGCTCTACAACAGCAAGTGTCGAGGGAGTGTCTACACTCCCAGGACACATGGTGTCATCACACCCTGGCACTGCAGGGGTTAATTAACTGTTAACAGCACAGCCGGCAATTGTCGGCTTTATAAATGACTGCGGGGGTAAAGTACACAATTTACGTACAGTACCAGCAGGGCAGGCTCCTATAATGAGGAGCTGTCCTTGGCACTGTACATAAATTGCGTACCAGCCACTGTGTTAATGTTATATGAGGAGCTGTCCCTGCTGCCGTAATCCTGAAATCGCAGCACAGGGGACAGCACCCTGGTGCTGAAGTTTAGCAGTCCTCACTGCTAAACTCCAGCAGCCGGCATCCAGTTCCCGGATCCGGTACCATGGGCCCCCATGTTACGGGTTGCCGGTTCGCTCCGGACCCGCTGTCCCCTGTGCTGTGATTTCAGGACCACAGCAGCAGGGACACTACTCATATAACATTAAACAGCGGCTGGTATGCAATTTACGTACAGTACCAAAGACAGCTCCTTAATATAGGAGCCTGCCCTGCTGGTACTGTATGTAAATTGCGTACTTTACCCCCGCAGTCATTTTAAGCGAATAATAACAAGACTTAGCTGAAAAAACAAAGAAACATGTCAATATGCTAAAAAAACTAAGTTAAGCAATCATAAAATTGTATACCTTACACAGAGAGTATTTATAAAAGTAGATGATGCAACTGTAATTAGGATTACGTCATCGGAGCTGAGTTATCGTTTTTTGATTGGTCACCCTAAAATGACAGAATACTAAAGGCTCAATAGACTAAATAGATCTGTAATAGACTAACTACAAACAATCCAATAATGATGGTGAAATAATAAACACACAATAGGCATCATAAGTAATTACAACCTCCTGGAACATTAGAGCCAACTGTAAAATTAAGGCTGGGTTCACATTTGCGGACCCCTCCGCAGCGTTCTGCGGAGGGGTCCGCAATGTGACCGCAGCAGCCGCGAGCTCCTATCTTTATAATGGGAGCGCACGGTGCTGCGCTTGACAGCGCAGGACCATGCGCACCCATTCACTCCCATATGTGATCTGTGCGCAGGCGGATGCCTGCGCACAGATCACACAGTCTCGTCCGCACCAGGGATGCGACATGTTGCGTCCCTGGTGCGGGCGGGAGTGTGTGATTTGTGTGCAGGCATCCGCCTGTGCACAGATCACATATGGGAGTGAATGGGTGCGCACGGTCCTGCGCTGTCAAGCGCAGCACCGTGCGTCCCCATTCTAAACATAGGGGCTTGCTATGGCTGCGCACACATGGCGATTCCCCTCCGCAGAACGCTGCGGAGGGGAACGCCAGTGTGAAGGCAGCCTAAGCACTTTAACAACTGCAGGACTCATAGCTTCTAAGTATTGGAATTTTATCCTTTAGGGTACCTTTACACGCCACTACAACATGGTAGAAAACAACCGGGTGCTTCACGTGCACGAGCACGCACGAACGGTTACAAACGGTACCCGCACCGCCTTTACATGCCGCTATAAGGTGCTTTACAGAAGGTTGAATCTATCTCTGGATCCACCGCCGGGTGCCTAAAGTTACCTTCTGAAAAGCACCTTCCCTCATTTACACGCCACTACAGAGGAGAATATGGGGGGACCTGGTGCAGCAGGAACAACACATAGGCGTGCCACAATTGTGGATTATGAGACGTCCGTACGCTGATAGGACAAAGCAATAACATCATGATTGGCCAGCCAGCGCAGGAGGCTGACTAATACATGACGCTCGAGCAATTGTGTAGTGTGACTGGTCAGCTCCTTAAATATGCCGCCCTATGCAGCGTCTACCAATCGTAACGCAGGAGCTTCCTCCAATGATCGCTGAAGGGGGGTGGTTTCCCGGAGCCTGTGTCACGCCCCAGGTAGATAGCATGGTGTCGAAACAACCCTCTTGTTCCTTATTTACACGCCGCTACAGGCCGCTACCATCGGGTTGAAATCAACCTGTTTTAGAGCGCTGCTCAGAAACAGGTGCCACAAGTGACGGGTGGAAACAACCGTCTTTACACGCCGCTACCTCAAGTTGATTTGGCGGTGCAAGATACATTTCTCTCATCTACCCGGTTGTTTCCACCATGTTGTAGCGGCGTGTAAAGGTACCCTTAAGGGTTACACAGATACACTGTGGCCATTACTCTGGGTACGAAATAGATTAAGGTCATATAATTAAGGAACCCCTCTATTATCTCAAAATACAGTATTAGAAAATTGGGTTTTTAAAGCATGGGGCCATGTAAACGATGATGGGGATCATATATACTAGGACTTGGACCATGTACACCAGAATGGGGATCATATATACAAGGATGGTGCCCATGTAAACCAGAATGGGGATCATATATACAAAGATGGGGCCAATGTAAACCAGGATGGGGATCATATATACAAGAATGGGCCTATGTAAACCAGGATGGTATCATATATACCAGCATTTGGACCATGTAAAAAAAGATGGGGATCATATATACAAGTAAGGGGGCCCATGTATACCAGGATTGGGACATATAAGAATGGGATCCATGTAAACCAGGATGGGGGCATATATACAAAGAAGGGGCCCATGTAAACATGTATGGGGATCATGCATGCAAAGATGGGGACCATGCAAAGCAGGATGGAGATCATATATAGAAGGCTGAGCCCATACATTGCATCATGGAAACTATATGGACCATTTATAGCAGGATGGGCCCATGTATACCAGGATGGCCACATACAGTTGTGCTCAAAAGTTTACATACCCCGGCAGATTTTTTTGCTTTCTTGGCCTTTTTTCAGAGAATATGAATGATAACACAAAACTTTTTTTCCACTCATGGTTAGTGGTTGGGTGAAGCCATTTATTGTCAAACTACTGTGTTTTTTCTTTTTAAATCATAATGACAACCAATAAAATCCAAATGACCATGATCAAAAGTTTACATACACTGGTGATTTTGACCTGATAACATGCACAGAAGTTGACACAAATGGGTTTGAATGGCTAATAAAGGTAAAATCCTGACCTGTTTGCTTGTAATCAGTGTGTGCATAAAAGCTCAGTGAGTTTCTGGGATCCAGACAGACTCTTGCATCTTTTATCCAGCTACTGACATGTCTGGATTTTGAGTTAAGGGGAAAGCAAAAAAAATTGTCAACTGATCTATGGGAAAAGATAGCTGAACAGTATAAAACAGGAAAGGAATGCCGAAAGATATCCAAGGAATTGATAATGCCAGTCAGCAGTTTTTAAACTGTGATTAACAAATGGAAAATCAGGGATCTGTAAAAACCAAACCACGATCAGGTAGATCAACAAATACTTTGGCCACAACTGCCAGGAAAATTGTTCAAGATGGAAAGAAAAACCCACAAATAACATCCGCTGAAATACAGGACTCACTGAAAACTAGCGGTGTGGCTATTTCAAGATGCACAATAAGGAGGCACTTGAATAAAAATTGTCTGCATGGTCAACTCACCAGAAACAATTCATTGCTACGCGAATGCCACAAAGTATCTCGCCTACAATACGCCAAACATCACAGAGACAAGACTCCAAACGTCTGGAACAAGGTAATTTGGAGTGATGAGAACAAAATCGAACTTTTGACCACAACCATAAACGTTACATTTGGAGAGGTGTCAACAAGGCCTCTGATGAAAGGAACACCATTCCTACTGTAAAGCATGGAGGTGGATCGCTGATGATGTGAGGATGTGTGAGCTACAAAGGCACAGGAAACCTGGTCAAAGTTGAAGGAAAGATGAATACAGAACATTATCAGCAAATGCTGGAGGCAAATTTGCAATCATCAGCCCCTGAAGCTGCGAAGGGCCGTACTTGGACGTTCCAACATGACAACGGTCCAAAAGGCCAAGTCGACCTGTCATTGGCTACAGCAGAACAAAGTGAAGGTTCTGGAGTTGCCATCTCAGTCTCCTGACCTCAACATCATTGAGCCTCTCTGGGGAGAACTCAAGCGCGCAGTTCATGCAAGAAAGCCCAGAAATTTCCAGGAACTGGAGGCTTTTGGCTAAGAAGAATGAGCAGCTTTACCATCTGAGGAAATACAGAGCCTCATCCACAACTACCACAAAAGACTTCAAGCTGTCATTGATGTTAGAGGAGGCAATACACGGTATTAAGAACAGGGGTAAGTGAACTGTTTGATCAGGGTCATTTGGATGTTTTTGGTTGTCATTATGACTTAAAAAGAGAAAACACAGTAGTTTGACAATAAATGGCTTCACCCAACCACTAACTATGAGTGGAAAAAAAGTTTTTGTGTTATCATTCATATTCTCTGAAAAAAGGAAAAGAAACTAAAAAATCTGCCGGGGTATGTGAACTTTTGAGCACAACTGTATATACCAGGATGGACCCATATAAAAGGACTGGAGACCTATATACCATGAAGGGGGAAATTAATACATAATAAAGGGGGAGAATTTAAAGGGGGCAATTTGTAAGTCTTTATAGGATTTAGAAAGCTACACGGGGACCGTATATCCAACCAACAGGGGGGTTTGCAGAGAGAGTGGGCCAGGTCCAAATCTCGCACCAGGGCCCATTGGACTCTAGTTATGCCACTGGCCATGACCTCTCCTGTGACTTTATCTACCATACTACTGGCGGCTTCCTTGCTCATCTGTTCTTTAGTCTTGAGTCATAAAGTGCTAAGTCTATATCCATATATCGTATTTCATCCTGCAATCCATCATCAGCTTGTTAGCTGTGCATTAAGAAGTTATTGTCAATTATATATTTTTTTTATTTAAATTCTTATAAATCAATAGCAAATGGGAAAATAACAACCTTTCTTTAACATCTTAGGAGACAAAATTGCTTCTTTTTCCTTTTGGACTGATCTTTCACATTCATGTCTGGGGTAAAAATCTGTATTCAGTGAAGACTTTCCCATCACTGTGATAGGAGATGGCAGTCGGTGCTCATAACGTTCTATGGAGAGAAGAGGAGAAAGAAGAGGCGGACTCAGACATTCTGCTGCACATTTTTTTAAACTACATACACTTTAAGGACTCTGGGTTTTATTTTGGAATATGTTCCATTATTACTAATATCTGAAGAGTTTAGGGATATATATTGTAAGCATTATATACTTCTTAGGAAAGGTTTCCGTTACTATTAATGTTATATCCCATGAATGGGAATACTTCACTGAGTGTTTTCTGTGCCATGTATTGCATTTTCTCTGTTGCTAGGTAGAAGTCCTGCCTTTGGTAGTTTGTCTCTTTCTTCTTCCTGTAGCCTGTGATGTTAACTTTGCTCCTCCCCTCTTCCCACTTGTAGTTCTACTTTAGCCATCTTGGATATACATGTTATACTGCTCTCTCCAGAATCACTCTTTCTACCTACTGCATTGTACTGATACAAGATTTCAGCGAAAATCATCTCCATTTCTCCTGGACTCTCATTACAAGTCAGTGTGATTGAGTTGGATCTATCTGGGGATGCTTTCATCTTAGTACCAAAGTCAATAAGAATATCAGAGATATTGATACTTCAGGCACTGCACTGCACTGAACAGCCAGAATAATTAAACTATTCCTGTCCTTTATATTGTCAAATTAGCACGGAATATTGACATTTTTCAGCTTTCTACATTACAACTTAGCAGTTCTCAGGTCTATGCCCTGAATACCCCTCATTAATATGGATTTCAAGGGGTTGAAACCCTTTGCTGCCTCTCAGTATTTCTAAGAACAGTGAGGACTTTTGAGGGTCATTACTTCTAGACTTGTCCAATGGTTACTGTATGTAATCGGCTAAGTACAAAGACCTGCAGGGTTTCTGATCTCTACGCTTGCAACTCTGATATATCCAAGGGATATCCATTCTCGCTGGGTTTTTACTTCAAAGAATCATACTAACCCTAAGCATAGACGAGAAGCTTTTCTTTGGCATTTTGTATTAACATCTTTGTAAATCTTAACTCTATATTGCTTCCATATTTTATTTCTATTTAATACCTATGGGAAATAAAAGAAAAGTGGAAAATATCTGTCCTCCTGAAATTTTACTTTTCCTTTATTTGGCTTGTGTCAGTGCTCCCACTGGAAAGCATTAGGTGGTCTGAGCAGAATTTATGAGCAGTGTTAGACTGGGAAATCATTCTGAGGTCTACCCTCCATCTAGAGAAAACAAGTGCACATCTAGTATTAAAGGGAATCTTTTTGCTATGTAATTTGAGAACAGCAAAATGTAGGGGAAGAGACCCTGATTCCTGCGATGTGTCACTTACTAAGCTGTATGCTGCTGCTTCAATACAATCAGTGATTTATCAGTGGGAGATTATCACTGGAGGACTAGATGTCTTGTTCCTTCTGGTCCAACCACACCACCAGCAATGATCAGCATTTTTCTGCCAATATACAATACACACATAAAGCTGCCAATCAGTGGTGTGGGCAGAGCTAATCATAGCTCAGCATCCAAGCTCTGCTAGACTGCAGCAGAGAAAACCGTGATTCTATCACAACTGCTGCACCCAGTATACTAAGTGACACATCTCTAGAATCAGGGTCTCTGACCCTACATCATGCTGCTGTCAGATTACATAGCAAAAAACTTTTAATTGCATCATACTATTTAGTATTATCTTTGTACATATAGGCCAGGTCACAATAAGGCCTATTGTGCGATTTGTATATCACTCTTTTTACATTTGAACAATGATTTCCTCTATCGAACCTCTCCATACTTCTCAGCCTTTCTTCCAATTATAGCTCTGCCCTATCCCCCGATCTAGATGTAACGGAAAAAAATATAATTCTTATAAAGGATACTATTCCTAATTGTAACTAGAGACACATTGGTGCATACCGTATTTATCGATATCATCTTCTTTAAATGCATAAAGGCCTGGATTTATTAACGGGTTTTCCACTACTTGGACAACCCCTTCTCCACTGCTATTTTTCCCAGTATAAATTAATTACTGCCTATACTGAACTTGGGTGCAGGCACAGTTTCTGCAATGTTGGCGCCTGGTCTCCTGGGGATTGTGTGACGCTGTTATGTCACATGGTTACTGCATCCAATCAGCGACTGTTTCAATTTAATTTCATGGGCATAATTGATCTTTGGGGAAAGTCAGAGAGAAGCAGCAGCTTTGGCTTCTTCTAGATGTCAGTTTCATCTGAACGAGGTGACAGTGAAGCGGTCAGTGACTGGCTGTAGGACTCATGTAGCATTGAAGCGTCACACAAGCCTCAGGAGACCAGACACCAACAACGCAGGAACAGGACCTGCGCAATAGGTCAGTTTAAGCTGTAATTTTATACAAGGAAATATAGCAACTCAGAAGGGGGATTTCTTGAGTAGTGGACAACCCTTTAAGAATGACATTTCATGTGTTTATCTTAAAGAACCACTTCCATTAACTATTTATTCCCCAAAATATGTGTATCTGTATGTAGTGTAGTGTCAGTGTGTTAATATTGTCACCTCCTACCATCTTCTCGGGTATCCAGCACCATTCTGGTCCTCTTTTGAGTGACATCATCACTCTTAGGACTCTCCAGATCACGCTGTGCTCTGTGCGGCCCGGAAGTGGCTTTCACAATGTAATATTATGGAGCAACAGAGCAAGACTCCGTAAACTTACATTGCAAAAGAGACTTTCGGCTCACACATAAAGCGCAGTATGCGCCAGAGAGTCTGAATTGCCGTCACGTAGCTCAGAGGAAGATCAGGGGATTGGAATGGAGCAAGACACCGGTAAAGACGGAAGATTGTTGAGGATGAACACATTCACTTTACAGTACTTACACTTATAAATACATTAAGGAGAAAAAAGTTCAAGAGTACTTATTTAGAGGGGTGGTCCAATTCTAAATTCATTTTCATCTAAATCCCGATTTATTTATTACCCTAATCTAAACATATTTCTAATATGGTTGCATTAAAAATGTCCTAATCTTCCCTCACTACATTATCAAGCGTCTTTTGATATTTTTCCTTTCTTCCACTTTGATGACTCTTCATATGAGAATTAAAGTGCATGCTGAGATACTCAAACAAAATCTCATCAGGGTGGCAGAGGCTGTGGCAGTGACCGATCAGTGAAATGAAGCTTCATCAGTGATGCTCATTTCAGGGGCTGATCTGGACCCTGTGCGCTGTCATTGTGTGATGTGCACAGTGACAGCACACTATCTTGCTGGCTTAGTCTACTTTCACACTACTGGTTTTCTGCAATCTTGCAGAAATCACTTTTTGCAACCAAAACAGGAATCAAAACGGATCCTGTTTTTCCCTGTTTTTATATTAGTGTCCGGTAGCATCCTTTTGCATCAGGTTTGTACCAGATCCTGTTTTTTGACTAGTCAAAAGACGTTGCATGCAACATTTTTGTAGTAGTTTAAAAAACACATGCAATCGGATCTAGTATCGATTATAAAGCAAGTCAATGTATGCCGGATCCAATTTTACAAGCTAATGCTGGATCTGGTAAAAATGTATCCTGTAAGCCTACTGAGTAGTGATGGGCAAACTTGCTGTTTTTCCTGGTGTTCGTGACCAGGGTTGCTGTGTTGTAGCAATTTAATAGTTACTCAGAGTAATCATACTTACCGTGTCCGCGTTATCCTTTGCAGCTGTGCAGCGGTGCTGAGACACTTCCGGGCTTTCGAGGTGAAGAGTCATGGGACTGACTCCAATAGCCAATCACATATTGCAAGACGATAAGGGGCAGCCTGGAAGTGACGCTGCATCGCGTCACACCAGGAAGAGGGAACTTGGACCCAGTAATTATAAGAAGAGTATTATCAGTCCATTAAAAATCCAGTATTCTAACACACTGTGAATGCTTGTAGAAAACTACTAGTGTGAAGGAGGCCTTAGATCAGTAACACTGGTAACACAGCAGTGCGCATTGATTGCCAGAATATGTGGTTGTGTTTAGAGCCCAGTGCCATCACTGCAAGTGATATCACATACAAGGGTGGTGCTAGTCTGATGACGCTTTGTTTCAGGGAGGGGGCAGAGGATGCAGTAGTCACAGCAGCCTCTGCCACCTGATGACGCTTTGTTTCAGGGAGGGGGCAGAGGATGCAGCAGTCACAGCAGCCTCTGCCACCTGATGACGCTTTGTTTCAGGGAGGGGGCAGAGGATGCAACAGTCACAGCAGCCTCTGCCACCTGATGACGCTTTGTTTCAGGGAGGGGGCAGAGGATGCAGCAGTCACAGCAGCCTCTGCCACCTGATGACGCTTTGTTTCAGGGAGGGGGCAGAGGATGCAGCAGTCACAGCAGCCTCTGCAACCTGATGACGCTTTGTTTCAGGGAGGGGGTGTGCTAGTCTGATGACGCTTTGTTTCAGGGAGGGGACAGAGGATGCAGTAGTCACAGCAGCCTCTGCCACCTGATGACGCTTTGTTTCAGGGAGGGGGCAGAGGATGCAGCAGTGACAGCAGCCTCTGCAACCTGATGACGCTTTGTTTCAGGGAGGGGGCAGAGGATGCAGCAGTCACAGCAGCCTCTGCAACCTGATGACGCTTTGTTTCTGGGGGGGGCAGAGGATGCAGCAGTCACAGCGTTTTGCTTGAGTATCCCAGCATGCACTAGGATTCTCAAACAAAGTGTCATCAGAGTGGAAAAAAGGAAAATATATCAAGAGAACTTTGATAGAGTATTGATGGAAGGATAGGACATTTTTAATGCAGTCATATTAGAAATTTGTTTAGATTTGGGCCATAAATAGATAAGGATTCATATAAAAATGTCTTCAGCCTTCGGACCGCTCCTCTAATGAAGGGCGTGCAGGAATAAGATACGCCCAATCAATTAGCGCATCCATCGAGTAAGGATGATCACCACATATGATGAATTTGTTGATCGGTGCTGCCCAAAACTGGTGTGAAAATAGCAAAAAGCGCAACAATTCTTCAACTTTGTTATGCAAGAAAATGTCTGCAACATTTGGAGGGCTTTTACAGAAATTCTAGTGACTTTAGCATGATCAATACTTACTCAGCATCAGATGGCCGTCACTCTCCTGTGCACATTATAGGGAATCCAGATATGTGTTGAGTGAACAGCATTTAGAATTAGCTGCTTACAACCTTTATGATACTCTACGATCATATAAAAGAGAAGTTTTTTATTTTCCCTAGAAGTGACTTTGCAGACACAGACGATGTAATCGCTGGAGCTCGGCGGCGGACATCATTCCTCAAGGTCTGTGTTCACCTTTGTTGTTTCAGGGCATCAGTTATGACAAATATTTAATAACTCGATTTTCAGGATCACAATGTCCTCTTCATCTTATTGTAGTGGAGCAGAACACCCTGCTGTGCTTACAGTGACATTAGACATAAAAGAGAATTACGGTATATGCATCATGTAGTATACAATATTATACTAGACAAATTAGATAATTAACAATTTGTTTTGTATGTATATGTAAATTTATGTGTTTGGTGCTAAAACTAATTTTTGCAATTAAAATATATTTTTAAAATATGGCCTTTTTGTACCTTGTACAGTCTCTACTGCTGGCTGCAGAATGAGTTAACTGGGAATCCCTCAGTGAGTTCATTTATATTGGGGATTTATAACTCATTACTCTTTCGGAACACTTCGAAGATGATTCATAGTCCCAGGCCACAATGAAACCAAGAGCCGGAAAAAGCCGAAAGCAAAGATTATTTTTAGCCCCAAATACCGTATATACTCGTGTATAAGCCGACCCGTGTATAAGCCGACCCCCCTACTTTTGCCCCCAAAACCTGGAAAATCTATTCACTCGTGTATAAGCCGAGGGTGGACCCTAGCACAAGTATACAGCCCCCAGCAGTGTGGTATACAGCGGTCCCAGAGGTATATACAGCAGCCCCAGTGGTAGTATACACGCAGCCCCAGTGGTATATACAGCCCCAGTGGTAGTATACACACAGCCCCAGTAGTATATACAGCCCCAGTGGTATATACAGCCCCAGTGGTAGTATAGACGCAGCCCTAGTAGTATATACAGCCCCAGTGGTAGTATAGACGCAGCCCTAGTAGTATATACAGCCCCAGTGGTATATACAGCCCCAGTGGTAGTATACAGGGCCCCAGCAGTAAAAAAAAGCCCCAGTGGTAGTATACAGGCAGCCCCAGTAGTATATACAGCCCCAGTGGTATATACAGCCCCAGTGGTAGTATAGACGCAGCCCTAGTAGTATATACAGCCCCAGTGGTATATACAGCCCCAGTGGTAGTATACAGGGACCCAGCAGTATATACAGCCCCAGTGGTATATACAGCCCCAGTGGTAGTATATACAGCCCCAGTGGTATATACAGCCCCAGTGGTAGTATACAGGGCCCCAGCAGTATATACAGCCCCAGTGGTAGTATATACAGCCCCAGTGGTAGTATATACAGCCCCAGTGGTAGTATACAGGGCCCCAGAGGTATATACAGCCCCAGTGGTAGTATATAGCAGCCCCAGTGGTAGTGTATAGCAGCCCCAGCGGTAGTATACAGCATCCCCAGTAATGCAGGGCCCCCCAGCCTTGCTCCGGTCACCTGTAAAGCAAAATATACTTATCACTGTCCCACTGTCCGCGCCCGCTCGCCGCTGCTGTCCGCGATCCTCCATCTTCATGCGTCTTCTTCCTGTTTCCTGTGTTCGTCGCTGGCAATGACGTCATTACCAGCGACGAACACAGGAAACAGGAAGAAGACGCATGAAGATGGAGGATCGCGGACGGCAGCGGCGAGCGGGCGCGGACAGTGGGACAGTGATAAGTATATTTTGCTTTACAGGTGACCGGAGCAAGGCTGGGGGGGCCCTGCATTACTGGGGATGCGGGGCTGCTGTATACCGCTGTATACCGTCACTGACTCGCGTATAAGCCGAGGGGGGTACTTTTCAGCCCAATTTTTGGGCTGAAATACTCGGCTTATACGCGAGTATATACGGTACATGAATTTAAGTTTAAAAAAAAATACCTTTAATTAAATTGGAAAAAAATTGAACCAGAGGCTAAAATTATTTTAATAAAAACCTTTATGAGCAATGGAAAATCTTACAGGAGAAAAAGTACCTTTATTAAATATTCTACATTATTCAGTATGCCGTAGAGCAAACGCAACACATGAAGCTCTGAAATCGGCCTCTCCAAGATAATTTGTCCTTTATAGTAGCAGAACCTTCTTAGTTGGGATTAGACTTTTGGGCTTGGTGCAACTGCTACCTGTTCGTCCCTTATATCTATGTCCTTAGTTTCTATTTTTTTGGTGATTACATAAAATGAGATTCCTATGACATTTTCTTAATTGCAGTAGGTGAACGGGATTAAACAGAGCTCAACAGCTGGAGAACTGCTAGATCTGCCACAGATAAAACAGTGATTTTACCAAAATGACAGCAAGCAGCCCAGTAAGTGACACATCGATGGAATCAGGGTCTCTACCCCTACATCATATTACTGTTAACACAACACGGATGCAACAGCATAGACAATGAGAAAGTCAAATATATAGTTGTTAGTTTGCTAACACAATAGAAAAGGGAGGTCTTCGGCACAATATCGGAGGATAGTGCAAGTAGTAAAACTAGAGCAAATGTTGTTACAAGAAAAATATAGTAATTCGGATGAAGAGTATTAACACAATACTATTTAAACATTATCATTCCATTACTGTTATCGACAGTGAGGGTCTTAGTCCTAACATGCCAACCCAAATAGCGTCACTGTCACTATTGTGCCCAACACTGTCCTCACTCTGTAGGCAAGGCAAAATGTCACACAGACCCTTAAGGGGGTTGACATTTCTTCACTCTAGGTTGCAAGCTCCATATTGGTGTGTTAATTGGTACACTCGTCATTCTGGCCACCTTCATTCCCTGAAGCGCTGACCCAATCCCCACTTCGTAACGTACGTCCACACTGCAAGTGACGGCTCAAACAAACATCCCTCCACTGTGGCCTAGTCGGCTCTCTCAGGTCTGACTCTGCTTACTCAGCTCAACTCTCCGAGCTCTGGCCTATTTTAATGATTCTTTTATTAGGGCCGGATCTTGTCATAGTGGCTACAAGCCAACTCCGCTGCTCAGACGACTGTCCTGCTACAGGTCCAGGTGCTGACACCACCCCCCTTCACGGCTTTCCTGAGTCTTTCATAATTATTCACTGCGCCATAGCTGTCACCTGACCCGGCATCTCCTTCTATCTCTTCTCTGAAGGAAACGTGCACTTTACCCTTGAGTTCCCTCTAAAAGCAATTCTTTCTGCTCCCTGTCTCTCCGATGTCTTTGACCAGCTGATGATGGTGTTTGCTTTAGCTACTCTGTTAGGCATTAGCTGTGTGTGTCTTCTCATTTGTCTATCCTCTTAAGGTACCGTTACACAGGGAGATGTGGCAGCGATGCCGGAAGCGATGCCGAGGGTGTGCGCTAGCTTCCGACATCGCTGCCGTACCTGTCATACAGACAGATGTTGCCTGTGTCGCCGCGGCGATGTTGCTGCAGCGATCGCTCGCTGGGCTGCGAACAACCCAGAGAGTGATACGCTGCAATGTTGCGAATAGGCGGCATCGCTGGCAACATCGCTACTGCGGTGTCACACTGCAAGATGCAGCCAAATCGCTTGGGGCGACATCGCCAGGTTTTTCAGCATGTTGGAAAACCTGGCAACTCGCAACCAGCGATTTATCACAATTGCATCGTGCTGTTACACAGCACAATGCACTTGTAATGTCGCCGCAACATCGCTGAACCCAGGATTTTTCAGCAATGTTGCGGGTGACATCGTGCCGTGTAACGGTACTTTACACTGCTCTCAGATCTGGTAGTAAAAACCCGTGTTTTGGTAGACTCCCTTTTCTTATAAAAAAAAAAAGTTGATAAGGACGGCTTTACACCACAGTTTTGCTGATCTGGGGATGTCCGATGTGAACTGGACAGCCCCGTCCCCGATTTCGGCCCCATAGTATTCCTATGGGGCCAGATGGCAGATATTTGCCATCTGGTTCCATATGTCCGGGAGGATCTGGGAGAATTCAGATTTTCTCCCGGACACAAAAACGCAGCTTGCAGTGTTTTTGAGTCTGGGGCAAAAATCAGCACAAATTGGATCCTCCCAGATCCGGCGCCCCTAACATGGGAGTCTATGTCGCCGGATCGCACCGTATCCGACATAATGTCGATCCGCCTCCCGGACGCTAGGTGCTGAGGCTTAGCGCCGGCCGGCACTGAACTTCAGCACCATGAAGAGCTCTCCGCTGAGATTTCAGGCTATCCGCTAGCCGCGATTTTGAAATTTCAGCAGGGACAGCTCGTGAAACCTGCGATCTGCTGATTCTGGCAGAAAACTGGACTGGAGGACATATTTGCCCTTCAGTTCTGTTCTATCTGGGGATGTCAGGTTCTCTCCGGTGCTTCCTACAAAACACTGGACAGAACCTGATACACCAAAACCGTGGTGTGAAGCCAGCCTAACACTCATCTGTGCAGAGTGGGCTCACAGTTATAAGTTTTGTTAAGCTACCCCACGGTTACTATCAACAATCTATGTGCTCACCTGCTTGACAGTTGAACGAAAGGTATCTCAATATTGGATACGGCATGGGCTGTTTAATTGCTGAAAAGCACCGTTCCAGCCAACTGCTGCAATGGGCATTTCAACTTCAGAGCAAAGCTGCAATACCAAGTGTGTGACAGGCACATACCGCAAGTGTAATGTAAAATAAGAAGTGGTTGAAGAGTTCGACGAGACCTCGTACAAACATCTGCTTGGTGGGAATGCCAAGAGTCAACCCCCCACTAATCTATTAAAGAGAGTCTGTCATCAGGGTTTTATGATACAAACTAATACCACCATCTACATTAAAGCGCTGCAAGGCTGATTACACCCATTCCATAATTTCAGAAATCTGGATTTATGTTTTAGAGAAATCTATTGTTGAATTGTTATTCAATCTCCTTTCAGTTGATGCAGGAAGTAGTAGAAAACCGTGAATAGATCTGCGCTGCTGTAGATAAAAAAAGCTCCATCCGTAGAATGTTAAACAACAGGATGGTTTATTACTATGCAATTCAAAGTGAAACCCCATTCTTCTTCAGGAAAAGCCACTAAATTTGGTGACTTTTCCAGAAGATGAAGTAGGGTGTTTAACTTCAAAACGCATAGTGATAAAGCACCCTGTTGTTTAACATTCTACTGATGGAATTTTTCATCTACAGCAGCGCAGATTTATCCTCCCATTTTTACCAGTTCCTTCATGCTTTCTTCAACTGTTTGCTTTGTGGATCTTGCAGCAGCTGTATATGCGCATCATACTGATTGTGTGTCACACAACTTCACAAGGTGAGTGACCAATTCTGACATTAAATCTCTAATATTTAGATAGGACCCTACAGAGTTAGTGTGTACTCAGAGCTACATATATTCTCCTTTTAGTGATTGTCCGGTCACTCTTCTCCCAGTGACCTGCCTCTCATGCCCGAGTTTGCAGATCAAGACAGGCAATGATCGTTCATCTCATTAGGTAATTCAGTAATGAAGACAGCAGTCTGTGTATGGCATGATCAGCAACCTATGAAGATCACCTCAGACACTGATGGTGGGGTTACACGTCCCGATATCGGGACGATATCGCATACAACGCCGCGGGAGCGCGCATTTCGGGAGCGCTTTTCCCGATATCGCATCGCCGGTTTACACGCTGCGATATCGGGAAACAACGTCCCTCCGATGTCTACGCCCACCAACCCAGGAACGACCAGTTAACATGGGAGTGAATGGGTGACGTGAGCGTAGACATCGGAGTTGGGCTGTCACACGCAGCGATGCTGGTACAACGGCCTTGCGATATCGGCGAGTTGAATAGCTTTGCTATTCAACTCCGATATCGTTTTGGCATCGTTCCAGCATCGCGTTGGATGCTAAAACAATACAACGCGCACCCGATATCGGCTCCAACTCGCGACCCACGTGACTTTTTGTCGGAGTTGGGTCGGAGTTGGACGCCGATATCGGGACGTGTAAACCCACCATGACAGTCTTCTTCACCGGGACCTTATATAAATTCCCACTCATCGTTATTGGCCCCCATGAAGTTTAAGTAAATAGTGTGGAATGTTTCCTGAACAATATGAATCAAGTAAAACAATTTTTTTTGTGTAGAGACTCGTGTTACATACAAAAGAGCAAATGATAAACAACAATTTATAGCAAAAAACAACAGGAGTCAAAAATTGAAAAACCTAAAGCTTGCTGTGCCACTAGTATTGCCACCCTTTACATTACATTAGTATGGAAACACATTTTGACTTGACTGTGGTGAATAACAAATAAGAATCACATGTATTAAATTATCGGTGCCCATGTGACACAAATTAGCCAATGAATGAATTCAGTGTTTTAAAAAGCCACATGTTAGGCCCTGTTCATTTGTCACAATGGTGAAAACAAAGGAGCTGTCTGAGGACATCTGAACTGCTATTATTAGCAAGCAATCACAAGACATACAAAGGGTATAAAGCCATCTCCAAAACCTTGGTATCCCAGTTTCAACTGTACACAATGTTATTAAGAAATTTGCCAACCATGGAACTGTCAAGAACTTCCACGGACATGGGGGAAAGAGGAAAATTGACAAGAGATGTCTTTGAAGGTTGGTGCGATTGGTGAAAAAAACATCACGTCAAACAGCCAAAGACCTGAAGGGTAGCTTGGAACAGCCTGGGGTCATGGTTCTAACAAGTATCATATCCCACACCAAGCAGAGCTTTATGGGCTAAAGCCAGAGAAAAACCATTGATGACGAAAAGACATAAAAAGGAATGACTTATCTTTGTCAAAGAGTACCTTGACAAATCATAATCCTTCTGGGAAAATGTTCTGTGGACAGATTAAACAAAAACAGACCTTTTTGGAACAGGACAGCAACAGTTTGTTTACAGATGGCACAATGAAGCTTATAAGGAAAAGTATACCCTACTAACAGTTAAGCATGGTGAAGGATCTATAATGCTGTGAGGTTGTATTGCTATGTCTGGTACTAGAGGCCTTAATCAAGAGATTTTAGAGCAAAATGTCCTGCCCAGTATAAGGAAACTTGGATTGAGCTGAATATCATGGATCCTCCAGCAAGACAAATGACCCTAAACGCACATCCAAAAGAACACAGGAATGGTTGAAAAAAAAAAATGGACCATTTTAAAATGGTCATCAATGAGTACTGATCTTAGGCTAACTTCACATTTGCGTTCCCCTCCGCAGTGTTCTGCGGAGGGACCCGCAATGTGACCGCAGCACCGCAAGCCCCTATCTTTAAAATGGGAGCGCACGGTGCTGCGCTTGTCTGCGCATGACCGTGCGCACCCATTCACTGCCACATGTGATCTGTGCACAGGCGAATGCCTGCGCACAAATCACCCAGTCTCGTCCGCACCACGAACGCATCCGCCTGCGCACAGATCTCATATGGCAGTGAATGGGTGCACACGGTCGTGTGCAGACAAGCGCAGCACCGTGCGCTCCCATTATAAAGATAGGGGCTTGCGGTGCTGCGGTCACATTGCGGATCCCCTCCGCAGAACGCTGCAGAGGGGAACGCAAATGTGAAGGCAATCTTAATCCCATTGAAAATCTTTTGGGTGAGCTGAAATCTGCCATTGGGAAAAAGAACCCTGCAAACATTCAAGAGCTTGAACAAACTGCAAAAAAAGTGAAAATGCCAGCTGAGAAGTGCAAGAAGCTTACAGATGGCTACAAGAGATGTTTGGAGGCTTCATCAATGCTAAAGAGTGTGCAGCCAAGTATTAACTCCTTCCCGAGCTATGACGTAGGAGGACGTCATGGGCCGGTAAGGGGTGTTTGATATGAGCTCACATCAAAGCCCCGACATCTCAGCTGATCTCATCAGCTGAGATGTCAGGGTAACAGCACCGATTGGATCCGGGATCCGATCGGCGCTGTTAACCCCCTGGATTTCGCTGTCAATCACTGACAGCGGGATCCAAGGCGGCCACGGCGGGGAACGCGCTGTTCCCCTCCTGCTCCGGAGAACCTGCGATACTAGACCCCGGATGCTGTCACAGAGCAGTTCCATGTTGTGGTTGGCAGGCGCTGCCAAACACAACAGGTCCGCGATTCTGGTAGATACAGATGAGCTGCAGCTCATCTGTATCTCCCAGAAGCGATCGGACCATGCAGCAACGTGCCTCTTAAAGAGGCAGTGTAAAAATAAGAATTAAAAAAATAAAGTTTTTAAAAACCTGTAAAAAAAAAAAAATATATATAAAAGTTCAAATCACCCTCCTTTTCCCCCAATCACAATAAAAGTATTAAAAGAAAAATAAATACACGTTTGGTATCGCCACGTTCAGAATCGCCCGATCTATCATCCTCTTAAATCCGTTAATGAGAGACGTAAACTCCGTAACAGAAAAAATGGTCCAAATGCCAAAATTCAGGTTTTTTTGGTCGCCGCAACATTGCTATAAAATGAAATAACGGGCGATCAAAACTGCGGATCCCCCCAAAAATTGTATCATTAGAAACATTAGCTCAAGACGCAAAAAATAAGCTGTCACACAGCCCCAGATCCCGAAAAATGAGGACGCTACAGGTCGCAGAACAGGGCGCAAAAAGTCCCAATTTTTACCAAATTTCAGAATTTTTTTTCACCACCTAGATACCAGTAAAGGTATACATGTTGGGTGTCTACGAACTCGTACTGACCCGAGGCATCACCCCGTCACGTTGGGTTTACCATATAGTGAACATGGCGACTAAAATACCCAAAAAACCAACGTGTTATTGCACTTTTTTTGCAATTTCCCTGTGCACTATATGGTAAAATAAATTATTGCATATGAAAGTACAACTTGTCCCGCAAAAAACAAGCCGTCATATGTCTATATTGACGGAAAAATAAAAAAACGTTATGGCTCTTGGAAGCAGGGGAGCAAAAAAAAAAATGAAACACAAAAAATTCCCGGGTCATGAAGGGGTTAATTAGGAGCCTTTATCACTGAACATGCTGTTTATTCTGTTTCTTCTTTGAAATGGCAACATGTAAGTTGACACACAATGTTTTATTGTTGTATTAATTTGGACCAATAACTAAAAAATTGAGGATACAACTTTGGTTCATTTCCATTAATTTCTGAAGATATTGTATAGTCTATAGAAAAAAAATGAATGGGTGCCAATAGTGGTGAGCAGCTCTGTATACTGCTCTGGGGAGAGATGCCGATTGCACTAGATCTCGGGCAAGAAAGGCAGGTGAAGGAAAGACTTGAGCAGTGAATCACTGAGAAGAGTCAGGCGGCAGGGAATAGGGAAGAGAAGAAGCACCGCGCCCATTGTACTTGTGGTTCATTTGAATATTATATCAACAACAAATTTCTCTAAAACATAGACCTAGATTTATAGATTAAAGGTATGAATTTACATAGATTTGGGGAGAAAAACCTGCTGACAGATTTCCTTTAAATACCATAGCTGAGGCTGAAGGCACACTGGCGCAAGATTCGCGTGAGTGTAATGCGAGAAAAAAATCGCATTGCACTCGGACCTGTATCTTTAAATGATACAGGTCACATCAATGCGATTTTCTTACATTTCACTCGCAATGCGATGGAAATGCGAGTGCAATCGCAGCATAATGCGATTGCACGCCATTTCCACGCAAAAGTGGCCATTAAAAGTATATGGGTGCGAGTAAAACACGCACCCTTACAGGACACTGTGCGATATTCGCACGAGTGTGCTGTTATAATCACTTCAAACTTTGACAGCCGGCGAGTTTGAATTTACCGCTTTGCCAGTACAATTAGCAATGTTCCAGCTCTGTCACAGCAGCGCTGAGACATTATTGTTTAAAACAACTCAGAAATCTAAATAATAAAGTGCTGTGTGTTAATAATCATTTTAACTCCCTCTGCAGGCTCTGCGCTACATGTCGGCATAGAGCCTGCAGATGCGGCTAATAAAAGCCGGTATTAGAAGGGTTAAAATGCAGTTTGTGTGCTGTCATCATGTCTACACAGAGTGTGTACACTCTGTGTAGACATAGTGACAACACACCCTGGCAGTGCAGGGGTTAATACCTTTAATTTAATGATCCCGGCATTTGTCAGGTTTTTATACATTACTGACAAGCCGCACTGCTCCTGCATTGAGCTGTCCGTGGTCCTGAATGTAAATTGAGTACAGGACCAGCAGCAGTGCTGGAGGACTACTGAGCAATCTGTGGTCCTGAAGCTCTAACGTGATATTACTGTAATAATTGGCGTAAGTACAATTAATTGCAATTGGCGTAAGCACCATGGACAGCTCACGATCTTATGAGCTGTACTGATGGTACACTGTGCCAATTGCATTCAGGACCACGGACAGCTCAGTGCAGAAGCTGAGCGGCTTCACAGTAATGCAAAATAAGCCGACAATTGCCGGGATCATTAAATTGAAGGTATTAACCCTGCACTGCCAGAGTGTGTTGTCACTATGTCTACACAGAGTGTGCACACTCTGTGTACACATAATGGCAGCACACTAGCTCCATTTTAACCCTTCCAATACCGTCTTTTATTATCCGCATCTGCAGGCTCTATGCCGACATGTAGCGCAGAGCCTGCAGAGGGGGTTAAAATGTTTATTAACATACAGCACTTTATTATTTGGATTTCTAACAGAGTTTTTTAAACAATAATGTTTCAGCATTGCTATGACATCGCTGGAACATTATTGATTACTGTACTGGCAAAGCAGTAAATTCAAACTCCCCAGCTTTGACAGCCGGCGAGTTTAAATTCACCGCAAATGCTGTCCACGGTCCTTCAGGACCTCACACTTGCAGCACACTCACATGAATACAGGCAGGCACACTCACCAAACGCACCATATACACCCAAAAACACGCATATCACTCGCATCACTGTAGTGCATCAAACATGCTCCGTGTTTGATGCACGACAGTGTGCCTCCAGCCTTATACTGAGATAGGCCATTCATTTTAAAAACCTACTCAAACTCTTTAACCCCTTTACGACCCATGACACACGTGCGCGTCATAGGCCACTTTCCCCCCTTTGATGCGAGCTCATGCACTGAGCTCATATCATTCCTCCCACATGCATATCTATTAGTGCCAATCAAATCCACGATCTGATCATCGTTGTTAACCCACCAAAGCCCCATGGTGGGAATCGTGTTCTTTCCCGCCGTGATCGGAGGTCCCGTGAAGGAATCACGGGACCTGCATGCTTTACCTGGACCGCCCAGGGTCTTGTGGTGACCCCGGAAGCTGTCTTGATTCACTTCCTGCTGGCAATGACACAGTGATGTCACCAGAAGAAAGTGATAATTTCCCCCTGTCTTTAGATGAGCAGCAGCTAATCTAAAGACAAGAGAAGTGATCAGACTGTGAAGCACCAAGGCCCTCTAGTGGCCCATGAAAATATTAAAAAAAATGTTTTTTAAAACTATAAATAAAAAAAATCACCCACAAAATTTCAAATCACCCCCCTTTTGCCGCATTGAAAATAAAACGAATAACAAAATAACATATTTGGTATTGCCGGGTTCAGAAATGCCCAATCTATCAAAATAAGAAACGTCAGCTCAAGTCACAAAAAACAAGCCGTCACACAGCCCCAGATCCTGAAAAATGAGGATGCTACGGATCATTGAAAGTGGCCCAAAAGTGCAATTCTTTTTCTTTAAAAACTTTTGAATAATTTTTCACCACTTAGATAACAGTAAAAGTATACATGTTTGGTATCTACGAACTTATACCTACCCGAGGCATCACACCATCATGTCAGTTTTACCATATAGTGAACATGATGAACAAAAAACCCAAAAAACAAACACTTCTTTTTTACAATATCAGCGGACTTAGAATTTCTTCCCATTTTCCAGTACACTATATGGTAAAATAAATGATTGCATCTGAAAGTACAACTTGTCCCACAAAAAAACAAGCCCTCATATGTCTATATAGATGGAAAAATAAAAAAGTTATAGCTCTCGGAAGAAGTGGAGGAAAACGTGAAAACCGGAAAAAAAAAAACAGAAAATTGCCCGGAGGTGAAGGGGTTAAAAATAACAGACCTTTTTTTTTTACATAATAAGGATTTATATAGGTTTATATTTTTCAGGTCTCTCATATATTTATGTCTGTATTATGTGTTTTAATGACTGTTATTAAATATTTTATTCTGTTTTATTTAATGTATTCTTGCACAAAATGAGATAATCCTCTACGCAGGAGAAAGTCATTTCTTGGCAAGACAATGTCAAGAGAACATAAGACAAATCTTAAAACAAACAGCTGTGGCTTCGAGCTGAAGATCTTTTGCGCTATTATAAAACATATTTATAGCCGCCTGTGGAAACTAGCGTATTGTCCAAGAGAACGTCAAAATTGTTTTTTACGGGTGGGTTAAATTGCCCTTACAAAAGCAGCACTTTACTTTATACTTTATAAATAAAGCATTAAATCCTTACTGTGCTAATAATAATGCCTCCAAGAAAATAACAAGTGTCTGCCAATTTATCTCAAAAATTGTGGAAGGTTTCTCTCTATCATGGATAATGCTGCACCCACGTCTGAAAATCCCATCAAATACATGTTTTTGTTATTTTATAGAAATATAGAGGAAATCCAGCACCGGACTCAATTCTTCAGTTTTCAAATTTTATTTGCGCTTGAACGGCATAAAGTTACAGTGTAGAGGGAACGCAGTCCCAGACCACCATTACGGCCTATAGTGGCAGGCATTGGAGGACTAAATGAGAGGGTATCGGAATGGCTGGACAAGAAACTTCAGCCATTACGTGTGGACGCTATAAGCAGCATTGGAGATTCCAAACACCTTTTCAGCAGCATACAGGGGATGACATGGCAGCAGGGTTACAAATGGATGACCTGCAATGTCGTCTCCTTGTATTCACGTATTTCCCATGGTCTTGCTTTGGAGGCCCTCGGGTACCTACTTTCAAACACCAGTATATATACAGCTGAATTAAGAACCATTATGATTTTATGCACTAAACATCTTCTGAAAACCAAACACTTCAAGTTCGACACACAATATTATGTGCAATTATGTGGCTGTCCGATGGGTGCCAATTTCTCCCCATCGCTAGCCAACGTATACATGATGCATTGGGAACAACGATACATCCATTGTATGAACAATCCTTTTCTGGAGTGTGTGAAGTGGTTTGGGAGGTACACTGACGACATCATTATCATTTGGTCTGACTTCGTCGGTGTGCCTTCTCCACTGCCCACCACTTCATTGAATTTCATTGAATATATCAATAAAAATCCGTTCAATATCAGATTTACTCATGCGGTCCATGGCAATACGGCACCTTATTTGGATGTGGAACTGTGCGTGATGTAAAATCAGGGGTTATTCACTCCAAACTGTATCGGAAATCTATTAGCAGCAATTCCATACAGCATGCCGGCAGTTGTCATCCGCGTCATGTAATATGGAATCTTCCCCTTTGTGAGATGATTGGGGTAAAACGGGCCTGCTCACAAAAGGAGTCGTTTGACCTTGAAGTCATCTGGATAAACAATTGTTTGGGCAAGCGTGGTTGCAAACCACATTGTCTGAGCAGTGCTTTAAATTATGTAGTTCCAGGACACGTGTCATTGCTGGTAGATTGTCCGAGGGTATATCAGAATTGGGTGACAGGTGACAGCACTAGGGGTAACAACACGAATATGGTGTCTAACTACGAGTCATAAGATAGTCTCTACTTTTTTCACTAGGTATAGTCGGACTACAGTAATATAGTGAGATTGGTTCATAAATACATACCAATTTTAAGTCAGGACCCTACATTATCTAAGATCTTGGATCTTAACCAAGTTGATTATTTCCACATTTGAGAGCAGTAATAACAGTGATGAAATTACGGCTGATTAATATAACCGGTGTAACGTAAACATTAACATTACCACAATTTATCCCAAAATAGATGTTGCCACCTTGATTGTATAGGAAAGTGTCCACTCCAGCGGCCCAAATCTCCCACTTATTCAATAGAATGTTCCTAGTGGGCTTATCAAGTGCCAGATAATGTTCCTGGTGGAAAATCCAGTTGATCTTTTGAATAACCTCTGATATCGTAGGAGGCGAGTGACCCTTCCATTTAGCAGCAAGACACAAGCGAGCTGCAATCAGGATATAAGCAACCGTCCCTCTGAGAGGGCGAGGGAGGCACTCTATTCCTATGTTCAGAACTGCCAATTGAGAAGTCAGAGCCATCTGAACTCCTGTGACCGAGCAAATCAGACTGAGAACCAAAACCCAATAACGGGCTATCTTGGGGCAGTACCACCACATGTGGGCCAAAGTTCCCCTCTCTCCGCACTGTCTCCAACAGAGCAGGGAATGATTCCCACCAAAGTGTGAAATAAGCACTGGGGACAGATACCATCCAAGATGGATTTTCTTTAGGTTCTCAACATGGTTCACACATCTGGTTGCCTTCCTAATCTCAGAGGAAGCAACACACCAATCCTCCACCGAAGAGGAGAAAGCAAGATCCCTCTCCCACCTCTTCATGTATTCCAATTTGACATCCGAGTCTCCTCCTACTAATTTTGTGTATATGTCTGCTAACCCTTTGGTGATTCGAGGGTTTGATATGATAAGCTGGACTAATTTAGATCTTGAGTCTAAGGACCCCAAGTTCCCCAAGTAGCAGCTCGACCTAAGAAGGTGCGCAACCTGCAGGAACTGGAGGAAAGAGGAGCGACACCCCGGGAAGGATTCACAAAACCTCTCAAATCTCTCCTCCCCACAGGATCCCCCCCAATGTAGCTATCACAGCTCCCTCCCAGGCCCCAGTGCGCAAAGAAGGAATCTGCAGCTGTAAGGAACTAATTGGAACATCCTCTGGAGAAAACATCGTCCAGGAGCGTGGCAGATCCCTCTAATAGGAGAGTAAAGTCTGAGCCGTCTCCAGCGGATGGGCCAAAACCACCGGCCGGAGTGACTCAGCAGAGTTCCACATGGCAGCAAAGAGGACTCAATCTGAATCCATGTACAGTAAGATGGTCAGGAGAATGCCACCAGGACTTAGCCTCCTCCAGAACTATTGCCCTATGATAGTCTATTTTAGGCAGCCCCATGCCTCCAGAGTGAAGAGGTAAGTACATAGTGCCACGAGCAACTCGAGGAACCTTGTTGTCCCAAACATATCTATTCACTGTAGTTTGCAATTTACGTAGGAGGTCGCTAGGAACTCGGACAGGAACGCATCAAAAAGTAGTTATAATTTTCGGAAGAAGTAACATTTTTAGTGCGTGTAGTCTGGCTATCCAAGATATTTTTTTAAAAGAGTATGAGGCAATGTCTTTAGCAATCCTGGAACAAAGATTGCCAAAATTAAGTCTAGCAAGTTGGGCCATGGAGCAAAGGGTAAAGCTGAGGTAGAGTATTCCCTCCTGTGACCACCTAAAAGGGAAACGTTTTGGGAGACTTAAGATCTCTGGAGGAGGAATATTAAGGGGGAAACTACCGATTTCGCTGCATTTTGTTTGTAAAATGACACCAGGAAGAATGACTTCAAGGCAAGCATTACCACTGGAAGGGACCGTGGCACTTCAGTGCAGGTTATAATCACACCATCAGCATACAGACCAACGGTGTGAACCAACCACCCAACCCGGATCCCCGAAACTTCAGGGTCCGAACTAATCTTTTCAGCAAGAGGCTCAACAGCCAAAGCGAAAATCACTGGAGACAGGGGGCAACCCTGACGAGTGGCATTTGTGATCAGGAACACAGACGAAAGAAACCCAGATGTAAGGACTCTGGCGTTGGGGCAGAAGTATAGGGCCAGTGTCGCTGAGAGGAAGGGCCCGGCCCCTTCAGGCCACACCGTCTCAAGACCGCCTCTAGGTATCCCCAGTGCACCCTGTCAAATGCCTTTTCCGCATCGAGAGACAGGAATGCACCAGGGACTACCCTCAACTTCATTATTTTTATAAGATCAATCATTCTTCTAGCCCCATCTTTCACCTGTCTTCTGGCCACAAATCCCACCTGATCCAGGCTGACCAGGCGCGGCATCACCTCCATCAGCCTGCACGCCAACATTTTAGCATAAATTTTAATGTAACAGTTCAGAAGGGAAATGGGACGATAGTTCTCCAGGACCTCAGGTGATTTACCCGGTTTGTGAATCGTGAATATGCTAGCTTGTATATTTTGCGGAGAAATCGAGCCCGCCTCCCGCCAGTGGTTAAATGTTCTTAAGAGATAAGGGGCCAGAACCTCCCGAAAGGCCCTAAGGTATTCATTTGGAAGACCATCAGGACCAGGGGATGAGTTTAATTTAGTAGATTTAATGGCGGAATCCTCTTCTAATAGTGAAAAAAGCAGATTCAGATTTTCTAGCTCCGATTCCGAGACAGTTGGTAGGCCCAGTCCCCCCCAAAAATCCCTCTATCAACTCATGAGTGGGTTGGGGCGTATTCAAATCGTCCTTAAGGTTATAAAGCTTAGAATAGAATTGTTCAAATAGAGAAGCAATCTCGATCGGGTTTATTATTGTACATCCCTCCCCATCGGTCATTTTATCAATCATACCATTGACCTCCCTTTTTTTATCCGGCGCGCCAGCAATGTGCCTGCTTTGTCTCCCAATTCATAATACTTCGTTTTGGACATACTCAGATACTTTTCATGTCGCAGAAGTAGGAAGGAACGTAGGCAGTTTCTAATTGTTATTAATTGCAATGAAGTGGCAGAAGACGGGTTCAACTTATTGATTTCCTCGAGTTGCTGCAGCTGCTGAAATAGGTCTGCTCTCTCTCTGTCCCGGGCCTTCTTAATTTTCGAAGCCCTTTACAAAAATATTCTTCTGATATAAGCCTTATGTGTCTCCCAAAGGGTCTCATCCAACACTAGGCCATTGTCATTGAGGTAAAAAAACTCAGACAGGAGAGACCCCACCTGCGCATGACCGTGCGTTCCCATTATAAACATAGGGGCTGCGGTTAGCTTGCGGATCCCCTCCGCAGGACGCTGCGGAGGGTCCGCAAGTGTGAAGCCAGCCTATGTCAGCCTTCTGAGATAAGACCTCTCTCCAAAAGAGAGACCGCTTAAACGGAGAGTTAAGGCCTTTCACATTGAAAGAAACAACCTTCATAATATAAAGTCCAGCAGCATCTTATCACATCATGGTCAGTATATTGAGGCCTCGCTGAGCCCTGCGAGGGGGAGGTGAAGGGGAGAGAAAAAGATAGAGGGGGAGGAGTGGTGAAGAAAAACAATAAAAACAAACAAACAAGAAACGTGAATGTAAACAATTCAAATTAGTATGAGGCATCATACGGCCCCAACCTTAGGGGTGGGGGGTTGAAGGAAATAAGAGTAAATAACTTCTGTCAAAAAAACAACCCCTCTTGGAGAACCGGACTCTGACCCAAGAACGCTGGGTAGTCACTTTGGTCCGCCAACCTTCTTCAATTCAGAAGGCGAGACCGAGCCTTTAGCTCTAGTAGAGGGTCTGTGAGGAAGCCCCTCTGAGTCCAATGTTAGATTCCACTGCCGGAGAGCTTTTCCCAGTTGACTGGGGGATTGAAAAATATGGGTTGACCCCTTGTATCTGAAGCGGACTCTCACTGGTCTGGACTCACCCAACCCTTGTAGACTGTGATTCCTCGTGGGCAGGAGCCTTTCTCCTCCTGTACCAGTTGTTGACTTGCATTGTTTTAACATGTAAAGTGCCATGGAATGAATGGCACTATAATAATAAATAATAATATGCCACATTATCACACCAGGGGAATGCACTTGGTAGAGAATCCGTCATTAAGTTTTAAGTTTTTTATTAACTTTCATTGATAACGCCTTTAAATGATGAGTGAATCAATGGGTATCTCTGGACCATGCACCTTCAATGTGCCTGCTAACGTAGCCCTTTGCCTTTGATTAATGAAGATGACATTCCCTACATCATCCACACAGCCTCATAAATCCTGAGACAACTGTGCTTAGAGCAGAGCTATTACAGGTTCACCAATCTTCTGGTCAACAGTGCAGGTGTGAGCTTTCGGAGGCTGTGCAACAGTGGACGTTCTCCACAGAGGTGGAAGAGCTGAGTTGGCAGGCATGGGGTGGGAGGGGGGTGACCGGCAAAAGGCATAGTCTAGAGATCGGACCATTCAACACTCTTATCATACATTGTGGGATAACTTCAAAAAGTTCTGTGGGGCTAGATTAGAGGGGTTGTTAGAAAGTTGTTACAAGTTATAACAAAATCCGTCAACAGGATCGAGCTTCCTAAGCCATCTATATGGGCATGTAGGTCATACAAAGTTTACTAAAATGATACCTTGAGATCTACAATCTGATGTCTTGTTCCAGAGAAATCCATGTTTTTCTTAATCAGTAAATAAGTTAAGTTTTATGGGCCGGACATACCATAGATCTCCTTGAGAATCTTCCTCAAGAGCTTGCTGTAAATAAATGGCATCATCAGTGTGAGACATGTGATGACTGACAGTCTGCAGAAAATCTACAAAATCAAAACTCACCAAAAGCTCATCGGTGGAACGAAGCCTAAAGAATCTTCTCATCAAAAGGTCGGCATTGACCTAGATGGTGGCTTCCAACAACCATTGTACTAGAGTCAGCTCTCTAAGGGTGCATTCACATCTGCCTTTTTGCAAAAACCAGATGTGACAACACTGTGGCACACTTGCGGCAAGGTTGCGTTGGGGCTCACTCCTCATGGTTATTACTCTGCATTGTCTCATATTGTCTGTACATGTCCCCTCTGAATTGTAAAGTGCTGTGTAATATGTTGGTGCTATATAAATAAAATTATTATTAATGTATTGTTAATAGACCTCCGGACATGTGCAGCACTTACATTTTCACCGGTTATCCGGCCCATCTTAAAACTGCAGGTGACAACAGTTTTAGTCCAGCGGCGGAAATGCTGGATCGCGGTGAAAAGGTGAGTCTCCGCACATGTCCGGAGGTCCAGTAACAATACATTAGCCCCATTGCAACCCTGCTGCAAGTGTGGAACAACTGGTTTTTGCAAAAAAACAAGGGTGGAATCTCGCCGGATTTGCAAAATGGCAGATCAGGCAATCCGGAAATTCAAAAGTTTAGGTTTGCCATATCTGAAAATACTGCAGATGTGAAAGCAGCCTTACCTGCAGGGCCGTATTTGGAGTTCCTGCTGCCCTAGGCACTCTCAGCGGCCTGCCGCCCCCCCCCCCCTGTCACGGCTCCTCCCCCCATTGTGGCCCCTCCCCCTGTCACGGCGCCTCCCCCCATGTTGAAGCCCCTCCCCCGTCATGGCTCCTCCCCCGTTGCAGCCCCTCCCCCGTCACGGACAATCTTCCCATCAGTCGCAGTCTTCCCCCCCAAACTTTGTGTAGCTTCTACCCCCACATTTCATCATGTAGTACATATAAAAGGTTTGTCCAACCACACTCCAGAGACATACTGACAGGATGTTTAAATTGTGAGCCCCAACGGGGACAGTGTTAATGATGTATGTAAAGTGATGTGGAGTTCATAGTGTAATATAAGTGCAAAAAATATTATTCTTAAGATGATGTCACAATACCAGGATCTGAGGATCTTCTATTTCAAGGTCAGGGGCTCTCTGATGCCATGTTGCTGTCTGCCTCGCTGTCGTCCTCTTTTGACACTGCAGTGCGGTGGATAAGAGAGCATTAACTGGTTAATAACAAGAAGTATGGAGTGTACTAAGGCTGGGTTCACACTGCGGCAGCGTCCGGTCCGGGGCTGTCAGGAGTGAGAACCCGGGACCGGAGTTTTGCTGCATAGGATAGTATCGGGCTGCACGGAGCTGGATGGCAATTATCTGCCATCCGGCTGCTAGCTCGCCGGATGAATCCTGCAGAAGTGGGGATTTGTCTGCCGACTCCAAAAACGGTGCATGCAATGTTTTTGGAGTCGGCAGACAAATCCCCACTTCTGCAGGATTCATCCGGCGAGCTAGCAGCCGGATGGCAGATAATTGCCATCCAGCTCCGTGCAGCCCGATACTATCCTATGCAGCAAAACTCCGGTCCCAGGCTCTCACTCCTGACAGCCCCGGACCGGACGCTGCCGCAGTGTGAACCCAGCCTAACTGAGCCATAAACCCTCCCCATACCATGTCCAGCAGACATTGTAGGATTACTATATGGATTCTATTATTAGGGTACGGACACACTGGCGTGAAACTTGGATGAGTGCAATGTGTGATTTCATCACATTGCACTCGGACCAATGTTAATCGATCTCTGAGAGCAGATTGTCGAGTGTTGGACGCTTTTTTCTCAGCCAGATTCAGGATGAGAAAAAAGTCGCAACATTCTGCGACAGTCTGCGATTCACGACCGAGACTCACCAATGCAAGTCTATGGGTCTGACAAAATCACATACCGCACACTGACAGCACACCGACCATCCGAGGGGCATCAGTTTTTATTTCACTGATACATTATCATTCTGTAACTGAGAACACTTTAAAATGTTCCTGTAAATGATTCTACACTAATAGCTGCTGAGGAAAGAACAGATTGCACACGGATGTGATCTGAGAGGAATGTCGGACACTCGCACAGCAGTTGGATGCCAAATGGACCAAAAACCGATGACGCTCATCCGACTCTCCTGGATGAGAAACAAACCGAGTTTAAGGCGGCGGGAGACAGTGTACCACCGTGTCCTCAGCTCCGTGCTGTGCAGTGTACCACCATGTCCCCAGCTCTGTGCTGTGCACAGACAGTGTAACACCATGTCCCCAGCTCTGTGCTATGCACAGTGTACCACCATGTCCTCAGCTCTGTGCTGTGCACAGTGTACCACCATGTCCTCAGCTCTGTGCTGTGCACAGTGTACCACCATGTCCTCAGCTCTGTGCTGTGCACAGTGTACCACCATGTCCTCAGCTCTGTGCTGTGCACAGTGTACCACCATATCCTCAGCTCCGTGCTGTGCACAGTGTACCACCATATCCTCAGCTCCGTGCTGTGCACAGACAGTGTACCACCATGTCCACAGCTCTGTGCTGTGTACCACCATCTCCCCAGCTCCATGCTGTGCACAGACAGTGTACGGTACACTGTCTGTGCCCAGCACGAAGCTGAGGACATGATGGTACACTGTGCACAGCACGGAGCTGAGGACATCCCAGAAGAGACAGACAGACCACAGACGGGCGGCGGGACAACACTGAGCCCACCTGGAAGAACAACAACACCCAGCACCCAACACACTGCCCAGAAATCATATAGGACAGGCAGGAGAACTAGAACTCCCGGCATGCCACACCCTGCAAACTCAGGAAGGTGGCGGCAGCTGCATGGAGGCAGACACACGGTACAGCCGCCATTATCACCATACACAGCGCCAGCCACAGCCTCAGTCCTCATGCACCCCGGTCCTTCTTTCCTCTGTCCCTCCTGCTGCTCCTGTCCTCCTGCACCTCCGCCCCTCCTGCTGCTCCTCTATCCTCCTGCACCCGGTCCTCCTCTCCTGTCCCTCCTGCTGCTCCTCTATCCTCCTCCTCCCCCCCCTTCTCTCCTCTGCCCCTCCTGCACCCCCGTCCTGCTCTCCTCTGCCCCTCCTGCACCCCCGTCCTGCTCTCCTCTGCCCCTCCTGCACCTCCGTCCTGCTCTCCTCTGCCCCTCCTGCACCCCTGTCCTCCTCTCCTCTGCCCCTCCTGCTGCTCCTCTATCCTCCTGCACCCTGTCCTCCTCTCCTGTCCCTCCTGCTGCTCCTCTATCCTCCTCCTCCCCCCTTCTCTCCTCTGCCCCTCCTGCACCCTCGTCCTGCTCTCCTCTGCCCCTCCTGCACCCCCGTCCTGCTCTCCTCTGCCCCTCCTGCACCCCCGTCCTGCTCTCCTCTGCCCCTCCTGCACCCCCGTCCTGCTCTCCTCTGCCCCTCCTGCACCCCCGTCCTCCTCCTGCACCCCCGTCCTCCTGCACACCCGTCCTCCTCTCCTCTGTCCCTCCTGCACACCCGTCCTCCTCTCCTCTGTCCCTCCTGCACCCCCGTCCTCCTGTCCTCTGTCCTTCTGCACCCCCGTCCTCCTCTCCTCTGTCCTTCTGCACCCCCGTCCTCCTCTCCTCTGTCCTTCTGCACCCCCGTCCTCCTCTCCTCTGTCCTTCTGCACCCCCGTCCTCCTCTCCTCTGTCCTTCTGCACCCCCGTCCTCCTCTCCTCTGTCCTTCTGCACCCCCGTCCTCCTCTCCTCTGTCCTTCTGCACCCCCGCCCTCCTCTCCTCTGTCCCTCCTGCTGCTCCTCTGTCCTCCTGCACCCCGTCCTCCTCTCCGCTGTCCCTCCTGCTGCTCCTCCTGCACCCCCGTCCTGTTGCTCCTCTGTCCTCCTGCACCCCCGTCCTCCTCTCCTCTGTCCTCCTGCACCCCCGTCCTCCTCTCCTGTGTCCTTCTGCACCCCCGTCCTCCTCTCCTCTGTCCTTCTGCACCCCCGTCCTCCTCCCCTCTGTCCTTCTGCACCCCCGTCCTCCTCCCCTCTGTCCTTCTGCACCCCCGTCCTCCTCCCCTCTGTCCTTCTGCACTCCCGTCCTCCTCCCCTCTGTCCTTCTGCACCCCCGTCCTCCTCTCCTCTGTCCTTCTGCACCCCCGTCCTCCTCTCCTCTGTCCTTCTGCACCCCGTCCTCCTCTCCTCTGTCCTTTTGCACCCCGTCCTCCTCTCCTCTGTCCTTCTGCACCCCCGTCCTCCTCTCCTGTCCTTCTGCACCCCCGTCCTCCTCTCCTCTGTCCTTCTGCACCCCCGTCCTCCTCTCCTCTGTCCTTCTGCACCCCCGTCCTCCTCTCCTCTGTCCTTCTGCACCCCCGTCCTCCTCTCCTCTGTCCTTCTGCACCCCCGTCCTCCTCTCCTCTGTCCTTCTGCACCCCCGCCCTCCTCTCCTCTGTCCTTCTGCACCCCCGCCCTCCTCTCCTCTGTCCTTCTGCACCCCCGTCCTCCTCTCCTCTGTCCTTCTGCACCCCCGCCCTCCTCTCCTCTGTCCTTCTGCACTCCCGTCCTCCTCTCCTCTGTCCTTCTGCACCCCCGTCCTGCTCTCCTCTGTCCCTCCTGCTGCTCCTCTTGCACCCCCGCCCTTCTCTTCCCTGTCCCTCCTGCTGCTCGGCTGTCCTCCTGCACCCCGTCCTCCTCTCCTCTGTCCCTCCTGCTGCTCCTCTGTCCTCCTGCACCCCTGTCCTCCTCTCCTCTGTCCCTCCTGCTGCTCCTCTCTCCTCTTCTCCTGTCCCCTTATTTCTGTCCCCCTGTGCCTCTTCTTCTCGGTCCACCTGCTCCTCTGTCCTCTGCACAGTTTCCCCACACTTCTAGGGTCCTCACCTGGTGCTGGCTGCTGACATTAGCCTGGCTCCCTCTGAGCACAGGGATGTGCAGCAGGAGCTCGGTTTCCAGCCGCACCATCATCCAGTGCCTCCGGCTGCTTCCCCGCTCTCTGGGTCTGGAGGGGCGGCTGGGTGCCAGTACCGCCGCTGCCGCCACTACCGCTGCCGGCGCCACCACAGCAGCACGGGAGACAGGAGGGAACAGAGCGGGAACTTCAAGTTTCCCCTCTTTGGCGGGCCCCTCCTTCTCCTCGTCTCTTCCGGCCGGGACTTCCTGCCTGTGAGGTGGGCGGGCTGGACGGCGGGCGCGCGGCCGGCCATAATGATGACGGAAGGGGTGTGTGTGTGTGGGGGGGGTTGTATGGGGGCGGGGCTTGAGACCCGGCCGGCCCAGAGCCGGGAAAAAAAAAAGTAAAAAAAATAAATAAATAAACACGCCGAGACGCCGCCCGCCTATAAATAGCGCCGCCCTAGGCACGTGCCTAGGTGTGCCTAATGGCAAATACGGCCCTGCTTACCTGTTCTAAGTCAGTTTATCCTCCCCTGAAAATTGGCGCAGAGGCTTAATAAATAGGATGTGGACTGTAAAAACATGGATAAATCTCTTATTTTTCTGGAGTCAAAAGAAAAACGCAAAAAAAAAAAATGTATGAAATAAATAATTCAGCTGCGCTTATTTTTAACTAGTTGTATTACACCTTTGGGAGCTCTGAGCAGAACCAGGGAACATACTTGCGTGTAGGCTTCACCCAGTGAACACCCCCCGCACACAAACCTCTATACAAGCCCACAGCTTTAATTATGCAGAAATAAATTGTAACCCATTATAATAATTGTAACCCCCTGTGGGTTAAGTGCTCTACCCCGCAAGTACACTTAATTATTAACCGGGGAGGCAATTTACTATAAACTCGATGTTCCTTGCAGATTTTTTTTAATGCGCCCCGTACTTTAGTATTGATGCACTGACGGTGCCTCCTGTTATTAATGGAATAAACCCAACTATGTATTCTAATCCCAAATCCCGTATATGACCTGTTCTGGCTGCCAATCAAGTTCCACTTTCTTTGCTGCCAATTAAGCCCAATGTCAGTAGGTAACTGACAAGAGCAGCGAGCAGCACCAGCAATGGGTGCAACGGAACAAAGACAACAAGAGTCATTGGAACCTCTGAAAAGTAAAGGACATAAAAGGTAGAAGCCATTAATTACTGCAGGGATATAGAGATTTTTTTTCTTTCCATGACACAAAGTCCACTTTGAAATGAGGCCGGCGCTTTCTCTGCTTCTGGTACAAAGTGAAACACATTAGAGGTTTTAGCTGTGATTAGTCATTTTCAGGGCTTCAAAAAGATGAGAGCTCTGCTCAAAATACAAACTCGGAGCAGACATTGTTATTGGGAGACTGGCAACCGGGAACACTCCCCGATGCATATTAGTAGCGTAAATGAAGTCAGAAAACAATTAGATTCTCTAAGTTCTTATTAGTTACAGAGTGCAGCCTCCAGGCAGACTCCACTAAAGGTACCGTCACACGTGGAGATATCACCGGGAGACTTGCTAAGCAATCTCCAAATGTGGCGATATTGCTACCACAACGCCTGTGCTTTGCGGCGTGTGACAGGGCGATATTACGGCGAGCAATCGCCGGTGGTGCATGGCCTGATCGCCCTGCTGAGAAATCAGGCCATTTCCACCAGGCGATTTCTGCACATCATGGCTTGTGACGGCAATGTTGAAAGGGAGCTCAGACCATCTGGAGGCAATTCCAGAGGCGTGCCTAAGTGTTCTGTTTGGCGCACCCAGTCAGCCGCGATTGGTGGTCGCTTCTGCATTCCCATTGGCTGGCCATGGCTAAGGCGCCATATTTGAATAGTGATATAGTAGAAAGCACACATGCGTCATGTAGTGGGCAGACTTCCTGACAAAGTTGACCAATGTCGACGCAGTTGTGTTGGCCAATCGGAGTGGTAGGGGCGCGGTGTACAACACTCTTGTACGCCTGTCTCCTCGCCGCGCTCACACTCTAAGCCCACATTGCTGATACAATGGTGGCGTGTGACACGGCAATTTGGCGGCGACATGGGAATGTCAAATTGCTTCCGATCAGCGCCAGACGATTTCCGGAACGCAGGATCGCCGAACATCGCACGCGAGATCTCTATGTGTGACAGGGCGGCAGCGATGTGCAAAAAAGTGCCTGGAACATGCGCGCTCACGTCAAATTGCCAGCCATATGGTGGCGATATTGCTACTTGTGACGGTACCTTAAGGTTGTAAATTATAAGGAATCTCCACCTTTTATCATCATGTGTTTAGGTTTGAAAATTCTTTGCTGAATAATTTCTTAACAGCTTACCTACTGCCAATTTACCATTGTTTCAGTCATTAAAGATCCTTATTCTTCACTGCCTCCTTTTTACGGTGCTGAAAAATAAAGAAAAAATTACCCCAATGATGGGTGAGGGAGGATGCAGCAGGCGTATACAACAGCTGACACCCTACTGGAGTGACTAGTTCTAGCACCAATTGTGACCTTTTAGCCAGAAATCCCTCTCCCTCCCAATCCACATCCCATACAACGCAATCATGAATAGAGATGAGCGAACCCATGGAAGTTCGGGCTGAACGTGTTAGAGAAGTCAGATTTGGGACCCGAACTTGATCCCGGCCCCAGATTTCCCTTGCAATACATGGTGACCCAAACTTTTCTGGTTAACAATTGTCTCCCTGGTTACTGTTCAGAGGACAAACCCAAAGAGGAGCTGGATGCACAATGAGGAGTCTATGTTCAGGGTTCACCACTAGCGATGAGTTAGTAGCAAAAGATTTGTAATTGCTATACTGGTAACGAGTAGTTTATAATACTCACGTATTTGTCTGCATGGAGTCCAATGTTAGTCAAATAGGCTCCGCCCACACGCATCTGGCCATAAAACAAGCATTTCTAGGACAGGGCGGGAGGGTGGTCTTTTTTTGAGTTTTCACTGCATAAAACACTTTGCTGTGCCCCCCAGAGAGACCCTACCATTCAATCTGCTCTCACTGGGGTGGCGACTCCTTTTGTGTACTGAAGGGAGCTGTCAATATGTGTCAGATGTTCACAATCAACCCATCCCTCATGAGCACTTGCGATACTCGCTGAGTAACGAGTATCACGAATACTCTACTATCCGTGCTCATCACTATTCACCACCGGACACTAAGTGTTCAGAACAAACCCCAAACTTTACAGCTCAGGCTCACTTATCTTTTATCATAAAGTTCTAATGGTAGCTATGGCAGCCCAAGTTCAATGACTATGTTTTACCAGGAACAGGGTCCTGTTAACCACTGTTTAATGCACTGCAGTACAGATGTATTGCAATGCATTAGACCAGCTTTAAAAAATTAAATGAAATCCAAATTAAGTCCAAAATGGGACTATTGTTCAATAGAATTTGCAAATATATTGAAAGAAAACACAAAACAAAACACAAAATATGGAAAAATGTTTCATCATTAAAAACACAATTTATAGAAAAAAATAAATAAAAATAAAAAAATAACTCTTAGAGATGAGCAGATCTGGAAGTTAAGGTTCTGGGAGGTCAGACAGGCTTTATATATATATATATATATATATATATATATATATATATATATATATATATATGTTCTGTTCTGGACCAAATCTTAAACCAAAACTAATTGGAGGTGACTGATTGGGCAGTTCAGCTCTCTGCCCACATACAGCCAGCCATACATAAAGCTCTTCTGGGGGCGGGGATGTCATTTTTTTGTGCACACTACATCTGATCATGCTGAATTTACCTCCAGTATGAGCCAAACTCTGCAAATGGCTCTCACTGGGCTGAGAACCTTGAGTATCCAAGAACAGCGATGCTTGCTGGAGTGCTTGGGATACGTAAAGTACCCAAACTCCTACCTTGAACGCTCATCTATAGTCTAAGGCTATATCCACTGAGTTCTGGATGCAATGTCTTCTCTCCTGCAGGAAAGTTGGTGATCTCCGCAAGTGAAAACAGCAGCCCATGCACAGTCAGTGTTCGGGGCGCAGCGGCTCTTCCCTGCATTCACCCGCCAAGATGGCATCCTACTGCGCAGCAATAAATTGACATGCTGCGGCTCGGGAAGCTGCCTCGCATGTCAGTTTATGCTGTGGAGTAAGCAAGGACAGCAGGCATGGGATTTCCACTGTGCTTGTACTGTATAATGCAGTGATAACACAATAAGTTCAAAACGCTGCAATCACTGAACGTGGGAATATGCCTTTATTTGCTATTGTTACATCCTCAATCACCCAAGCTTTAAAACTGTTTTCTCATCATACTGCCCCCATAAAATTGAGACAAAGAAAGAAAAAGTTATATGTAAAGAAAAATAGTATCTCTAAAAAGGTCTTGTAACAAATATTTTTGACACTTAACAGGTCCTCGTCACAGTTGACTAATTTATTATTATTATTATTATTATTTATATAGCGCCATTGGTTCCATGGCGCTTTACATGTGTAAGGGCAGAACAAGGATGAGTACATAAATAACGACGAATAAATCATACAGGTACATTAGGGCAGAGATCCTGTCCACAAGGGCTCACAGTCTATAGGGGATGGGTGGGAGACAGTAGGAGGGGGAGAGGTGAGATGGTGCAGCGGATTAGGTCTCAGTGTGGGTTATAGGCTTGAAGGAAGAGGTGGGTCTTCAGGTTTTTCTTGAAGGTTCCCAGGGTAGGGGAATGTCTGATGTGGTGGGGGAGAGAGTTCCAGAGTATGGCGGATGCACGAGAGAAGTCTTGTATGCGGTTGTGGGAGGTGGAGATTCGGGGGGAGAAGAGAAGGAGTTCTTGAGAGGAGATTGCGTGAGGGCTGGTATCGGAAGACCAAGTCGGAGATGTATGGAGGGGACAGGTTGTGTATGGCCTTGTATGTCAGGGTTAGGGTTTTGAACTTAGATCTTTGGGAAGTAGGGAGCCAGTGGAGGGCTTGGCAGAGGGGGGAGACAGGGGAGTAACGTGGCAACAGGGGGATGAGTCGGGCAGCGGAATTGAGGATGGTTCGGAGGGGTGCAAGAGATGAAGCGGGTAGGCCGGTGAACAGGAGGTTGCAGTAGTCAAGGCGGGAGATAATGAGGGTGTGGACAAGTGTTTTGGCAGTGTCATGGTCAAGGAAGGAGCGGATCCGTGAGATGTTTTTAAGCTGGAGGTGGCAGGAGGTGGCGAGGGCCTGAATGTGTGGCTTGAAGGAGAGGGCAGAGTCGAGGATTACACCGAGGCACTTGGCGTGGGGGACAGGTGATAGTGTGCAGTCGTTGACCGTGATGGTTAGGTCGGGTAGGGGGGAAGAGCTACTTGGGGGGAAGACTATGAACTCTGTTTTATCCATGTTGAGTTTGAGGAAACGAGCGAAGAAGGATGAGATGGCGGACAGGCAGTGTGGGATTTTAGATAGCAGGGAGGTGATGTCAGGGCTGGAGAGGTAGAGCTGGGTGTCGTCGGCGTAGAGGTGGTATTGGAGGCTGTGGGACTCAATGAGTTGGCCTAGGCCAAGGGTGTAGATGGAGAAGAGTAAGGGTCTCAGGACTGAGCCTTGGGGAACTCCAACAGATAGGGGGTGGGGCGAGGAGGATGTGTGGAAGTGGGTGACGCTGAAGGTCCGGTCTGTTAGGTACGAGGAGATCCAGGAGAGGGTCAGGTCAGTGATGCCAAGGGATTCTAGAATTTGAAGCAGGAGGGAGTGGTCGACTGTGTCAAAGGCAGCAGAGAGGTTGAGGAGAAGGCTTGAGTAGTGTCGCGTGCTCTTGGCGGTCAGTAGGTCGTTGGTGACTTTGGTTAGGGCTGTTTCGGTGGAGTGGTGGGCTCGGAAACCGGATTGCAGGCGGTCAAAGAGGGAGCACTAGGAGAGATGGGAGGACAGTTCGGAGTAGACATGTTGCTGAAGCAATTTTGAGGCAAAGGGGAGGAGAGATCTGGGACGATAGTTGGAGACTGTTGCAGGGTCGAGGGAGGCTTTTTTGAGGATGGGTGTGATGAGGGCATGTTTGAAGGATGAGGGGAAGACACCGGTGGTAAGTGATATGTTGAAGAGATGGGTTAGGGCGGGGATAAGGACAGTGGTGAGGATAGGGATGAGATGGGAGGGGAGAGGGTCGAGGGCACAAGTGGTGAGGTGTGATCGTGCTAGAAGGGAGGAGAGGCGCACTTCAGTCATGGAGGAGAAGTTACTTTTGGTCGAGGGGGGTTGGGTAATAGAGAGGGAGGGCTGAGGGGATTGGGAATCAAAGCTTTCTCTGATCTTGTCGATCTTCTGTTTAAAGAAGCTGCCAAAGTCGTCAGCGGTGATGAGGAGAGAGGGAGGGGGTGCGGGGGGACGGAGTAGGGCATTAAAGGTTATGAAAAGTTGCTTAGGATTGTGGGAGAGGGAGCTAATGAGACTTATCAATTTTGACCAGTGAACGGTGTTCATTCTGGCTCCAAAAATCAGAATAAGGCTGGTTCACATTTAGGCTTCATTCAGATGTCCATGAATCACAGATTGAACCTGTAGCGATTATAATTTATGAGGCAGTTCACAAGTCTGTTTTTTTTGTGTCTGTGAAAAGATAAATCATGGAGACATGTCTGATTTTGATAGGGGTTAGAGATTATTATTACTCATACAAGTCTATTGGTCTGTAAATTCACAGATGGGATATGGTAAAAAATCAGAAAATGGGCTCCACTACACTGATAAACCTCAGACCATTTTAGGCATATGTGAAAAATAACAGACAATGGTATGAGGCCTTAAAGAGATTTTACACTACTGATGTAAGCCCCTTACTTTTGTCCTAACTCTTTATACTTAACACTTTCCCAATATAATTCTGATACCTGCTCTGCTCCTATATGCTCAACTCTAATGGTGGGTTTACACACACCAATCATTGTATCCAATATCTGAACCAATCTCTGGTTGCAGTGAAATCATGGACAGATTGCTCCATGTTGTACACAGCCACAAAATGGAACTATGTGTCCATGATTTCACTGCAACCAGAGATTGGTTCAGATATTGGATACAATGATTGGTGTGTGTAAACCCACCATCAGAGGCTCTTAAATACCTTTATTATTGTCTTAGCTTTGATCCTTCTGGCCTAGAGACCGGATTCAGACCAACTGAGTAAGGAATTTCACTGGTGGGGGCTGAGAGGAGAGTGAAGTGTGATCTAGACATGTGTGCCCAGACTGCTGTCACTCACAGAGAGGCATAATGACCCCCACCAGTGACGTGCCCTGCTCAGTTGGTTTGATTCCAGTCTGCAGCCTGGAAGGATCAACAATAATAAAGGTAGTTACAAGAGTCTTAGATCAGCTTACAGGAGCAGAGTAGATAGTAAAAGTATATTAAGAAAGTGTTAAGACAAAAGAAAGGGGATCACATTATTAGCAGAAAACCTCTAACTAGTGCTCTAGGCAGTTCATTTACATTCCTGAGAGAAATATTATTCAGGTGATGCCACCAACAGAACCTGGTGTCTGAAATCTATTCCAGCCAAATTTGTGCTTTAAAAGACAAGCATCGTTCCTTCCCTTACATGTCTAAACATGTGCCCAATGACAGTTTGAACGCATAAGATATATTCCTGCATTCAGGAAAAATATTGCATTAATAAATTGTGGTGCCCTTTATCACATACGACAGTTTAAAAATGTGTGAAATGTTTAGAATTTACCATATCTGTACATAACATCTGACCTAGAACTACATCAGATTTTCACAGTTCCTAAAAGTAGACAAAGTAAAGAGATCAAACAAATCAATCAGATTAGCCTGTAATTTTTTAAGGAAAATTATCTGATATAGAAAATCTGAGTGGTGAAAGTATGTGAACCTTGAGAGTCACCTGGAGTAACCCCCAAGTGCAGCAATAACTGCATCTAAACATTTTGGGCAATTCTTGATCAGTCATGCTCATCGGCTTGAAGGAATTTTATCCTGTTCTTCCCTACAAAACAGCTTCAACTCTTACGTTGGTGGTCCTTCTCCCATGAATTTTTCACTACATGTCCTTGGAAAAAAACTACTATAAAATTAAGGTCAGGACTTTACTTAGCCATTTTTAAACTTTAGCTTCATCCTTTTGTACAACTTGTGTGCATTATGGGTCATGTAGCTGTGACGTCCATCTGAGGCTACAGGCACAAAGGAGTATTTCATACAGACTATGCACAAGCCACTCATTTTGGCAGGACCATGACACCCTTTATCCCCTACACAGGGACCTGGACTTACAACAGGGTTCAGGAGATTGCAGTCTATGGAAAGGCTGCAGTACAGAGACAGGAATAGTAGCCAAGCAGGGAGGTCAGTAAAAGGACAAAATCAGGATCCGTTAAGAGTACCCTGTTTCCCCGAAAATAGGGCGCCCCCCGAAAGTAAGGCATACCAGTGGATTTAATGTGCCTCCAAATATAAGGCACCCCCCGAAAATAAGGCATGTCTCTATTTTATCATAATCAGCATTATTATTATTAATAAGTATTTATATAGCGCTATTAGGATACATGGCGCTTTACAATTTAGAGGGTAGACATAGACAAGTGGTTGAAGACGACGACCACAAACGATGACAGATCACAAGTAGTAATACGGGTACAATAGGGCCGGGGATCCTGTCCGCGAGGGCTCACAGTCTAAAGCATGCCACCGATCTGAAGATTGGGGCATACAGCTGCGACTCCTCCAGCCCACCCCCGCCTCAAGCCCCTGCTCGTGTCCTCCCGATGCCTGTCGCTGTGACCGGCACCGCTCTATTTTTCAAGCCCCCGCCACTGTACCGGCCAATCACAGGCCAGGAACTGACCAGCGGCCAAACATAGGCCAGTCTCTGCTTGACGTCAGCTTCTGGCCTGTGATTGGCAGCCCGGGCGGCTCCTGGCCTGTGATTGGTTGGGACAGCGGCACCGTACACCTACAGCACCTGCTACAAGGAAATGAGAGTGGTGCCGTCCTCCTTGCAGCGTTGAGCACCGAGACACAGGCGGGCACCAGGACAGCAGCGGGCAGCTCAGAGCGTTGTTGGAATGCAGCAGGACCGGTGAGAAGTGTCCCTGTGTGTGTATGCACCCCTGTGTGTGTCCCTGTGTTTATGTGCCCCTGTGTTTATGTGTCCCTGTGTGTGTGTCACTGATACTATATTTGGGGATGATGCGGTTTCTTTATTGGGGGCTGCAAGGGGATGATAAAAGGTCCTTTTTTTGTTTAGCAATAAATGTGAATTCTTGGTCAAGGACAAGTAAGACACCCCCCGAAAATAAGACATGGTGCATCTTTCAGAGCAAAAATTAATATAAGATGCTGTCTTATTTTCAGGGAAACACGGGTAGCAGGGAACCAGATAAAAACCAAGATAGCAGCAAAGTACAAATCCTGAGGCAGAAGCAGTACCCAAAAAATAAAAATAAAAAGAGGTTGAGGTAAAACAGGAAAAACACCAATACAAGAAAGGACACAAGTCAGGGAAACCAAAAGCTACTTCTGTCAGCTTCCGTTAGAAAGCTGATGGAATTAGCAGAGAGTGGCGCTTTCTACTAGGCTGAAGCTAGTAGTTAATGACTTCAGCTGGACAGCAAAGACACACCTCAACTGACAGACTGAAGTACAGCAGGTCCCAGCAACTCTAACCTGTGCTGATCAGTTTCTGGCTCTAACTTCTCTATCACTAGCACCACCTACAGAGTGAATACAGCGATGCCTGGTGACAGAAGCAGATGATGATGGGGCAGACTCTTGTTGGGATGCAACAGAAGCAAGACAATAACCCATTTTCAAGAGTTTCAGCTCATGAACAAATTTTCTAACAATATCCTATAGAACTTCCTAGTATAATTCAGAATTCGTTCTTTCAATAATAATGGCAGCTGTCCTGGTCAGATACAGCAAAACACAGCCAAACCATCACAACAGCACAAGGTTTCACAGCTGGTATGAGGTTTTATGCTGAAATCGTTTTTTTTTTTCCTCCAAACATATATTTAGGTATTTAAACCAAAAAACTTTATTTTGGTCTCATCGGTTCACAAAACATTGCTCCAACAGTCTTCTGGTTTGTCTAGGTGAGCGTGAAAAACCCCCCAATACATTCTATAAACTTTGCGTAAAATAATAGTAAAAAAAAGAAATACTGAAATATAACTCATCATCTGAAAAATCTGCTTCCCCTCCCTGCCTCCTAAACTCATCAATCACTGTGAAAACACCAGGTCCTATTTTCCATATTTTAATCTCACTATAGTAGGGACATCTGTACATTAACTACAATGGACAGATCCTAACACCACCTTTTGTACTGTAGTATCGAACGAGCATGTGCAAAGGTCATTGTGAAGGGAGGGTCAGCACCGTGTATTGTGATTCGTGGATCCTAGGTTGTGTAAAGTAGTGTAAAGGCCGGGATCGCTGGAAAGTCTCTATGCAGTAGCTGGTGAGCTGTCAAACAGGCACACTCACCAGCCACCAGTGACATCGCTGGTAACCAGGGTAAACACTGGGTAACTAAGCAACGCGCTCTGCTTAGTTACCCAATGTTTACCTTGGTTACCAGCGTCCTCTGGCTTACAGGCTGGGCTAAGCGGGAGGACGCTGGTAACCAAGGTAAACACTGGGTAACTAAGCAGCACGCTCTGCTTAGTTACCCAGTGTTTACCCTGGTTACCAGTGCCCAGCATCGAATGTGCGGCGCTGGGCATTGGCTGGGAGGTCGCTGATCATTGGTCTCTCACTGTCACACACAGTGATGCGTGATGACCAGCGGGAGACCAAGGACCAAAAAATGGTCCTGAACAATTTGTAGCGATCAGCAACCTCACAGCAGGGGCCAGGTCGCTGATGCGTGTCACACACTGTGACATTGCTGGAGAGGTCGCTGTTACGTCACAAAACCTAGCGATATTGCAGTGTGTGAAGTACCCTCAACCTGCTACTCTTGCCTTAGATTACACCATGTTCCAAATTGTTATGCAAATGTTCTTTTTCTCTGATTTTCCTAAATGGTCGATGGAAATCACAGTTAGTGTAATAAAAGTAATCACTCGCGAGTATACATCGAATTTTATTGAAGAAACCTCCCAATGAAAACAGTATAATCTTCAAAATTAAAAAAAACTCTAAATGCACTGTTCCAAATTATTAGGCACAGTAGAGTTTCTAAACATTTGGTATGTTTAAAAGAAATGAAAATGCTCATTTGTTGAATTTGCAGCATTAGGAGGTCACATTCACTGAAATAAAAAGCTATTTAACTCCAAAACATCCTAACAAGCCAAGTTACACGTTAACATAGGAACCCTTCTTTGATCTCACCTTCACAATTCTTGTATCCATTGAACTTGTGAGTTTCTGGAGAGTTTCTGCTTGTATTTCTTTGCATGATACCAGAATAGCCTCCCAGAGCTGCTGTTTTGATGTGAACTGCCTCCAACCCTCATAGATCTTTTGCTTGATTATACTCCAAAGGTTCTCTATAGGGTTGAGGTCAGGGGGAGATGGTGGCCACACCATGAGTTTATCTCCTTTTATGCCCATAGAAGCCAATGACACAGAGGTATTCTTTGCAGCATGAGATGGTGCATTGTCATGCATGAATATGATTTTGTTCCTGAAGGCATGTTTTTCCTTTTTATACCATGGAAGAAAGTTCTCAGTCAGAAACTCTATATATTTTGCAGAGGTCGTTTTCACACCTTCAGAAACCTTAAAGGGGCCTACCACCTGTTTCCCCATGATTACGGCCCAAAACATGACTCCTCTACCTCCTTGCTGACGTCACAGCCTTGTTGGGACATGGTGGCTATCCACCAACCATCCACCTGGACCATCCAGGGTTGCTCGGCACTCATCAGTAAAGAAGACTGTTTGAAAATTAGTCTTCATGTATGTCTGGATCCACTGCAACCATTTCTGCTTGTGAGCACTGTTTAAGGGTGGTTGAATAGTAGGTTTATGCACCACAGCAAGCCTTTGAAGGATCCTACACCTTGAGGTCCGAGAGACTCCAGAGGCACCAGCAGCTTCAAATATCTGTTTGCTGGTTTGTAAGGCCTTTTTAGCAGCTGCTCTCTTAACCTGAAGAATTTGTCTGGCAGAAACCTTCCTCATTCTGCCTTTATCTGCACAAATACTTCTGTGCTCAGAATCAGCCACAAATCTGTTCACAGTACGATGATCACGCTTAAGTTTTCGTGCAATATCTAATGTTTTTATCCCTTGTCCAAAACATTGCACTATTTGTTGCTTTTCAGCAGCAGAGAGATCTTTTTTCTTTTCCATGTTACTTGAAAACTGTGGCCTGCGTAATATTGTGGAACACCCAGTTTTGTTTTTATTGGGCTCACCTGACAAACTAATTATCACAGGTATCGGAGATTGATTTCAGTGACCAAAGAACCCTGAGACACAATACCATCAATGGGTTTCCATTGACAAAAAAAAAAAAACCCTATGACACTTAAAACCAATTTGCATAATAATTTGGAACATGGTGTATAAAGAGCTTGCTGAAAACGCTCATAAAAAGACAGAAAGTATCAGTTAGGCTACCTTCACATTTGCGTTATCCTCCGCAGCGTTCTGCAGAGGGGATCCGCAATGTGACCGCAGCACCGCAAGCCCCTATCTTTATAATGGGAGCGCACTGTGCTGCGTATGACCGTGCGCACCCATTCACTGCCGTATGTGATCTGTGCGCAGGCGGATGCCTGCGCACCAATCACCCAGTCTCGTCGGCACCAGAAATGCAACATGTCTCGTTTGTGGTGCGGATGAGACTGGGTGATTTGTGCGCAGGCTTCCGCCTGCGCACAGATCACATATGGCAGGGAAGGGGTGCACACGGTCATGCGCAGCACCGTGCGCTCCCATTATAAAGATAGGGGCTTGCGGTGCTGCGGTCACATTGCGGATCCCCTCTGCAGAACGCTGCGGAGGGGAACGCAAATGTGAAGGTAGCCTAACTTTCTATTATTAGCTCGGAGGGATAGCTAACACTAGAGAAGAGAGAAAGGGGATTGAGAAAGATTTAAACAAACTGGAACAGTGGGCAGCAACTAACAGAATGGTTTATAACAGGGAGAAATGAAGAGTCCTACATTTGGGCAAGAAAAATGAAAAAATCATATACAGAATGGGAGGAATAGGGCTAAGCAACAGCTTGTGTGAAAAAGACCTGGGTATACTAATAGATCAGAGACTGCACATGAGTCACCAGTGTGATGCAGCAGAAAAAAGACAAACACAATTCTGGGATGTATTACAGAAGCGTACAGTCTAGATCACGTGAAGTCATTATCACCCTCTACTCCTCATCTGGAATACTGTGTCCAGATCTGGGCAGCACATTATAAAAAAGACAACAACAAACGGGAGCAAGTTCAGAGAATAACGCCCAGAATAGTGACTGGTCTGCAAATCATGTCCTATAAGGAACAGTTACAGGGTTTGGGAATGTTTAGCTTGCAAAAATAAAGACCGAAATGAGACTTAATAGCTGTCTACATTTATCTCAAGGGTTGTTACACTGTAGTGGGATCAGCTTTATTCTCATTTGCACATGGAAAAACTAGAAGCAATGGGAAACTGAATGGGAGGAGAAATTTATTAGAAAAAACTTTTTGACAGTGAGGGTGATCAATGAGTGGAACAGGCGGCCACAGGAGGTGGCTAGTTCCCCATCAATGGAAATCTTCACACAGCGGCTGGACAGATATCTGTCTGGGATGATTTAGTGGCTCCTGCTTTGAGCAGAAGGTTGGATGAGAGGACCGAGGAGGTCCCTTCCAACTCTATCATTTTATGTTTTAAGTATTATAATTATTTATTTATATAGCGCCATTAGGTTCCATGGCGCTTTACATGAGGATAAGGGAGACAAGTACACTAAATCTAGGCGATCAGGACGTACAGGTACAGGATATAACCTTTCTTCAGCTCACCACAGAATAGGTCAGTATCACTGTTTACATTGACCTATTCTGTGATGTGAGGAGCAAGTAACTAATCCTGTCTGCTCTCTCCTCTCTGAAGCCATTTGCTAGGTGTAAAAATGTAATGAGCAGTGGCATTTGTCATGAGGCAGCAATGAAAGGGGAGCTGGCCACCACACTATCTATGCTCAGCACCAAGGTGTGGGTTTAGGTAGCGCTTATGCAGCCCAAGCAAGCAATGTCAGTCAGGGGAACTGCTCAGTAAGCAAATTAAGGGGGCATAAAGGTGCACCAAAGTCCCGTACATTGTACACGGAATAAAACTAATTGCATGTATTTATTACTTTTTTTATGGTAGGCATGTCCCCTATATAATACTTTTAATTTGCATTTTGAGGGTCACAGACTCGTTTTAATCTCCATCATATAGGTCACTTTATGGCGAATCCAATTCTGTTAGGTGGGTTATTCAACTTGGGACAATGCCGACAAAAGGAAAATGCAACTTTCATTTGATTTGAGTGGCTTTTATCACTGTTATGACTTCTGACATGCCAAAACCTAGCGTTGGCAACGCAATCTATATCACAGCACTTTCTTTTAGCGACACTGATGAAGGTTCTGGGTGTTGGAGCAAAATATGTGCTTCTCATCTGATTTTTGTCACAAAAGTCAGAACTCTTCGAGTGCTAAGTAAAATGGAACCTACTTGTGAACCTATTATGAGGAAGTACTACTATATATATTTCATCTGTTATTCTACAGACTGCCTTCAATAAACAGGCGCTGATTCTGCGCCATTTTATTGAAGACCTACAGACTGCTTGCAGAATCACACTGTGCATGTGCCGTCCACTGCAATCATGGGGGCGGAGGAAAGTCACTAAAAAAATCAGTGTACCTGTCCTAAAAACAGAAGGAAGGCAGAGAGGTAGAGAAGGAGACCCTAACCCCAAGTCCAGCACCGTTGCACAAGCGACACATGGATGATGTTATCATAAAAACGTTAGCGGAAGATTATATAGTAATCATTACTACAGTGCCATTATGGCCATGTATTCACTTTATAGTGCTAAATTCTGCTGACGGGTATTCCTTTATGCTCAGACTGACATTTCAAGTGACATATAACTGATTTACTGATTAAGGTCTGTTTCCCAGTGAAATTGAGCTTTTTTAGAAAGGGAGAAAAAAAAAAAATCAAGCCTGCAGTAGTCAGAAATACCAAAAACAGTTATATTGCTCAGAAAAATAGAAAGAAAATATTATAGATGAAAGATAGGTGGCTAAGCTCTGTTCTCGGTGTTTGTATTATTATAGTTTGGTTTATTTAGAACGTACAAAAAGAACAAAAGCAGAATGAGCATACCCTACATTCCTGTGTCAAATGGAAGTTAAGAGGCCCTGTTGTCAATGGGGCCAGTTCAGAGAGGAAGAGGACAAGACTTATAATGCCACCCATTGAAGTTAGCAATCCTAGAAATATCATCAGCTCTTTAAATGATATGCACCACCATAAACTTATGGCATTCTTTGGGAGCCAGTATATAAAGCAAACTCAGGAGATAAATCCGCCCTATTCTCTGTTCCTCCCAAGACCTCCTCGTCTCCTACACACTCGTCAGTTCCTCACCCAATGATCTGCAGGCCTCCTCCCAAGTATCCTCCAACCTTTGGAAATTTGAGCCCCAACAAATCCCATTATCCACGAAACTTGGAATTTTTATATGGAACTTAAAAAAAACATTTTCATGAAAGCTTACAGCCTGCAATCACCCCACTGCCACCTCACCACCCAACCTACTGTATCCCTCCCCATTACACTGTAGACTGTAAGCCCACAATGGCAGGGCTTACTCCTTTCTGTAACAGTCAATCATTTTTAAATTTATGCTCTGAAAATTATATTACTTTTTGTATGTAACCCCTTCTCATGTACAGCACCATGGAATCAATGGTAATAATGCTCTATAAGCAAGTAGTTTCTGACAGATTGGCTAGGTTATTTAGCCATCTGTCTCAAACTTCAGAGAGTGAAGTCAATCATTGCCTGCTGCTGTTATCTTAGTAAATGCTGCTGTCAATCTCTGACCATAGCATTTAGAGAGCTGAAAACACAGGAGTGCCGTTCTACGCGCAACCATTGCAAAGAGTCTACTGTGCTCCAGACCGATGGAAACCTGGAAGAGAAAAGCTACAAGTAGCAACATAAACACCACCTAACATCACACAACTCCCCATAGATAAGCAACTCCTGCCATCACATTAGGGAAGTTAAATATTTGACCAAATATAGCATGATCCTTTTTAAGTTGATAAACTTGTAAGGCCTGGGAAAGATGTTATATATATTTAAATGACTCTTGTGAGAAAAAAAAAAGGAGGAACAGTTTGCACAGGGAGAGGAGGAGGAGCTGGTGCAGGAAAAGGAAGAGCATCTTCTACAGGAAAAGGAGGAGCGGCTGGTCCAGGAAAAGGAGGAGAGCTGGTCTCGGAAAAAGAGGAGCAGCTGGTAAAGGAAAAGGAGGGGCAGCCGGTACCGGAAAAGGAGGGGCAGCCGGTACCGGAAAAGGAGGGGCAGCCGGTACCGGAAAAGGAGGGGCAGCTGGTACCGGAAAAAGAGGAGCAGTTGGTAAAGGAAAACAAGGAGCAGCTGGTACACAAAAAGGAGTAGTTTGTACAGAAAAATGAGCAGCTGGTACAGAAAAAGGAGGAGCAGCTGGCACAGGAAAAGAAACTTGAACAGAAAAGGAGAAGCTTGAACGGAAAAAAGAGGTGCTTAGAAGGGAAAAAGAAGGCAGTTGCAAAGGAAAAACGAGGTGCTTGTAAGGGAAAAAGGAGGCAACTGAACAGGAAGAGAAGTGGCTTGTACAGAAAGAGGAGTGTGAACAGGAAGAGCATCTTGTAGAGAAAGAGGAGAAGCTTGTACAAGAACAGCTAGTACAGTAAGAGGAGGAGCAAAGAATGATACGTGGAGTGCTTGGAACATAAGTAGAGCACAAGAAAATACATCAAGAAAAGTGTTGTGAGAATGTCTGACCATATTACTTGTCATTTTGGGCTCTATTCATGTTAAGGTAGATGCCCATATTCTGACTTCTAGAATGTAAATCTGGCACACCAAAATAGTACACAAGTCTTTACTTTTGCAATAATAGTCGCACTTTTATTATGGGAGCATGGTAGTTTTCAACAAAATTCAGTAAAACGTTTCGACCACACGGTCTTCTTCAGTTTTGTCAACTTAAACAGAAAAAAAGGATACAGATCAAGATACAAGTTAATGATAAGCAATTAAGCAAACTTCCATTAACGCAACCCAAAAGCATAAAAGGTTGGCCTACCTAAATAATATCAAAAGCATAATTTACAAGAAATATATATTTCCAAATAGTTACAAACCAACAGAGAAGTCAGAGAAAATATGTAAAAAAGTTTTTACAAAAAAATTACAATCTGTTACGTATCTCTACCATAGGCTATATTTATGCATGGGGATAACAACAATTTTTTATAAAAATGTCATAAAGAGACACTTCACAAGGAATTTTTTCAATGTAACCAAGGAATATAACTAAGTTCTAACTTGCGTTTTTGACTAACTACAAATTTACATGATAACTTAGCAAATATATATCTATTACAGAAAAAATGGATATCTGTTGTCTCATAGTTCAGAAATGAATAAAGGGGCCAAATACCTGCCCCCTCAGTAATGGTGTTCAATATCAGCAAAGGTGAACTGTTTTGGATATGATATATTGTATCCACCTAGCAAAATGAAATACCATTTGAGACTAAAATTGATTATAAAATAGATTTTATAATCAATTTGAGTCTCAATTTGAGGGAGCAGGTATTTGGCCCCTTTATTCATTTCTGAACTATGAGACAACAGATATCCATTTTTTCTGTAATAGATATTTATTTGCTAAGTTATCACATAAATTTGTAGTTCGTGAATAACGCAAGTTAGAACTAATGGTACCTTTACACGCCGCTACAGAAGGTAGAAAACAACAGGGTTAGGGAGACAAATGTATCTTGCACCGTCAAATCAACCCGAGGTAGCGGCGTGTAAACTAGCTTGTTGCCACCCGTCACTTTCGGCACCTGTTTCAGAGCAGTGCTCTAAAACAGGTTGATTTCAACCCGATGTAATGGCATCTAAATACAGTAGGGTAAGGTTTTATCGCAACCTAGATAACTCCCCGGGGCATGACACAGCCTCCGGGAAAACGCCCCCTTCAGCGATGATTGGTGGAAGCTCCTGCGTTGCGATTGGTTGTCGCTGCATAGGGCGGCATATTTAAGGAGCTGACCAGTCACACTACACAATTGCTCGAGCGTCATGTATTAGTCAGCCTCCTGCGCTGGCTGCCCAATCATGATGCTATTGCTTTGTCCTATCAGCGTACGAACGTCTCCTAATCCACAACTCTGGCACGCCTATGTGTTGTCCCTGCTGCACCAGGACCTCCCATATTACCTTCTGTCATGGCGTGTAAATGAGGGACGGTGCTCTACAGAAGGTAACTTGTGGCACCCGGCGGTGCCTCCAGGGATAGATTAAACTTTCTGTAGAGCACCTTGTAGCGGCGTGTAAAGGCGGTATCGGGTACTGTTTGCAACCGTTGGTGCGTGCTCGTGCGCGTGAAGCACACGGTTGTTCCTAACCTTCTGTAGCGGCGTGTAAAGGTACCTTTAGTTATATTCCTTGGTTACATTGAAAAAATTCCTTGTGAAGTGTCTCTTTATGACATTTTGATAAAAAATTGTTGTTATCCCCATGCATAAATATAGCCTATGGTAGAGATACGTAACAGATTGTAATTTTTTTGTAAAAACTTTTTTTTTACATATTTTCTCTGACTTCTCTGTTGGTTTGTAACTATCTGGAAATATATATTTCTTGTAAATTATGCTTTTGATATTATTTAGGTAGGTCAACCTTTTATGCTTTTGGGAGGTTGCATTAATGTAAGTTTGCATAATTGCTTGTCATTAACTTGTATCTTGATCTGTAACTTTTTTTTCTGTTTAAGTTGACAAAACTGAAGAAGACCGTGTGGTTTTGTTGAAATTTTGTTGAAAACAACCATGCTCCCATAATAAAAGTGTGACTATTATTGCAAAAGTAAAGACTTGTGTACTATTTTGGTGTGCCAGATTTACATTCTAATTGTTATACTAATTTACTCTGTGCAACCTATATAAATAAGTCTGTGAGCCATCCTTCTTTATATTAACATATTCTGACTTCAACATAACAGTATTTGAACAGTTTAAGCATAACTTTTTTATTCTGTGAAATATATATTTTATGATACTGGAACAGAATAACATAAAAAAAACAGCAAAACTGAAAATAAGAAGATTGCAGTTATTTCACAGAGGTCAATGTCAAGAGCAGAAGCAAGGTCTAAAACTTCTTATTTTATCATCAATCCTGGCCCGGTGATAGGAATATGCAGTACAGATAACGCTGCAGAGCTGAGGTTTATATACTGCAGCCCACACACTGATAGTTTAATACATCATCAAAAGGATAAATGACCTAAAAATACCATATATTTTTTTTTATAGGATAACATTACTGATAATCATTAAGACGTGCCATAAATCTTACACGAAGAAAGAAATATTTTATTCTTGTGTCTGGATAGCCGGTATAGCATTTTATTAACCATTGTCTGTACATAGTCTGAATATTGGCTCATCTCACATCCATATTTCAAATCTTCTGTAAGCATACAGTTACTTGATAGTATTGGATTTGCATTGTGGTGCATGCCGTAGAATAAGTCAACCCGCTTCTCCACTTTGGACTAGCTCTTGATTAAAAGGTGAAAAATGTCTCCTTGCCAAGACCCCCGATCTGCTGTAATCCACTGAGAGCCTTGCAGCAATTTCACTTAAGCGCCATTATTGGGTATTAAAGAGTGCAAACCCTACAATGAATATGTTTGTCTGTGTAATGCAGGAAAGGTCCTCCGGAACGGGAACCTCTTTGTTACCACTCTCCACTGTGGTCAAAACACGAAGGTCCAAAAAAAAAAAAAAAAATGATCTCCTTTTCATGCACCTGTCTGCACCATGTTGGGAAGCAATCCCCAACCTGTTGTGTCCTACTATACTTGTATGTGGAAATGTTTTATTTGTAGAGCCTTTATGCAGATTTACCTAGAATTTAGGGTTACTAATTCTGTTCTATTAAAATTTTTCAACAATTAAATTTTTTTTAAATACATTATAAGCTAATATGGTAAGTGATGGTCAATATCTATCGCACTTTCTTAGCTTCCATTCACCAATGATACAGGCAACTGTATTTCTTTTCAGTCAACTGATTTTGGGGAACAAAATAATCAAGGCAAACTGGGTGGTCAAATAATTAGCTCTTGTTGCTTAGAAGATGCATGACCAGTTCCTCATCCTCTCGAAGGGAAAGTCCTGTGTTTAGCGGCTCGAATGGTTCCTCCAATTTTGGAGTCGTCTTCCTCTTCTTGGCAGCCACGGCTTTTCCTACTGGTGCACTGGACTTGCTGGGAAAAGGTCGCTTTCTGGACGACATCTCCTCATGGTCACTTTAAAAAAAGAAGAAATACATTTTAATTTTCCATTATCTGAATTCAATTTTCACGGGACAACAATCTGATGTATATGAGGGTCGCCACATACTCAAATTAGGGGTTGTTTTTTAAGCACTACTCCACTACTACTGGATCGGTGATTTTAATCTAAATCCCCTGCCCTCTGTCATCTACGAAGCATCCGGCGTCTTCACCTTTTACCGACATCCCTTCGGTCTGGCCGCACCATCTTGTGCCCATAACTTCTGATGGGTACGGAAGTCAGAAGTTAAGTCACGAGAGCTCAGTGCATCTCTACGAGCGCCAGAACGAGGCGCTCATAGAGATTTATTGAGTTGTGACCTCCAACTTGCTCAATAAAACAATTGAGCTGCCTGCAGGTCAAAAACTGGAAAAGACTGACAGAAGTGACATTGATAACAGATGAAGACACAGGAGGGTGAATATAAGTGTAGAGGCAGGAAACTAAGGTTTAAAGAAGCACTCCAGTAATAAAATAATTTAAAAAAAAAAAACAACACGCTGGAGTGATTGGGGCAGATTTACAAAAAGTGTCTCACTTTTAGGTGCTAGAATTGACAACGTAAGGATGAACCAAATGGTTGCAACATCTGATGGCTTGCTTTCTATCGAAATTTGATATAACATGGTGAACCAATTTCAGTGCATTTAAAGTCAGGACTGTGGAATCAGAGTCGGAGCCCATTTTGGTGGAGTCAGAGTTGGAGTAAAATGAACCGACTCCTAAAACATACAATAAACTGGGTACAAAGATCAATGCAGAATGTGCGGAATATTATTATATTCTATCTAAATATCTTGATTATATCATAATAATGATTAAAGCCTGATGATCACACTGTAGTACAATAAATGTATCACTTAAACATGAGCCATGTAAGGAGTAGTCGGGAGTCGGGGAAATTGAGGAGTCTGAGTCGGTGGTTTGGTACCGGACTCCACTGCCCTGATTAAAGCCTTCCTCTTCCCTTGGCCACTTTCTGATGGCAGATGACCACGAAATTAGATTGTAGAAAGACATGTTTAACACACATAGTAAAAAGTGGTGCAAGGCATAGAAGAGTCTCTTTTTTGGGGAGGGTCCAAATTGAGCAAAACATCTGACCGATTTAACCAAGTTAATTAGACTGCTTTTTTCATATATGTATGAAGAGAGAAAAAAAGTTAATTTAATTGGCTACTGTCGTCAGAATACTGGCTCAATTTGCGCCAAAAACTATATTAATATAAACATTTTTTTTCTGAAGCATATTCCACTTCCAGAAACAGAGTTAGATGATGCAGAAGAAATGAGAAAACTTTAGAATAATTACATGTTTTACTTTAGATAAACTTTTAGCCTTTGTAGTTGGTGACACATAAAATATAAAGTGTGTGTCTTTGAGCACGCGCCGCCTAGGCCCAATGTATAACATGGTTCAACGACTGGGAAATAAACATCATCAATTAGGAAACATCGGAAAAGACTCCCAATTATGCACGCACCTATATGCTCCCAACTATACAATTAAGTCAACTCATATCTCCTCCCCCTGATAGCATTGAGAAGTTAAAGTAACAGAGAAAAATCTGGATTTGTGGCCGATGTATCTACCTCCTGCTAATAAGATTTGCAACTTATAAACAGCTTGCAACACTTTCCAAATGTCAATTAGCCCGAGATATCCTCTAATGATCCATATTCTATGAAGTGGCCACACACAGAGCCATATATAAAGAAGTCACGGAATCGCTAGAGGTTCTATTCCCAGAATGAACATCATGCAGCAATCTGTGCTAATATGCAGGAGACAATTACTTTGAGTGATCTATATGGCTCAGACCATCTTTACAGCTACGGGGGAACAGGAAAGGTCTTAGATCTTGCTGTAACGAGCTCATTGCTGGTAACAGATACGGTTCACCGTAATGAACTGCAATGACAAGTAAAATGCTCCACGGGTTCATTGATACACTGGTTGTATAGAAATGGTGATTCTGCTTAAGATTTCATTTGTTACTGAAGTCATTGTCTTGGATTTGTTAAGGAAATGGAGAAAACCAAGAGAAAGACAAAGGAAAGAAAAAAAAAAAAAAGGAGGGAGAGAGTATGAAAGAAGAGTGAAAGAAAGATCACATACATAAGCCAGATTTAAAGGGAATCGGTCAGATGGTTTTTGCTACTTAAGATGAGGACAGCATGCTGTAAGGGATACAAAATGAAAAGCAACCATGCTTCTCTTATCTGTGTGTGTGTTATTGTTTACTTAAATTGATGGCTTTATTACCCTGTGCTTAAGATTGCAGGACTAGAAAACGTCAGGCACAGTCCTACACGCCCCCTGCTGTGATTGACACCTCCCTGTGAATGCACAATCTGTATAGAGAGCCTGGTGTGGGCGGGGTTAGCTCTGCTGTGTCTCTGAAAAGTAATCTTTGATTGTGTGAGAACAGCTTCAACCAGTAATATATGTGATACCTCATTGAATTCAGAATCTATATGCCTACATTATTTTGCTGTCAGATGAGGTAACAAAAACCTGCTGACAGATTTACTTTAACCCCTTCACCCCTGGGTGATTTTCCATTTTTCCTGTTCTTCCAAGAGCCATAACTTTTTTAATGTTCGGTCACTATCGACATACGAGGGCTTGTTTTTGAAGGACGAGTTGTACACTTGAATGACATCATTCATTTTACCATATAGTGTACAGAAAAATGGGAAAATTCCAAGTGCAGTGAAATTGTATAAAAAAAATGAAATTCCACAGTTTTTTTTTTTTTTTTATTTACCCTGTTCCCTATATGGGAAAACTGACTTGAGAATATGATGCCTCGGGTTGGTACTAGTTTGTATATACTAAACATGCATACTTTTACTTTTGTCTCAGTGGTAGAAAAACATTCAGAAGTAAAAAAAAATATTCGCTTTTGTTGCCATTTTCCACGACCCGTAGCGTTCTTTTTTCAGGATCTGGGGCTGTGTGACGGCTTATTTTTTGTGTCTTGAGCTGATGTTTCTAATGATACTATTTTTGGGTGAATGCGCTGTTTTAATCGCCTGTTATTGCAATGTTGCGGCGACAAAAAAAAAACCCGGAAATGTTGGCGTTTTGACTTGTTTTCCACTTACGCAGTTTACAATCAGATCAAGTGATTTTATACTTGATAGATTGGGCGTTTCTGAACGCACCAATATCAAATGTGTGTAATTTTTTTTTAAATAGTTTTATTTTCAATGGGGCAAAAGGAGGGTCATATGAACTTTTTTTCATATTTGTAAAAACTTTTCTTTTGCTCTTTTTCGCTACTTTACTTGGTCCCTTAGGGCAACTCAACACTGCAATGTCTGATCTCTTCTGCAATACAGAGTCATGATCATGCATGCCTCTGTCTTGCAGAAATGATCACTGCCTGTGAATGCCAGCGCTCAGCCAGCGTTCACAGGAAGTGAGTCATAACACTGATAGGAGTCATCATCTGACCTCTCGCTCTTATGGCAACACATCGAAGCCCTGTGATCAAGTCATGGATTGCGGTGGGGAATAGCAGGATCTAACAGTGTTGTGTTAGATTGCACTGTCAGAGTTTGACAGCGCGATCTAACAGGATCGGAGATCAGCCAACATATGCAGGGAATGATGCGAGCTCGGTATGTGAGCTCGCATCAAAAGGAGGGACACGACCAAGGATGTCCCTATACGTACTTTGTCGTGAAAAAGTTAAAGAGTAACCATATTTTTTTGTTTTTTTTTATCAAATCAATAGTACACATGGAAGTAAGCAACTTTGTAATATTATCTCATCAGACAAATTGGCTTCTTTTTTCTTTTGTAAGAAAAGGCTTCTGTCTTGCTACGCTACCCCCACAGGCCAAATACATGAAGATTTTTGTCACATAAACCAGTATTGGTCAGAAATTCCTGCAGCTCCTTTAATGTTGCCGTAGGCCACTCAGAAGTTTTTAAATGGTCAATTTTCTTCTTGTGTTTTTGAGGGACATCCACTTCCAGGTAATATTACTGTTGTGACAAATTTAAGCAACTTTTTGATGACGTCTTCACTCATGGTTTAGCTAATGTATTAAAAACATTTTTTATATGATCTTGACTGATATTTCAATAATGAGATCCCTTTTCTGTGTTGTGAACTGTTAAAAGGACCAGGACTTATGCAGTAAAAGGCAACTAAGAAAATTATACTGCAATAACATCTGAACTTTATATGGGTTAGAATCACTAAATTATGGCAGCTGTGCAAGGTCCACTATTAAACATGAGTGTAAATGTAGTCAATTCTGAACAGCCTCATATTGTAAGGGGTGTTAAAACTTGCGTAACTTGAGACGTTGGGATTCGGAGGTTTGGCTTACCGATTGCACACCAGGACTGTGGAGCCGGAGTTGGTGTTTATTTTGGTTGAGTCTGATTCAGGGAAATTGAGTTGGAATCAGAATTGGAGTTGGAGGTTTGGCTTACCGATGGCACACCAGGCTGTGGAGCCGGAGTTGGTGTCATTTTGGTGGTGTTGGAGTGGGATTTAGGGAAATTAAGGAGTCTGAGTCAAAGGTTTGGCTTATGAACTCCACAGCCCAGGATAACATAATGACCTGTAATTGTAAAAGGTAAGTTTTTGTAACAATCTTTTTTTAAACAAAAATCCTAATGAAGCCTGGATATAAGAATGTTGTGGCCACAATAACTTCTTGCCCTTTGTAACCGAGAAGTGAACAGCTGAGCAACATAAACAGGAAATCTAATATGTTGATGATTTGTAATTTGGCAAGCTGTTTCCAGAGCTCATCATTTGATATCTAAATTGTATTACTCCAGAAGAAAGTTCTATTTTTATTCACTCCAGCCTTTCGTTTCTACACGCTGTGTTTTAATTAAGAAGTGTTAAAATCTTGTTTTATTCCGTTGCTCCAGATGTCTCCTCATCCCTGACTGTGTTATTTTACTTTAATGAATTGTAACCAATAAAATATGGAGGTGTTAAGTAGACCAGATAAGGATAACAGTGATGGTGAGCAGGACATATAAAGTGCCAAAAAGTAACACAATAAAGAACACTGCACTGAAGGGCAGAACATTTTAAAGACCCTTCCAAAATGCTGTAGTACTATAAAAAAAATCTGGTAGGGAAGCTTATGGTTAATACTAGAGATGAATGAACCGTTCAAGAATCGGTTTGCTTCTCCGAACTTCCTGGTGTTGAGCAAAACTGTTCGAAGGCTTTACGTTTGCAAAGCACTGGAGCGAGCACCGCTGTGGTCGGGTACAGATGGCGCTTGGCTCAGTGCGAGCCAAGTGCAGTGTTTGATTGGCTCACACGGGCCTTAAAAGCAGAGTTTTGGGATGTAGATTATGTCATAATTTAATATATTAAAAAAACAAAAATACTCACCCTCTCACCCACAGAAGTGTTTACTTAGGATTGGCTGTATGTGGGCGGAGAGCTGTACTGCCAATCAGTGACTTCATTGAGGTTTGGGTCAAATTCGAGATCACAAATAGTGTGCCAAAACAGGCTGCACAGCGTCAACTCGGACTTCAAAAGGCTACCTCATCAAGCTGTTACACATTTTTTTTTAATTTTCTTTACTATCTATATCAGGGGTGGGGAACCTCAGGCCTCAGGGACGAATATGGCCCTTGAGGACTTTTTTGCAGCCCCCAGGCAGATTCCTGGGGACCAAGGGGCTCAGGCTGGGAGATGAATTTTGCCGACTGTCTGCTGTGATCTCTATGCCCCAGCCTCGGCTCCCCCAGTGATGTATATGCTCCCAGCCTCTTCTGTGATGTCTAGGGCTCTAGCAAACCTGGAAAAGCAGCTGAGAAGCAACATGACCAATATCACCAACACCAAAGAGAAGCCATCCCAGTAGGGGCGAGTTGATTGGTTAAAGGGAACCTGACCCCTCCAAATCACCCCCAACCCAATTAATACCTGTCCCTGCAGCATGACATATTATTAGTGGTCCTTTTCTATAAAAAATGTGTTCTGTAACATTGCAAAAATCAACATTATTATTATTAATAGGTATTTATATAGCGCCATTAGGATACATGGCGCTTTACAATTTGGAGGGTAGACACAAATGACGACAAACGATGACATATCACAATTAGTCATACGGGTACAGCAGGGTCGGGGATCCTGTCCGCGAGGGCTCACAGTCTAAAGGGGGTGGGGAGGGAGACAGTAGGAGGGGGAGGTGAGATGGTGCAGTGGGTCTCAGTGTGTGTTATAGGCTTGTAGGAAGAGGTGGGTCTTCAGGTTTTTCTTAAAGGTTCCCAGGGTCGGGGAGTGTCTGATGTGATGGGGGAGGGAGTTCCAGAGTCTGGCAGAAGCACGAGAGAAGTCCTGTGTGCGGTTGTGGGAGGTGGAGATGCGGGGGGTTAAGAGGAGGAGTTCTTGGGAGGAGCGCAGAGTGCGCGAAGGGAGGTAGCGGGAGACCAGGTTGGAGATGTAGGGAGGGGACAGGTTGTGTATGGCCTTGTATGTCAGGGTTAGGGTTTTGAAGCGCTTACATATGTGCAACTTCTTGGCCCTGAATAAGTCTCACAGGGCGTTCCCTGTGAGGCTCTAAGCCCTCCTTAGCTGCTCATTATCACGCCTCGATGGGCGTGATAAGTAATCCTAGTCCTCCTCGCCCTGCTGTATGGGCATAATAGCCAGTGTGACGCTATTTGCGTCACATCCGGTCTTTGTGACATCGGTACACCCTCTAGGTGTACGCCTACCTCACCATGCGCATTGCGCATGGACGGCTTTATATTTACACCTAAAGGATGTACAGACGTCACAAAGACCGGATGTGACGCAAATAGCGTCACACTGGCTATTTCGCCCCTACAGCAGGGTGAGGAGGACCAGGATTACTTATCTCGCCCATCGGGGCGTGATAATGAGCAGCTAAGGAGGGCTTAGAGTCTCACAGGGAACACCCTGTGAGACTTATTCAGAGCCAAGAAGTCGTACATACGTAAGTGCATAATGTTGATTTTTGCAATGTTACAGAACGTATTTTTTATAGAAAAGGACCACTAATAATGATATGTCATGGTGCAGGGATATGTTATGGTCGAGACTGGGGGCATAGAGATCACTGGGGAGCTGAATTTAAAGGGCGGACAGGCAGCAAAATGTGTTTACCAGCCTGAGCACTGCGGTCCCCAGGAATCTGCCCGGGGGCCATAAAAAAGTCATCAAGGGCCTCATTCGGCCCTGGGGCCTGAGGTACCCCACCCCTGGGCTAGACTCATCAAATGGACTATAAGTAAAATAATACTCAAAAAATAAATAAATCCTGTGATTATTAGGCAAAAATAGGCTTAATTTGCATTTGGGGGTTCATTATTTTCCTTGAGTCGGATACTCCAGCCATTACATGGTTAACTGGGGGCCATCTACCATCTACCAAGGTATTCGGAATGAATAATTAGCCGGCTTGTATAAAAACATCTGCCAAACAGATTTTTGCATCTAAAAAGAGAGTCAACTCCAAAATATTGGCATTTGGATAATCAAACATACTGTGCCACAATCTTATTTTCAGATAATAAATTTTAATTTACAAGGCCAAGGCAACGATCCTAATGAAGATTAATTACTGCAGTGGCTTTCATAAAGCTCAGTGCAGCTTCTTCCTCAGTTACTGTCAAAACACTAATGAAAATATATTGTGTTGTTAAAGTCTTTTCTCTGGCCATAGTCTGACCGCAAAAAATGACCAAGTATTTTTTTTAAATAAAAAGGGGAAAAAAATCCGGGAAAAGGAAATTTAAAAAATATAATCCAAAAAAATAAAATCCTTTAGAAGGTAATTTATATGATGAGAGCATATACAATCACTTACAGCCTGGCTGCATGTACCCATGTATGTAACACCGTAAAGCTGCTTTGTTATAAGGGTTTATCTTTTAATTTCTCCATAGAGACAGCAACGGTCAAAAGTATAGACACATAGGTTCATGCAATGGTTTTCCTCTTTTTATGTGCACATTATAGATTCAGACCACAGGCAGCAAAATCAAGAGGAAGCACATAGAAACAAGGAGTAAAGAAACGTGAAAAACCAGAATGTGTTAAACCTTAGTTTCCTGAAAGTAACCCCATCTCCCTTCTTCGATAGCTTTAAACTCCCCCCCCCCCCCCCCCCCCCTTTGAAATCCTCATGTGAAATGGCTTACAACAGTCTTGAAGAAGTTTCCACTTGTTGGCGGATTTTCCATCATTCAGCGTACAAATCATTCCAAATCATCCAACTTGGAGTACTTTGTCAGATGACATGGCCTCCACAATCACCCAAACTTAACCCAACATTCTCCTTATTGGTCACATAGCCCTTACATTACCTGGATATGAGTTTTAGGTCATTGCCCTGCTGCAACACAAGCGATGGTCCCACTAAGCGCAAACTAGATGTGACAGCCTTGTCCGCATACACACAAAGACATGATGTTTGATACCAAACTGTCAAATTTTGACTTAATCAGATCACAGAACAGGTTTGCACTTTCCGAATATCCAGTCCGTTTGTTGCTTGATCCCAAAAGTCTCTTCTTGTTTGCGGTCCTCAGTAGTGGCCTGTATTGCCGCAGTTTGACAATAAAGGCATGCTCTTCCTAGGCTTCTCAAGACAATTGATTTAGAGATTTATCTGCTACTTGATGTCTGGACATCATTTATGAAGGCTGGTGTCTGTCAGTTTGAAATTTCTGGTTACCTTGATGAACTTATCCTCTGCAGCAGAAGTAATTCTTGATATTCCTTTCCTTAACGATCATAATAAGCTATTGATCATTTATTTTCTTGCCTGGAATTGAGGATGACTTCAAGGCTCTATCAATTCCTCAGATAGACTAATTTTCATTACCAAAATTAATGACTGACACAGTTAAGTGGTAATTGCCATATTAGGGCTGAGAACCAACACTGCCTCTAGAAAACATACCTGATGGTCACACACACATTCTGAAGGCCGATGATCTCATACATGAACTCTTAAGGCAAACCTGTTCATTGGAAGCTATTCTAACTTACTAAAATGAAGCTGCTTGAGAGAATGACAAGGGGAGTGCAAAACGATTTTTAAGTATGGGGGGAGGGCTACTCTGAAGATTCTATGGTCAAACTCATTGTTTTGCTTCACACCATTTTAATTACTCTTCGTTTCCATATGTGTTCATTTGTGGTTTTCCTGGTTTCACTCTGACTTTACAAAGTTCAAATTCCAATAAGAACAAGGAAAACCTCTGCATGAACAGGTCTGCGCAAATTTTTTGAACAATATTGTATTTGTAAGACGTCATGCTAAAGGTCGGAAAATGACTATTACAGCGATCACATGGTGCAGATAATCGAGAGTAGCAAACTAGGACATTCACCTAGGCACACTTCACAGTACCATTTGGTTCTGGCGTTATGGATATTATAACTGGGCTTGCATAGATGTGTATTAGGCCTTCAGGTTATCACTGTATGTCTGATTTTATACAGTCCCTTTTTGATCCAGATGAATAGATAAGGATTCTAATGTCACAACTGTTTTCCTTATGTACAAAACTTTACCACTCTGGGAATTTTGCCCCTGACAGGCAATCCCCAGGAATCTGTCTGAGGGCTGCAGAAAAGGTCATCAAGGCATGTGGCCCTGTGGCCTGAGGTTCCCCACCCCTGATGTAAACACTGGACAATAATATCAATTGGACTCAAAGGGCTAGTACTGCTAACAGTACTTAGAATGAAAGGGTTCTGAGAGGTTGACCCAAACACCAATGGTTTTTGTGGCCATGAATGGCTGCCCCTTTAGATTGATAGCTTTTAATGACCTGAGAATACTAGCAACTCCCTAAAGGTTTTGAGCAAAGAGCATTCCTCATTTAGGGGGTGTTTGGTAGCCCTAAAGGGTTGTAAGACGAACCTAATAAAAAGGACCATTGATGCCTCTATACTGTGCCAGTCATTGTACTGGTTGCTCATCCACTACAGAGTACTATATAAAATTATCACTCTGACCCACACATACATCCACAGTTCTGCACTACCCTACATCTCCTCCCTCATCTCAGTGTATTGCCCTACTTGCGCCCTCCGAACCTCCCACTCCCGTCTTCAAGACTTCTCACGAGCAGCGCCAATTCTCTGGAACAATTTTATTAATTCCAAATATCCATAGTTTGAAACGAGTGTTAAAAAACATCTCCTCACGTCATCTATCTAATAATTCCCATTCTGTCCTTCTCCAAATCTGGCCTCTTGTGTCATCTTTCCACAGCCCCCATGCATTATATAGCACTCTGTCTGTACTTGTACAGGTCCCGGCTGGTGACCAGGTCATGCAGCGTTTTGCAAATCCCCTATCTACTTACAAAACAGCCTTGTGGCTTCCGCTCCCGTCTGGTTGTAATGCTATCCCACAATCCACCATGATGACTGGAAGTGCGCCGGACACCATATTGTAAGACCCAAGTAATGGGTCTCGTTTAAAATGGCGATCACCCCACTTCAGGACAACAATTCCTCCCCCCCGCACCATCAACCCCCTGCACAATGTTAACACTGGCCGCTCTCGGGATGCTGGTGGGATGTGACCCTGTGCGTCACCTGACCCCATGACGTCACGCAGGTCCTTTCCATCCTGAGGGCGGCCAGGGGTAACACTGTGCGGTGGGGGGTGCGGTGGGGGAGGCTGATGGTGCGGGGGGTGGGTGGGGGAGGCTAATGGTGTGGGAGGAAGGCTGATGGTGCAGGGGGGAGAGGCTGATGGTGCAGTGGGGGGGGGGGGAGGCTGATGGTGCAGTGGGTGGGGTGGGGAGGCTAATGGTGCGGAGGAGGCTGATGGTGCAGGGGGGGGAGGCTGATGGTGCTGGGGGGGAAGCTGATGGTGCGGGAGGAGAGGCTGATGGTGCAGGGCGGGGGGGGAGTGGGGGGAGTGAGGTGGTGGGGGGGGAGGCTGATGGTGCAGTGGGGGGGGGGGGGGGGGAGGTGGAGTGGGGGGGGGGGGGGGGGGGGGGGGGGGGGGGGGGGGAGGGGGGGGTGATGGTGCAGAGGGGGGGGGGGGAGGCCGATGGTGCAGTGGGTGGGGCTGATAGTGCAGTGGGAGGGACCTCCCGATGCAATAGCATTGGGTCTCCATCTAGTATATTATATTGATGGCTGGACTATATATGATGGCACTTTTCACTGTTTCCTTTTTGTGCCCCCCCCTATTTCCTCATAGATTGTAAGCTTGCGAGCAGGGACCTCACTCCTCATAGTTTCAGAAATTTTATTTTTTTTCTTATTGTCTCATTGTCTGTATTTTACTTTATCATATTATTGTATAGTATTATATTGTATGGTTTAGTATTATATTGTATACCGTCTGAATTGTAAAGTACTGCGGAATATGTTGGCGTTATATAAATTAGTATTATCATTAGGCAATAGCCTCAAGGACAACAAACTGCATTGTGGTGTCATTGTGTGGTTTGAACAAAGACTCCAGATTTCGCATTTTAGCTGGAAATCTACTTATTCAGTGACAAAAACGTACAGCCAGTGACATTTCTCAGGTATACTGGTTCCCTGGCTGTGACTAGTTCATTTTAGATCTTAATTTGCATACATTAATAATCCTTAACAAAGCCAAAGGTCTTCGAATGATGGTCAGCCCATTAATAAATGGCCGTTTCATGTCAACGATGCAGCCATCGCAATTCATCATCATCCTAACCATCCCATATGTCTCTCAATTATTACTAAAAATAATAAAGAGCCGCGTGCACTTTTCATTAATTGTAGATGATTGTGTTGTGAGTTCAACGGAGAGAAGATAAAGAATTGAGAACTGAAGTGTCCAAGCAAATAATTAAAGGTTGTGTAGACACCGGAGAGATTACAATGAATTATAGACTAATGAGCCAATAAAATAGGACCCATGTATAGGAAACTATATATATCACCTATTCCAGGTCTCATTAATAACAAGTGACTGTGCTGCTGCGCAGTGCCGCTGAGCCAAGGTAACAGCGCATTTTTACCACTTACCACAGTGCCAGCACTGGGGGGACAGTCCCAGCATGGGGGTAACAACAGTGCGAGCATGGGGGAGGGCAGTGCCAGCATGGGGGGGGGACGGGGACAGTGTGCTAACATGAAGGCTATGTGTACCAGCATGGGGGATATATATACCAGGATGGGGGACATATATACTGATTGTAAGACGGACATTGGCGTTATAAGGCGAACCACATTTAACATTAAAAATGATTTTTTCCTCTTTTCCTTCATCAAATGTGGGGGTGCGTCTTATAATCCGGTGTGTTTTATAAAGCGAAAAATACGGTATTACTGTACTGAGTGGCTGCAGCACTTACATGTCGACAAATGATAAAGTCCAGAAGGGCCGCAGTAGCGTCAATGCTAGAACTGCAGGATCAAAAAGAGGGGCTTCCGGCTTTTATTTTTATTACCTTTGTAGCGTGTTACGTGTAAACGTTGGATCCCTTTAAAAGTTAAAGGGAATCTGTCAGCAGGTTTTTGCTATGCAAGCTGAGGACAGCATGATGTAAAACTTAGAAACAAAAGGGAACTATGCCTCTCTTATCTGTGTGCCTGCTATTGTTTACATAAACTAAAGGGTTTTATTACCCTGTGATTAACATTGAAGGAGTAGAAACGTGCAGTCTGACATGCGCCCTGACACCTCACTGTGAATGTACAATCTCCATAGAGAGCGTGGTGGTGTGGGTGGGGGCATCTCTCTCAGCTCTGCTGTGTTCCTGGTACTAAATTCTTTGATTGTATCAGAACGGCTTCAGCCAGTAATCTAGGCGATACATTATTGGATCCAGGGTTTCTTTGCCTACATCATGATGCTGTCAGATGGAGTAGCAAAAACCTGCAGACAGATTCTCTATAAAGGATATATATATATATATATATATATACATACAGTGCCTACAAGTAGTATTCAACCCCCTGCAGATTTAGCTGGTTGACACATGCGGAATTAACTTGGCATTGTGACATTTGGACTGTAGATCAGCCTGGAAGTGGGAAATGCAGTGCCACAAACATTTTTTTTTTTAAAGCGTTAAAAGTTAATTCAGAGGGTCATTTATTATTCAACCCCTCAAACCACCAGCATTCTGTTTGGTCCCCCTAAAGTATTAAGAAGTAGTTCAGGCACAAAGAACAATGAGCTTCACATGTGTGGATTAATTATCTCTTTTGCCAGCCTTTTCTGACTATTTAAGACCCTCCCCAAACTTGTGAACAGCACTCATACATGGTCAACATGGGAAAGACAAAGGAGCATTCCAAGGCCATCAGAGACAAGATCGTGGAGGGTCACAAGGCTGGCAAGGGGTACAAAACCCTTTCCAAGGAGTTGGGCCTACCTGTCTCCACTGTTGGGAGCATCATCCGGAAGTGGAAGGCTTATGGAACTACTGTTAGCCTTCCACGGCCTGGACAGCCTTTGAAAGTTTCCTCCCGTGCCGAGGCCAGGCTTGTCCGAAGAGTTAAGGCTAACCCAAGGACAACAAGGAAGGCGCTCCGGGAAGATCTCATGGCAGTGGGGATATTGGTTTCAGTCAATACCATAAGTAACGTACTCCACTGCAATGGTCTCCGTTCCAGACGAGCCCGTAAGGTACCTTTACTTTCAAAGCGTCATGTCAAGGCTCGTCTACAGTTTGCTCATGATCACTTGGAGGACTCTGAGACAGACTGGTTCAAGGTTCTATGGTCTGATGAGACCAAGATCGAGATCTTTGGTGCCAACCACACACGTGACGTTTGGAGACTGGATGGCACTGCATACGACCCAAGAATACCATCCCTACAGTCAAGCATGGTGGTGGCAGCATCATGCTGTGGGGCTGTTTCTCAGCCAAGGGGCCTGGCCATCTGGTCCGCATCCATGGGAAGATGGATAGCACGGCCTACCTGGAGATTTTGGCCAAGAACCTCCGCTCCTCCATCAAGGATCTTAAGATGGGTCGTAATTTCATCTTCCAACAAGACAACGACCCAAAGCACACAGCCAAGAAAACCAAGGCCTGGTTCAAGAGGGAAAAAATCAAGGTGATGGAGTGGCCTAGTCAGTCTCCTTACCTTAACCCAATTGAAAACTTGTGGAAGGAGCTCAAGATTAAAGTCCACATGAGACACCCAAAGAACCTAGATAACTTAGAGAAGATCTGCATGGAGGAGTGGGCCAAGATAACTCCAGAGACCTGTGCCGGCCTGATCAGGTCTTATAAAAGACGATTATTAGCTGTAATTGCAAACAAGGGTTATTCCACAAATATTAAACCTAGGGGTTGAGTAATAATTGACCCACACTTTTATGTTTAAAATTTATTAAAATTCAACTGAGCAACATAACTTTTTGGTTTGTAAGATTTATGCTTCTGTTAATAAATCCTACCCTCATTTGCAGTTTGAAGGCTCTAACTTATTTGCATCTTATCAAACCACCTAAATCTGCAGGGGGTTGAATACTACTTGTAGACACTGTATATATAGTCCATCATTTTGTTGTTTTGCTAAATGGATGTATTTTATTTAGAAATATTTGCAATTTTGCAAATGGGTTTCAGGAAAAATATCTTCTATATTGTCTATTACTGGCTGCAGAATGAGTTAACAAAGGCCGGAGAAACACTATGCAAGATGTTTATATACGTCTCGCATGACTCACCCAGAAAGGCCATCTGTCTGGATTGGAGTATGTCACGTGCTTGTGTTTCTATGCAGCTGACATGCTTCTCTCCACAGACAGTCAGCGGCCATTCCGGGTGAGTATGCAAGATTCATGTGAGCATCTCACATGCATTTTGCATGGGGCGTCCCTAGCTTTGCTTCTCTCAGCTGAATTAGGCTAAGTTCAAACACGTTGTTTTTTTGTTTTGTAAAAAAGCAGCAAAACCGCAACAAATCCTAGGGGTGGCTTTTCTCTTGACAGGAGGTTTGCTGCGTTTTTTCCTGTGATTTGATGCATTTTTGCCGCGGATTTGGTAGCTCATGTGTCATGTCAAGAAATCAACAGAGAGGAACTTAGAAAAGACAGAAAGAGCTCACTGACTGATCCTCATTAAACCTCATTCCGCAGTCATTAACATGCAAGGACTCTAAACAGTATTAAAAGCAAATAGAATTTTTAATGTAAGTCTATTGCAAAAATTAATATTAGCCTAAAATACATGCACTTAAGTAACAACCGTGTCCCTGAAAGTGCTCATATCCTCTACATTTAAGTCTATATATATAATTATCTGGAATGGTCCCCAAGAATTGCATCAGTTCAATGTATTCTTATTCTCTGAATTATGAATTACTGTGGAAAATGTTGACGTTAAAGAAATTAAAATATTAAACTTATTATTATTCTTCTGGACATAAGCATAGAAGCTCCAGTGCAGTTAACAACATAGGTGAAGTATGTGAGGGAGCCTTAAGCAATTGTGCACAAATAAGAATAATTAGGAATAAGAGCAGTGAGATCTCCACAGTCAGCAAATGCGAGAGTCATAAATCATCATCGGAGGTGAAGGATTTATTACAAGTAATGAAATAATCATGTTACGACAGTGGTGACCGTAAAGAATGTAAGAATTCATATATTAGAGAAAAAATGGAAAAAAAAAAAAAAAAAGACCAGGTCTGATCGCATGAAAGGAATATACGGGGCTGTAGAGAGGACGAGGACGAGGATTCTTAAAGATGTAGTTACCACTTTAGCTACATGAGAGATCTCAGATTCCTGACTTGTAAAGTCATCTACCCCTGTGTCCATATAACGGCCAGCACAGGTACTCGCTTCCCTGATGTAAGACAAAGTTATCTATTTATTGACAGCAATCAGATATTTTGCAAATGGTGAAAAAATTGCTTGTGATAACAGGATTGTAAAGCTGCTAGCGATAATAAAGTCTATGGTAGAGCTGAGCAAAACGATATACAGTCCCTGACCATAGTAATGTCGCTTATCCATGTTATGTAAATAAAAGCTTATAACCGGACGTTAAATTCATCCATTGGTTTTATAAATTACTCTTTTGAAAGCTGAAACCCTCCCAAATGTGGTTTAGGTTAAGAAAATAAATTGGCATCAATGCTGAAATATTGATCTTTTAACGAATGGTCAGATTTTGGCAAGACAAAGGTTTTGTCGGCTGGTCATATAATGCACCTAATCCTAGTTTACATCCTCACATGTGTTCAGTAAATGATCGTTTAATTAGTGGGTGTGTATAAAAAGAAACCCAGCACCCCAGACCTTCACTTGAACTGCAACTCGAGCTCTGACAACATGCCAAAAATCCACCCTGCGACCAAAGCCTTGGTTATCAAGACCAGATCCACTGCAGAGGTGGCTGGCACCTTTAATGTGTCTCAGCGTCAAGTACAAAGAATTAAAAAAATATTTGAAGAGACTGGAGATGTGTTTGACAAGCTCAGGACCGGAAGACCCCGCAAGACAACTGCTCAGGAGGAATGTTTGTTGGTTAGAAAATCCAAAGCAAGCCCCTCTTCCACTGCAGCAGAGCTCCAAAAGACCTGGTCACCTCAAGTCCATGTGTCAAGTATAACAGTTTGTAGGATTCTGTCTCGAAATGGCCTCCACGGTCGAATCAGTGCCCAGAAGCCAGCACTAAATAAAAGGCAAATTAAAAACTGTGTGGCATTTTGCAAAGTCCCATAGTCTGCTAACCAGATGGATGCTGGAAAAGTGGCAGAAGGTGGATTTCTCTGATGAAACGTCAGTAGAATTACAGCACAGCCGCCCCAAATACTGCAGGAGACCTACTGGAGCCCGTATGGATCCAAAATACACCCAGAAAAGTTACATTTGGTGGTGGAAAGATCATGGTCTTAGGTTACAAAACATTTGCAAGATGGAAGGCAATATCAATAGCCTAAAATATCAAAAAGTATTAGCTACGTCTTATATTCCAAATCATAAAAGGGGTCAAATTCTGCAGCAGGATGGTGCTCAATCTCATACATCCATTTCTACAACAAAGCTCCTACAGGCAAAAAAGATCAAGGTGCTCAAGGACTGGCCAGCCCTGTCACCAGACATGAACATCATTGAGAATGTTTGGAGTACGATGAAAGGGGAAGCTTGGAAGACAAAACCAAAGAATCTAGATGAACTCTGTGAGGCATGCATTCTTTGCTATTCCTGATGACTTCATTAAGAAATTGTGTGAATCATTGTTGAACCGCATGGATGCAGTCCTTCAAGCTCATGGAAGTCACACAAATATTAATTATGACTAATAGCACCTCAACTTCATTCACCAATGTTATGCAACATATATTTGTATTTTAAGTTAATTATTTGTTTGAAAATCACATTACTTTCTGTGGGCAACAAAACTTTTGTCTTGCCAAAATCTGACCATTCTGTGTTCATTAAATGATCAATATTTCAGCATTGATGCCAATTTATTTTCTTACCCTAAACTACATTTCGGAGGGTTTCAGCTTTCAAAGGAGTAATTTATACAAACAATGGATGAATTTAACATCAGGTTATAAGCTTTTATTTACATAACATGGATAAGAAACATAACTTCTGAAGGAGAGTGTACAGGAGCCTGGTCATGTCAGAAGTCCATGGCAGCCGGACCAGAGCCCTAGGATTGTCCTCCTACCTGCCGGCATCACCATCACCTCTGCTGATAAATAGGCCAGGCACGACATCATGCAGGCGTCACGCCTCAACATTGTGCCGGGTCTACTAATAGGAAGAGATGCAGAGTCCAGCAAATCTTCTTTCTTCTCTCTAGTCTACAACAAAGATCTTTGAAAAGCAAAAGTCTATTAGGAAACTTTACATTTATTTTAAATCTCAGGCTCAAGTCTCAGTTCATACTAGCCTATAGCTTCGGTCTGGAACAGAGGATCAACATCTAATAGAGATCACGCTCTACTAATCCATTAAATTCCCCCCTCTATTATGAATATAGCAATTAGTATCATATTTATGTCCAACTGTTACACCGATGCCTCTATCCTGTGCCAGTCATTGCACTGGTTGCCTATCTGCTACAAAGTCTAAAATAAACTTGTCCCTTTTATATGCAAAGCTCTCCACAGTTCTGCACCAACCCTACATCTTGTCCCTTATCTTTATTTGCCACCCTATCCATCCTCTCCTGACCCAAGACTAATATATGCTCTATAATCTGAATCTCCCCCTCCTGCCTCCAGGAATTCTACGGTTCTGCACCAATTTTCTAGAGTACGCTACACAAGACAATCAGATTAATCTGCAGTATCCACAGATTCAATTGTGCTCTAACAAAACACATTTCTTTAAACTGGCCTGTCACCTCACTAATCTACTGTATCTTTCCCATGTTATCTCTTCCACGCACTCTGTACCTGGCTGGTGACTGGTATATGCAGCATTATTTGACCACTGGCCACCGGGAGATGAGCTGGAGCAGCCACTGATGTTCCGGGCACGGCCACCGCTAATCTCCCGGCGGTGTCGGCGCAGGAGATTTGAAGAAACAGCTGATCTGACAGCTGTTTAAACCTCCGGCGCTGACATCACCTCTTCGGTGTCAGCGCGCGAGATTTAAACAGCTGTCAGATCAGCTGTTTCTTCAAATCTCCTGCGCTGACACCATTAGGAGATCAGCGGCGGCCGGGAGGAGGATCTCCGCCGCTGATCTCCTAATCCTGGCCGCCACCGAGATCGCTGATTGGCTGGCCGGGCACCATACTGATGTGAACACATGCAGAGATTCTCTGCTGCATTCACATCAGTATTGGCAGCGTTTGCAATGCGTTTGCGTCTGCATGCTCTCCGCATGCAGACACAAAAGTAAATGTGAAACCAGCCTAAGGCAACAGTTTTGAACAAAAACAAGTATATACATAGGTGAACTAATTGGTATGAGTTCAACCTCTCTAAACCCCAATTAACCTTTATCAGCAGGGAAGCCATGCTTAAATATAAAATAACCTTAGACTACTCATTACCTGATTGTCGTGGGTCCATTCCATTTTCTTTAAAGGGAATATGACAGCAGGTTTTTGCTACCTCATCTGATAGCAACATAACATAGGCACAGAAACTCTGAATCCAATGGGATATCACATATATTACTGGGGGAGGCCATTCTGACACAATTAAAGAATTCTGTCCCAGGAAAACAGCAAAGCTGAAAGATCTGCCCCCACCCACACCAGGCACTTTATAATGAACGTGCATTGACTGTGAGGTGTCAATCACAGCAGGGGGCATGTCGGACTGCCATGTGCGTGACCTTCTAGTCCTGTAATATAAATCACAGGGTGATAAAGCCTTTACATTAAGTAAACATGCACAGGTCATGATAAGAGAAGATCAGTTGCTTTTTTCTTTTACCCCTGCAGCATGCTATCTCAATTTACATACCAAAAACCTACTGCAGATCATTTAAACCCTTCATAACCCCCAATTACCTCTTGAGGTGTTATGTACAATTAATAATGCCTTTTTAATGACCGGGCACACCATATAAGACCCCATTAGGCTTAGAATTCCTTGAGTGTGTCCCCCCATCCATCCAAATCAAATAATTTTAACAATATGCTTATTTACGGCAAATATAAAAAAAAATCAATTACTCGACAAAGTACAGAATCGCCTTGTATAAAACTCCTCACACATGTTTAAGAGATGTTGGTAAATTATACCCTACTGTGCTCTGATAAAATGCAGCACATTGATCTGTCTTATTCTACCATATTGATCAAACTCTGATCAAATATATATGAGCCGACACATTGACACTAAATACAAGCTCTGAAAACACGGCCTCTAGATACTCTGGTAATGTGTAACATCGATCAAATGTGTTCACACTCGCCATTAGACAACTAAACCTAACATAAAAGTAAAATGAGCATATACCCTGCTTTTAATAAATAGAAAAAGCACTCATGACTATAAATAAATAATAGAAAAAGATGCGAGGCGGCTCACGAGGTTGAGTTTTTTCTTCTTCAATATTTTATACATTAATTATTTATTTACATTTATATTACATAAAATAATTGATGTAATGAGAACAGGATGTTTAAAAAGGTGTCAAGGATGGTCAAGTGTCTATTGACTAAGGGCGTTGGTTTGCCTGAAACGTTGCCATTTGTACCTTTTGAGACTGGAATAAATACCAATTGAACATCTCCATGGGAGTGCTGCGACATTTGTATGTATATTACTACGCTTAAAGGACTGTGTGGGTTGCTTTGCACCCGGATAACCAGCACATACTTGCTCCTATTCGTTGTAGTAAGTGATCATCACTGGAATAAGGGAATCTCTGCCCTGCAGCATGATCTCATTTTTGTGGCAATTATGAATGGTATTTTGAAGCTAGTTTTACCTCGCATCCAGACATCATAAGTCCATCAGTGTGTCAATAATTTTAATAGTGAGAGAAGAGTACGCTTTTGTCAGACAATCTGGTATCAGTTTATCTTCCCTGAGAACAAGACTATCGGCACAGAAATTCAACACATCGTTTTTTTGCCCCTGACATCTGTCGAAGGCAGATTTGGTCAACTTCACAGAAATTGGTTGGCTCATCCAACGTTGTATACAGGCATACCTTGTATTACATGGTTACCTATTCAAGTAGTGCTGTACAGTGAGAATATATGAGCAATAAGAGTAGCAGTAAGGGGACCAGGTTGACTGTTTAATCATCTTAGAACCCAATAAAAATTAGATAAAAGTCCAAAACCATTGATCCCCATCTAATGTGTATAAGGCCCTCCCAACTCTGCCCTGACAAGTTATGATGGACATTAGGTTTAGGAAGTTTCAGTTAAATCACCCAATTCTTCATTGGTTTCCCTTAGGGAGAGGACTCTCTGACCTCAGCACATCCGTATTTCTTGTTTTTGGTATATCTATATGTTAGTTTATCCAACCAGCTGAGGAGCAGTAGCAGGAGTTTTGTTATCCAAGGCTATTCAAGCACTGTGTTTTCACACTATCGCAAGGTGAGTGCAAAATAAGGCAATGAAACAGCATGTATCTGGTTAATGCCCTATGTGTGTTCTTGGCAACCCCTGGTCCATCATTCTACCACCTGGTGTCACATTTTTCCTCTCAGAGTTAAAAAGGTTGTCCACTACTTAAACATTGATGAAATATTCCTAGGAGAGGTCAATCGGTTGGAGTCAGATACTCGGTAACCCTCCAGGAATCAGCTGTTCTCAATGCCGGCAGAAGCAAACAGGTGGGTGAAATGCTCAGTTCTGGAGCTTCTATGTCCTCAGACAGTGGCCACTGCACATCTGCCTACTATTCAAATGAACAGAAGGAAATTGGGCATTACCTTGCCGTAGCCACTATCGAAAACAAGCAGTTTGGGAACTGAGCATTTTCCGCCACATGCTGCCACACTGAACAGTTGATTGGCAAGGGTGCTGGGTGTCGGACCGCGGCCGATCAGACGTTGACTCTACTAAGATACGTCTTCAATATTTAGGTAGTGGATAACCTCTTTAAAATATACTGTAGCTCTGAAGAAATATGTTCAGTTGAAGTTCCTAAATTACAATGCCCCCATGTCTCGACAGCTGGAGGGTACAGTTGTTGACAGTAGTAGACCAAAGTTTTACTAGTGGAGTTCAAAAGAGGACACAGGCATCCTAAATAAAAATCACCTTGCCCTCAGTCGAGCTTGCTAAAGGCCACTTTCCACTTACTCCCGTCCAGTGAGGCAGACTGATGACCAATATGAGCACTAGCAAACAAACCTGTTCCCCAACCCCTAAAAAGTATACCTATAACGCACAGATACTTCACCACTTTGGTGTTATGAGTTTGAAATGCTGAATCATAATAGTCCCATTAGGGGAAAGGCTTAAAAACAAAAAAAAAAGTTATATTATCTACCAACAAAAACAACTTCTCATTATGACAAAGGGAGCTGTTGTAGCTCTGCTTCGTGTTCTTTCTCAGATCGTGCTGATGTTAGAGCTTCAGGCCAAGAACAATAAATTTGATTTTAAGAGGGGGAGAAGGAGCTGGAGATAAACTGCTCCCGAGCCCCGCCGCTTGTCACTAATATGCCTTCCACAAGAGCTTATAAATGACCTTTAGTTTTATAGGACTTGGAAGATACTCTGCAAAAAGCATTAATAACGGCTGCTGCGCGGCTGGAATCTCACTGGCGATAATCACGAATGAAGGGGAGAGATATACTGCGAGAGAATAGGATTGTACCCGAAATAAGATTGGTTTTTCAACTCAGCGTTACCCCTGAGTTGATCAAACTCCTACAGTTTGTCCCACAGCCCCATATATTGTCCCAGAATATTATTCAATAAGTGTGAGAACTGTATATCACACAATTACGGAAATTTTAGGTAAAGGAATTTCTGGTTCGGTGATAATAAAGTTTAATCACAGTAAAATGAAAAGTCTTAGAAAATGTGTCATACTCGTAACATGATAATAGTAAATGGAAACATTGTAGAAAATGTGTCATACTCGTAACATGATAATAGTAAATGGAAACATTGTTCATGGCTGTCTCATGAGCAGTACGCAGCTTTCCAGTCTCCTCACTGCCTGGTTTCTGGCAGTGCGGCTCTCCTCCTTCTTGAGTGATTGCTTTGGTGAGTAGTAGAACTGTAGCGTTAGTAGAACTATAAAGCTCAGCACAAGCTCTGCTGTAACACATTCAGCTATCATTGGTTTCTTCTGAGCCTACACTACTATTATTGTATTTAGATAGAGCAATGGAACAAGCACTGTAGTCTTGCAGCGCTGTGGTCCTGGGTTCAAAGATCATCAAGATAAACTTCTGTAAGGAGTTTGTATGTTCTCCCCATGTTTGCGCGAGTTTCCTCCGGGTTCTCCAGTTTCCTCGCACATGCTCGAGGCACACAGATCGGAAATTTGGATTGTGAGCCTCAATGGGAACAGTGATTATGTCTGTAAAGTGCTGTAGAATATGATGGCGCTATAAAAGCAAGTAAAATTAATAAAACTGCAGGTAATCCTGTTGCTAACATCTCAGCCACCAAATTCAGCAGTTACTGGACTAACTAGTCTTTATTTAACCCCATTACGACCTTGGACTTACTGGTGCATACAAAGTTATGTCCGCACCTTTGATGCAGGCTCATGCGCATCTTTCCCTGCACCGGTCAGCTGATCTGACCAGCCGACATGCGTCTCTAACAGTAGCGGGCCGTTTGGAGAGCCCCCTGCCTCTGTTAACCAGTTAAATCCTGCTGTTAATCTCTGACAGCAGGATTTAACATGCACCAGCAGGAACATGCAGTTATTTGCTCCCATCAGCGCCACTGTGATGTGATTGCAGGGTGCCAATGCGTTGTCATGACCACCAGGGTTAGTTGAAGACCCTTGCCTTTCATGATGAACTTCCTGTGAACACCATCATTCACAAGAGATCAGCATTTCTCCTGCACAGGGCAGTGCTGTAGCACCGCTCTGTACAGCACAGCTGATTGGACAGCAACACCTTCAAGTCCCCTAAGGGAAGACTAGTAAAAAAAAAACAATGAAAAAAAAATGAGGCAGAAAAGTTTTAAAAATATGAAAGGAAAAATAAAACACATAAAGGTTCAGCTCACTCCCCTTTTACCCCCTTGAAAATAAAATAATTTAACAAAATACACATATTTGGTATCGCCGCATTCAGAAATGCCTAATCTGTCAAAATGCAAAATAAATAAATCAGTTCGGTATACTATATAGTAAAATGAATGTCGTCATCAGGGCTGTGGTGTCGGTAAGCCAAACATCCAACTCAAGACTCATTCATTTTCTGGAATCTGACTCCACCCAAAATGGACACCGACTCCATCCACAGCCCTGGATGTCATTCAACTTGCCCTACAACACACAAGATATGGCTATATTGACAGAAAAATATAAAATATATGGTTCTTGGAAGAAGGGGAGGGGAAAAACAAGTGCAAGAGAGAAAAGGCAAGGTCGTAATATGGTTAAATGCCATTTGCATGCAATGGTCAAAACAGAGAACTACAGCAGAGAGAGGGTCTGAGTATTCACAAAAAAAGGGGGAAACTATATGTCACCTATGTGCTCTTATAACCAGGGCTGTGGAGTGGGTAAGCCTAACCTCCAACTCCACAACTCCCTCATACACGGATCATGTTTAGGTGATAAATTTATTGTAGTACAATGTGACCATCAGGCTTTTATTATTATGATGATAAAATAATCAAGAGATTTAAAACATAATTCATAATACAGGGTGGGCCATTTATATGGATACACCTAAATAAACTGGGAATGGTTGGTGATATCAACTTCCTATTTGTGGCACATTAGTATATGGGAGGGGGAAAACTTCCAGATGGGTGGTGACCATGGTGGCCATTTTGAAGTCAGCCATTTTGGATCCAACTTTATTTTTTCAATGGGAAGAGGGTCATGTGACACATCAAACGTATTGAGGAGTTAAAAAAAAAAAAAAAAAAAGCAATGGCGTGCTTGGTTTTAGCGTAACTTTATTCTTTCATGAGTTATTTACAAGTTTCTCTTTGTATACAGCCACTGACATGTCGCAAAGGTTAACACGTGAGGAGCGGATAGAAATTGTGTTGATGTCTGTTGAACGCGGTACCCGGGTCATTGCAGCAGATTTCAATGCACGACACCCTACGAGACCACCCCTCACCCATGCTACAGTTCACAAACTACTTGCCAAATTTCAGAAACAGGTTCAGTGTTGGATTTGCCAAAATGTGGACGCAAGAAAACTGTCACTAATGAAGAAACATCAGTGTCTGTCCTAGCTTCATTCAGCCAGAGCCACAGCGTAGCACTCGCCACATGTCACTGGATATCGGCATCAGTCGAACATCCCCTTGGCGGATATAAGCTACTCACAAATGGCACCCTTACAAAATCCAGCTGCTGCAGCACCTCAACGAGGATGACCCAGATCGGTGCACTGAATATGCAGAACGGGCAAAACAAAAATTGGAACACGATCCTCAGTTTACACAGAACGTTATGTTCAGTGATGAGGCAAACTTTTTTGTGAATGGTGAAGTTAAACAAAACCAGCGCTATTGGTCTGACACTAACCCACAGTGGATAGATCCCTCCAAGACTGCTGAAATACAAAAATTGATGGTATGATGTGGTATATGGGGTACAAAGATAGTGGGGCCATTCTTCATCAATGGAAACCTCAATGCCACTGGATATCTGAAATTACTACATGAGGATATGTTACCCTCTTTATGCACTGAAGATGGCACGTTCCATGAGTTTTTCCAACAAGATGGTGCACCACCACATTATGGGTGTCAGGTCCGAGCATTCCTACATGAACAGTTTCCTGGAAAGTGGATTGGTCATCGTGGGCCAGTTGAATGGCCATCAAGGTCTCCCGATCTGACCCCCTTAGACTTTTATCTTTGGGGTCATCTGAAGGCAATTGTCTATGCTGTGAAGATGCGAGATGTGCAGCATCTGAAACAACTGGAAGCCTGTGCTAGCATTTCTTCTGCGGTGTTGCTATCAGTGTGTCAAGAGTGGGAGAAGAGGGTTGCATTGACAATCCAACACAATGGGCAGCACTTTGAACACATTTTATAAGTGGTCATAAACTTGTAAATAACTAATTAAAGAATAAAGTTACGTTAAAACCAAGCACACCATTGTTTTTCTTATGAAATTCTCAATAGGTTTGATGTGTCACATGACCCTCTTCCCATTGAAAAAAATAAAGGTGAATTCAAAATGTCCAACTTCAAAATGGCCGCCATGGTCACCACCCATCTCAAAAAGTTTTCCCCCTCCCATATACTAATGTGCCACAAACAAGAAGTTGATATCACCAACCATTCCCATTTTATTTAGGTGAATCCATATAAATGGCCCACCCTGTATTATTCAGCCTATTCTGCATTGAACTTCTGGACCCAATTTATTATATATTTAGGAGTCTGAGTCGGTCCATTTTATACCAACTGACTCCACAGCCCTGCTTATAACACATACCAAAAAAAATCTACATAAAGTGAGGTTGCTAAATAATCTGCAAATATAGGCTCTGCTGGGTGCATCATGTAATGAAATGTGTTTCTAGGAAAGAATAGGGGCAATCACCCCGAAACGCAGCATCTGGAATTTGGGGGTTCTGATTTGGCACAAATCCTAAGTCATATTAAAAGGCTTGTTAAAGAGTCAATTATGACTTTTAAGACGGATACCTTTATTAGGTGGCAATAGAGTTTGTCTTATTCCTCGCCGAAGTGACAACACGCATATTTCCCAGAGGAGCATTGAGGCATAAGTCTCCTCATTGCTCTCCATAAGGAGAATAGCTATTCCCCCAGATCTAGTCTTAGCCTCTCATACAGCCAGATCAGAATTCCCACACACTGCACTGATGAGGGGCAATCACCCCGAAACGCAACATCTGCAGTTTGGGGTTCTGATCTGGCACAAATCCTAAGTCATATTAAAAGGCTTGTTAAAGGGAACCAACCACCCCCAATGACCCCCCCGGACTATTAATATCAGTCCCTACACACAGCACATACATGTGCTGCAATGATTTTTGCTAAAAAAACTGTTTTTTAAAACTAAAGATAATGATTTTTAAAGTTTAAACCGAATGGACGGATGGGCGGTACTTATCTGTGGCAAAAGCCGAGATCTGATGCCAATCATCCTCCCGTCTCCCCTCGCAGCAGTTATGGACAGCCCTTTGTTCAGCGTCACTGCCTGGTGCACGGGATCTCATGCCCGTGCACACGTCATCATCTACAGCCGGGAAGCGAGCGCGCGCTCTGTCTTCCATAGCCGAGCGCAGGAAGTCAGAGCGCGCGCTCGCTTCCCGGCTGTAGATGATGACGTGTGCACGGGCATGAGATCCCGTCCACCAGGCAGTGACGCTGAACAAAGGGCTGTCCATAACTGCTGCGAGGGGAGACGGGAGGATGATTGGCATCAGATCTCGGCTTTTGCCACAGATAAGTACCGCCCATCCGTCCATTCGGTTTAAACTTTAAAAATCATTATCTTTAGTTTTAAAAAACAGTTTTTTTAGCAAAAATCATTGCAGCACATGTATGTGCTGTGTGTAGGGACTGATATTAATAGTCCGGGGGGGTCATTGGGGGTGGTTGGTTCCCTTTAAACAGTCAATTATGACTTTTAGGACTGATACCTTTATTAGGTGGCACTAGAGTTCATCTACTTCCGCACTGAAGTGACAATTTGCATATTTTCCAGAGGAGCATTGCGGCTATAAATCTCCTCATTGCTCTCCATAAGGAGAATACCCATTTCCCTAGGAAAGAATAATTCACATAACATCCCATAAAGTATCTGTAGACTAACAGGAACGTACATAGGTAACCGCTTATTAACCTCTATAGGAGCCCTTCCACGGCTGTGTCATGAGCCCCAATCCTACAGGCCGTATAACCTGCCAGAGCTCAGACAGTTTAAGATAGCCCGTAAACTTAAGTTAAACATAAATTAAACGACCTTATAACTTCTACTCTAAGGTAATATTACTGTATTATGTGTTCCTCTTCCCGCCCATCGTCTCGTGTCAGTTCAGATGAAGACACCACTTTAACCATTACGTGACACAGCAGAGCACGAATGACAGATTGCCTGTATTTTCCCATTAAATTAACATTCGCTATCTCTAAATTGCTCATTTTGCACCGGGGATGTTGGTTACTTCAATTCTAGAGACGGTGATCACTAATAGGAAATATATTCCATGAATTAGATGAAATTTCTGGTTCATTTCTTCAGGGATAACAGTTTTATGTCACAGTCTTATTAATATCTACAACGCTTCTAAAAATGACAAGTCTCTGCCACGTGTGCCGGGAACACATGAAAGAAGTAATTACATCCGCTTACACCGGGCAGATAACACTAGCACCAAAGTATCAGCAATTACACTCGCCTCACAATGGGGCCGCCGGGGGCTCATGGTGCGTCTAACTAACCCTTTATTAAATGTGCCCCCCTGAAGGAGACTGACAGCAGTGTGAACACAGCCAAAAATATATGTTACCATAGAGAGATACACTGGCTACAGATCACCAGGTACATGACCATCTGCAATCAGACGCCACACTAATAATAAAATGGAGTACAATAGAGTTTAAAGGGGTGTTTTCATAAAGTTGATTGTAAATCAATAGATCTTGACATAATGTCCACAATTGGATGTGAAAATAAGGTTCCATGTGTCCCTGTTATGTACTGTGTAATGGATGTGTCTGACTGTACAGGGACATGGCCTGATCATACCACATCTGCTGTGCTGAGATAATCTTATATATGTGTCCCTGCTATGTACTGTGTAATGTATGTGTCTGACCATACAGGGACAAGGTCTGATCATACCACATCTCCTGTGCTGAGATAATCTTATATATGTGTCCTGCTATGTACTGTGTAATGGATATGTCTGACCATACCGGGACATGGTCTGATCATACCACATCTCCTGTGCTGAGATAATCTTATATATGTGTCCCTGCTATGTACTGTGTAATGGATATGTCTGACCATACCGGGACATGGTCTGATCATACCACATCTCCTGTTCTGAGATAATCTTATATATGTGTCCCTGCTATGTACTGTGTAATGGATGTGTCTGACCATACAGGAACATGGTCTGATCATACCACAACTCCTGTGCTGAGAATTTTATAAATGTGTCCCTGCTGTGTACTGTGTAATGGATATGTCTGACCATACCGGGACATGGTCTGATCATACCACAACTCCTGTGCTGAGAATTTTATAAATGTGTCCCTGCTGTGTACTGTGTAATGGCTGTGTCTGACCATACAGGGACATGATCTGATCATACCACATCTCCTGGACTGGGGAGGAAGTGAAAGAGTATACAGACATTACAGCACAGGAAAGAGTATACAGACATTACAGCACAAGGAGGAGTATACAGACATTACAGCACGGGATCACAAATAATTCTTTCTTAGAGTTAACACATTTTTTTAAAAACAGGCAGGGAAATGTTTTATCTCACAAAAAGAATCAGCTACGATCCCGTGCTGTAATGTCTACATACTCTTTCTTAAGCTGTAATGTCTGTATACTCTTTTGCTTCCTCCCCAGTCCAGGAGTTGTAGTATAATCAGACCATGTCCCTGTACGGTCAGACATATCCATTACGCAGTACATAGCAGAGTCACAAATATAAGATTATCTCAGCACAGGAGATGTGGTATGATCAGACCATATCCCTGTACGGTCAGACACATTCATTACACAGTACATAGAAGGGACACAAATATAAGATTATCTCAGCACAGGAGATGTGGTATGATCAGACCATGTCCCGGTATGGTCAGACATATCCATTACACAGTACATAGCAGGGACACATATATAAAATTATCTCAGAACAGGAGATCTGGTATGATCAGACCATGTTCCTGTACGGTCAGACACATCCATTACACAGTACATAGCAGGGACACATATATAAGATTATCTCAGCACAGGAGATGTGGTATGATCAGACCATGTCCCGGTATGGTCAGAAACCTCCATTACACAGTACATAGCAGGGACACATATATAAGATTATCTCAGCACAGGAGATGTGGTATGATCAGACCATGTCCCTGTATGGTCAGACACATCCATTACACAGTACATAGCAGGGACACATATATAAGATTATCTCAGTACAGGAACATTATTTTTAAACATCCAATTGTGGAAATTATTATTATTCCAAGATCTACTGATTAAAATGAACTTAAACATTAACTTTAGCTAGTGGGGAAAACCCCATTAAGGGACATTGAGGCTACAGAGGATTTGTAATCTTGAAAACACCCTGGTAATACGCCTTGATTTAGTGAATAAGTTCACTTTATACAACTTAAAGGGAACCTGACATCTGATACATGTAGCCCGAACCACCAGAGTATTGTATTGTCTACAGATTAGACATTACAAACAAAACTTTGATGGTCAGGGTGATCAAGGATAGAGGCAGTGTGGGGATAATCTAGGCAGCGTGGGGTCAGGGGCAAGGCAGCGTGGTGAGGGGAATAAGCCAGCGTGTGGGGAGGAGGCAAGGCTGCACGGGTCGAGGAGGCAAGGCTGCACGGGTCGAGGAGGCAAGGCTGCGCAGGGGGAGGAGGCAAAGCGACACTTTTTTTTTCTGCAGCAGACTATAGCCATTAGGAAGGAAATGTCCAAAGCAAGCCGCCATATTGTTGGAGACCAGATAGGCAGAGTTTCTCAATTGTTAATAAGAACAAAGACAACTTAAAGGGAACCAACCACCTCAGATGACGTGTATAAGCTGTTAATACATGTCCCTGCACCCTACCTACACCATTCCACCTATGTTTTTGCTAAGAATATTGATAAAAGCAAACCGAAATAAACACTTTGTAAACTTACATGCCTGCGTACTTGAGGGCGTCTCCCTCGGGCTCTCGTACTAGAGGGCTGTGTCTCCAGCAGCTTGACTGGCTTCTCTAGCCCTCCCTCTTACTTTGCAGGACGTCACATGAAGGGACGGGAGCTGCCTTGCGTGCCCGCCCACTGATAGAAAGTGAGAGGGCGTGATGTTATCTAAGAGCCTGGCCGCGCCATAAAAGGGGCGGGGCTAAATCGCGGTGAGCCCCGCCCCCTTTCAATGACGCGATTTAGCCCCGCCCCTTTCATGATGCGGCCAGACTCTTAGAAAGTGAGAGGGCGTGATGTTATCTATCAGTGGGCGGGCACGCAAGGCAGCTCCCGTCCCTTCATGTGACGTCCTGCAAAGTAAGAGGGAGGGCTAGAGAAGCCAGTCAAGCTGCTGGAGACACAGCCCTCTAGTACGAGAGCCCGAGGGAGACGCCCTCAAGTACGCAGGCATGTAAGTTTACAAAGTGTTTATTTCGGTTTGCTTTTATCAATATTCTTAGCAAAAACATAGGTGGAATGGTGTAGGTAGGGTGCAGGGACATGTATTAACAGCTTATAGTCGTCATCTGAGGTGGTTGGTTCCCTTTAACACCCTTAAAGGAATGGACACTCGTGAAGAAACTTGTGGTGCTATTTTACAACTATGGTTAGAAACCAAAACAAGGGGAACCTTACTGATCACAACATACACTACGCTCATAACCTTGATGTTACCTAAATTTTCAGATTTTACAGCTACAGATCAAAAAGGCTTCTTTTCTACATCAACTCTTCGGCTAACACTAAGACTTAAAAATGTTAAGAAACTGTATAATTAGGTGAATTTAGTCATCAAACACAGCAGGTCAGTACCAGCAACATATGGGCATGTAGACACAAACCCGTCATGTCCACATTGATACAGTACTCACGGCTTAGGGCCGGAGTTGGGACATAGCGTGAATCTGACCCTGCTATAATGAGGACAAAGCATTTTCAAAGAGGATCCGCCAAATAGTTAATATTCCATGCCTCTTTTCCCTCATCTTACGGGTCTGTGTCTCAGAGACCTGAAACAGTGTCCCGAGAGAATGTGAAATTCTAATGTCCTGAAACAACAAGTTCTGACAGTCCTGTCCAGATGGCTGCAGCATCTGTCCAATGGGCTCCTGGCAGTGTTGGTTTTAGGAAGTGGGCAGAGGGATTTAACATTAAATATTCACTTGAAGTGGACAGCTGTGATAAAGCCGAGAGAATATTATCTGAAAATCTTCTTGAAGTTTTCTGCTACAAACCACTTTATCCCGGAGAGAAATATTCAAGGTAATGTACCTGCTACTCTCCTCTCCGCTCTGGTCATCCTCATCTTCATCTTCATCATCATCATCTCCTCTGTACTTATCAGGGTCAGGGAGGGCGCTGAGGTCCAATTCATTTTCACTGTCATCTTGGTCAAGGTAAGCGACAGCCTCCTCCTCATCGTCCTACAAAAGAGAAAAGATACCAAACATTAGAAACTCATAACCCCTAAAGGTGGCCTTGCACATCTTCTGGCAAATGGCTATCGCTCCCGACTGCCCCATACACCTGGGTGTTTGACCGAGATTAATGTATTTTTAACAGGCAAAGAAGAGAAAGCTGCTGCTGGACACATCTGGCAGGGACTTATCCCTCACGAAAACAAAAGTATAGAGAGATAAACTTTCGTTCCAACCCGGATATCATTGGTATGGGTAGAGTCGGGAGGTCCCCATATATATCAGATGGATGGTAATATATGATGTAAAGTTAAGCTTAACCATGTTCACAGTAGCGTAACTTGAAGTTCATGGGCCCCGATGAAACAGCTCCAACGGGGACCCAAGTTATTCCAAATCTTTAAAGGGAATCTGTCAGGTCAAAAATCCATATGTAACTGCTATCATTTTTTCATTCCTTTCTCTAAGCTCCCTCTATTAATGTATTTCTATTAATTATAGTTTCCCTCCTATCCTCTGAAAACTTGAAATAATGAGATTCATTCCATCTGTCAATCACAGTGAATGATCCACTTAGCTCTCTGCTGTCCACTCCCCATAGGATGAATATTCATGTCACTTATTCACATCAATGCACAGGAGATCAGTGGGGGTGGGGGGAGAGAGCTGCATCCTCCTCTCTGCTCTGTGTTTGCAGCAACACAGGAGGTCAAACAACACACAGAATCTCTCACAGGAAAGTAGGGATATCTGCTTAGAGAAACAAATGGAGTAGATACCTTATCTAGTTCAGGTAAGGCAGACCTGTAATAGCTCTCCCCTTCTGTGTCCTCAACAGAAGCTTCTGAAAGTGAAACCTGACACAGAGCAAAGGGAGGAGGGAGGAGAGAGCTGCTGAGAAGGTGTGCATAATAACTGAATAGTTTAACACAGCTGGACTAACCACCTGGGAATATAATGGACAGGACTAATGCAGGAGTTGCATGCAGGGTCTGAAAATGCTTATAACAAGGAAAGTATAAAGGGTACAATAATGATTTCACATGTTTTTAAGATGTCTGCTCGGGCACTATTTAAGGATAATATTAGTATTATACTCAAAACTGACCTGACAGTGTCCCTTTAATCTAGTCTTTTTCTATAGGCCAAAAGGGACTTTTGGGTCCCCCTATGCTTCAGGGCCCGGGTGCAATTGCAACCCCTGCACCTATTGTAGTTACGCTCCTGTATGTGCATAGGGACCATGTGACAAGATTAATAATGAGTGAGTAGTAAGATCTTCGGGTTCGGAAGCTCTAACTGAATACTTTGAAATGTTTATGTATTCGCATCCAAGTGAACTTGGATTGGACAAGTAATTAAACAGTTTAAGGTATTCGGTTAGAGCCATCTGAATCCGAATATTTGCCTAGAGTCTTAAATCTTAAAGAGGACCGGTCACATACCATAAATATTTAATTTTATCATCTGGTGCAAATATCGCTGTACTCCAGAATCTGAGGTGGTTTACTGTTCCTTCTTGTGCCTCCCATTTCTTGAGAAATTGCTTCCTCTTCTTTGTACAAAACTCTACTAGTTTTTGCAACTAGGTGTGGTCCTAAAGTTGACACCTACAGCAGAGAGCTCAGGACCACGCCCTTTTGGCTATAAAAACTAGATTTACATACAGGGAAGCCGGAGAAGCAACATTTCAGGAATGGAGAGGAGCAGGAAAAAGAAAATCAAGAGAACAGCAGTGATTACACTAGGTATAAAAATTACATATGAATGGCAAGTGACATGTCAGGGTGTGTGGCCAATATATATACTTTAAGGTTCCTCTTTTTCCGCCTGTACAGTGTTTACTGTGTTGACATACCTGAATTTTCATATATAATTAAAAAAATAAATTAAAAAAAAATGTACTGGTATATTCCCATAATTTTTTCTAATACTAGAGACACCGAAAACGCCACCCAACCCTTTACACTCATGGGCGCCTCTTTGCAATTTTCCAACTAAGTACAAAAAAATATATATATATTTTCTAAAAGCAGAAACACTAAAACCCAACCCTTTACATTCATTGGTGACTTTTTGCTACATTATATATAAAACACATGAAAAGGTCAGAGCCAAGAGTCTGAAATATTTTCATATTTCCGATGGTGACTTTATATGCTAATCACCAATTGGGTCATTAAGGACAGATGAAAGTAAGAGGCATTAGATGGGTGATAACATGAAGAAAAGTTCATAGGGGAACTGACAATTCAGACTGTGACCATTCTCCCTTGCTGCCTGTTCCTTCTCCCTTAATATTAAAGTTGGTGTATATTACATATGTCTTTAGACGTGAGAGGGTTCAGGAGGTGGCCTATGACTTATAGCCCTATTAGGGTACAGTACTTGCACACATTAAGACATTTCTGCACCTTTTCTGGTGTCTTGACTGGAAAACCACAGTGGCAAAAAGGCACAGTTTTGGTGCAGATTTTTCCCCACTCATTAGAATAGGTGAAATCTATAGCAAAAATGTTGAAAGAATTGCCATGCCGTCTCAGCTACTTTATGCCTCCTCTGGGGCTTGAGAACCACAGAACGAGGGGGGGACAAGGACCCGGAAACAACACCCAGAGTGACTACCCACCACATAATTACCATACGAAATGTAAGTTACTAAATGATTTTCTCAAGTATTACAGTAGAGAATTAGGTCAGACAGGGATGTTTAGAATAGTACTAGGAAGCTGCAAGGACAGATAGTGATAGGTTTGGATACATAGAGTAGATGACTGATTTCTTTTAAAGTTGCACCAAATCTGCGATACAAGAGACACTCAGATATACCAGTCCATCTCTTACTAGTTAAAACCTATATGTGAGTGCAATTTCTTCGGAATTTACTAATTAGAATAAGGTATTTAGTAATTGGAGCAAGGAATGTAATAATCGGATCAGGTGCTCCCATATGACTGCTTATTTATATCTTCTTATGTCACAGATGTGCAGAATGTTATTTCTTTTTACAAATTCAAAGATGTAATTTCCATTTTTGCTCATCTCTATCCCAACTCATGACCATAAACATTCAAAATACAGTTTGTTATAACTTGTAACACATAGCGCCTTTGCCATTGTCCAGAAAGTGTAGACTCCACAGCGGCTGGATCACCGCATCGCCTAACTTCCTGGAGAGTGAATGTAATGGTTTACGGTACTTTATCTTGTTGAGATAATTCATCCACATCAGGATTTGTTGTTGGTAGTTTACTAAATTCACGGGTCACAAACCCCTTTCTTTCTCAGTCAATAACCAGCATATCTGAGCAGCGCTTGTATCAAGACTGTTCAACCATTGCGAAGTCTCTGACCCTTGTGAGTTGTGTTGGGCTCAGCAGACGTCTTCACATGATGTCAAAAGCAGCCAGTCTATAGATGCTTCTTGAGAACTGCCGAGGCTTCATTTGTATATGTGTATGATAACCAAGGACAAAGCCTTTACGTATCGCAGCCACGGATGGGGCACTGCTTAATAATCATCACTATCGGGGTGGCAATCTTAGTACAAGCTCTAGCAGGTTATTCCCACCTTATGGACATATGGGAACATGAACAGCATATTCAATGCTGGTATCCAAACCATCTCCAGAACTGATTCCCCGTGATTTGCTGGAGGAGTTCTGTCCAGATGAAAATGAATGGAAAGGTGGCCCTCGCCATTCACTTCTATGGTCCACAACAACCTCACCAGGCGGGATGGCCGTATTCTAGAAACAAATGTGGACCTGTATCCGTTAGACATTTATGTCAATTTTTTTAGGTGGTCCTTTAAGGATCCCTTAATATTAAAGCTCCCAAAGTTAAAGTCTATACCAACAAAATACTATAGAAGGAAATCTATCATCAGGTTTATGCTGCCCAAAACTAGCATCTTTCAATTTAAAGTCTTATTAGAGACTCTCCCCATTTTTAATTTGATAGCATTAAGCCACATACACAGCAATCAGAATTGGCGCAGCTCATGAGAAGTCTTGGAGATGGGAGAGGGAGGTACGGTCTAATGAGGATGTCAGTCTTAGGTCATTAGTCGTAATGAAGGTCAGGGGATGGGGGATGGACAGAGATGAGGGAGGAGTTGTAAAGAGTGTAGAACTGTGTAGGGCTTTGTGGGCAAGAGAGATAAAGTTTAAATTGTACTCTGTATCGGATGGGCAACCAGTGCAATGGCTGGCACAGGTAGAGGATAAAATAAAGATCAATTAATAAAGGAGACTTGCCATGATAAAGAATGGGGCTAGCTTAATTAATGAACTGAGCCAAAAAGCCATCTCCTCCATACAGGTCATCAACACATAAGAGGGAAGAGGAATTTTTGTGCTACCCAAGGCCTTGACAATGCGTCACAGCTGTAAGAGTACCTCCAACCTGTGCCCGCCAGTGAGGTCTACACCTGTAAAATTTCTAAATTAACATATACGGGATTTTTTTCCCCTAAACATTTGCCTGTTTTCTCGGCACCAGACACAACCTCTTTCGGTCTTGCTCTGGCTGTTATGACATACAGAGGCAATTACTAGTGCAGAACTTTATACATACAGAGATTGAATAAACGATGAGCTATACATTTTCTTGTACCTGTCAATAATGCTACTCCGGTATTTAATTTGGTTTATATACAGTGTGATAAGTACAACATTCAACGCCAACGACATATGGTTTTAAATGACCCCGAGGGAGACACTTGGCCCTGAGCGTATTGATCTTTCCAGGGTAAGCAGCAAAGCACAGACCAGCAGGAAAGGGATAAACTAGGCTTAGGTATACATAGATAATGTGCACGTCCTCTGTCCAGGAGACAACCTAGCTGAGCAACTATTATATTATGCCAGGCAGAAGCTACAGGTCCATCTAGATTGTACATGTATATGAAAAAAATAAATACTATGTAAAAAAAAATATCTTTAATAAAATTTAAAAAAAAAATGTTGCATTTACGTAATGATATGCATAAAGTACTATAATAATCATAATAACACCAGTCACTACCGATCATAAATATTGACTGTTACAGCTTCTCTGAAACGTGGCCGGACTGTCTAGACACATTGTAGAATGTCAGCAGAGCGCTGACAGGTTCGACGACGGCTACTTTTCTCTCTGTGCACGATTTTGCTGAAAAGCAATAGTTGAGCCTCGAGGTGATTTTTTTCCCTTCATATCCCTTTTTTTTTGCTAGATGTGAAAAGGAGAGAAATGACAACCAAAATCCCTCATATTCCAGGCTCTTTCTACATTCTTGAGGTCACAGCTGTCAGCGTCTTGCTCAGAAAGTGATATCAATGCAGACTCTTGTGTGCGAGCGCTCCGCTGCGCTGATCTCCACCATTCTCCGCAGATCCCCAGGGAGATTAAACCTGCATTGGGATTTTCTGTTCTCGGCTTTTTTATATATATAAACTATGGCAGTAAGTTTGTTCTGGGGGAATTTTTTTGCAATTACAATGCTACCCTATTAGAAGGGATATAGAGAAAAAAAAGGTAAGCCAAGGAGTAGTGGCCTCAAACTGCACCAGGCGGAGGCTCTGTACAAATGTATTGTATATTCTACAGACAAAAGAACGCAACAAAGGCTGCAATACGTCATTGTGTAAAGTAAAACTCACTTACCGGGATTGTTTTTAATGCATTATTCCACGCAGTGAATTGAATCTTATAAGAAAAAAAAAAATAAGTTCACGATGTGCCAGGTTTGAAGGAATAGAAGACGTCTTAATATACATGAAAATAGGTATCCCAATCTGGCAAGAAAAATGGTTATAGTCTACAAAAAGATGTAAGGTAGTTTATTGTAGAAGTAAAGGGAAATACCCAGTTGCCATACTTGGAAGCTGTCAGTAGGATGCGGTTGTTGGATCTGTTAGGGTTAAGTGCACAGTTTTTTGGGGAAAGTCCTTTGGAATGAGGTTTTTCAGGGAGTCCTTCAAATTAGGTTTTTTGGCTTGGAATGAGTCTTTGGAGACCGAATGGTTTTTTGGATGAGTGTCACTTCAGAATGAGTTTTTGATGGTTTGGGGTGACACCTTCAGAATGATGTTATTTGGGGGGCCTCAAGAGTGTCCCAAGATTTGTGATCAATTTTTTGGGGGCAGTTCTTCGAAGGTTTTTGGGGAATTCCTCGGATTGAGTTTTTTGGGGAGTCCTTCGAATTAGTTTTTTCGGGAGTTCTTTGTAAAAAAAACAAATAAAAACTCTGCCCCATCTATTGAGGATGTTGGCCTGCTGGTAAATAATTTAGCGATAAGATCATCCTGATGGGGTACACCTTGTTGCGGCAGGGTACCTTCTATGTTCTTTGATCAATATAGCGTCAACTAAAAACCCTATGTTATATACAGGTATTATTATATTTATTTATTTCTTTACTGCAGGGTATTTGATCATTTTGTTTTGATGCTAAGTTTTGTCAGTTACAATGTGAACATGAACCTACACATAGAACTAATACCAAGAAGTGTACCGACCCTATTTTTTTTTCCCATTAGCTTGAAAAAATAGCCTGAAAGACTCATTATGTCTATTGAAATGATTTGCTGGTCATGTATTCAAGTCCTTGGATCCCAAACAGTAAGACAATTTCATTAAGAACTTCCTTCAGTCTAAAGATCAGGGCTGTAGAGTCGGAGTTTGGGAGTCGGTGTTCAATTATTGGGGTGTGGAATTTGGGAAATTTGGAGGTCATCGAATGTTTTGGTTACTGACTTCAAGCATGATTTGGGGTCGTTCAAGTCTCCTTTTTGGGGAGTCTTGGAAATTGGTTTGGAATTTCAGGATTGGGTTTTTGGGCTTTAAAAACTAAATAAAACCTGCCCCATCTTATGAGCGATATGCTGCGACTGCTTTTTTAGCGATAAGCGATATCCGTGTATTGTTGCGTCCCTGTCGTTGTAACCAATAACCATTTTATACGATGTAAATATTTGCTTGATTGCATATTGATCAGATTTGTGAGCAAGGTAGTTACAAAACATGAACATAATGCTGAATCAACATGCGACTTATTTGTTGTGTCACCATTACTGGAAAAATGCTCCAGACAGAGCTCATTATGCTGAAATGATCTTGTGTCGGGTTTCAAGTCCTGACGGCAACAGTAAGCCAATTTACATTAGATACCTCAGCGATTGCTGTAGACAGTTGTGGTGTGTCTTTGTGTGGAAGTCATTCAGCGAAATTGATGGAGTCGTATTGTTTGGCTTGATCACGCATGATTGTGGAGCTGATCGGTCTACATATATCGATTCATAGGAATTGAGGGTAGTGTGTGGCTTACTGACTCACGCCCTGGTACAGAAGAACAGGGATTCCTGGAAGTGATAATTTGGTGCCTACAGAGCCCTGATCTGATCACCAAGTTTACCTGAGATGGGATGTAATGGAATTACATGAAGAGACAGGAGGATTAGTGGTTAATTCTCCAAGATGTTTGGAACAACCTCCCTATAACTAGAAAAACTGATGCTGTTTTACAAGACAATCACACCAAATATTGAACGGATTTCGCTTTTGTTCACTAAAATTTAATTGGTCAACAAACAAAAACCACTACCACCTGTTTCGAAGCATTCTGACTTTAAAGCTTTTTTCCACACCTTGGACTTTTGCACAGCATTGTACATTAGGACTATTACAAATATTTGCTCACTATAAACACCTAACACTGGTTAGTGATGGGAACTACGCTCCAGGCAGGAACAATTTGACGCTTCTCAGAGGGTTATAACAATTCCATGAAAAAGGCTTTGACCTACATTAGGCAGATCCACTTTCTATATCTGTAACGTGATATTTTTAGCGTTCTATACATCACCTTTGCATTGCGTTCCCAGAAATTGTGTTTCGTTAACTACTTCATGACCAGAAGTCTCATTTTTATAATAATGAAATATTAGAATTAAAGGGGTTGGATAATTAACAGCATTTATCACCTTTTCCAAAGGCTACATGATAAAGCATATATGCTGGGGTCGGAGAGACATGTAAACTAAGGTACTATTTTATTGCTGTGGACAAGGCACCCTCATCCCACAACATTGCTCTTTGGTAAGTAGCTTAATGTGGCTTAAGGCGCTGTCTCAGGTTAAATGTGTAAATTGCAAGGTGCTTGTAAAAATATGAACATTGCTTAAAATTTTCTCCATTTTTAAGAACAGAGGGATTTTTACTGCTCATTGCAAAGTCGATGGCCATCTCTGCAGTGTATAAGTGGTGGCTGTTTTCTAGGCGGGGAGAGCAGTACTTGCAAGCTCTTTGCTATAGAGCTTGTAAGTGCTCCTCTGATGTTGCAGAGTTAAAGTTGCCTCTGCAAAAGGAGCAAAGGCGCGACAGCGCATAGGCGGGCAGAGCAAGAGAGCGACAGAGCAAAGGGGCGGACAGAGCAAAGGAGACGGCGACAGAGCAAAGGAGACGGCGACAGAGCAAAGGAGACGGCGACAGAGCAAAGGAGACGGCGACAGAGCAAAGGAGACGGCGACAGAGCAAAGGAGACGGCGACAGAGCAAAACGGAAGAGCGGCGCGACAGAGCAAAAGGAAGGACGGCGACAGACAAAGGAGACGGCGACAGAGAGAACGGCGACAGCAAACACAGAGCAAAGGAGACAGCCACTTGCTTGTTATAGCCACTCCACTCTGACCAAGAGATGAGTTACCCTTCACTTCCCTTCAAATAAAGCGGCTTCATAAAATGGACAAAGCCTTTAAGGAAGAATTGTAAATCATTCTCCAAACCAGATATATTTTTTAGTAAACTAACAAAAGGAGAGAAGAAATTATCTATTTGTGCAAATGCCTCCCTGAGCCTGCCGGCTAGCGAAAAGGAGAATTATACTCTGAAGTTTTTATCTTTCTGCTAAGGCCTGAAGAACAACAAAGACGTGGAGAAGGGGTTTAAGATCCTTCTCATCTTCATCTCAGATGTTTTCCTGTTGCTTCTTCTCAGTTAAATTAAGCAGTTGGTAAACTGGATAAAAGGATTATTTTAATATCGCTCAAATGTAAAAGATAAGAATGCTGCACAAACGTATACGTTACGGCCCGGAGGCTGCGAATACAGATCTCATTCATTACCATGTATAATGGAAATACTCCACCAGCCTCAGATACAGCATGCAGATGCAAGGACTGAAAGAGCTGGAGAGGGAATGGAAGAGAAAGACTTAGGCCACGTCACACACACAGATATCTGTGCAGAGATTGTTCGCAGATCTCTGGTTGCAGTGAAATCATGGACACATTGTCCCATTTTGTGGCTGTGTACAAATGTAACAATGTGTCCATGATTTCACTGCAACCAGAGATCTGTTCAGAAGTTGGTCACAGATATCTGTGTGTGTAAGTGGCCTTAAGCCTATGAGACAGTGAGGGGAGGCGGTCGTCACACAAAACACAATCAGACTGAATTATACCAGTGAAATTGGCCTCAATCTTGTGTATGTTGTCAGCTCAACCATCTCTTATACCTCCCATCTCAGAGATACAAAGGATGGGTTTGTTCATGTAAATGCCGGCTTACATGTAGCGACATCGCTAACGATGTCGCTGCAACTTGACATTGCAGCGACCTCGTAGTGAAGTCGCTACGTGTGACATACTGCATCGATCAGCTCGCTGATCGCTGATTATTGCTATTATGGCCAGAGCCATTTTTCGATCGTTGGTCTCCGCTGGGCAACCAGCATCGATGTGTGTGACAGCTGGAGACCAACGATCAACGTGGTAACCATGGTATACACCAAGTTACTAAGCGCAGTGCTCTTAGTTACCTGCTGTTTACCCTGGTTACTAAGCACAGCGTGCTGGTAACCACGATAAATACCGGGTGCAGTCCTCTGCTTAGTTATACGGTGGTTACCAGCGCACTGTGCTGGGTAACCAGGGTAAACAGCAGGTGACTAAGCACAGCGCTTAGTAAACCAGTGTTTACTGGGGTTACCAGTGTTCTCCTGCTTACCCCAGCGTAGCAGGACCTCCACATCGTGGAAAAGAATATTCTATATTCTTTTCCACGATGTCGAGGTTGTTGCAGGGGTCGCTGATCGCTGGTGAGTCTGCCTGTGTGACATCTCTACAGCGATCAGATAACAATGTCCCATCGAACCCCATCGTTGGTGGGGTCGCAGAGACATTGTTATATGTAAACCTACCATTACAGTGAGGTAGAAGTGTGAAGGATGGTGGCAATTTGCAAGGAAACAATGGCTCAGTTATTAGCAATGTTGTTTTGCACCATTGGGGTCTTGAGTTCATATCCCATCAAGGACATCTACAAAGAGCTTGTATGCTCTCTCCATGTTTACATGGGTTTCCTCTAGGTAGTAAGATTTTCACAAATAGCCAAAAGACATACTGAGCAAAAACCTAGGTTATGAGGATGTTGTCTGCAAAGCGTTTAGCTATATATGCTATGTATAACCTCACCCACTCCACGGATTGGCAGCTGTGTATATTGTATGTTGACAAAAAGCTGCTAATTAATGGTGGGTGTGGGGTTGGACAAGGAGGCACGAGACACTAAGTTCTGTATTGATAATTTCCTGTTGATAAAACATTGATTTTACAAATGAAGAAAGAGTATACGCTTGGTAAATTATCAAAAAGTGATTTTATTAAGACTTGGGGAGTTTGGTGAGGGCGGTGGTGTAAATGCCCAGTCACCAACAGCACAGTGGTACAGAATTGGTCACTCAGGGACCATGTGTGACAAATTCATACATCATACGCTCAAAAATAGTTTGTACATAGAAATGAGGCACCAATGTTTTATAACAATTTGTATGGGTAACACACAGAGTTTGGTATACCATTAGGCTTCATAGCATGAGGGCTGTCTGCCTTCAATGCACACAAATATGAGTAAGGAAAGTACAGCTTGTAATACCAGCAGTTCTGTAGAACAGGCTAACCGCCTTAAACACCCCTTCAATACATAAACACATGAAGCATCAAAAAGTACCAGGCTCAGGACTAGTTAGTCATATTGGTCCATACAAGATTCAAGCCACCCATTTAAAGGCCCAGTTACACGGCACGACGCTGAAACGATGGTCGGCAACGATCTCGGGGGTGCGTGGTCATTTTTTACATCATTTCAAAATCGCTGGCGAGATGTCACACGTCTGGTTATCGTGGATAACTCACCAATGATGTTGTGAGCAGGTATTGTTCGCAAGCCCTGCAAACGATCCCTGCTCATTGCTGTGAATGGGCGAAGTCGTCCATGACATCGTTATCGCGGTGTCACACAGAACGATACAGCAGGTTGCTTGAGTTGATATCGTCAGGTTTTACAACATGTTGGTAAACCTGTCAACTCCGATCCAACGATTTATTGTTGCAACTTGCCAGAGTAACACGCAACGAGGTCGCAACGATGTCGCTGGTAAGCCTCCAAACCCATGACGTATCAGCGATGTTGTGCCGTGTAACTGGGCTTTAAGAGACATCAAACCCAGTTACAGCATGGTACATGAAATCAGGAGATACAATTGCCACTGGAGGCCGTTGGTTAGGAGCACTTGAGGCAGGGGAACCTTAGGGCTGCGGACATTTTTCCCCTGATGAAGTGGCTATAGGCAGTGCCTGAGCCACGAAACGGCGTCGGGGTCCGCAGTCCTAAGTTTCCCTGCCTCAAGTGCTACTAACCAACGGCCTCCAGTGGTAATTGTATCGCCTGATTTCATGTATCATGCTGTAACTGGGTTTGATGTCTCTTAAATGGGTGATTTGAATCTTGTATGGGACAAATATGACTAATTAGCCCTGAGCCTGGTACTACTTGATGCTTCATGTGTTTATGTATTGATGGTGGTGTATAAGGCGGTTAGCCTGTTCTATAGAACTGCTGGTATTACAAGCTGTACTTTCCTCCTTCATATTTGTGTACATAGAAGGCAGACATCCCTCATGCTATGAAGCCTAATGGTATACCAAAATGTGTGTGTTACCCATACAAATTGTTATAAAACAGTGGTGCCCCAATTCTATGTACAAATTATTTTTGAGCATATGATGTATGAATGTGTCAGTCTTAATAAAATCACTTTTTGATAATTTACCAAGCGTATACTCTTTCTTCGTTTGTATTCTACTCACAGTAGCTTCGCAGGGCACTCGCATCCTAGTGGGTGCCTCTGTTTGTTTATGGAAATTCTTATATTAAACCATTGACTTTATTGAACTGGCAAAACACTGCCTAGTTAAGTGACACATAGCTGGAATCATGGTCTTCGACCCGACATAATGCTGCTCTCAGATTACACAGCAAAAATATGGGTGTTATATACATTTAAATGTGGCCACACACACAAATAAAAGTAGAGTCATAGAATGGTGGAGTTGGAAGGGACCTACTTGGTAGAGATGAGCGAACCTTTTAAGTTCGGTTGGCAAACAAATCCGTGAATGTTCAAGTTCGGTTGTGCTGTTCGGGACAAGAACTTAACCCGAGCCATTGATTGGCTTTTCAGCTCTCCACCCACATACATCTAGCCACAAGCAAAACACGAGACCGGGGATTTTTTTTTTTAACACCTTACAGGAGAAAACTTGTATCCCCCCCCACTGTGCAACGTGCAAGCCGATCACACACTAAGCGGTTCTCGCATTGGAGCACGGCGCTGCATGCTCTGCACTTTGTATAGGCAAATCACCCAAACTTCACCTGAACAGGCTGTCTTATCTCTACTCCTGGGTCATCTGGTCCAATCCTCTGCTCAAAGCAGGATTCACTAAATCATCCCAAGCAGATGTCTGTCCAGCCTGTGTGTGAAGATTCCAGTGAAGGAGAACTCATCACCTCTCGTGGCCGCCTGTTCCACTCGTGGATGACCCTCACGGTCAAAAAGTTTTTTTTTAATATTTAATTGGTGTCTCCTCCCATTCAGTTTTATCCTATTGCTTCTAGTCTTTCCTTGTGCAAATGGGAACAAAGCGGATCCCTCTACAGTGTGACAGCCCTTGAGATATTTGTAGGCATCTACTAAGTCTCCTCTCAGTCTTCTTTTTTCAAGTTAACATTCCCAAATCCTGTAATCGTTCCTCATAGGACATAGTTTGCAGACCGGTCACCATTCAGGTAGCTCTTCTCTGAACTTGCTCCAGTTTGTTGATGTCTTATCTAAAATGAGGTGCTCAGATCTGGATACAGTATTCCAGATGAGGTGTGACCAAAGAGGAGTAGAGGGCGACTTCATGTGATCTAGACTGTATGCTTCTGTGTTTGCAGTACTTTGATGGTTGAATCCTCAGATGACTGATCCTCAGCCAATTCAATCATACACATTTACTATGGGCGGTATTGGAGGCTCAGTGGGTTAACCTTGCATCACTGTGGTCCTGGGTTCAAATCTTACCAAATGTTAACATCTGCAAAGAGTTTGTATGTTTTCCCCGTGTTAGCATGGGTTTCCTCCAGGTTAACCAATTTCCTTCCAAACTCAATAAAAAGACAGATAGGATATTTAGATTGTGAGCCTCAATGGGGACAGTGATGATGTCTGTATAGCGCTATTTAAGTGAATAAGTATTACCGTATTTATTTTTATACTGGGTGTTACAATTAGTCAACCTAGTCATACAAGTTCAATGATACTATATTGAGTGAGAAGCGTGGGGCACTGTGGTACCGCTATAGTCTATTGCCATATACAGATCCTGATATGGACTGGGTGTATGCACTCTGGACTGGTGGTGCACGCTGAAAAAGTTCATTAAAGAGTTCAATCAGTAGAAATATGAGCCAGGTTACAGGCAGCATGGTAAGGGGAGGGAGTGTGGAGTACAGGTGATGATGGGCACCGTTTCGCAGCAATAAGCCGCTTCCTCCGGTCAAGTCTCGAGACTTGACCGGAAGAAGCGGCTTATTGCTGCTAAACGGTGCTCGTCGTCACCTCTACTCCACACTCCCTTCTCTCACCATGCTGCCTGTTACCTGGCTTGAATAAAAGTGAAGACTTATACCGGTGAGTGCCGCTCATTTTTCTACTGATTGAACAGTTCAATGATACTAGTTAACAAATGAGCAATATTTCTTGGAATATCTTTCATTCGTGAATGCACGTTGTTTTTTTTGATCAATTAAAGAGCTTTTGTCCAAATATTAGATGACAAACAAATAAGGCTGACATCATAGCAGAAGTTCACGATTGTTCATTTTCAAGGTGTAACCCAGACACAGGTGTAGTAGACGGGGGCGTATAGCTGAGAGATGCCTCAGAATACCGCTGGTGATGTTTGTACCCAAAACGTCTTTTGTAACATCGTTTTCAACGTCTTTGCCTTCAGAATTTTTGTTATATTCCAAATATAAAATATTGTTGGATTCCATGGAAGTCACCAGACGAACGGACAGGTTGCTTCTTTTAGCCACTGCATTGCTTTCGAAGCCTGGAGTAGTTTAAAGATGTAACGTGCACAGCGAGTCATGTAGTCAGGTTGACGTTGCTGTACATGGACTTTGGGAGATTCTTTGTGCTTTTTCAGGCACATTCAAGGCGAAATCTGCCTGAAACAGTTGTGTGCACGCGCTATTAGTTATATACTCCACTTCCATACCTTGCTGGAAAAAAGTCGGGAAAATACTTGTTGCCAGAGAAAAAGTTTAGGACGATCCTCCCGTATCAAGGAACAACAGCAATGGCCACAGGCAGCCACTTTACTTGGAAAAGAACAAGCCGGTACAAAAGAAAAATCACCATTATTACTGAAAATCAAATCAGAAAATCTACCGAGCCGGCTGAAAGTGCATTAAGCACCGGGCGCAGTCTCTGGCAGCTGAACCCTCCACCTCCTCAGTACGAGGCCATGTCAGTGCAGCTTAACAAGCCGGGATATTGGATTCAATTCCCAATTTCTTGCTGTACCCAAAGCGGCTATACAAAATTGGACAGACAAGAAATAGGTTTTTGATGTATAGCGATCTCTCCCCACTGAAAGCAATCAGAGCTCCGTGCTATAAAAGAAGGGACCTTTTGGGGGATCTTAATATTTATAAAGAAAACAAATATTTTCAATTGCGCTCTGACTGGTAAATCATATTTATCGACTGAGCAGACAAACTAAATAAAGGCTTATCAGCAGAGGACGGCCGCAGGCTTTAACTGTGTGAGCGCTCGCCGGCGTGGCGATAATGGGCCGCGGAGCATCTCTATCCACTGAAGGCTGAGCGATCGGCCATAACACACTCCCGCATCCTCCAAATCAGAGAAGTGCTGGAGATCTGCAAGCAAATTTCACAATTACTCAGGATACAAAAATGATAGAAGAGGCTATGCTCTCTGCAACTAAGATGAAACACAAAGCTTAATAATACTTGCAAAAAATATGTCACAGTTTTACTGTTCCAAAACAGAAGAGAATCTGCCGGCACTTCCTAAGGGCGGTATCACACTTTTTTCTTCTTGCTTTGTAATACGTACAAATCCTGAAGCCTCCAGATCAGGCCTGAGCCCATAGACTTAGAATTGGGACGCAGGCACATGTGGTGGCATCAGGTTTCTGACGGACACTAACAAGTGCGTCCTTTTGGCCTTCACCCTGGATGCACAATGTTGTGATTTTGCAGCTAATTATAAAACCTGATGTCACTTAATGCAGTACACTGCGGACAAAGATAGAATGGGTTTCAGTGGGGCTGATCCGGCTTTGGCACTGAACATGCCCGGAGCCCTCTAACACCCTCCTATTAAGTGGGTCCTATGTAAAGTTTCTACTTTCCGGCGACAGATCAGGCAAAAAAAAAATGCATGCACCAGCAGCGGTTGGTTCAGGTATAATACTGCTGCAGTTGCATATGGTTGCACCAACAAACCTGGATGTGGTCGGACACGTTTTCAGCTTGATGCTGCTTGGACGCAAGTGGGAAACCAGCCTAACTTGTAAGTGTGAACAGGTGCATACTGAGCAGAACATATACTGTAATAAAAAGAAACAGCTGCAGTCTATAATGATGAGGGATGCAGCCAGACAATACAGAAAAATGAACAAGCATTACTGCTAAGTAAAATAGGAAACAGGAAATTTAGATACTTAGCAGAAAAAAAAAGGTCATTTTTATTTGAGCCCAGTAACCGAACGCCACAGTGAATGCCTCTCGGCGTCCCAAAAGACTACTATATAAATGGGCTTGCTAACAGAGAATTAAAACCACCCAAAGCTACTGGGAAGAAGGCAAAGAGGGCATGACCCATAATCCAAAACTAAAAAAGCTGCAGGCACTTCCTAACTTGTCTGAATAGGTGCATACTACACCAAAGACAGTTACAGTCTAAGGGTACCGTTACACGTTGCAACATTGCATGCAACATCGACCAAAAGTCACGTGGTGTGGTTAGTTGCAGTTGATATCGTTCGAGCATTGTGTCGTGTAACAGGGCGATGCAACTGCAATAAATCACAGGAACGACATTGCAAGGAGACTGTGCATGCTCTTCAACCGTGCAATGTTGCACATGTGATCTGGCATGATCGTGCAGGGAGATGGCGCAACTATGATCTTGTTTGCAATTTCACAGGTTGCACAACCAAGCCCGTAGGAGTGCCTGTGAGTTGTGTTTCCGCGCCCCATTTACGGCAATTGGTGGCTAGTATTGTATGCCAATTGGATGGCCCTGGTAAAGGAACTATCTTTGATTATGTGTGCATACACCACTACATTCATTGACTTCTGCATCTCGTGAATTTGGTGAAAATGCATGTATACAGTTTCGAGATGGTAGAATGGGCAATTGCATCCATATCGCCACCATGTTGTCTGAGATGGCTGACCAATGAGAACGCTCTTTTGCCGTCCAATCGGAGTGTTCTGGGCGTGGTTAAGATAACTCATTTACGCCTACGTCCTAAGCTGGGTCAAAAGTACACCCACATTGCTTATGTGATTGTGCTGTGTGATGCCGCAACTGCGTTCTGCAACATCGCCTGGGAGATTTGGCAGCCGACTTCCGGGACGCCGGATTGCCGGAGGTTGCAGGTGCGATTGATACGTGCAACATCCCCTATGTGAACTTGGACAAGTGCCAAAAACGTGCGCGCTCCCGTGAAATTGCAGGTGATATCGGAACGATATTGCGACGTGTAACGGTACCCTTAGATGCTGAGGGATGCGAACCGTCATAACAGTGACTACTGCTAAATGTATAAAAAAAATTATGTTTTTCCCAAGCAGTAATGCATGTTCATATTTCTGAGTTCGCCGTTTGCATCCCTCAGCATCTTACAGTGCCACTGTTTTTGCTAGAATACCAGTTTCACCATTGACCCAGGGTCTTCCAATCCTGGTGCTCAACAGAAGAGTAAGTTGGCCATGGCAGCTGCAGGTAAAATGTATTGTTAACTGGAATTTACCAAACCAGCTCATGGGTGATTAGAAGCATGTTCCAATGTCACAAAAATGCAGCGAATTTTCCATTGTTTGCTAATGTAAATTACAACGTGTTTTCCAGTGCCAGGTAAAACCATCTGCATGGTAAAGTTCCCGGAGCGGTGGCCTAAGCTCGTCCACATGTCCCTTTATTCTGCAGATGTCGGCATGAATTTCACTCTGCAATGTAGAGGATGAAATGCTCAGCTCCCCTGCCCCTTCTTAACAATAATATCAGCCACAGGAAATATATCACTTTGGCACTCCAGCGGTGGGAGGTCCGCAATAAATATGTTCACCTTTAAGGTAATGGGATTGTCTGCATGAGGCAGCCCTTTTAATAATGGTCCCCAGCTCTGTACAATCATAGCTATTTGATATATAGACTGGTATGCATTTGCTGGTGTTGGTGTTGAAATAGTGTCACGTACAGAGCACAAGGCTAGAAAAACAAAATACTTGACAAGTTTCCAATGAATATCTGCACACTGGTTTATGCATCTTTTTGCCCCAAATTTTTTTTATGACCACCAAATCGAAGAGCTGAAAAGGCTCCGGTGTTCTGCCATAGAAAAAGGAATATGTACAGATCCTTCCTGCTTATGGCCCTGATATCACACATGAGGAAAAAACATGCTTTCCAATGATGAATGATCATAATATATATATACATTTCTCAAATGTGTCCCAGGAGTAGGGATGGGCAAACCCGAACTGTAGCCGTGGAAGGCTAACAGTAGTTCCATAAGCCTTCCACTTCCGGATGATGCTCAGTACAGTAAAATTCCTAACTGGGACAGCAGGGGTTAAAAAAAAATTAAAAAAAAACATTTTATGCTCACCTCTCCCCGAGCCCCTGCCGTCTTCCTGCAGGTTCCCGGTGGCTTCCGATGTCTTCAGAGGTCTTCTACTGTAGTACAGGACCTGCGGTGATGTCACAGTCACGTGACAGCAGGTAACCATGGTGTAACCTGCTGTCACGTGACTGTGACATCACCGCAGGTCCTATACTACAGTAGAAGACCTCTGCAGACACCGGGAGCCTGCGGGAGCCTGCAGGAAGACGGCTGGAGACGGCGGGGGCTCGGGGAGAGGTGAGCATAAAATGTTTTTTATTTTTTATTCTGGAGGACAGGGGAAAGGAGGGGGAGTACTGGGGGACGTGAGGGGGCCACACAGGGGAGAAGAGGGGGGGGACACACACAGAGGGGTAAAGAGGGGGAAAAAGAGGGGTGATGAGGTGGACACACAGGGGAGATGAGGGGGAGCACCAGGGGAGAACAGCTGTGACAGCTACAGCAACTGATCCTGCAGAATGTCGGATCGGATGCCTATATGGCATCCGACTGCAGGGATCAGTTTAGATCCGATGCTGTCCAATTTATATCGGACAGCATCGGATTTTAAAAAATCGTTATGTGAAAGTAGCCTTAGCAACAAAAAAAAAGGCATGACCAATTCCCTTTAAATTGGGGCCTTTTATTAAAGCAGGACTTGGACCAATTCTATAATGTGTCAGCACTACGTTATACTTACCAACATTATCCATAGACGGAAACAGAATGCTAAGGTCATGCCCCCGTTTGTACTGGGGATTGCCCAACTCACAAGAGATTCCCCACTTTTGTGAGGGTTTATATAAATCCTATCCCCTTTTTGTGGGGGATAGCGCATGTTTGCTGGACTAATAGATCTGGAAAATTCGGGGACAGTTGGTAAGTATGGCATCTAAATATTGGAAATAATACATTAGCATAAAAACATCTTTTAAAGCCCAATTTCAACATAAAACTTGCAGTACAGAAAAGAGATTTGATTCCAGTTCTGTTAACATAATCTGCCATAAATCAACAAGTAGAGACATCACAACAGCCCTTCTAAAAGAGGAAGCCAGCTGCCGGGGAAAGCAGACGTAGGAAACATCTCTGTGCTACATATTACAAAGTACGGTTATCATCCCATTACTGTGATTGCATTGGAAAATTGGTGGTGCAGTCGCACCCCCCCCCCCCCCCTGCCTGTATCCCTGTGTGTGCCTGGTTATCCAGTGCGGTGGAAATACAGCATACCAATGAGATGCACCGCTGTCACCAGCCGCAGAGCCATTGTGCAGCACAATGGCTTTATGAAGAATGGGCCCTTGGTCCTAGTCTCCCTGCGCCTCTCACAGAAGAAAAGAATTCAGCACAAGTAGAATTGCTTTACATAAGAAAAAGACATCCACTACTCCTATTCAGGTCTGGCACCGCTTTTAACTCTTTATATGGTGCCGAAATCACAAACCCAAAACTGAAGCTTTAATTAAAAGGCAATATAAATTAGCCAAGTTCTCAAGGTTTTAGGTGGAGCCAGAAGGAAGCCCAGGAGCAGCCACATGGGGAACATGTAGAGCTGGAGTCAGAGTCTGTGTCCCTTTTGGGTGGAGTTGGAGACGGATGTTTGGCTTACTGACTTCACAGCCCTGGTTTTGTTAATTTTGGGTGGAGTCAAGGTTGGATTCAGGGAAACTGAGGAGTCCGATGTTTGACTTAAGACCGGGTTACACGCTTCAATGTGTCGGCGAACCGACCACCGATCCGACTTGACCTACATCGCTAGAACGTCGTTCAATGATCGCTGGTGAGGTGTCACGTACTGATATCGAGAACGACGCAGCAACGACGCCGCGACAAGCGAACGATACTTGCGGTCGTTTGGTCACCTACGTCCTTCAGTTCTGAATAGGCGAACTCGTAAATGACATTGTTAACAAGGTGTCACACACGCCGATGCTGCAGGTTGGACAGACTATCAATGACTGATTAATGGTCCGGTTCATAAACCTGCGATCAACGATCAGCCGACTTATTGCTGGTCGTTTCGACGTGTCACACGTAACGAAGTCGATTGAACGTCTCAAAGCCCATGACGTTTCAACAATATGGTTAACGATATCGTAGCGAGTGAGGGGCCCTTTACAGCCATGGGTGTGGAGTCTGCGCCGTGGAGTCTTAGTTAGTGTCCACTTTGGTGGAGTTGGAGTCGGAAGCAGGGAAATTGACGGATGTTTGGCTTGGTGACTCCACAGCCCTAGAAACATGGTCACACCTTAACATTGCTCCCAGCTTGTATGTGTAAAGAAATACCAGAAAACCCTGTGATGGCTTTCATTTAAGAAAATTTAGAATCTGGCAAAGATTTTGAAGCCACGTTCAATTTAGTAATTTCCCAAAATCTAAAGTTCCTGTTTATAGCTTCACAGAATAAAACGGCAAGTGTCAAGTGTAGCCCTGGTGAAGACCTGCCAATATTTATGGGACTGTATCTTTAAATGTTTGCTATACTTTCATCTTGATCTCATTTGATGCATAAAGTAAGAATCCAAAAATCTGCCAATTTCTGAAAAAAATTATGTTATCTTAACCACGAAAACTCCCTCCAAAGTGATGGCCATTAGGTGTCTCAGACCACTGCTTCATAGGTGTAAATCGGTCCCTTAGAGCAAAAATCGCCATTGTATAGGCAGGGTTTTATTTTTGCACAGAACAGAGGCCCAAGGTGTCTCCTAGGCAGCTGCGTCTTGCTGCCATCTGAAGTTAGATTCAGCCACTTATCTAAGAGGACAGTCTGCTCAGAGAAGGGTGTAATACGCCGGCAACCTGCATTCAAGTGTATTTGCATCTTTTAGGCATGAGTACAATTGAAGGAAAGACTGACGTCATTTACAGGTAAGAGCGACATCAGCAGATCAGGCAAAGACAGCTACAAGGTAAATATGAGAGGCTACAACATGGCCAGGAGAAATGTGGGCAGAGACAGTATGCTCATGGGGAGAGAAGTAAGAAATGTTTGAAGAGACATTATGAGGAGGAGAGAAGGAAATGTGAACAGACAATATCGGGAGGAGGAGATGTGTGAAGAGCCAATATCGGGAGGAGGAGATGTGTGAAGAGCCAATATCGGGAGGAGGAGATGTGTGAAGAGCCAATATCGGGAGGAGAAGATGTGTGAAGAGCCAATATCGGGAGGAGGAGATGTGTGAAGAGCCAATATCGGGAGGAGGAAATGTGTGAAGAGCCAATATCGGGAGGAGGAAATGTGTGAAGAGCCAATATCGTGAGGAGGAGATGTGTGAAGAGCCAATATCGGGAGGAGGAGATGTGTGAAGAGCCAATATCGGGAGGAGGAGATGCGTGAAGAGCCAATATCGGGAGGAGGAGATGCGTGAAGAGCCAATATCGGGAGGAGGAGATGCGTGAAGAGCCAATATCGGGAGGAGATGCGTGAAGAGCCAATATCGGGAGGAGCAAATGTGTGAAGAGCCAATATCGGGAGAGAGAAGATGTGTGAAGAGCCAATATCGTGAGGAGGAGATGTGTGAAGAGCCAATATCGTGAGGAGGAGATGTGTGAAGAGCCAATATCGGGAGGAGAAGATGTGTGAAGAGCCAATATCGTGAGGAGGAGATGTGTGAAGAGCCAATATCGGGAGGAGATGATGTGTGAAGAGCCAATATCGGGAGGAGAATATGTGTGAAGAGCCAATATCGGGAGGAGAATATGTGTGAAGAGCCAATATCGGGAGGAGGAGATGTGTGAAGAGCCAATATCGGGAGGAGGAGATGCGTGAAGAGCCAATATCGGGAGGAGGAGATGCGTGAAGAGCCAATATCGGGAGGAGCAAATGTGTGAAGAGCCAATATCGGGAGGAGCAAATGTGTGAAGAGCCAATGTCGGGAGGAGGAGATGTGTGAAGAGCCAATATTGGGAGGAGGAGATGTGTGAAGAGCAAATGTGTGAAGAGCCAATATCGGGAGGAGCAAATGTGTGAAGAGCCAATATTGGGAGGAGGAGATGTGTGAAGAGCCAATATTGGGAGGAGGAGATGTGTGAAGAGCCAATATCGGGAGGAAGAGATATGTGAAGAGCCAATGTCGGGAGGAGGAGATATGTGAAGAGATAATATTGGGAGGAGGAGATGATGTGTGAAGAGCCAATATCGTGAGGAGGAGATGTGTGAAGAGCCAATATCGTGAGGAGGAGATGTGTGAAGAGCCAATATCGGGAGGAGAAGATGTGTGAAGAGCCAATATCGTGAGGAGGAGATGTGTGAAGAGCCAATATCGGGAGGAGATGATGTGTGAAGAGCCAATATCGGGAGGAGAATATGTGTGAAGAGCCAATATCGGGAGGAGAATATGTGTGAAGAGCCAATATCGGGAGGAGGAGATGTGTGAAGAGCCAATATCGGGAGGAGGAGATGCGTGAAGAGCCAATATCGGGAGGAGGAGATGCGTGAAGAGCCAATATCGGGAGGAGCAAATGTGTGAAGAGCCAATATCGGGAGGAGCAAATGTGTGAAGAGCCAATGTCGGGAGGAGGAGATGTGTGAAGAGCCAATATTGGGAGGAGGAGATGTGTGAAGAGCAAATGTGTGAAGAGCCAATATCGGGAGGAGCAAATGTGTGAAGAGCCAATATTGGGAGGAGGAGATGTGTGAAGAGCCAATATTGGGAGGAGGAGATGTGTGAAGAGCCAATATCGGGAGGAAGAGATATGTGAAGAGCCAATGTCGGGAGGAGGAGATATGTGAAGAGATAATATTGGGAGGAGGAGATGATGTGTGAAGAGCCAATATCGGGAGGAGGAAATGTGTGAAGAGCCAATATCGGGAGGAGGAAATGTGTGAAGAGACAATATTGGGAGGAGGAGAGGATGTGTGAAGAGCCAATATCGGGAGGAGGAGATGTGTGAAGAGACAATATTGGGGGGAGGAGATGATGTGTGAAGAGCCAATATCGGGAGGAGGAAATGTGTGAAGAGCCAATATCGGGAGGAGGAAATGTGTGAAGAGCCAATATCGGGAGGAGGAGATGTGTGAAGAGTCAATATTGGGGGGAGGAGATGATGTGTGAAGAGCCAATATCGGGAGGAGGAAATGTGTGAAGAGCCAATATCGGGAGGAGGAGATGATGTGTGAAGAGACAATTTCTGTACTAATTGTGAGTGTGATGCTGTATTTCTGTACTAATTGTGAGTGTGATGCTGTATTTCTATACTAATTGTGAGTGTGATGCTGTATTCTATACTAATTGTGAGTGTGATGCTGTATTTCTGTACTAATTGTGATGCTGTATTTCTGTACAGATGACGATTGTGATGTTTTTCTGTACACATAGTGGTTGTCATGCTGTATTTCTATACTAATTGTGAGTGTGATGCTGTATTTCTATACTAATTGTGAGTGTGATGCTGCATTTCTATACTAATTGTGAGTGTGATGCTGTATTGCTATACTAATTGTGAGTGTGATGCTGTATTTCTGTACTAATTGTGAGTGTGATGCTGTATTTCTGTACTAATTGTGATGCTGTATTTCTGTACAGATGACGATTGTGATGTTTTTCTGTACACACAGTGGTTGTCATGCTGTATTTCTATACAGATGATGGATGTGATGCAGATTTGCTGTACTGTTGGTGGCTCTGGTGCTGTATTTCTGTACTATTTGTGGTTATGCTAATATATGAAAATCGCACATGAGCTGTCACAGAACAACTAAACAGATTAAAGCTACAGTATGTATAGGTGGGGGGGGGGGGGGGTGCAAATTTGATTTTCTTTTTGCCCTGAGTGCAGAAAAACTTTAATTCATCTTTGACCTGCATAAAAGTCACAATCATTTTCATATTATATATTAGGTACTGAACAATGGCAGACACAAAATCGCATCTTTCTCATAGGTGTGATACCAGAGACATAAGAATATATACAGATATTTTCTGGTTCAGTTCATGAATCCAGAATACTTAGCGACCATTAGATTTCATGGAAATAATTGAAACGAGAGAGAAAAAGATGCTCAAACCAATGTGCACAATAATCATTGGAAACTAAGTGGTTTCTAGCCTTGTCCTCTTTACATGAAACCATTAGGACGGTAACGCCAGAGAATACATACTAGTCTCAGTGCATCAAATAGCTATGATTGTACAGAGTCTGGGACTATTATTAAAAGGGGCTGCCTCCTGCAGACAAACCCATTACCAGAAAGGTGAAGGTACTTACTGCGGACCTCCCGCAGCCGGAGTGCCAAAGTGACATCAGCAGAAATATTTACTGATGCTGAAATTATTGCAAATAAGGAGTGGGTGAGGATAGGTAGGATCTCAAATATGCAGCTCCTATAATAATATGCCGCAGATATTTTTTTGCAGCTTGTGCATGTGATTTCTTAAAAATCACATATACCACAATGGTGCTGTAAAATGTGCTGAATTTTTCTGAATCAAATAAATAGGAAATTCGGTTGCATGTTTGCGACTTGGGTACATACGGATTGCAAATAGGTAATTTAAAGGGGGATTCCAAAAAGATAAAGCATTTCTGTACAGTCCCTGCCCTCCTACATGATGAAGCAGAGCTGTACTCTACAATTCTAGTATCTATAGATCGCTTACAAATCAAAATCATATCTGCTCCTCAGCTCTCACTCCTCTCTTCGGGGACAGAGAAATTCAGTCCTGCATAGTGCTAATTTTTCAGGGGACAGGAAGCTACAAAGTTGATATGGGGAGAGGGGACCATGGCAGTGCTGAATCAATCAATGTAGTGCTTTGCCTCTGCTCCTAGCCTGATACATGACAGCACACATTATGCACCATCATATCATTGTACAGCAGAAGATCACAGCATGTGTTTATATCTGCTTTGTGACATGATTGCTATTTGAAGTGAAAACACTTGTTCATACATTACATAGGATGTTTATTAGGGGCAGGATTGTAGTATGCCCATGGGGCTGGCGGCTATGCACCCTGTTCATACAGAAGTGTGAGGGGGCAAGAATGTAAGATGATCCTGGAGCCCCCAGGGTCCACCTCCTGCTCTGTGCTACAGCATGAGGCCGATTTTTTATGTCCCTGAGGGAGGGGTGAGAGCTGAGAAGAAGATATGATTTCATTGATTTATAAGAGATCTATAGATCCTAGATCTTCAGTGCCCAGCTCTGTTTCATCATGTATGTGGGCAGGGACAGTACAAAAACTCCCCCCCTGCTCTCTGCACAGAGACAGGCTCACAGCAGGACCTTCTGTGATGTCAACTCCATGTGATCCTCTGTTTTCGGACTTGCTGATACTTCCTGCACGGGGAAGATGCACAAATCAGGCATAATGTCCCATACAGAAGGGGTGACACAATGTATCATAGGGTGGGGAGCAGCTTGTGAATAAGTGATTTACAAGTGCTCTATACATTGTACAAGTGTAGTAGGCAGCTCAGCATTATAGTATAGGAGTGAAGGAACCACACAATTTTTTATATCTCCCCGGACTTCCCCTTTAACCATTTGTGGCATTTTTTATGCATCTAGTACAGGGATGGGCAAACTCCAGGCCTCGAGGGCCATACACAGTGCAGGTTTTCTATATATATATTTAGCATTTGACAGCTGGTAATTTAATCTCCTGCACAGGTGATGAATCCACCTGTTAAATGCTAAGGAAATCCTGAAAACCTGGACTGTGTGCAGCTCTCGAGGCCTGGAGCTGCCCACCCCTGATCTAGTAGGTATATTTTGCATCTTAAGAGAGAATTCAACAAGTGATAACAGAATTAACAAATGGCAGGCCATCACCAGATCATCTTCACTTTGCTGTTGCCAGTGTGAACCACGCTCATCTTGGCTCTGACAAGCCACTGTTAAGTGCATGGTGAATACCGGTAATAATGAGCTTTTAGTTTCACTGCAGGCTGTAAAGTGAGACTTTTCCTTTTAGCAGTGCCATTTTTCCTGTTGTAGTGACATCTAGTGGTCATAAGTACATTTTAGAATTATGTTTTTACATTGATATACAAATCAAGAGATAAAAAAATAAAAGTTCCACAAAGTCTGATTTTGTGATTAGTGCCCCTTTAAAAAAAATGGTTACTTTATTTTTCTTGTGTTCTCCTGACTGGGAAAGACTGTCTTCTCTCCACAACTTAAAAACTAATTGCTTTTAAAGCTAATTTCCCATTGTATCAAAGAGCTCTAAATCATACGACGGGTAAATGCTTATAATGCTTCTGTCTAATTATAACTTTGTAACATCTTGCGAATCGGAGAGAGGTACCAGGACCAGTAATTATGTGCTGGCAAGGAAAGACAGGGACTTGGGAGACTCAAAAACTCAATTAGCTATGAAAGCAATTACTTGTCCCCTTGTATATAGCTTGAAATAAAGCACAAATGTTCATTAGGAAGCACCGGCGTCTGCAGAGACACCATGACATGGCGGTTCAGTGTTATACCTTGTAAGTACAGAATAGGAATAAATTCACTCTCAAAGTTATAGAAGAATTCTCTATAAGGAGTGAATCATATGACCCATGACCAGGGCGGCGCTGCTGGATCTGATGTCACAGAAAATTCCTGGTTCCTCCTCCCCTATGTGACATCTGTGACTGCCCCCATTTGATTTTGCAGTGTATTAATATACACTGTGAAATCTAAATTAAAGAAAGTCAGAGGTATTAAAGGGAACCAACCAGCTCAGATCACCCTAATACACAGTTAGTACATGTCCCTGCACCCTAAGGATACCTTTCCAGCACTGTTTTTGTGTAAAATCTTGCATTAGTATAACTGATATAAAGAGTTTATAAACTGACTAGCCTGGAGACATCTGGGCGTATCCCTCCTTCTGTTATACTTCAGGGCTGTGCATTGCATGTCTGTGCTCCCCCCTGATGGGCGTGATCGTTATCTTCTCTGCACAGAGGGAGGGGGAGCGCAGCCATGCAATGCACAGCCCTGAAGTATAACAGAAGGAGGGATACGCCCAGAAGTCTTCAGGCTAGTAAGTTTATAAACTCTTTATATCGGTTATACTAATGCAAGATTTTACACAAAAACAGTGCTGGAAAGGTATCCTTAGGGTGCAGGGACATGTACTAACTGTGTATTAGGGTGATCTGAGGTGGTTGGTTCCCTTTAATACCTCTGACTTTCTTTAATTTAGATTTCACAGTGTATATTAATACACTGGTTTGTTCCCTTTAAAATAATAAACTTACCTCTCCGCCGGCTTGTTCGTGCTATCCGGAGCCAGGTACCGATCTGACAAGACCTGGCATGATGTCATAGGGCGCTGATTGGACGCTCGCAGTCATGTGATATGTGATGCACATATCACATGATCGCGAGTGGCCAATCACAGCACCAATGTCATTATGACATCACGCAAGGTCCTTGCAGGTCGATGCCTGCTGCTGCTCCCGGCTCGGAAACACCCGGCGGAGGGCAAGTATAAAAATTTTTATTATTCTTAATACATTTGGCTTACTTTTACATTTGATTTCGCAGTGTATAATGCACTGTGAAATCAAATGGGGCTGTGACAGATGTGACACAGGGGAGGAGGAACAGGATTCTTCCTCCCCTTTTGTAACATCACTGAAGAAGAAGTTGCCACGTAAAAACAGGCGGTGTGTGAATGCACCGAGGTTTTTTACCGGGCTTTGTTGCGCTTTTTTGCGCAGGTGGAAAACGCTGGAAAAAGCGCCCGCGCAAAAAAAGCGCTATGTGTGAACACAGCCTAAGAGTTTTCTTGAAGATTTCCCTGAAAACTTCGATTTCCCAATTGATTTGTATTAGGTTCAGTATTTGAGATGAATACCCGAATAGTAAATAGTATTTGGTCAGAATACTTCAAACCTGAATATTTCACTATTCGCTCATCAATAGTTATGACCTAGTCAGGGGCGGCTAGCCATACACATTACATGGGCGATTGTTTGGCTGACAACCAGCTCTCCCAACTCTCATTTGGCCAAGTTCTTCATCTCTATGAGACAAATTGGCCAGCAGCTTATTTGTGGGAGAACAATGCATTTGGCAGTGCAAAATTGGACATACACAATTAAGATCTTCCCTAAACATCAGTCAACCTTGGCCCCCATACACAAAAGACTCTAGGCTGAACAAGTGGATATTACGGAGTTTGGCCAACAGTTTAATGTGAATTTTGTCAACACTTAATGTTATAGGCTCTAAAATTGAGCAGTGGCTACGTATTGGCTTAGTGTCACAGGCATAAATCCTTGGTCTGTAGCCTCCTGTGGCTCCACTTATTGCAGCGGTCTGAGCCACTACCCCTACTACTCCTATGTCACATCAGAAATGACATCCCCTACAATTAACAGATAGTTTCTTGGATCTAAAATTTAACACCATTATGTGACCAACTAAAGAAATAGGTGGTGTTCTTTTTGATGAGGCACAAGCAGTAGCAGTGTTGGCTGCTGCAATGAGTGTAGCCATAGGAGGGGAGGCGACAGACCAAGAACCTACGACCTACGACAACTAAGTAGACTGTTAAAGGATCTAAATATCAAGACTGACAAATAGGTGATCAACTAAACGAGTAGGGGTGTCCTTACTGATATGGTACAGGCAAGTAATAGGGGTGGGGGCCCTGCTGCAATAAATGTTGCATGGTTACCCCTCTTAGAAAACTATATAAATCTGAGAGTCCTCAGTGGTTGATACCTTTTAATGTCTAACTGAAAAGGTGATAAATAATAGCAAGCTTTCGAGGCTGCTCAGGTCTCTTCTTCAGGCTCATAATAAAGAGACACTGAGCTGTCTTGAAAGCTTGCTATCTTCTCAGTTAGCCATTAAAAGGTATCAACCACTGAGGACTCTCAGATTGCAATATATTTTTCTATCTCCTGTCTAGCATGGTACAAACATATCTTCTCTATTTACTAACTTCAAATAAGAGATCTATGCATATTTTGGGTTATTATTACATTGAAAAGGTCCAAAGCTCGACCAGGAAAACAAAAATAATTCAGCCCCCTTAATCAGTAACTGAGGACTACGTCTTGTAGCCTGCGCCTGCCTGGGAAGCCAAGAAATAACTGAGGACATTTCACTTTTATTTCCTCCTAAGAGTAAATATTAGCAACGTGAAATTAGCAGTCCGCGCCTTGTGCCAAAGGGATGAAACCGGGTACAGATCCAATCCCTCTGGCAGTGAATAATCCAATTAAGTTAATTATGAACAGAAGATAAAATAACATAAAACAAAAAAGGCGCTTCACATATTTGTGTAACATGAGGATCCCCGGCACGATGACTGTAAAACACACAGCTTTACTGGTCTATCAATTAGATGGAAAAGAAGACAAAAAGAATATTATTAAATAAGCCCCGAGAGGGGAAAATTATGAAGCAAGTCTGGATGTTATCCTTTCTGGATGACACAATGCACATTTTTATTACAGAGAGGAGGATTCTTGGGGCAACCTCGTCAAAAACAACATAACCCATGCCCAACCGCTAATCAGTAAGTGACAAGGAGACTGCCCGGCAAAGGGTTGGTCTAGGGTTCATGTCTGTATGAGATCGGAGTACTCGGCTTTCCAGATTGCTGTCAAGGGGAAAAAAATCACCCTTTCAAGTAAAATAGCAACAATTCTATGAACACTTGCAGAAAGCAAGGATATTTCTAGGATTATAGTCAGGTGTATGAGTAACTAATTATACCAAACATGTGACAACGATCATCATTTTTACATACGGGCTGAAACAGTCATTAACTAAGACAAACCGCTCTGTAGGACACTTAAAACTGGGTGAGGAACAGCCTAACTGTACTATAAAGTGAGGTTGTGGAAGATGGTTTCAAGTCACAGGTCACACACCAAGGCGAAAGTGGGCGAGCAACAAGACACAAAACTGAGTGTAACAGATGGAAGACAAATCATGGTCATTGTCGTTCAAAACCAGAACATTTTCAGCTGTGCCAGCAGCTCAGAACTGGCAGCCACCAGTGGGACCCAGCTACACCCATCTGTTCAGAGCAGTCTGGCCAGAAGTGGTCTTCGTGGAAGAATTGCAGCCAAAAGCTAATCCTTCAACATGGAAGCAAGGCTAAGCGACTGACCTATGCATAAAACAAGGGAACGGGCCAAAAAAAACTATACTACTACGTATCATCCGCGTAGAATTCCCAGTTGGGTATTTAAATGCAAGTTATCTTAAAAAATTAAGTAGTTATGGACACTTTTGACATGAAAAATTATATTGACCCGTTAGTACAATTTTATCAAAATGTTATCTCCCCATTAAAATTCTTGCGGCTGCATTTTCTTCCAGATTACAAAGAACTGTACACACAAGTCTCACTCAGCCCAAAACTAATCTATCAGGCAGGAGAAGAAGCAGGAGGAGGTTTGTCTAGATCGCCCTATGCTGCAAGTCCTGAATAAATATACCATAGAGCAGGGCAGAAGAGCCAAGGTCGTAATTAGAGGCAAGACCCCCATGATTTCATAAACACCTGATCAATCACTTTACACCTGGTTATGATCTACTCATGAACAACAACAATGAAGGCAGCCTGCAGTGCTGTGTGTGCGCCTGTGCGGTAGTGCTGTGCGTGAGTGTAACAGTGCTGTGCATGCGACTGTGTGAGAAGCAGTACTGTGCGTGCAACCGTGCATGTGATTGTGTGTGAAACAGTGCTGTGCATATGTGTAACAGTGCTGTGCGTACGATTGTATGTGAAGCAGGGCTGTGCTTGTGATTGTATGTGAAGCAGGGCTGTGTGGGATTGTGTGTGAAGTAGGGCTGTGCGAGCGATTGTGTATGAAGCAGGGCTGTGCATGCGATTGTGAGTGTTGCAGGGTTCTGCATGCAATTGTGAGTGTTACAGGGCTCTGCATGCGATTGTGAGTGAAGCAGGGCTCTGCATGCGATTGTGAGTGAAGCAGGGCTCTGCATGCGATTGTGAGTGAAGCAGGGCTCTGCATGCAATTGTGAGTGAAGCAGGGCTCTGCATGCAATTGTGAGTGAAGCAGGGCTCTGCATGCAATTGTGAGTGAAGCAGGGCTCTGCATGCAATTGTGAGTGAAGCAGGGCTCTGCATGCAATTGTGAGTGAAGCAGGGCTCTGCATGCAATTGTGAGTGAAGCAGGGCTCTGCATGCAATTGTGAGTGAAGCAGGGCTCTGCATGCAATTGTGAGTGAAGCAGGGCTCTGCATGCAATTGTGAGTGAAGCAGGGCTCTGCATGCAATTGTGAGTGAAGCAGGGCTCTGCATGCAATTGTGAGTGAAGCAGGGCTCTGCATGCATTGTGAGTGAAGCAGGGCTCTGCATGCAATTGTGAGTGAAGCAGGGCTCTGCATGCATTGTGAGTGAAGCAGGGCTCTGCATGCATTGTGAGTGAAGCAGGGCTCTGCATGCAATTGTGAGTGAAGCAGGGCTCTGCATGCAATTGTGAGTGAAGCAGGGCTCTGCATGCAATTGTGAGTGAAGCAGGGTTCTGCATGCAATTGTGAGTGAAGCAGGGCTCTGCATGCATTGTGAGTGAAGCAGGGCTCTGCATGCAATTGTGAGTGAAGCAGGGCTCTGCATGCATTGTGAGTGAAGCAGGCTCTGCATGCAATTGTGAGTGAAGCAGGGCTCTGCATGCAATTGTGAGTGAAGCAGGGCTCTGCATGCAATTGTGAGTGAAGCAGGGCTCTGCATGCATTGTGAGTGAAGCAGGGCTCTGCATGCAATTGTGAGTGAAGCAGGGCTCTGCATGCAATTGTGAGTGAAGCAGGGCTCTGCATGCGATTGTGAGGGAAGCAGGGCTCTGCATGCAATTGTGAGTGAAGCAGGGCTCACATGTGCGCAAACCTCATCATCAACTACAAGAAACGTCTGACTGCTGTGCAGCCAGCAAGGGTTTTGCCACCAAGTACTAAGCCTTGTTTGTCACAGAGGGATCAAATACTGATTTCTCTCTGCAAAATGCAAATAACTTTATATAAATTTAGACAATGTGGTTTTCTGGATTTTATTTTTGATATTCAATCTCTCATTGTTAAAATTTACCTTCCCTTAAAATTATTAACTGTTCATGTCTTTTTCAGAGGGCAAATGTACAAAATCATCAAGGGATCAAATACTTATTTCCCCCACTGTATGCAAATAATTACGTAAAAGTCATACAATGATTTTCTGGATTTTTTTTTAAGATTCTGTCTCTCACAGTTGAAGTGTAGCTACGATAAAATCTACAGACCTCTTTATTCTTCGTAGGGGGGAAAACATACAAAATCGGCAGCTGATCAAATACTTATTATCCCCAATGTATCACCAACTCTTCCCTACACGTGAATCTAGACTTTCTTTTCAACTGGGTGTGGCCTCAGAGACCCAAAGATAGGAGTTGAGGGCCACGCCCAGTTAACTAACAATACTTGATTTACATAGAGGGAAGGAGGGGTAATATCTAAGGAATGGAGGGTCAAAAGAAGATGAAGAAAAAAACATGTTCAGCAGAACAGTGGCATTTATACCAGGTAAAAACATGTATGGCAAGTGATGGGTTCTTTTAGGGAACTTGTCAGATATTTTATGCCCCAAACCTATCACTACCTGTCTCTGCAGCTTCCTACTACATCCCTAATCATCCCTGTGTCACCTAATACTGTCCTGTAATCATTGAGAAATATCATATTATAACTTACATGTGCAGAGTGCAGACACTCTGGGCGTTCTCTAAGACTCCATGTCTCCCCTCGTTGCGTGGTTATCATGGCCTGTTGGGCGTGATAACCTAATTTCCAAGCGCGGACCTGGCATTTGAAATCCATGGGCTCCTTCCGAGTAAGACGCCGCGGTGTCGTGTTATTTGCGGTCCTGCACAGTGTGGGGGTGTATTGGGTGTACTCGCCGGCTTCGGAGAATGTGCAGTGAGTATTCTGAAGCCAAGGGATGGACTAGGAAGCTGCATAGACAGGTAGGGATAGGTTTGGGGGTATAAAGTAGCTGACAGGTTCCCTTTAACCAAGATGTGCTTGAAGCTGACCAAGAGTAATACTACCTTAGCTGATATTATGACATTCACTATTCTATGTTATACTGAAGTGCTGGTGCCAGACCTACTGGATGGTTGTTTTAATGAATAATTGTGTTCCCTGTGAAATAATTACTCCTCCTAATTAGACATCTGGGTGTTTCCAGTGGCGTATCCCTACAGCCTCATACTGTCCAATCAGTGCTGACAGTGGTGGGGCTATGACCGGGGAACGGTAACGTCCACTTGTCCATTTATAAAATTTATACAATTCCAGAAGGAACAGCACAACACGGAGTTAAAAGGAAAGATACTATAGAATTATTTGGGGAATACAGTTATTTACAGAAATAGAAAGGTCACAAACTTGCACCAATTTCAGCTTCCAATTACTCACTTTTTTTGTATGTTTTTCTTTTTCCAGTTGGTGTTGTCTAGTGATGACTGTGCACTACCATGCTCGGGTGCTCGGTACTTGAAAAGAACAGTTGGACGCTCTAATGGGCGCGACTCAATTACTCGATAATGGAAGTCAATGGGGAACTAGAAGATCTTCTGGAAAAATTAATGAGTTCCCCAGTGACTTCCATTACACTTGAGTCGTGCTCATTGCTTACCGAGTGCCCGAGCATGCTAGTGTGTTCATGGTCAACACTAGTAATGATTGAACACTAACGATTTAATAAAAGAAAAAAAAATTAGTGCCAATAGCAACCAAAGGATCCCAAAAAATATCCTTCTGGCTGCTCCACTTTTCATTTGCACGACTTTGGATAAATCTTCCATACAGTTTTTAATATCCCATGTTGTTTAGCATTGAGCAATTATCAAAAAGGCGTGCTGTTATTTCTCAACTTTCTCTGATTTTACAATAGATTTACACTGAAATAAAACAAACCTGTTAAATAATGAATATTGAGATTTTTCTGGCATTTCCTTTGCCATTTCCATCAGTAAGTGTGCTAAGAAAAAACAGCAAGTTGGATGTGATCTCTCAGTATGCGCACCCTTAAAGAGATGACAGTTGTATTTCGATATGACAGCCACATGAACGGCGATGGTCAATAGCCACGCTCGCTATGTGACAGCTGGAAGAGCCCTCGGGGAATTCATCCGTCAGGTAGAAAATCAACTGTCATACCTGGAGATACGCCGGGACTCGTTCATTGAATGGACCCTGGCGGAACAGTAATTGCCACCAGTAATTCTCTTGGATGAAGAGGAGACATTTTCCGAGGGGAACATATTCGGTATAGCTAAATGTACAGAAACCATCTACAGCGGATGAGACAGTTAGCTGCACTTATAAAGTCATCTAAAAGATTATTTATAAGGAGAAGGGCAGCTAAAAATCCAAGGAGTTATAGCCCTTTTTGGCCCAGTGGGCTACCAGGAAAGAGAAATGAACCATTTTATTTTCTGGATAGGCCTCGTTCAGACGTCTGTCTACATTCCCGGATCGAACACAAGCCCGTTACAGCCTGAACCTCGGCTTGTGTGTTTATTCCCCAGTAATTTCTAGTAACGAGATGATTGTATCTTTCAAATAACGGAGTTGACTCCCGGTAATTGATTTTCTCTTTTTTATGTTATCTCTTTTGTAGGGATGAAGGCGCATTTGAGGACAACAGTTTCACGACAAATTTCCTTACGCTATAAACACAATGTTATGATGAGCAGCTTATATCCACCCTCCAATCCCAAATAATATCTCCATTTCCTGGAAAGTGATACATTAACTCTAGATGTCTTATAATGATGTCACAATTCTGTCGCTCAGTGTGGAGCAATAACTCAATTTTTTTATGTCTTGCATGCAGGGCCGGGCTGAGCTGGTTGCTATGTTGATCGACAGCTCAGCTGTTCAATCTGAGACTGGGATCTGCTGGGCTTCTTCAGGTATTTCCTATTCTGAGTGATTGTCCTGCTACTTAGCGGAGCAGTTAGTCCCAGATGACTGCCAGTTTTAGCATTTGCTTCTTAGTGCATGTTGGTCTCATTTAATCTGTGCTCTGAGTTTTGATCTATTGGTGGCACACCTTGGACTTCCGCTTAACCATCCATTTGCTTTGATCCTCTATCCTACTGGTATTCTGACTCCGGACTGTGACCGGACTACACCTGTGTTGTTCCCCTTAGTTTACGACGTGCTCTCTTGGAATCTGACCCCGGAACGTTTGACCATCCTGCCCTCATGGCTTGTCCGTGAGTAGTGACTGGCATCACAAATGGGATATCGAGCAGTGATGACTTTCAGTTTCCTCGGGAACAATTTACATTTCAGTGCAGAGGTCAAGCAAGGAGATATTTCTAAAGGCCACGTTACACACACAGATTATATTGGTCACAGATCTTGGTTGCAGTGAAATCATGGACACTTTGCTCCATTTTGTGGCTGTGTACAATGGAGCATGTGTCCATGATTTCACTGCAACCAAAATCTTGACCAATATATCTGTGTGTGTAACGTTGGCCTTAACAGACATTGCTTATTAAGATTTTTTTAAGGCTATGAAATGTCTTCCTATACAGCACAAGCATGAATAAATAGAAAATGTACACAACTAAGCTTTTAAAACATTTTGAGCATATATATATATTTCAGTAAGAGGATGGCTCCCCAAGGCTTTAAAATGATTCCTGTACTTTGAGACAACTATCTTGATAATGTGATATATACAGTCAATCTGCAAATGACAGTTTTTAACCACAGTGTCTTACTTATGAAAATATAATCACTTCAAAGTTGTGATTACTAGCCATCGCCCTTCTGTGTGTCCTGCTATACTCTGCCTGTTGTCAAGGGTAATCCTTCACAAGCTGCAGTGACATATTACAGAAAGTGGTAAGTATCTGGGTTTCTGCTCCTGTTCTCCTTACTGCTAAGCTTCATAGTCAATCAAAGTGGGTGGAGATAGAGGGCAGGGGGTAGGGTGGAGATAGAGGGCAGGGTAGGGTGGAGATAGAGGGCAGGAGGGGGTAGGGTGGAGATAGAGGGCAGGGGGTAATTTATAGGACTGCATACTGACTGAAAATCCCCAAAATAGTCGAGGATGAAATGACAAGCACAAGTTCCCGTACGCTACATCTTTACTCACAAACTACCGTATATACGCCGACCCGTGTATAAGCCGACCCCCCTACTTTTGCCCCAAAACCTGGGAAAACCTATTGACTCGTGTATAAGCCAAGGGTGGACCCCAGTACAGGTATACAGCCCCCAGCAGTGTGGTATACAGGCCCCCCAGTGGTATACAGGACTCCCCAGTGGTAGTATACAGCAGCCTCCACAGTGGTAGTATACAGCAGCCTCCCCAGTGGTATATACAGGCCCCAGCAGTATTACAGCAGCCTCCCCAGTGGTATATACAGGCCCCAGCAGTATTACAGCAGCATCCCCAGTGGTATATACAGGCCCCAGCAGTATATACAGCAGCCCCTGTGGTATACAGCAGCCTCCCCAGTGGTATATACAGGCCCCTGCTGTATTACAGCAGCCTCCCCAGTGGTATATACAGGCCCCAGCAGTATATACAGCAGCCCCAGTGGTATACAGCAGCTTCCCCAGTGGTGTATATACAGGCCCCAGCAGTATATACAGCATCCCCAGCGGTATACAGGCCCCAGCGGTATACAGGCCCCAGAGGTATACAGGCCCCAGAGGTATACAGGCCCCAGCGGTATACAGGCCCAGCGGTATACAGGGCCCCCGCCCCCATCAGTGGTATACAGGGCCCCCCCATCAGTGGTATACAGGGCCCCCCCATCAGTGGTATACAGGGCCCCCCCTTGCTGCCGCACACCTGTAAAGTAATACATCATTATACTTATCCCTGTCGCCGCTCTGACACCGGGCTCCTCCGGGTCTTCATGCTCCTTCCTGCTTGTGACCGGCGGGCGCAGGCAATGACGTCATTGCCTGTGCGCCGGAGGAAGAAACATGACGATCCGGAGGAGGGCGGTGTCAGAGCGGTGACAGCGACAGGGATAAGTATAATGATGTATTACTTTACAGGTGTGCGGCAGCAAGGGGGGGCCCTGTATACCACTGGGGGGGAGCGGCCGGCCTGTATACCGATGGGGGAAGGGGGGGGTGGGCGGGCGGCCGTTCTATGACTCGTGTATAAGCCGAGGGGGGGACTTTTCAGCACATTTTTTGTGCTGAAAAACTCAGCTTATACACGAGTATATACGGTATATATCAATTTACACAGCTCCTTTCACCTCTATAACATAGTGACTGTAGATTAGACGGCATCTTCATGGCGACGGGTTCCGCTTAACTTCAGGCAGGCAAATTCCTGGACAATGACAGATGAATAATAACTGATGTGGAGCCCACTGGGACGGGGTACTCGGTGCCGGACCGGGGTACTGCTGAGGGATGTCACGGCAGTCCTGGTCCGGACCGTGTCCCGGGCCTGCACAATAAAATGGGGGTTATTTACAGGGGATTTGTCACTCGTGACGCCACCCACTATATGCGGCCAGTAATGGGGCCGCCGCTGCTGCAGAACCTCCGGATATGATGGGATAGCAGCTTGGATAGAATAGTTCCTGTGGGCAGAACTGGGTTCCCCGGGGCAGTGGTAGTAGTAGTTAAAGTCTGTGAGGATAGTTATTGATGCTGCAGGAGAGTAGGGGTAGCAGTAGAGATGATGAGAGTAGAGGTAATCGCAGTATATGAGGGCAAGTGGGGCTTCAGTATAAGGATCACACACACTCACGGTTTCTGTTGTTTTCCAAGTCTTTACTTGCCGATGGTATATCACAATATTGTCCACGGAGTCTGTACCAGGTTGCTCCCACCCTGACCGGGTCCTTGGCTTCCTACTAAAGCGCTGTGTGTGGCCCTGCTGCTGCTTGTAGCTGTACTGCTGGCCCTGTCTCTGCTCACGGGTACCAATCTGCTGGGCAACTTGAGTCCTCTGTGTCACTGACCCCTCCGTGTTGCTTTGCTATGGTGCTGTGAAGATGATGGACCTTCATTATGCCGGTGTTTACTGTCCGGTCTGTCTCAGGCACAGCCTCGGATCCGGTATCCGTCTTAAGCGCCTCTCCGGGGTTAAGTTTGGGGTAACTTTATCCCGGGGATGTTCCTCTGTTACTCTGTCTCCTTTCCTCAGACCTCTCTGGACCTCCACTTCTACTTGACTCTGCTCCAGACTCAAAACTGAACTAACTGTCACTCCTGCTCTGTGGTAAACAACTTTGCTCCTCCCACTAGTGCAGGTGCCACCTAAACTCCTCCCACTTTCTAGTGTAGTGTTGTGTGGGGAGTAAACCTGTGTTGATGTTTCTGTGGCACATTAACCCTTGGGGTGCCACACTGACACTCCCCCAGCCTACTGTATCCCCACCCGCCCCTTGTAGACTGTGAGACCTTGTGGACAGGGTCCCCTCCCCTTCTGTACCTATATGTCCTGATTGTCTAGAGTTATTGTAATTGTGCTGGTCTCCCCTATCCTCAAGCAAAGCGCCATGGAACCTAATGGCGCTATATAAATAAATAAATAATAATAATAATAATAATAAAATGCATGCTGGGAAATAAGGAAAAGGAAGTTCCAACACCTACAATGCTGATAAAGAAACGACCCACTCAAAACTGCATGGCAAATTTTTTAGCTTGCAAGGTGACCTAGTTTGCGATTTAGTAGACCTCATGACTTGTATATGGAATTTCCAACACAATAATTAGGAAAATAATAAAATATGTAATTCCTAACATTCAAAGCCTCAATGTGCAGAAAAACAAGTAAATGACAAGCAGCTGTGCCATCTCTGTATTCTCTGTATTATTTTAGAATTGGTTTCTAGTGTTTCTGCCTCAAAATAAAGAACAATGACGAAGTGCACAAATCCGGAAAACAAATGTGTCATGTAATGACAGCCACTTGACATATGCAACCTACGATGTTTATTTTTTAGGTAAACTCAGGACAACCCGACCTTTGCTAAGTGTTCCTTAACTAATCAGCGGGAGGCAGCGAGAAGAACAAATCCCACGATGACGTTGGCCCAATTTCTCCATTCATCCGCAGTGTACCGAGGGGAGGACGGAGGAGCAGACTGTAGTCATTCAGGTCTTGACGTACAGAAAAAAAAAATTAGTCACCGCTATGACGGCAGGAGGGGAAAAATTAAAGATTATTATCCCGCGGAGTCCAATCTGCACTTTTTGAATGTGGCATTATCAAGTTTCCTTGGTTACAATTGAAAAATTCTCGACGTCTTTGTAGGTGGCAACTCTGCCGGTGTCCACATCTGTTCTGTCATCACCGGCGCACCATTATCCAGTTACCATAGAGCCCGGGAGTGAACGGCAGCCATTGTTAACATCCTGATGAAAACTGATCGCTTCTGGCTTGGAATTTGTTTTGATTGCAATGTGCATGCCATTTACGCAGCTAGGAGGAAAATGTGGCTCACACCTGTGTCCGGAGGTGGCAAGCACGAGGCACAGGAAAAATCATGCAATAGCAAACAGGAATACACCACCAGCTGGCACTCCTTCAGAAGAGCAGACAACTCCTTTAAAGGGAACCCATCATGTCCTTTTTTTGTTTTTAAACCACCCCCAATGTTATTTAGCTCATGCACTGTGTTCATCACTAACCTGGAAAAATAATAATATATTTATCATATAAAAGCCCTTTAGGTGCTTAGCTGTTTGCATTAAACAGTCATTGGGGTGGATTCTTCAGCTGTCAATCATGCCCACCCTGAAGTGTAATATATATTAACCTCACTGGCAGAAATTCACTAATGCTATAAAAGGACCAGTGGTGATGTCACGACTGTGTGACCACAATGGCCTGAAGTGAAAGACCCTTTGGGCTTAGCTTCGCCCGATACAATCACATACCGTAGTTGTGACATCCCCACGGATCCTGCAGTGATGTCAATCAATTACAATGCAGGGACCATGACAAAATTAAATATCATGAATGAACTTGAGTCATAGTAACCACAAGTGCCCCCCCCCATCCATGACTGAAGCCAGGTGTGTGTGCAGTCACGTCAGCATGTAAAATCTTTTATTAAAGAAAAACATGGGGAATTTTGTTTGTATTAAACATCATTTAAAACACATTGGGGGCAGTTTGATATCACAAAACGACATGACAGGTTGCCTTTAAAAAATCTTGAGCGCACCATGATCTAAAAGTCTGATTCCAACAATGGATCACTTACTAGGCTGCTTGCTGCTGTATATGTAGTTGTCAAAATGAGCCCACCCGCACTCCTGATTGGAGGATTCCTGCCACGGTTGGGTAGGAGCAGGGTTACATAGATTAGCTAGACTGCTCTGCACTTGATACCTGGTCCGATAGTGAATCTCTCGCTGATAAAACACTCATTGTAATGAAGCTACAGCAAACTGCTGAGCAAGTAACACAGTCAGGCGCTCTCCCCCTACGTTATGGTGCTCTCAGATTATATATTAAAAACTTGCCAACAGATTCTGTTGAATAGATACCATCCATTATCTAATGGGCACCAGGACAAAGAGTGCAATTAAAAACAATTCAAGAAAGGTTTAGGCAGGACACAACAGACAAAGGAAACATTCTGTCACCTCCTGAGTCCCTACCATCCGGTTATACTGGCAACGATTAGGGATGAGGCATAGAATAAGAGATGTACAAGTGTGCAGACGTGTTTAACTAAGACAGTAAGTTGATTAAATTCTTTGGATAATCCTGAAAGACGTTTAGGGATAAGACGCATCACCACACTACACGTCATTTCATCTCCGACTCCAAAATAAATTGGACTCCGAGACGGAGGATTCTGTTCAGTGACTCAAGGAAAACTGTGCGTCGTGTCTGTGAGAAGTTCATCAACTGTTCATTTCACAGGGTGACACCCTGATGACAAATTGGTTTTATCATAGGGACACGGTGACACTATTAAGCATCTTTTCATGATTCTGTGTCAGCACACCCAGCCGGTCCACAGGAACATTATACGCCATCTACGAGCCGAGCGCTGAAAATCAATAGGACGAAAAGTGCGCTTATCTGCCTGAAATGACTTAACACCCGAACTCATTGGCTGGAGGTTATTCCGCACAGTAAAACATTTGTGGTCATTGCAGAGACCTTAAAACTTTTAAAGCATCACTCCAGTGCTTTATTGCATCGCTTTAGTGGAGCCTTAAATGTAAGTCCCCTGCCCAGGTCTGATACTCATCCTCTAGCGCCTTCAACTTTTATCGCTGCCAGCAGCTCCAGTGTTTGCTGGAGGTCACAACTTATTATGAGTCTATAGGAGCCTCGTTCTGGCTGTCAGACTTGTATTGAGAGCTTGTGATGTGACTTGACTTTGGCCAGTCACAAGATGGCACTGCGGTATCCAGAGTGACATTGAAAAACGATGAAGCATCCAGAGGGTGACTAACGCTAGGGGCAGGGGACTTGCATGTAGAGCATCACTCCAGCACTGCAAAAAAAAAACAAATGCTAGACTGGTTCTTTAAAGGACAATGGTGTCCAAGGGAATAACTATCAGTGTCTGCATAGTCCTAGATATCTTATTTGTAAGGTTTACTACTCAGCAGATGCATTAGACAAATGCTGGGCATCATAATTTGTTTATCGGACTTCAGCTCTATCTCGAGCCATGGCAATTTGAGGAATGAACGCCATGTAGGAAGATCGATCTTGTGCAGCCTAGATAGGTCCACCAGGGTCTTCTCTGCCGTTATCTTGACAGTATCAAGCCATTGGGTTGCTGGTCTTCCTCTTCACCTTGTTCCTTCTATTCTTCCTACCATAATGTCCTTTTCCAGTGATTTTCTCTTCATATGATGTGTCCAAAGTAGGCAATTCGTAGCTTGGTTATCCTTGATACAAGTGACATGTCGGGCTTGATTTGTTCCAGTATTGATGTGCTGGTTCTTCTTGCCATCCATGGTATTGATAACACCCTTCTTCAGCTCCACATTTTGAAGGTGTTGATTCTTCTGTCTTGTTTCTTTATCGTCCATGTTTCACTTCCGTATGTTACTACAGAAAATTGGGAACTGGGGGGTATTTTGAATTACTTGTTGTTATGCTAAAACTCTTAAAAAATATCTGATCAAAAAAGAAATTCCATGTTTTTAAATAAAAATAAAATATCAGGATGCTGGAAGAGAAGAAAAGGCGCACAATAGGGTTTATTTGTGAATGAACTAAGTACAGTAGGGAGTATGGTTTTGCTAAGTCACAACCGCTCTGGGTATGTGCATGCGGTCCGGAGGTTGGAGTGTTGGTGTAAATGAAACGTTGGGTTACTCCTAAACTGATTGGAGAAAAAATTTGAATACACAAATCAACTTTTTTAAGTGCATTTTCCTGTTTGGTTGACCTCTTTTGCGTGCCAGGGGTCATTGACTATATATTGACATTTTTTACCCTTGAGAACCTACTTCTAAAACCGGTTGAGCCAGATCTTAACCATTCTCCTTTTAAAGATATGTTTCATGTGAAGGACATTTACTTTATGGGTCATGATTTGGATATGTCATTTCCAGAACACCATCAACTTATATGTTGAGTACACCATATACAAATATGCCTTAATAGCAAGGACGCATGTACAAAATGCGTAAGGCAGAGGCTTTTATTAGCACTTGAACACTGATTTTATATCACTTTTTATGGAGTTTCAAGTATAAGATGTTAGTTGGTACTCGATCTTTCACTTTGATTCCTGTCTATTGTGGATACGAGTTCAATTGATCAGTGTACCTGCTTTGACATTCGTTGAACATATGGTGAGTCGACTATCCCATCTTTCCCTTTCCTCCTATTATTATTATTATTTATTTATATAGCGCCATTAGGTTCCATGGCACTTTACATGAGGATGAGGGAGACAAGAACAAGTACACTAAATCTAGTCGATCAGGACGTACAGGTACAGGAGGGGCAGGGACCCTGTCCACGAGGGCTCACAGTCTATGAGGGGTGCTACTATTACTTAAATATCCGCCATCTTAATTATGAAGCCTGAACTCATAGTTCAGTAACTAAGGGGGAAATCTAAAGCGACTTATCCCAGCTGAGTGAATATGGCACATGAAATGTAGATTCTATTAAATTCCCCCTATATCAAAACTGTGCAGAGACAAATAAAAATCTGCAGCATGCTTGAGTATTGAGTCCGAGCATGGTAATGATGACAGGCCACAATGACTGATCGCACGGTGTGCTAAATATTTCTGAATTACACCAGTGTTAACGGCCAACCTAGCTATCCACTGGGTGCACCAGAAATGGTCAAAAATAAGCATCTGCTGCATTAAAGGAAGGTCAAATTACAGAAACTAAGTACAACTTGTGGTGGCTGTGCTTTCCGTGGGCTCATATGATGCAGCCTCTGGGCCAGACAGCGCCTCTGGGCCAGACAGCGCCTCTGGGCCAGACAGCGCCTCTGGGCCAGACAGCGCCTCTGGCCTAGACACAGTGGTGTAACCTGAATCTTATAGATCCCGATGAAAAAGGTTCAACGGGGCCCCCAGGTATTACAAGTCTTCAATAGTATTGGTTATTTCATATAAGCCAAAAGGGACTTTTGGGGCTCCCTAGGCTCCAGGGCGCAGGTGCGATCACAACCCCTGCATCTATTGTAGTTACGTCCCTGCCTAGACACCACTACCCTAGACAAATGGGGCTGGAGGGATTTCTGTTAAACAACCCTAATCTTGCTACTTCTAGTAGATGTGCAAACTACAACGACAATCCATTATTAAAATTCCACCCAACTAGTCTATGAATGAAGCTATGGCGAGCACGTTTCATAGCATGACATGCTCCCTTCTCATTGCTATTCACAAGAAAAGTCAGAGATCAGACATGTACGTCAAGCTGTGGTGTCAGCCCAGGACCATGATCCCCCCCAACAGGCTTCAAGTCCCCGATCAGGCACAGGTCTAACGTCTGTGTAATCTTTTCTGCAGTCTATAATAAGGCAGAACAACATCTGTTCATCCAGGAAATCCTTCATTTACAGGTGACTGAAGCAATAAATGCTAACGCTAATTACTAGCAAGAAGTCAATTAAAATGAATCATGTGCATTGTAAATGTAAACCAGTATCAGGACCTATATAGCGTCCTTCAAAATGCTATCAATCAAGAATAATTCTATTTTTTTTTTTGTTTCACCACGAAGACATAAATTGAGAAAACCTAAGATAGAAATAATTAGCATATACACTGATGGAAGTAAATATACTACTACACATAAGTAACACTGGGAACTTAGTAACACTTTTTTTTTTAAAAAAAAAAAAAACACCATGACAAGGTGCATGTACCCCAGTCAGGACAGCCCTACTCTAGTATTAAAATCTCAACTAGTGTCAGCCGACATCAATGTAGATGGGGGCAGAGCAGGAGCAAGTCCAACTAGATCAGATACCTGCGCATGAGAGGCTGTATAGATGAAATATGCTTACTGAGGTCAAAGCTCAATTTACAAGCTACAAATTCAATACATTGGTTACATGATGTCCAAGCATCTGACATGCTGGAATATACATCACAAACACTGGGGTGCAGATATCCACACATAAGCATCACACACACACTACTGAAAGTGGTTTGTTCTTTTAAATAGTGGGGAGAGAAGAAAAGAAAGGGAGTGTGAAGAGGGAGAGGAGAAAGAGTGGGGAGAGAGGGAGATGAGAAAGAGGAAAGGAAGAGGGAGGAGAGAAGAGGAGAGAGGGAGGAGAAGAGAGGGAGGGGGAAGGGAGGGGGAGGGGGTGAGAGGGGGGGTGGGAGAGGGAGAGGGGGGGAGAGGGGTGAGAGAGGGGGAGAAAGAGGAGAGGGGGAGAGGGGGGGGAGGGGGAGGGAGGGGGTGGAAGAGGGAGGGGGAGGGGGGTGGAGAGGGGGGGGGTGAGAGAAGTGGAGGGGGGTGGAAGAGGGGAGTGGAAGGGGGGGTGGAAAGAGGGGGGGTGGAAAGAGGGGGGGTGGGGGAGGAGGGAGAGGGGGGGTGGAAAGAGAGAGGGGGGGGGTGAAGGGGAAGAGGAGGAGGGGTGGGGGAAGAGGAGAGGGAGGAGAGGGGAAGGGGAGAGGAAGGGAGAGAGGGGGAGAGGAGAAGGGGTGGAGAGAGAGAGGGAGAAGGGGTGGAGAGAGGAGAGGGAAGGAGGGGTGGAGAGAGAGAGGGGAAGGGTGGAGAGAGAGGGGAGGAGAGAAGGAGGGTGGAGAGAGGAGAGGGTGAGAGAGAGGGAGAGGGGAAGAGAGGGTGAGAGGAGAGTGGAGAGAGAGGGGAAGGGGTGGAGAGAGGAGGGGTGAAGGGGTGGAGAGAGAGAGGGTGAAGGGGTGGAGAGAGAGAGGGGAAGGGGTGGAGAGGAGAGGGGAAGGGGTGGAGAGAGAGAGGGAGAAGGGGTGGAGAGAGAGGGAGAGGGGTGGAGAGAGGGAGAGGGGAGGAGAGAGGGAAGGGTGGAGAGAGAGAGGGAGAAGGGGTGGAGAGAGAGAGGGTGAAGGGGTGGAGAGAGAGAGGGAAGGGTGGAGGAGAGGGAGAGGGGTGGAGAGAGGGGAAGGGGTGGGAGAGAGAGGGAGAGGGTGGAAGGGGTGGTAGAGAGAGGGAAAAGGGTGAGAGGAGGGGAAGGGTGAGAGAGGGAGAGGGTGAAGGGGGTGGGGGGAGAGAGAGGAGGGTGGAGAGAAGGAAGGGTGGAGAGAGAGAGAGGGTGAAGGAGGTGGAGAGAGAGAAGGGTGAAGGGGTGGAGGAGAGAGAGAGGGTGAAGGGGTGGAGAGAGAGAGGGTGAAGGGGTGAGAGGGAGAGAGAGGTGAAGGGTGAAGAGAGGGTGAAGGGTGGAGAGAGAGAGGGTGAAGGGGTGGAGAGGGGGAGAGGGTGAAGGGGTGGAGAGAGAGAGAGAGGGTGAGAGGGGAAGAGGAGAGGGGTGGAGGGGTGAGGGAGAGAGGGAGGGAGGGGAGAGGATGAAGGGGTGAGGAAGGGAAGGGGGAGGAGAGGAAAGGGGGGAGAGAGAGGGAGATGAGGAAGATGGGGGGAGCGGCACGGATGGGGGAGCGCGGCAGGGAGGGGGGAGAGAGGGTGAAGGGGTGGAGAGAAAGGGAGAAAGGGTGGAGAGAGAGGAAAAAGGGGTGGGAGAGAGGGAGACAGGAAGATTGGGGGGGGAGTGGGGGGGAGAGCGGCGCGATGGGGGAGCGCAGCAGGGAGGGGGGAGAGCGGCACAGAAGCCACAAGAAAATTAGACTGGTATTAAAAAAAGGATAATTTCAACTAAAAAAAAAAAAAACTACTTGTTGAGAGAGATCCAACAATTACCATCAGTTGGCCAAAACCATCGTTAGCATTCTATATTGTGGTAAATCAGATTTTATTGTGTCAATACACATTAAAACAGCCTTATGCTAGAAATAAACATGTGTACTGAAATACAATCATGTATTAATCTTAGTCTATAGCAACAAACCAAGACCAGTATATTAAGTAACAAACTTCTAATAGGGAGGGAAGAAAGTGAGAAGAAGTCAAAGGAGGAAATAGAGGAAAAAGTAGGGAGGGGAAACTTGGAGTATAGGATTGTGGGTAGCATCAGGTATATCCAGTAGAGAGGGAGTGGGAAGAAAAAAGGAAAGCATTGGGTAAAATATAACAATGGATTAAAAGGGTAAGGATGAAGTCAGGAACTTGGCGGGGGAAGGGAGTGTCCAGGGGGTCCGCAGGAATATTGAAGTTCAATTAAGTCAACCAGGATGAGAGAGAAGGGGAATCTCTAAAGAGGAGCCAGGGCGTCCACGTCTTGTAGAATCTATCAGTGCAGGACTCAGGGGGGTCAGATTGGTGAAGATGATCTTCAATTCTACAGATGTTGTGCAATTCAGTAACCAATTCCTCCCGTGACGGACTTTGGGGTTGCTTCCAGTATCTCGGAATGAGACGTCTGGCAGCGGTCAAGTGGCGGAGCAACCCTCGCCTAAAGCTGGTGGTCGAGCTTTGTGACAGGTTCAGGAGAGCTAATTCCTGAGTAGGAGCAATCTGGACCTGCATCACTAAACTATAAAGATCGAAGACCTGTCGCCAAAACTGCTGGATCTGAGAACAGGACCACCATACGTGTAGGTATGAGCCCGTAGCAGACGAGCATCTCCAACAGGAGGCGGAAAACTGAAGGAAAGATTCTGCATATACCCTCAGGGCACCTGTATAGCATTCTATATTGATAAGTGAGTCCATTTTTTGTTGCACCAACCCATGAAAAGGTTTTTATTAAAGCTATTTCTCAGGGAATTCACCAAGATCTTTCATCCGGTGTCACTGAACATGTATGGGCCAATATGGATGGCAATGGTCCCCTGATAATTACCATTATTGATATATCGACAGAGATATAAAATGAGCTCAATAAGCAGGTGGCCGCCATCATCACGACTGATAAGATCATCAGATAAATGAGTAGAGAACAGGCAATCAGAACTTTTTTTCTACAGTGGAAAATGATGTAAATCGTCGCGGTGCCGCCGAGATCTATAAAGATTCACATTTAGAGGCTTTGTTAAAAGACAAAGTGCTTCTTAATAGTTAGTAGTACAAGACTTTCCATCTGTCGTGATGGAATATAATTATTTCCCATTTCACCGGTTGTATAGACAATTATCCGCATTGTTCACAGTGTGATGGACAGTGAGAAGGGGCACAATGAATGCTGGTAATCTACAGACCGCGGATCGGTGACATAACCAGCGAGCATGGATGACGGCAAGGCGGGTAACACAAGACAAAAATAGATGGGAATAACTAACATGTGAAGGAGGAAGCAGGTAATCCATCATCAAGACTAAAGAGCCAAGTTGTGATACCAGTCATCACTCAGCTGAGGCGGCATCCCACTCTTCATGAAGGATGGCCCTCAGGTCATTGAGGTTCTGGGGTACAGAGTTACGAGCCTCTATATGGCAACTCAGCTGATCCCATAGGTTTTTTATGGGATACAGGTCAGGAGAAAGTGCAGCCGCTCCATTTGACTAGTCTCCAGCAGCTGTTTCCTAATGATGCGACCTCAATGAGCTGGAGCATTGACGTCCATGAAGATGAAATTAGTCCTGTGTTGTTCATGCAGAGGAATAATGACTAGATTAAAGATGTTATTTAAGCAATAGGGACTTGTCACTGTACCATTCACAAAGTGTAGGGGCGTTCTGTATTCAGGCCCTGTTACACACGATATCGTTAACGATTTGGTGACACTGCAGCGACATCGAAAAAACATCATTGTGTGTGACATGTACCAACGACCAATGATAAGTTCGTTCATCGTTGGTCGTTGGTACATGACCCGGACCATTTTTATATCGTTGGTCTCCTGCTGGCTAGCATCGGTGTGTGTGACAGCGGGAGACCAACGATCAACGAGCTCCCAGTGCCGCACAGTAGATGCTGGGAGCTGGTAACCAGGGTAAACATCGGTAACTAAGTGCAGCGCTCTGCTTAGTTACCCGCTGTTTACCCTGGATTCCAACATTCTCGTAGGGGAGTCTGCCTGTTTGACAGTTCACCAGCGATCACACAACAATGTCCCAGCGACCCCCATCGTTGGTCGGATCGCTGGGACATCGTACTGTGTAATGGGGCCTTTACATCTACATATGGGGAGGAAGAGGATTAAGCAACAGCACATGTGAAAAAGATACGTGTACACTAATAGATCACAGACTGCACGTGAGTCAACAGTGTGATGCAGCAGCAAAAAGACAAACACAGTTCTGGGATGTATTAACAGAAGCATACAGTCTAGATCACGTGAGGTCATTATCGCCCTCTACTACTCCTCTTTGGTCAGACCTCATCTGGAATACGGTGTCCACTTCTGGGCATCATATTTTAATTAAGACATCAACAAACTGGAGGACGTTCAGAGAAGAGCAACCAGAATGGTGATCGGTCTGCAAACTCTCCTATGAGGAAGTGTTACAGGATTTGGTGTGTGTTTAGTTTGCCAAAAAAAAAATGACAAGGAGACTTAATAGCTGTATAAAAACATCTAAATGGCTGTCACACTGTAGAGGGATCAAGCCTTATTTGCAGATGGCAAGACTAGAGGCAATGGGAGGAAACTGATTGAGAGAAGATACAGATTAGATACAAGAAAAAAACTTTTTGACAGTGAGGGTGATCAATGAGTGGAACAGGCGGCCACGAGAGGTGGCGAGTTCTCCTTCAATGGAAGTCTTCACATAGCGGCTGGACAGACATCTGTCTGGGATGATTTAGCGAATGATGCTTTGAGCAGGGGGGTGGACCAGATGACCCAGGAGGTCGCTATAACTCTACCATTCTAGGATTTTAACTAGACACCCCGGACCACCACCCGCAGGATCGTCTAGTGTCCAATACAAACTATGCAAAAAGTACTGAAAGATTGAACAGTTGGATGGGTGCAATCAAAAGCGTAGAGATGATCACATTAAGTTCACCTCTAAAGGTTAGAGCGCATTGTGATATATCCTGAAATTTCACCCCAAAGCCAAATATCCTTAACTTTTGTGAGTAGTGTATGTATATAGAACAATAACAATTCTTTTTAAAGCAATCTGGGGGAAGGATATTCTATTTGATATCTGCAGCATCATCTTCCATCCACTAATAAGACATGCAATGTGCAGTCTTGTAAATGCGGACGGTCTTACCTCTTCTGGCTTCTTGCTGGCCTCTCTCTTTGCTGCCTTTTCCTTTAATCTTCTTTCCTGTAAAATACATATATGTGAGTACGAGGTGATGTTACACCAACTAAATTATACAAAGAAAGTGGTAAAACAAGGCAGCATTATTCATACATATCCCGAGCTCTGCAGGTCCGTATGAGCATTGGCGGTCCCCAGGGGGCGCGGCGGCCCCGGGCGGCTCCCAGCCTGCAGGCAGGGTATTACATGCGAGAAGTTGGCATTTAACTTCGTGTTTAATTCATAGTTATGATTTCCCATCAACTGAAGAAAAACTTAGAAATCACAAGTAGAAGAATGTGGCATGAGGAGCCCCACTCGTTTCTGCTCGGCTCTTAGTCAAAATGAACTTTGCGCCTTTAAATTACAAGTAAAATGGAAAAGCATCACAAATTATACTCCGCCGTTCTTCGAGAAACATTAACACAGTGAGGCTATTAAATTATAATAAACTCTGACGTATGCGCGCCTCGTTCACAATGACAGCAGTAGTAGAACACAATTAGGAGTTAATGGAAGGCTCATTGTTGGTAGACAAGAGGAGAATAAAACAAACGCCAGTGCCGCTGTTCATGAACGCAACATTTTTTTCAACCCATGTACAGTATGTCATTTTTTTATGTTAAGGAATAAGTCTAAAGTTCAGTTCAGAACATTTCTCTAACATACAGGGGCGTCTCAATGAATTAGAATATCATCAAAAAGTCAATTTATTTCAGTAATTCAATATAAAAAATGAAACACATTATATAGAGTCATTACACACAGAGTGATCTATTGCAAATGTTTATTTCTCTCAATGTTGATGATTATGGCTTACATCCAATGAAAACCCAAAGGTCATTATCACAGACATTTAAATTAGGGAGGATGAAGGGTGTGAGAGATAAAACATGACCTAAATAGTTATCAGAGGCTTCACCTTGTGTGGTTGTGAGAGTCACAACCACTATAAAAGCATATCACGGCTGCTGCAGTCTCCAGTGTGGTGCATATAGAGTAGGGAGGATGAAGGGTTAAAAACTGCACTGCCGTATTCCACAAGACATCAAAGGGTGAATATAATATTGATTTATTAGCCAACGCATTTCAGGGATCCCTGGCCCCTTCCTCAGGACAAATCAATATAATATTGCCATTTTTCAGGGCATTTCAAGGAGCCCCGAAACAGGTTGACCAATAAATCCAATATTACATTTGCACTTTGATGTCTTGTGGAATACAGCAGCGTAGTTTTTAACCCTTCATCCTCACTTTAATTTTCTGAGATAATGACCTTTGGATTTTCATTGGCTATAAGCCATAATCAGAAATAAACACTTGAAATAGATCCCTCTGTGTGTAATGGCTCTATATAATATATGGGTTTCATTATGTATTGAATTACTGAAAAAAATGAACGCTTTGATGATATTCTAATTCATTGAGATTCACCTCTATCATATCAGTGATCGGATCACTTTTCCGATACGGAGCAGTTAACTCTTTGCTACCATTTAACAAATCTGAGATATTTCAGAGACCAAACCCAAATGGCGGACTAGGTGCCGCAGTTCACCAATACACCAGTCAGGGCACGTGCCGTCATATGTACAGAACGATAAACGGAGGACAGAACAAATGACTAAACATCATCCTTGAGGAGGCCGTAGTCCTTACACTTCACAATACTGTAACATCACAAGAAGACTGAAGAGTTCAGCAGAATGGATGCCAGCGGAAAACAAAGTGCAGCGAGTGGCCCCATCACCTTCTGCTGTTTTCCAGCCTTCTGCGCCTGGGATGATAAGGAAGAATCGTTTGGTGCTGCTGCAACAAAAGGCAATTTAAATTCAGCGCAGTATGCAAGGAGAAATATAATGAGATATCCCATGATTTATTTCTTCAATTTGCAGTAACTATGAGAGACAAAACTGTCTTTACATTTTTTGGAGCGCTGTCTGAACTTCACAAACGCAAATCTATTCCCTGGCACAGCTGTATTCCTGTGCTGGCGACTTATGGCCACAAATCACACACAATCGTCCCGAGAAAACACATCTACAACGCTACATCGAAATGAAAAAGGAGCCATAATCTCAAAATAAAACTTTTACAGTATTTTATTTGCATATAGATATAACAGGGCTTTTAAACAAGCACATTGCTTAGGAAAGTGAGAGCAATGATTAGAAGAACTGCTCTGGAAACTGCAAAGTGTCTGAAAGGAGTAGAGTGGGAGGAGGATGTGAACAGCTGTCTAACGGCACTAAAGTTCAAGTCTTCTACCCCTCTGAAGATACAATTTTCATATTTAATTTCCCGGAGGAACATTATGGAGATTACATAGCATACATTATTAGATCATAGACCTGCTGAGGCTGGCGCACTTGCATTGGAAGTCAGAATAACTGTATAATCAGGTAATGAATATGAAAAACCATAGCACATGAGAGGTCTTGAGTTCTGTATATTTTATCTTCACCCATCCAGACTGACTTGACAGTTTCAGCTTGTACTGAGCAGGAAGAGAACTCAGTAGTGAGGAGGTACACTAAGGAGATGTCAGAAAGGCTAGGAGAGTGGAGATTGAATTTTTACAGCCATTCTGACATTTGTTTGTCAAAGTAAGAAAAACACTTGTCCGTTATAAGTTCTATTTTCCATCATCGCCACGACAGCACCACCTGAGAGAGGACCGCCCATCCAAGACTGGACACCTTTGAGATAAAAAGGCGGTACTTCTCCTGCACCTCAGTTTAGGTTTCCTGTCTTGGAGTTAGGAGACCTCTGAATCTCAAGCGGTCCTGGCCTGACCCGGTAGCTGAAAGATACGGTTCTTGCCTAGGCCGTGGCTCCGAACTTGGGTGCAGAAGCTCCTCCACGGGGTAATCACTTGCAGTGGTGGAAGGCGCGGGGTCTCGTAGAGGGCCACCAGCGGCTTGTTCTCGGCCCCAGCACCGCCCAGGCGACACGCGTGCACGGCTGTGCCCTGTGTGAAGTTGGATTGAAGCAGGGCGGCCTGAGGTGGTGTTCCAGGTCTTCAGAGCACTGGAAGAGGCTCTGCTACTTCCGGTCCGGCGGCGAAACTGGAAGTGACGCGGCTGCGCATGCGCAGTGCAGGCCAAGATGGTGGCACCCAGCGTTTAGAGGCAAGTGGATGCAGGGGCGGTTCCCAGTGATGTGGAGGCTTCTTCAGAGGGCAGGGGCGGCCAGACACACAGCGGCAAGATGGAGCATCCCTCTATCTCTGCGGTTGTGACGGCCTTACAGGCAAGGGAGTCGCAGCAGTCAGGAGGCAGCCACAAGGCCTCACAGAAGTGGTCCAAGGTGGATGTGGACCAAAAGCCACCCCGGAAACCAGTATGCCATCATCCTGGGTGAGTGCCCTCAGGCTGTGCTCTGTATTTTACACTGCCTGCTTGCCTTGTTCCCTTAGGACACCTAGAAGAAGTCTTCCATCTGCAAAGTTCCTCTCCTGGAGGATTATATGAAGGAGTTGTGTGCCCCTTGCATTGAGGAGACTGTGGGGGGGAGGTCCACAGTTTGGCCTCTAGCCTTAGGGATTTAGTGAGGGAGAAATCCAGATCCCTGCAGAAATCCGGGAAGGATAGGGGCATAAGAGGAAGAAGTCTCGGTTTTCCTCTGCTTCTGACCAGGCCACACATAAATCTCACAAGGGGAAACGCAGGTCTAGTTCATCCTCTGCCTCGTCCTCCTCCTCCTCGGGGTCTTCCTCCTCAGACGCCAGCCGAGATGGGAAACCCTGTATTCCACAGAAGGACACTGATTTTTTTTGTTAGAGCTGTCTGTTCCACCATGGGGTTGGTGGACTCCCGTGACCCGACTTAAGTTGAGGATTTGATGTTTGGTGGTCTCTTTTCCATGAAAAAACATACTTTCCCTTTAAACCAGAGGGTTCAGGCGCTGATTATGGATCATTGGACAAAGCCAGATAAGAAGGGTTCTCTTCCGTATATGGCTATAAAGAAGTATCCCTTTGAGGAGGAGGCGACCACTTCATGGGACAAGTCCACTAAACTAGACGTAGCTGTGGCCCGGGCTTCTAAGCATTCCTCCCTTCCCTTTGAAGATTTAGGGAATTTGAAGGATCAGCTAGACAGGAAGGGAGATGGCTACCTACGTAATTCCTGGGAATCAACTGCTAGTATCTTTCGACCTTCAATCTCTGGCACGTCAGTCGCTCGCTCCCTCATGATTTGGTTGCACCAGTTGGAATCCCAGGTCAGGGACGATGCTCCTAAGGAGGAGAGCTTGTCTTCTTTTCCTTTAGTTCACTCTGCAGCAGCCTTTTTACCAGACACTTCTGCTGACTCTCTCAAGTGGCAGTGAAGGCTACTTCCTTTTCAAATGCAGCGCGACGTGCCTTATGGTTGAAGGCTTGGCTGGGGACGCTCAATCAAAGGCTAAATTATGTTCTTTACCTTGTACAGGGGAGTTTCTATTTGGAAAACCGCTGGATGATGTTTTAGAACATGCTACCGATAAAAAGAAGAATGTCCCCTCCTTTCCTGTTTCCACCTTCCGTGGTCGCTCCTTTTGTAGGCCACGGTTTGCCAAGCGGAGGTCCCCTAAACAGACACATGAATCCTGGTATGACAAAAAAGACAAAAAGTCAGGCTTCTTGTTCAAGGGTTCTTCCTTTGACAAAAAAGTGTCCAGCTAAGTGACGGCTCGCTCCAGGTGGTAGGAAGACTTTCCCGCTTTCTCCCATCCTGGTCCAGGATCAGTGCTTGCGATTGGGCTCTAAGTATTCTCAGAGATGGGTTAACGCTGGAGTTCGCTTCGGCGCCTGTGGGATCCCTGGTAATTACGTCAGTCAGCAATCCAGAAAAATGCAGATGCTGATAGACGAGGTACTGTTCCTAGTAATAAAAGGGGTCGTATCACCAGTTCCTCTAGCCGAAAGGGGCAGGGGGTTCTACTCCACGCTGTTTCTAGTTCCAAATCTGGACGGCTCATTCAGGACAATTATAAACCTGAAACGCCTGAATAGCTTTCTGGTCCAGCGAACATTCAAGATGGAGACTTTGAAATCAGCGATCAGATTGCTTTTTCCCAATTGTTTCATGGTGGTGCTGGATCTGAAGGGTGCTTACTACCATGTCCCGAGCCACCGACACCACCAACAGTTTCTGAGATTCGCCCTGTACATCGAGGACTCCCTCTGCCATTTTCAATACCAAGCTCTCCCCTTCGGGCTGGCAATGGCTTCGCAGATTTTTACTAGGCTATTGGCAGAGGTGATGGCTCACCTATGTTGCCGACACATTTTGATTATCCCGTATCTGGATGATCTTCTGATTGTGGGGGACTCCAGAGATCAGTGTCTCAATCATCTCCAGGAGGTACAGACCACCCCGCGCGATCTCAGATGAATCATCAATCTGGAAAAGTCCAGGCTAGTTCCCACAATGGGCCAGTTGTTTCTGGAGATAATTCTGGATTCACAATCTCAGCTTTGCCTCCTTGCAGAAGACAAAACAACTGCGGCTTCTGACCTCCATTTCAGCAGTGCGGGATTCTCCTCAAGTGACTTTAAGGAGGGCTATGTCTCTCTTGGGCTCCCTCACGTCCTGTATCCCGGCAGTCCCTTGGGCACAGTTACACTCTCGGCCCTTCAGTGGGAGGTTCTTTGGACGCAAAGATTGTTCTCTCACCCCGATGTTAGATTCTCTGGGGTGGTGGCTAGTCCGGGGGCAACTCTGACTTGGAGTTCCGTGGGTTCTTCCGCTCACTGATGCGGTCTCAATGGATGCCAGTTCCTGGGGGTGGGGGGCCCACTTCAGGACCAGTCAGCACAGTGGGTCTGGGACTCAGGCCTCTCTCGGATGTCCTCAAATATGCGGGAGCTCCAGTCAGTAAGGGAAGAGGTTTCTGCTTTCCTTCCTTTCCTGCAAGGGCTCAATCTCAGGATTCTCTCCAACAACAGTGTGTCAGTGGCATATTTGAACCATCAGGGAAGCACGCTGTCTCAGGCCCTGATGAGCGTCACGCAGGACATTTGTCAGCTATTACAAGAACGCCAGGTTTCCCTTTCTGCACTTCACATATGGGGGGTGGCATATTCCAGGGCAGATTATCTCAGCAGGGTGCAGCCAAAGCAGGGGAATGGGCCCTGGATCCAGGGGTGTTCGCTCAGATTGTGGACAGGTAGGGCCTACCGGAAATGGATCTATTTGCAACTCGAGAGAACAGGCAGGTGCAGAGGTTCTGTTCTCTGAATCCGGGAGACAGGCCCTTTGCGGTGGACACTCTGCAGATTCCCTGGTCCTCAGGTCACCTGTATGCCTTCTCCCCCTTAGTGATGTTTTCTGCAGTGCTTCAGAAAGTCAGGGAGGGCCAGGGTCATAATCATAGCACCCTTCTGGCCCAGGAGGGCTTGGTTCTTTTGGCTCAGTCGCTTGTCACTGACTGCTCCCTGGACTCACCCGCGCTCTCTTGTCTCAGGGGCAGGTCCACCATCCGCAGGTCTCGGGTCTCCGGCTGATGGAATGGAACTTGAACGGTGGCTCCTGTTGCGTAGAGGGTTCTCCAACAGCCTAATTCACACACTTCCAGTCGGAAGCTTGTTACCACCAACATTTATGGTAAAGTGTGGAAAAAATTTCTGTCTTCTACTTTGGCAAGCCCAGAGGGGCCTCCCTGTGACAGCAATATTGGAATTCCTACAGAAAGGGTGGGAGCGGGTCTTTCTGTCAATACCCTGAAACTCCAGGTTTCGGCCCTGGGTGCCCCGTACCATTGTAACCTCGCAGGGTCATCTTGGGTGTCGCGATTTATCCAGACCTGCAAACGAGCCACTCCTGTGCCCTGTCCGAAAATGCCTCCTTGGGATCTCAATTTAGTTCTGGAGGTCCTTACTCTGAGTAAGGTCCTTACTCCAAAGGTGGTCCAGTTGGTGGCTTTGAAGTCAGCCAGACGTATTAGTGACCTGCAGGCCTTGTCGGTAGTAGGGCCTTATACCTAGATTTTGCAGGATAGGGTCATCCTCCGCCTGGACCCTTCCTATCTCCCCAAGGTGACTACCATTTCCACAGGGTACAGGAGATTGAGCTCCCTTCCTTCTGTGCCCATCCATCTAATCAGAAGGAGGAAGTTCTACACACCTTAGATGTCAGGAGGGAGTTGATTTCCTACTTAGACAGATCTAAGGACTGGAGACGGGCTCAGACCCTGTTTGTGTCCATTCAAGGGGTCTCTAAGGGTACGGCAGTGTCAAAGGGTACCTTAGCTAGATGGTTGCGGGAGGCTATAGTTCTTGCTTATTCTGCTAGCCAGGTGCAGATTCCTGAGGGTATCACTGCACATTCTACCAGGGCAGTTGCAACATCCTGGGCAGAGAAGGCTGATGTCCCTTTAGAATAGATCTGTAGGGCTGCTATGTGGTCTTCTACTTTCTTCAAGCATTACAGACTTCATCTTTCTTCCACTGATGAGGTGACCTTTGGTAGACTGCTTCCGCAAGCGGTGGTCCCTCCTAATTTTCTTTTCTCTGAAAACTCTCAGGTGGTGCTGTTGTGGCGATGATGGAAAAATCGAAATTACTTACCGGTAACAGGTTTTCCAGGAGCCACGACAGCACCACCGTATTCCTCTCTATTTGCCTTTTGGTGCTTGTCACATTTGGGGTGTATGAATTGTTGATTTCTTTGTTGATGGTTGTGTACTAATGATTTTTGGTTCTCCTCTCCGGTTTCTGTAACCTAAACTGAGGTGCAGGAGAGGTCCCGCCTTTTTGATCTCAGAGGTTTCCGGTCTTGGATGGGCGGTCCTTTCTCCGGTGGTGCTGTCGTGGCTCCGGAAAAACCCATTACCGGTAAGTAATGTAGATTTTATTGAAGGTGCTGTCCAGTTTTCAGACAACCCCTTCTCAAAAACGGTATTTTGCAGTGAAAATTAAAAAAAAATAAAATAAAATAAAATTGCTTGCAGCCGATAGTAAACTGCAGATTTCACACTTCCCTCAGACAAAATTCAGACATCTAAGAGAAATGGGAGAACTACAGTCTATTAGCTACTGCTGATTGGCATACCCATGGCAGGCCAGTGGCCGGAGACCTGGTGCCAATATCGCTGGAACAGGTTCAGTGTAGGAAGTGAGTATCTGCTACTTTTATTTCTCACTACAGAATAAATATTTCAAGTGTAACCACCATTTAAATTTTCATTTAAAAATAATGTAGAGCATGCGATTTTAATAAACTTTCAAATACACTATCAGGGAATTCTGGTTGAAAACCATTCATAAACCTTCCACAAGGTATCCCCACTACACTGTGTCTGAAGCAGACATACGTTCATTATCAGTCAGATCCGTCTTCACACTGACTACTGCTACATAACCATATAAGGGAGGGGGTGTGGCCTACACTGTGCGAGCTCCTGACTGCAGCTGGCAAGGAAACAATGTATCGGATTAGCTCAGGCTGCAGGACAGTTACTGAGCAATGTCAGGATCACTACAAACTCCTCTCCTCTTGGCACAAGCTTCTGATCTGTCATCTGGCTCCTTTTCTGCTCAGTCACAATCTCTGTTAACCCCATTTCTGCTCCCTATCAGCCAGCTCTCAGAAGCTGTGGGAATACACACACAGTGCTGGCAGATGCTGGTCATGCCTACACAGCCATAAAATGCAGTTTTTAAAAGAGCACAAAAAATGTGGGAAAATAAGTCATATGACACAAAAAAAAGCGTTATCTTAGCTACTATGTGACCCATTATTAACAACCAGTGCATTATTGTTTTGTTTGTTTTTTTCTTCAATGAAATTACATTTACACTTCAAGACTGGGTTATCCAAATAGTATACGCAGGACATATTGTGAAATCTGGTTACAGATCGGCTTCAAAGGGAACCTGTCTTCTCGTTTTAGCCCCCTATCCTACCTGTCCCTGCACATTGCTAGCGCATCCCTAACCATCCCTCTCTGAGCTAAAACTGCACTATAAAGCTTTAGACAAACGATTTAATAACTTACATATTCCTATGATAATGATGGCTCTAGTCTATGGCGTAGACTGATCTCCATGGCTCTATGGTGTAGACTCCATGGCTCTATGGCGTAGACTGATCTCCAGGCTCTTATAACGCCCCGTTGGCCATCATCATTCCTTCTCTTCTCGCCCTGTTTTGGAATTCCCACCTCCTCCTCATAGTATGACATGCAGCCGGACATCAGTTCTGGTCTGTTGCACTGTGGGGGCTTATCAGGTGCACTGCGCATGCACCAGAGCCAGACCGTACAGCCCAATCACTCGCACACTGCGCAGGACTGGGACTGATGTGAACTGACGTGATCAGAAAGCACAAACCTACTGTACATAATGGGGCAGCGTAGAGTATGGTAAATTTGAGGGGCAACAAAGTAAAGTTAGGCTAAGCGGTATTTCCTAGCGTTTCCTTTTTGGAGCCAAATCAATGCTCTTGTATAAAGACTGAAGTTATCCAGACTGTTTTATGCATTACGAGAAATCTATAACACATTTCTTCACAGAGAGTGCGCTCCTTTACTTGACTCTAATATTCAGACCGACTATTATTAAATTACCGAGCAGCTTTATCCAGTCTTATAAGATAAATTTGACGGTCTTTAAGGTCAGGCAGCATTTACTGTAATTTACAGAACATTACTTTTTTATCTTTAAGAATAATCTGGCACACCTCAGTAGTCACCGAGCAGATCAGCGCTCCATGCCATTTCTACCTAGGTAACTCATAAGCTTTCCAGTTAATATCCCCATTTCAAAGGCAATGATATGACTGCAAACGTCTCCTGCCGACATCATCTTTAGACGTCGTCATTTTTTAGTTCGCTTTATTTTTCCATTTACAAGGGATCTTTAATGTTAACGGTGAGGAGTAAAGTCAGGATATTGCATGCAAGCAGTTCAGGAGTCTGATCTGGTGAAAAGGCGGTCTCGTGCGGGTGCTGAACAGACAAGGACGGTCAAATTGAGTAGGCGTTTCAACGACGGTCCAGTCCTCTTCATCAGGCACAGAATAAATTTGCCCGATGAAGTGGATGGGCCATCCATGAAACACCTACCCAAGTAAAATACCTTCCACTGACCCTCCTCCACAAGAGACCACCTTTTCCCCGGATTACTCACCATTCTCAGCTCGGCGTCTGCACACTGTGAGTCTGCAATCGGAGCAGATAACACACAGACAGATTTAATGTCTTTATCATTGATGTGTATGGGGTACCCAACAGTCAATAGCTCTGCTGTCTGTTTTTTCCTATGTGTGCTCTTTTTGTTTCAATTATCACGGATAAGTATTGGAAAACAAATATGGAGTTGGAAAAGTGAAATGAAGCTGGTAATAGACCCGTGACACATGTCCCAATGTGCGTTCCTACATGATCAGCTTCCTCGCTCTTCTTTCTGGGAGCGGAACTATTGTGTGTTCAGTCTCACCAGAGCTTTGAGCCTTAAGGGGCCCATATAAGATCACGATGGTTGAACCCTGTTGGAGATAGCTTCAAGTTATACCACTATCACACATGTGAATATTCGGCCTAGCATTCACATGTTTTCAGTGAGGAGAGGGGAGAAAGGCACTGCTTATGTAGAGAACCGGTCATGCGTTAAGACCCCCCAATGAACCTTAGATAGCTGCTCGCTGACCAACGGATTGGATAGCAGACAGCTTGGCCGAATCTCCAATACGAAGGAGCACTCTGCCTGCCGAGCCCCACTGAAACGTCTACGAGACTGGCATTGCCAGACAACTGCACTGGTGGCTTATCTCTGCAGTTTAAAATCAGACTGGGGTAATCCATTTATTGCCTGACATCATCTAGAAAGAACAATAAAGGGGGTGTCGCACGCGTCAATGTCGTCAGTGAGATGATCGCTGACGACATTGATGGCTGATCGCTGGTGAGCTGTCACACAGACAGACTCACCAGCGATCAATTGACCAGAGACATCATGGAAACGATTTAAATATCGTTTCCACGATGTCTTGCTCCCGCTGCCAGCCTGCTGGAAGCGGAGCAGGCTGGTCTCCAAGGTAAACTGCGGGTATCTAGGCAGCGCGCGCTGCCTAGATACCCGACGTGTACCTTAGTTACCAGCCTCCTCCGCTCACCGGCTGGTATCTAAGGTACACAGCGGGTAACTAGGGTCCCTAGTTACCCGCTGTGTACCTTAGATACCAGCCGGTGAGCGGAGGAGGCTGGTAACTAAGGTACACGTCGGGTATCTAGGCAGCGCGCGCTGCCTAGATACCCGCAGTTTACCTTGGAGACCAGCCTGCTCCCGCTTCCAGCAGCCTGGCAGCGGGAGCAAGACATCGTGGAAACGATATTTAAATCGTTTCCACGATGTTTCTGGTCAATTGATCGCTGGCGAGTCTGTCTGTGTGACAGCTCACCAGCAATCAGCCGTCAATGTCGTCAGCGATCATCTCGCTGACGACATTGACGCGTGTGACAGGTTCTAAAACCTGGCGATCATCAACCAGCGATTTATCGCTGGTTGATTCAGTATGTCACATGCGTCAATATCGCTGCAACGTCACGTGCAGCCGAGATCGTGCAGGCGATATTGACGCGTGTGACTCCCCCTAAAAGGAGACTGAGGGCCAAACCTGTGATATTGGCTGGCATTAGTATCATGTGTAGTGTGGGGGGGGCGGTCACTTTACAATTCAGACCCTCATCTTTCATCGGGATTCGATATCACCTGGTTTCTGTCAATTTTAATCTAAAGAATACAAAAGGGCCTTTTCTCCTTGGCAAAGGACATTCTACCCAAAACTAAAGCTGCCCACGCATATTATATGAAAATTAGATGAACCCATCAATACTGGTGGGACACGGCAACTAACTAGTGCTTATGGGAAGGGGGTTGTACCGATTCTCCCGTCAGAGGAATGAAGCTTTGTTTCCAGATCAGAAGAGTCTAGTCCCCTCTCCATATTGGAATACACATGCAAGCACAGTTAAAGGGAGTCCGTCAGCACAATGACTATCCAAACCAAGCATAGCTGGTGGGAGAATATTTGGTTGAAGTGGGGTAGTCCATTGCACCTTTTTACCTACTTATTTTCCATCTCTCTTCCCTCTCTACCTCCTTTAAAGTCAGTCTATCAGAAGAGGAGCGAATAGTTCCACGCCAAGGGTGCTTGGTTTAAACAATGATTTTGTGCTGACAGCTGTTTATGGAGGAATGAGAGAGCTTATGTTAGTCGATAGTATCTAAGAGAACATGACCAGTTGACTTGTTTTCTTTACTATATGAACATCACAAATTTCAGGAAAATCAGCCCAAGAAGTAACTTCTACTTCTGTTGAAATTTCACAGGAAAACAACATTGTGCACCCAAGCAATGGAAAAAAGTAGACGAGGTGCCAGAGAGCTAGTCACCGTGAATAATCTGCCATACAGAGGGGCAAAGATCTTCACCAAACTCCAAAGTCTTGAATACTCAAATTGTCAATAAATTTCTCGGTATCGAAAAGAATGGTGAAGATCAACGACATTCACATGATCAATTGTAATCAGCACTTAATAAGGCTGATTTCACACTACCATTGTTTGAATCTGGTGGGGATACAGAGCAAACCGCACCCCTCCCCGCAATTGAAAAGCCTGATGCAACTGGATGCTTCCGCGCCGGTACTATTACTGATGCGGCTGACGGATCCGGCGTAATACCGGTCTGGTAGCATCCAGTTAAGGCCCCCTTCACACTGTTTTTTGCCTGTCTGTGTGGTTCCTTTAATTTGAAGGACCAGACGGACAGGAACGGATGTGTGGAAACGGATGTCGTTGAAGCTCCCAGATCCCTTATTTTAACGGATCCGTCAGTTACCAGATATTGGGCGAGTCCATTTGCATGCATTAAGAGAAAGAAAAAGAGAGAGAGGGGACCTGCAATACCAGAGAAAGGAGTAGCTGTGCCTGACTTCAGAGCATGTACAGCACAATGGACAGACTGACCGTCTCCATAGACAAATAGACGGCAATTAAGGACCAATCCATGCACATAGGGATACATGGGAGGTCAAAATGGATCCCTGGCTACTTGTTTCAAAACGGATACACACGGATCCAGAAAAACGTGATGTGACGGAGGCCTTAATCAGGTTGTGTCTGTTTTTTGTGATGGATCCGATGAAAAATGGCACACCCCCTAGTGGGTATGTCATATGAAATTGCGTTCTGGGCATGCTCCATCGAAAAACCCATATCCAGTGTCTGGATCCAGCAGGATTTGGCTTCCGCAGGATCCGGTTCCTTAGAGCTCTATTTTAATGCCAGCAGGACAGCGATAGTTCTGGGTGCTTCCGGGTTTTAAACAAGCAACAAAATCGTAACATTTTGCGTTTTTTGGTATCGGCCAAAAACCACTACCACCCGGATCTGGCTGGAACCGTAAACGCCTGGACGCACCCGCAAGTTCCTGCATTCCTATTGAAAGTCAATGGCGGAGAACACTGATGCGGGTGCATATAGTTTGAGCTGGATTCGCCGGATTACAAAGGGGGGAAAAAAAAAAGGTAGCATGAAACCAGCCTAAGGGAGCAAACGTCATCCACACAAAGCAGAGGGGAGGATGGCAATCACAAGAAGAGAGGAGGCACCGGATCAAGACCAGCGACACCCATCAGACCAGGCCGCCCCATAGGCGAGTATAATATTAGGAATTTTTTGTGTTAAATAGATCAGCCTGACTAATTTACAGTATTCCAGAATACTGTGTATAAGGGGCTTACTGGTGGTAACTGTAGATTATAGGGGACAAAATGGTGACAGGTTCACTTTAAAACACTTCACATTCATTACTCATAACTCAATTCAAATCAGTCGAAATAAAATCTAACACCTCGGCACAAAAGACCTAAAAATACATCTAATTACGACATACGTGCAAAGAGTATCTTTAATTAGAAATGTAATGAAAGCGTAAAAGAATGTATTATAGATGTTAAGCAATTAAAAAGTAATCCTAGGAGATTTGTGCCTATATTTAGTGAGCAAATTAGCACAGTTATCATAACAGCAGTCACAATGTTGGGTACTTGTACAAATTGATCATTGTTGTCTTAACATCTGTTGAAAATTACAAAAAGTCACGTGACCCAGTGACAAAAGGAGAAATACATAGACACGGTTAAAAGTCTTATTAAGTAATCGTCATTATATTATAACGTCTTGTCCATTAATCAATAAAACGTAAAGTGACAGCTACCTGTGCATGTACACTTATACAAAGAAAGCCGATACCACCACCCACTGGACCAAAGCTCCCAGAAAGAGCCAAGGATTTCATTAGGAAAGCCCAGGTTATACTGAATCTATACACTGGTGATCAAAATTACAACAATGTCTGATCACCTGATTTTTTTCAGACAGGATGTAATCTACATTGATGAACATTTGGCGTTTTTGTGTAAGGGGTACACCATTCACTAGAACAGGGTTCCCCACAATAACCAAAGTTTATTAACTTAAAACCATTATTTTACACAAAACGTGATGATCATAATTAGAGAACAGCAATGACTGTAGAAAGAAAGATTAAAGCTAAATGTTGTGAAGGTTACAACAGTCACCAGTCAGTAGAAGTGTACAGGCCTTTGCTGTGTACAGGACTTTGCTGAGAATGACTTCAGCAAATCTGCAGCCACAGGACATCACTAGTCTCTCACACTGCTCTGGGGGATTTTGGTCCATTCTTCTTCCAGTCTCGTTCACAGTTCTGTGACTGTTGTGGGTTTCTTGGCCATAACTTTGTCACCAAGGATTTTCCAGAAGTTTTCTATTGGGTTTAGATCAGGACTCTGGGTGTCCATTTCATTGTTTCAATGTTCTCTGTTTCAAGGAGCTGCCTTACCGGTTTAGCTGTGTGACAGGTGCATTGTCCTGCATGAAAATTGCTGGCTGATTGAGTGCTGACCGCAAGTAAGGAACCACGAGTTGTTGAGGAAGGTTCTGATACACACTTGTATTCACTCTGCCATGTAGCTGTATGAAAGATCCAACATCTGCAGAAGACAACATTTCCCAAACCATGACACTTCCTCCACCTCCTTTCACTGACTTCTTTACGCACTTTGGGTTTAGTCTTTCCCAAGTTTGTCGACGAACATAATGTTTCCCATCAGACCCAAATATTAACTTGCTTTCATCACTGAAATGAACTGTGGACCACTTTTCCAGTGTCCACACAACATGCTCCTCACCAAAGGCGAGTCGAGCCTTTTGATTCTTTCTGCTAATGAGAGGTTTGGTCAATGCAGAGTGGGCTTTCAGTCCAAATGCTCATAAACGTCGCAACGTTATGATGAGACAGATCCTTACCTGTTCAGTGCTGAACTGGCGAGCTATTCCAGCTGCAGTATTGAAACAATTACCCATGGAGATTCCACTTTATTCTGTCCTGCATTTGCCTTTCGAGGGAAACCAGCCTTCTTGGGGGACTTGCAAGAGTTTGAGATGTTGTTAGCATGCAATATTCTAGAAATCACAGAAGACTTGAAACGACCGGCGTCTGTTGCTATGGCCAATAGGTTGACCCCTTTGACATTAATATTGACACTTTACTGCCGGAGGGTTTCAGTCACTTTGGAGTAGAACACCATTTTTGCACAGCGAGTGCAAACTGCCAGTTAAATAGGGTTTGTCAGATAATTAAGGAAATTAGTACCGGATGGCAGATTAACACCAATAACTTGCAGGTATCTGAAGTGTTCTCTAATTTTGATCAGTGTCTTTTACATTTATCTCATTTACATTTTTATTCTGCGCTTTACAATATATTCAGTTTTTAAATAAGATTAAAATACTGCTAATTTCCTCATGTTAGGATATTTTCACCTAGGACAACACAATGACCTTAACATTAAGGAAATTGTATGTTGTTCTCTAATTTTGATCACCATTGTATATCAGTCCACTCTGCTCTTTGCTCTTCAGCATTTATCTGCATGTGTTTGGTGACAAAGCTGCTTATTTCTTATGTATAGTATTGATTTGTGGATGGCTACTCTTTAAAGAATATGGACACTTTTGCACTGATTTTTTTGGCATTTTAATTAGAATCAGAGTCAACACAAATCTCCTGAGTATCTATTGGCGAAGTCATCAATATCAGATCAGTTGGCACTTTACACCATGTGGCCCCATCTTTCAGCTGTCTGGAGCTCTAGATGGAGTCAGCTGTAAATGGTGAAGCAGTTGAAATAACCAGTGAAAAAGCCGAAGCATCACAGCTGCAAGCACAGACACTGCGGCACCTGAGAACAGCAAGCACACCCCACAGATCCGAGCACAGACACTGCGGCACCTGAGAACAGCAAGCACACCCCACAGCTCTGAGCACAGACAGGGTGGCACCAGAGAACGGCAAGCACACCCCACAGCTCCGAGCACAGAGACTGCGGCACCTGAGAACGGCCAGCGCACCCCACAGCTCCGAGCACAGACACTGCGGCACCTGAGAACGGCCAGCACACCCCACAGCTCCGAGCACAGACACTGCGGTACCTGAAAACAGCAAGCACACCCCACAGCTCCGAGCACAGACAGGGTGGCACCTGAGAATGGCCAGCACAAACCAAAGATCTGAGCACAGACCCTGCGGCACCTGAGATCGGCCATAATACCGCACAGCTCCGAGCACGGCCACTGTGGCAACTCATTGATGTAAAACAGCCAACAAAACTCCACTAGGGATAGATGTAAAACAGCCAGCGACACTCCACTAATGATAGATGTAAAACAGCGAGGGAAACTCCACTAAGTAGAGATGTAAAACAGCCAGCTACATTCCACTAATGATACATTTAAGACAGCCAGCGACACTACTAAGGAGAGATGTAAAACAGCCAGCGACACTCCACTAAGGATACATGTAAAACAGCCAGCGACACTCCACTAAGGATAGATGAAAACAGCCAGCGACACTCCACTAAAGATAGATGTAAAACAGCCAGCGACACACTACTAAGGAGAGATGTAAAACAGCCAGCGACACTCCACTAAGAATAAATGTAAAACAGCCAGTGACACTTCACTAAGAATAAATGTAAAACAGCCAGCGACACTCCACTAAAGATAGATGTAAAACAGCCAGCGACACACTACTAAGGAGAGATGTAAAACAGCCAGCGACACTCCACTAAGAATAAATGTAAAACAGCCAGTGACACTTCACTAAGAATAAATGTAAAACAGCCAGTGACACTTCACTAAGAATAAATGTAAAACAGCCAGCAACACTCCACTAAAGATAGATGTAAAACAGCCAGCGACACTCCACTAAGGAGAGATGTAAAACAGCCAGCGACACCTCCACTAAGGATAGATGAAAAACAGGAGTGACACTCCACTAAGGATACATTTAAAACAGCCAGCGATACTCCACTAAGGATAGATGGAAAACAGCCAGCGACACTCCACTGAGAGATGTAAAACAGCCAGCGACACTCCACTAAGGATAGATGAAAAACAGGGAGTGACACTCCACTAAGGATACATTTAAAACAGCCAGCGATACTCCACTAAGGATAGATGGAAAACAGCCAGCGACACTCCATTTAGGATAGATGTAAAACATTCTCCGTGCACATTTACCCAAACCATATTTCTGCACAGTGGTGAATAAGGAAAAGAATTCAATTAGTAACTGATGTGATAACGTGAAGCTTTACAGCAATCATATCACCCATACATGCGTGTTCAATAATAGCGTTCTGTGACGGCACAGTGATATCCCGCCACTATGAAGAAGTAATGGCTGGGGTGGTGCAATGTATTAAATATATTAATGTTTTCATCTCTGCTTTGTTCATTATTCTCTTCCAGAGATTCAACTTTTTTTCTCATCAGCGAGCAGCGGCACTTATTAGAGAGATTAAACGAATACATTAATTATGGATTCATTAAAATAACCCAAAGCTTAAGCAAAACTCAGAAATATAGGACACTGCTAGGAAGACTCATATTGGGTTATTTATGCCCCAAAGACAGATGAATTTCCAGTTCACAAAGTCTGGAATAAAACATAAAGATATGAATATCTGACGCCTGCATGAAGCATATTGGAGTGCTTACCAGATGGATACTAATTGGTTTATGGGTCAGATAGAAGGAGCAGCATCATCAGATTTCAAGAAATCTCTGAAAGGTGCCTAAAGGCTCATTTACACAAGGTGATAATTGGGAAAGTGCCTTCTTAACCCCTTTGTGCCCCATGATATACTATTAAAGGAACTACTCAAACCAAGTACGGGTGCTCGGTGCATCATGGTGTGGCCAAGAAGTTCCGTGCACCTTCTAATGGTGTGGCCAAGAAGTTCCGTGTACCTTCTAATGGTGTGGCCAAGAGGTTCAGTGCAGCTTCTAATGGTGTGGCCAAGAAGTTCCGTGCACCTTCTAATGGTGTGGCCAAGAAGATCAGTGCACCTTCTAATGGTGTGGCCAAAAAGTTCCGTGCACCTTCTAATGCTGTGTCCAAGAAGTTCAGTGCACCTTCTAATGGTGTGGCGAAGACGTTCAGTGCACCTTCTAATGGTGTGGCCAAGACGTTCAGTGCACCTTCTAATGGTGTGGCCAAGAAGTTCAGTGCACCTTCTAATGGTGTGGCCAAGAAGTTCAGTGCACCTTCTAATGGTGTGGCCAAGAAGTTCAGTGCACCTTCTAATGGTGTGGCCAAGAGGTTCAGTGCACCTTCTAATGGTGTGGCCAAGTAGTTTAGTGCACCTTCTAATGGTGTGGCCAAGTAGTTTAGTGCACCTTCTAATGGTGTGGCCAAGTAGTTTAGTGCACTTTCTAATGGTGTGGCCAGGAAGTTCAGTGCACCTTCTAATGGTGTGGCCAAGTAGTTTAGTGCACCTTCTAATGGTGTGGCCAAGTAGTTTAGTGCACTTTCTAATGGTGTGGCCAGGAAGTTCAGTGCACCTTCTAATGGTGTGGCCAAGTAGTTTAGTGCACCTTCTAATGGTGTGGCCAAGTAGTTTAGTGCACTTTCTAATGGTGTGGCCAGGAAGTTCAGTGCACCTTCTATCTTACTTGTTTCCATCTATTACTGCCCTTTTAAACTCAAAACTCCAAGTGGTCAATCAAAGAGGAGGGAGGGCGAGAAATCGGAGAAAAAAACAAAAGGAGGTGGGAAGGTGCACTTAACTGTTTGGCCACACCAAGGGTGCACAGAGCGCCTGTACTTGGCTTGAACAGTCATTCTGTGTGCCAACAAAGTCAAGTTAAGTCATAGAGCACATGCGGGTGTATAGAGTGAGGTAAGAAGCCGAACCCGGCCCACACAGAGCAGGTGCTGGCTGTGTTATACAGCCGGCACCAGCCTCTACCTGCAGTGATTGGAGCTGAGCACTGATCGCTGCAGTTAAGCAATTAAATGTTGCTGATAATCTCTGACAGAGGCACTAGCAAAGTGGGGCACCTCGGCATACCAATGTGTTGACCTTGTAGCTTAGGCACAAGCGAAAGGCTTCCATGACTGCCATCTTCATACACTAGGGCAGTGATGGCGAACTCCAGGCCTCGAGTGCCACACACAGTCCAGGTTTTCAGGATTTCCATTGCATTTGACAGTTGGCAATCAAATTACCAACTGTCAAACTCTAAGGAAATCCTGAAAACCTGCACTGTGTGCGGCACTCGAGGCCTGGAGTTCGCCATCACTGCACTAGGGAGTCCAGTCCAATATAAGCCCTAAAGGCCTGGGTAAAAATTGTCAAAGTTTTTTTTTTTCTTTTAGCATGGGTAAATGTTCTAGCTAACAAAGGAGCAGATAGTGATCATGGATAATGAAGGGCTTTAATAAAAGGTATAAATAAAATTGTTCTAAAAAAAAATATATAGAAATTGTTCTCACCCTGTGTTTTTCCTTGATTTTTTGCCTATACGTCTCTTTATCGTATTTGTCCTCCTCGGTCAGCCGTTCTCTCGCTTTAGCCAAATCAATACCATTTTGATCGTCATCATCCCCGGTAGTATCTTCTACTGCCGCTTTCTGTACGGGGGGCCATTGTTGTACTACCTGCAAACAGAAAAAAAACATTATGTACTCAGTTGAGTAGATGAAGTACATGGTTTTTGCATAAATGACAAGCACAAGCCTGGTCACTGATCTCCGTGTAATGGAGGGGCCAGCTGACCCGGGCATTACATGGAATGGGACCACCATGGCACTGGGCAATGTGTGTGATTTCCACTGTCAAGACACCGCAGAGAAATTACATACTTGCTGACTGTTTCCCTTTCACTAATAAAACCATCTAAGTATGTAAAATGCTGTTTTGGGGTAAATACAACAATTAAAATATTACCAAAATAGACCAAATAGTGGGAAAACCGGGCACCACACCTACACAGCTTTACTTTGCTTGCCAGCACACTCAACACAAATGGCTATTAATAATTGTACATATTTAGTCACAGGGTGCTAACCTAGGAACATCATCAAAGGAAACGACTCGTTGCCCGCTCCTTCTCCTCCCTCCCTGACTCATGTATCCGTTCACGGAAAATAAAAGTTTTACGTGCGAAAGTCATCAACGGGTGAGTGCACCTTTTCTTTCAATTTTTACAACAATTATAAAAAAAAAAAAAAAAGAAAAAATAGGTTACCAATGCACAATACATGATCTATAACACTCTGGGTGGCTTGATAACAAAAAAGGACATGACAGGTTCCCTTTAATTCTGCAGGAATAAAAAAAAAAAAAGAAATCCTCCAGGGCAGTCCCTCTGACCAATTTCACTCCATTCATTGGTGGTGACGAAGGAAGAAACCCAAGAAGTGGAGAATGCCTGCTAGATGTTGCCCACCTAGATTGGGTTGGTGACTGCAGAACCCCCTGTGTGTGCCCATTGCATCTTTTCTGCAAACTGGGCAGAGTATGGTGAATGATTAATAATTTTATACATACAATTTTGCAGCACTTTACAATTAAGCAGGGATGTGTACAAACATAAAACAGAGTAACATAGTTTTACAGTTACAGGAGGCGTGAGGGTCCTATTCACAATCTACAACCGATAGGGTGGGCACAACAGGTACAATGTGCACCCAGTCATCATTATGAGAAATGGGGGGGGCTTCATCTAAGCCTCATAATTTGTCATCAGCCAGGACCTGTCTAGTTCAGTTATGTGCAGGGAGAATGTGGAGAAAGAGGAATAGGAGGGAGCAGATTATGATTATTATTTAGAAGGAGGGAACAGAGAAGAGTTAGTAAGGTGAGTTGAGGTGATAGGCTTGTTTAACCCCTTCACCCCCGGGCCTATTTTGACCCTAAAGACCTTGCCATTTTTGTCAATTCTGACCAGTGTCCCTTTATGAGGTTATATCTCTGGAACGCTTCATTGGATCCGAGTGATTCTGATACAGTTTTTTCGTGACATTTGAGCTTCATGTTAGTATTAAATTTAGGTCGATCATTTTTGCGATTATTTGTGAAACAAATCAAAAATTTGGCAAAAACTTTGAACATTTTGCAATTTTCAAATTATGAATTTTTATTCTGCTAAACCAGAGAGGTATGTGACACAAAAAAGTTAATAAATAACATTTCCCACATGTCTACTTTACATCAGCACAATTTTGGAAAAAAAAATTTTTTTGTTCGGAAGTTATAAGAGTTCAAAGTTCATCAGCAATTTTTCATTTTTCCAGCAATATTTACAAAACCATTTTTTTAGTGACCACATCACATTTGAAGTCCCTTTGAGGGGTGTACATGACAGAAAACACCCAAAAGTGACACCGTTCCAAAAACTGCGCACCCCTCAAGCTACTCAAAACTACATTCAATTAGATTATTAACCCTTCAGGTGCTTCACGGGAACTAAAGCAAAGTGGAAGGAAAAAATGGTCATTTTAATTTGTCCAACAAAAATGTTCTTTTAGCCTCAATTCTTTCATTTTCACATGGGGAACAGGATAAAATGGATCCTAAAATTTGTTGGGCAATTTCTCCTGAGTACATCGATATCTCATATGTGGTCATAAACCACTGTTTGGGCGCACGGCAGGGCTCAGAAGGGAAGGAGTGCAATTTGACTTTTGGAGCCAATTTTCCATTCAAAAAGTCAAATTGCGCTCCTTCCCTTCTGAGCCCTGCTGTGTGCCCAAACAGTGGTTTATGACCACATATGAGGTATCAATGTATTCAGGAGAAATTGCCCAACAATTTTTAGGATCCATTTTATCCTGTTCCCCATGTGAAAATGAAAAAATTTAGGCTAAAAGAAACTTTTTGTGGAAAAAAAAAAAAAAAAAAAGTACTTTTTCATTTTTACGGATGAATTTGTGAAGCACCTGGGGGTTCAAAATGCTCACCACCCATCTAGATAAGTTCCCTGGGGGCTCTAGTTTCCAAAATGGGGCTCTCCAAACGCTACATGGTGTCCACTAACAATCTGACTGAAAAATTAGCTCCAATTGTTAGCGGACACCATGTCGCGTTTGGAGAGCCCCTGTGTGCCTAAACATTGGAGCTCCCCCACAAGTGACCCCATTTTGAAAACTAGATCCCCCAGGGAACTTATCTAGATGGGTGGTGAGCATTTTGAACACCCCGGTGCTTCACAAAATAATCTGTAACAATGAAAAAAGAAAATTTTTGTGGGAAAAAAAGTACTTATTCAATTTTACAGATGAATTTGTGAAGCACCTGGGGGTTCAAAATGCTAACATTCCATCTAGATAAGTTCCCTGGGAGGTCTAGTTTCCAAAATGGGGTCACTTTTGAGGGAGCTCCAATGTTTAGGCACACAGGGGCTCTCCATATGCGACATGGTGTCCGCTAACTATTGGAAATGTTAGGGGACACCATGTCGCGTATGGAGAGCCCATGTGTGCCTAAACATTGGAGCTCCCCCACAAGTGACCCCATTTTGGAAACTAGACCCCCCAAGGAATGCATCTAGATGCATAGTGAGCACTTTGAACCCCCAGGTGCTTCACAAATTGATCTGTAATAAGGAAAAAGTACTTTTTTTTCACACATTTTCGTTTTTCATTTTTACGGATCAATTTGTGAAGCACCTGGGGGTTCAAAGTGTTCACTATGCATCTAAATACAGCGAAGCCTTTTTTATTTTTTTTCTAGGACTAATTCTAGAAAAAAATGGCGTGGGGCTCCGCCATATTTCTGGTCCAGCTAGGTACAACTTGGCAGCTACGGACTGCCAGCAACCCCAGCTGCCTCATTGTACCTGGCTGGCAACCAAAAATACAGCGAAGCCCATTTTTATTTTTTTTCAGGACTAATTCTAGAAAAAAAATGGCGTGGGGCTCCGCCATATTTTTGGTCCAGCTAGGTACAACTTGGCAGCTACGGATTGCCACCAACCCCCAGCTGCCTCGTTGTACCTGGCTGGCAACCAAAAATACAGCAAAGCCCTTTTTTTTTTCATCTAGAACTAATTCTAGAAAAAAAAATGACGTGGGGCTCCGCCATATTTTTGGTCCAGCCAGGTACAACTAGGCTGCTGGGGGCTGGAATCCGCAGCATGGAGAGGCCCAAGCATTTTGGGCCCCCCATGCTGCGAATTGCAGCCCGCAGCCGCCCCAGAAAATGGCGCATTCATTGAAGCGCCATTTTCTGGCGCTGTACCCAGACTCTTCCAGTTGCCCTGGTGCCGGTGACAAACTGGGTAATAAAGGGGTTAATGCCAGCTTTTTATTGGCAGCTGGCACTAAGCCCGAGATTCATAATATAGGGCCAATGTTAGACCCGCCGTTAGGAATCTCTGGTAAATAGTCAGAAAATACACACAGAGAAAAATCTTTTTATTTGAAAAAAAAACAAACAAAATTCGGACTCCATCTTTATTATAAAGATCCAACGTAGTCCACAACGCAGGTCCCACGACGCTCGATCGCCTCCGATGTAGTCCACAACGAAGGTCCCACGACGCTCGATCGCCTCTGCTCAATCCAGAGACTGCAGCAAGGGATCAAGTGTCCTCTTCCTACAGTCTCCGGGGTCAGAGTTATGGTGCACTGTATGACAATAATCTGTCATACAGTGCACCATGACTATGATCCCAGAGACTACAAGAGGACACTTGATCCCTTGTTGCACCCATCCATCCACGCACACAACCACGCACATCCACATACATCCACATCCACGCACGCTGACATCCACGCACGCACTCTGACATCCACGCACGCTGACATTCATGCACACTGACATCCACGCACGCTGACATCCACGCACGCACACATCCACGCACGCACACATCCACGCACGCACACATCCACGCACGCTGATATTCACGCACGCTGACATCCACGCACGCACACATCCACGCACGCACACATCCACGCACGCACACATCCACGCACGCAGACATCCACGCACACATCCACGCACGCACACATCCACGCACGCACACATCCACGCACGCACACATCCACGCACGCTGATATGCACGCTGACATCCACGCACGCTGACATCCACACACGCTGACATCCACACACGCACACATCCACGCACGCACACATCCACGCACGCTGATATTCACGCACGCTGACATCCACGCACGCACACATCCACGCACGCACACATCCACGCACGCTGACATCCACGCACGCAGACATCCACGCACACATCCACGCACGCACACATCCACGCACGCACACATCCACGCACGCACACATCCACGCACGCTGATATGCACGCTGACATCCACGCACGCTGACATCCACACACGCTGACATCCACACACGCACACATCCACGCACGCACACATCCACGCACGCTGACATCCACGCACGCAGACATCCACGCACGCAGACATCCACGCACGCACACATCCACGCACGCTGACATCCACGCACGCTGACATCCACGCACGCTGACATCCACGCACGCTGACATCCACACACGCTGACATCCACACACGCTGACATCCACACACGCTGACATCCACACACGCTGACATCCACACACGCTGACATCCACACACGCTGACATCCACACACGCTGACATCCACGCACACATCCACGCATGCTGACATCCACGCACGCTGACATCCACGCACGCTGACATTCACGCACGCCGACATTCACGCACGCTGACATCCACGTACGCACACATGCACACTGACATCCACGCACACATCCACGCACACATCCACGCGCGCTGACATCCACACACGCACGCTGACATCCATGCACACATCCACGCATGCTGACATCCACGTACGCACACATGCACGCTGACATCCACGCACGCTGACATCCACGCACGCTGACATTCACGCACGCTGACATTCACGCACGCTGACATTCACGCACGCCAACATTCACGCACGCTGACATCCACACACGCACGCACATCCACGCACACATCCATCCACGCACACATCCATCCACGCACACATCCACCCACGCACACGTCTATGCACACACACGTCTATGCATGAACACGTCCATGCACGCACACGTCCACGCACGCACACGTCCACGCACGCACACGTCCACGCTCACGTCCACGCACGCCTCCATGCATGCACCCCCCATCCATCTATCAATTCACCCATCCATCCATTTATTCATACATACATACCCACCCTCTGGATCCACCGATGAGCTGGAGGCCGGAAGAGGAGACGGGGAGAGGAGGCGGGGCCACCGCCGGCAGGCACAGGAGGCATGCAGCCGGAGGCAAGGCGGCTGCAGCGGCGGGAGCACCGAGGTGTGCAGCCCGCCGCAGGAGGTGGGGTGGGGGGGTTGGGGAGGACAGCACACAGGGCTGAGGTGGGGGCAGCCTGGGGGGGGGGGGGGGGGGGCACTGGAGCGGGGGGCCAGGCACTGTGACCGGCGGGTGCACGCGGGTGCAGCCCGCCAGCATATACATGATAATAGAGGGGGGCCCCCCTGTGAGTCATGGAGTGGGAGGGGGGTGAGGAGGGGTGGACACATGCCGATCCGCCCCTCCAGATCTGATTGGAGAGCTCCAATCAGATCTGGAGGGGTGAATCCCTATGATTGCCTCCGATCAGCAGTTTCACTTTTAAACTGCCGATCGGAGGGGTCCTGGGCATGGGGGGGTTAATCCACCCCCTGTGGGGTCATCTACAGGTTGTCACAGAGCAGCAGCATCTGTGACACCTGAGTGACCCCACTCACAGGAGCTGCAGCAGCTCAAATCTGCCAGGACGTTGTACAACGTCCTGTGTCGGGAACGGGCAGAAACAGGACGTTGTACAACGTCCTATGTCGGGACGGGAAGGGGTTAAACAGATGTGTTTTTAGAGCACACTTGAATGCACTGAAAGCTAGCCATTAGATAAATATTTTGGGGTAGTACACTCCACTGGTGCAGCACGGGAGAAGTCTTGAAGACGTTTGGATTATTGAGGATGTGAGTTTGAAATCAGGTAGAGGACAGAGCGTGGGTACGGGGATAAACAGAGATGAGACGTAGGGTGGTGCAAAACTATGAAGAGCTTGTATTGTATCCTGTAGGTGGTGGTATCAGTGAAGCTTTTGGACCAAAAAAAAAAAACCCCAAAACTCTAGAACATGTGAACATTTCATGTAACTGCCCCTTTAAGTATACAGTAAAAGTGAAGTTCTGTGCTGCATGTTAAACCTCACTCCGCAGAAAATGCAGGACTAGGAGGCATTAACGGCTGATACCTGCACTTTGCAGAAAACAGCAATGCCCATGTGACATTAAAAGACAACCGATGAACGCGGCGCTGATCCATCCGGCGTAACGCGTCCCCTCCGTACAATGTAATAATTATAAAAATCTGGCTTGTGTGTGGATTTTGTGTGTGAATTTTATGGAGAGAAGTAAAAAGATAGGAAAGAATATTATTCCCCTTAGAAAAGCCATTACCTTTTCTGCAGACGACGTAGCATTACCAGGCCCATCTGCCTTGTACGCAGCTATAAATGGTCCTGGTTTGGGTCCAACTCTATTAAGTTTTTATGTCTCCTGGCTCGGAGAAGTAAGGCTCGGGGGCACGTTACTACAGCTTGTGACCCATTGGTGCACAAAAATATTAATGCTTCACATTCAATTAAAAAATGCGGGTTCTGTTAGCGAAAGCTTTATGAGGCTTGGGTCGTAGCAGCGCAGGAATATTTAATGTAAGAAGCAATGGCCGCACTGCTGTGCAAAGTGCCCGGACACGAAGGCTTATCAATGGGATGTGAATGATTTCTTTCATGGGTATGTGCACACGGTGTGTCTCAGGCCAATTCCTCCTGAAAAAGCGCTCAATAAACGCTAAATGCCTTGTATGGTAGAATGAAAATATAACAGCCTTTAAGGGTTATTCCATAATTGTAATATAATGGAGTACTTGCTAATTACTGGAGGTCTCCAGTGACCCAGAGATAGGGGTTCTGGAACGTCTTGAATAGAGATGTGCATGCTTGGCCTGTGCTCCATTGTCTATTGGACTTACAGAGAAAGTCATGTACTGCGCTCCTTTATTTACAGCATAGTAGAATAGAGTATGACCCGGCTCAACCTTATGTGAGGTGCGCAGAGGAAAATGCAACCAAAAGTAATACTAGATTAGCCTCGGCACACTCAACTAATAAAAAATGGAAAGGAAGAAATGTTTCTTTATGCTGATAATTTTATTGAACATAAACGAAATCATCCCACGTTTCGGCTCAACATGAGCCTTCCTCAGGGAATTGAGCTTACAAACTCAGAGAGTAGGAATAAGTAGGACTCCTGGCTTCCCCTGCAAACACTATGGACACAAGGACAGGAGTCATGTACCTCCTTACAATTTAAGGCGACCAGTTCAGTAGTTATCTCTCTGGTAATTTCCTCTATTAAGGATAATCACTAAACGACTCTTTGAGATTTTTCCTTGCTACTGGATCGTTTCTGTACCTACTTATTCCTACTCTCTGAGTTTGTAAGCTCAATTCCCTGAGGAAGGCTCATGTTGAGCCGAAACGTGGGATGATTTCGTTTCTGTACAATAAAATTATCAGCATAAAGAAACATTTCTTCCTTTCCATTTTTTATTAGTTGAGTGTGCCGAGGCTAATCTAGTATTACCTTTATTTACAGCAGTCCTAATGACAATGGATGGAGTGTAGGTCGAAAATGGGAATCTCTGCTTCACTCATACTGAATGCCTGTACTAGGTGTACCAGAGCCCTATCATCAGGATTCCCGAAATCCCCATGTATAGGAATAAACTACTATATAAATGCCCTATTGTGTCTGTCTCTCTGTAACCGAAATCCCGCGTCGCTGATTGGTCGCCGAGCGGCCACACCCCCCAGCCAGGGCCCCCACCCGATAGGCTGTCCCCGCTGTCACGCATTGCACCCAGCCCTCTATTCTTTTTACTACCAAATGGGAAAGTTGTGTGTTTGGGGAAGGAGATGAGCAGAGCGGAGGACGGGGCACCTGCCTGCTCCACTGCCCGGGCCACAGCACTGGGATGGAGAGCACACAAACTCCTGGGGATCTGGGATCAGCTGGAACAAGCTCCAAGTAATGACAGATACCGACAGATGCCGGGATCTCCCTCCAGGGCAAGTGGGTATAGGGTGCAGCATCTCCGGAGGAGCATGATCAGGCAGATCAGCTCCCAGGACCCCACACCCCTGCTGTGAACTCTGCTCCAAGGACCTCTGCTGTGATCTATGTGATCTCTGCCTCTCCAGCGCATACCTGTGAACCACACAGACACCACCGCACACACACACCGCCACAGACACCACCACAGACACCGCCGAACACTGGCACTGCTGTACACAGACACTACTGAACTCTGCACTGCTGTAGGTATCTACGATATAATCGTCTAATTCTGTCTGTTTGTCTGTAATGGAAATCCCACGTTGCTAATTGGTCGCGCCAGCTGCCCATGACCAATCAGCGACAAGCGCAGTCCAGCTGCGAATTGCCGCGGGATTTAAACCCAGCTTCGCATTGCATTATTCTTAAATCTTCATAAATAAACTACATATCTAGTCTAGTCACCATAGTCTGTTATATTGACAATGATTCTCTAAATAAGTCACACAGCAGAAGCCTTACATCGGAGTACAGAGCAAAGAACAATGCCTAATCCATTGCCGTGACATTAACACTAGAAGTCCCAGAAATTTCGAGCTTCCCCCTGAAGTCCCGAAAGAGGGTCAAATGACCCTAGTCCAAACTGACAACTCTGATGGCTCCAATTAGCATCCTTTCATTTGTAAATGTGGCCTAAAATCCTTCAGGTCATTCGACTCGTCTCTGGGTTCCAAAGGTAGAAATATTAAATGACCCCTCTCTGGGACTTCTAGTGTTAAATACCTCGGACAGGTAGGTCAGACTGCAAACAATACAAAGTAGCATCTTTCCCCAAAACTAGGACCTATCCCCAAAAAAAAACCAAGCATGATTTTACACGTATCCTGGAAAAATAAGACCTATTCCAAAAATAAGCCCTAGTTGCAGTCCAGGCCGATGCTGGGGGAAAGGACCACCTGGGCAACTGATCAGAGCTCCCACTTAGGGGCCCCAGTGTCTATTCCAAGGTTAAATGAAGAAAAGACAAGGCACACAGAAGGGGAGAAACACCAAAGCAATACAAAAAGTGACAGATAATTATTGTTCAGTGCACATATGCAAAAAGATAATTAAAAACACTTAAAAACGGGGAGAGGGGGGGGCCCAGGACAAGAGACGGCATGACAAAAAAAAACAAAAAAAAAAACAACACAGTCTACATTTCTCCATTCACAATGGCTTGGCACAAACATACAAAGAGTTTCAGGTATAATAACCAAGCTACGACATATATGTAGCGTGATGATGCACAATGTAATCAGGCATGAAATAGGGCTATTGAGATTGCAACGTTAATAACAGGTACGGCAATATACAAGAGCATTATAAACAGGCCTGGTAATCAAGTATAAATGGCAATATATTACAATACAGTGAAAAGTAAACAGCGCACTCAACACCAAGGTACTGTTCAGCATAAAATGTATAGAAAACCAATCCCGGCCAGACACGATTAGAGTGCAAGTATCTACAACAGGAAGAACATTCAGCAACAAAAATCAATTGTCCTTGTGGTGAAGCCGTATCACATCACCCACAGCTGGAGTGTATGTAGTATGCAAGAAAATAGTGATCTGATCACAAGTGGCTCAGATACACTGCAGGAGGCTCTGTAACAACAGAGTTATGGTAAAAGCACCTCAATGTGAATAACCAGTATGTGTATACTCCAGACAGTGGTAATAGACAGTTAAGTGACAGATGGTGTCAGCCTATGCAACAGCAGCTGAAATAATGAACCTAAGGTTAGTTTTAACCCATGCAATATCACCCAACCAATGTTCAGAATAGGTCAATAGTCCAAAGTCATAGAGTGTAAGCAGTCTATAGTCACCACCACGCCAGGTGTTATAGAGTAAAGGAGCCAGCCATGAAGTGTAGATAAATAGCTGTTCAGACCCAGAGGCGCCCCCGGACCCACGCCTTCCAAGGTTATGACTGCTTAAGAACCTTTAGTGACATCTTGTTCATGTGACCATGAGGTCACCAAAGGTCCTTTAGCTGTGGGAATCTAGGGGAGCTGAAGAGGAGACAGGCCTGTATGCAGGGTAGGCATTAGAGGGCAGGGAAACTGGGCAATTTCACAGCATTTCCACTCTGAGGTTAAGACTGCATAAGGACCATTGGTGACAATACGGTCATGTGAACAAGAAGTTGCCAAAGGTCCTTTAACTGCTAGATCATAGAGGAAGGAAACAAAATGGTATGTGCCACATGTGTGCGCATATTATTATATATATATCTACATACATACATATACATATACACACACACACACTTCTAAATAAGACAGAGCAGCACTATATTCGCTGGTTATATGGGTGCAAAGCGAAAAAAGCTGCCCCACAAGAAGCTTATATACATACAGTTCTATAGAAAATATCCACCGCACTCCAAATCCAGATTTTATGCTCTTTAATCCAGCTTCAGACACATAGTGGTGACGTTTCGTGATCAAACTCCCGGATGGCTGGAGTAAGGGAGTTTGATCCCGAAACGTTGCTACTATGTGTCAGAATCATATAGAGAAGTTTGGACACACCTTCTCAATCACAGAGTTTTTTTTATTTTCATGACTATGAAAATTGTAGATTCACACTGAAGGCATCAAAACTATGAATTAACACATGTGGAATTATATACTTAACAAAAAAGTGTGAAACAACTGAAAATATGTCTTATATTCTAGGTTCTTCAAAGTAGCCACCTTTTGCTTTGATTCCTGCTTTGCACACTCTTGGCATTCTCTTGATAAGCTTCAAGAGGTAGTCACCGGAAATGGTTTTCACTTCACAGGTGTGCCCCGTCAGGTTTAATAAGTGGGATTTTTTGCCTTATAAATGGGGTTGGGACCATCCGTTGTGTTGTGCAGAAGTCTGGTGGATACACAGCTGATAGTCCTACTGAATAGAATGTATTTGTATTATGGCAAGAAAAAAGCAGCTAAGTAAAGAAAAACGAGTGGCCATCATTACTTTAAGAAATGAAGGTCAGTCAGTCCAAAAAAATTGGGAAAACTTTCAAGGTGTCTCCAAGTGCAGTTGCAAAAACCATCAAGTGCAGAGTGAGAGAGTAGCATAACAAATATGCATTTCTGCAAAAAAAAAAACAACAATTGTTTTTTTTTTTAACTTGGGACTATTGTAAGTCTTAAGTGTGGAGTCCTTAGGGTTAAATAAAAAGATCTTTAATGGTCATTTTAATTAAACACTAAACTCATACAGAGTAGCGTTAAGACAATCGACACCACACCCTGTGGGTCAGCACTGACGGTGGAGACTTTGGCAGGCAGTAGAGTCCGGGTTATGATATGGAGGAGTTCAGCTGCTCGGTGAAATAAGTGGTAATAAGGGTTAATCCTCTGGACAGTCAGTGCCCATCTCACACCTCTCCTATCTATATAACACAATGCCTTTCTCAGCCTGCCAGACAGGACGGTTGGGATGATGTGAGGCTTGATTGCTGTGCTCCCCTGCACTCGCTTCTCCCTCTTGATGTTGTCAGCAAAATCATGTTCCTAAAATGTGAAATAGTCTGAGCCATCTAAATTGGCAGAAAGTGGCACTGCAGGATTGCTGTACGCAGCGCTGTCAGATGACACATCCCCACTGAATGTGTCTTCTTAAGCTTCCAATATGTCATCTCACTGACTGTCGAGGATGATTTTATGGCGTTCCAACCTCAAGGAAGAAGTTTGCTAACAGGATATGTAAACTTTTACCCATTTTTCTTACGGCTCTGTGAGAGGGGGCCCCTGTTAACCCACCTCCATACGTACTTTGTCATGCATATCGGAGCTCTATGTGATGTATTAGCTTCACCATTGTATTTCCCTATATAGTCTGTGCAGGTTGTGTTGTTATGAGCTGATGGATGACGGGTCCCAGTGCTGCCAGCATCTCGCCCTGGAAGCGTAAGCGAGCAGTAGGGATGGGAATTTTTCTAGCTTTTTTTCAGGAGGAACTGCCAGAGCTAGAATGAGTCTGGGAAAAGTCAGATGTATGTGGTTGCGAGCATTAAAGTGCTGAAACGCTGAGCAGCTGCGATGATGGCAGGAGGCTTGGGGCAGATCAGGGGAAGAGGGGTGGAACCACGCAAGGTGCCATACACAGGCTAAAGTCAGCCGAACCTGAAGCTACCCAAGAGTCAGCTGACAATCTAATGTGTATAGGGTGCCCCGACTCTTCTCCGACCGATTAGGTCAGGGCGAGGGAACAGTCTGGTCTGTGAGATTTTACAGTGGCTGATCCTTTTGTTCTCCCTAAAGATAAGGTGCTGCTAGTCTGTCAGAAAGGAGCCGAGCTTGCCTGCCTATGGGCAAGTCAGGTGAGATCGTCGTCAGCCGAACAGGCAAGATAGGAGTCTAACGTTTAATAGGGTCATAAATGAGATTCTGTCAGCAGGTTTTTTGCTAGGTAAGATGAGGACAGCTTACTGCAGGGGTTAAAAAAACTCTCTCTCTTATTAGGCTCTTTTCTATTGTTTGCATAAACTAATGGCTTTATTGCCTGGTGATTAGATTTACTGGACTACTTTGTCATGATCAGGGCAGTCCAATATGCCCCCTGCTGCGATTGACACCTCACTGTCAATGTACAATCTCTATAGAGAGCCTGGTGTGAGCAGGGGCAGCTATCCAGCTCTGCTGTGCTGCTAAAACTAGATACTTTGATTGGATCAGAATGGCTGCAGCCAGTAATCAATGTGATACCACATTGGATACTGGGTATCTTTGCCTACATTATGTTGCTGTTAGATGAGGTAGCAAAAACCTGCTGACAGATTTCCTTTAGGAAAAGAAGGTCACATCCGGTCACCATGCATCATCAGTCCATAAAGCAGGCTACAGCAGAGCACACCCAGCTGAGGAGCCAAATATGCCCCCACATTAATCCATAAGGAAAACCAAGGACATGGCAAGAACTCCAGTTAAATCTGAGAAAATGCCATGATACTGGTGGTGCCTGTACCTCTAACCCCTGACTGTTATATGACACATAGTCTAATGTCTAGCCTTACACTATGCCAACCTGTAAACAATATCTTGAAAGACAAATGGGAATGTTGCAGTGTAAAGCATGGGGGTGGAACAGAGGAGGAGACAAATTAATAGTGAGAGGAGGTAGATTTCAGGCTTTGAATAAGTATACAGATGAAGTGTACAGAATGATCGTAAATGTGAAGTTGGAGGAAGTCCTTCTAGGGGGTTCCTGCTAGCATGTGGTCCCCTATTAATGTGAGGGTTGCTGTATGCAGATTACATGTACGTGCGCACATAGGAAATGTCAGTGGATTGTGCTGGGCAACGCAGTGTAAGTGGCTTATTTCCCCTATTGTATTAATGCACCAGAATGGGGTATTTGTAGGACTACAGTGGAGGAACATCAACCCCCAATAATGGGACCCCAAAAATGAAATGCACTCACCTCTCCATCATCAGCAAATACTATCTTGGTGTTGACCTTGAATTTCTTCTTCAAGACTTTTTTAGCTTCTGAAACTTTGGTTACCCTTTCTGTTTTCTTAAGTTTCGTTTTAGTTATTTCATCCTCCTATTAAAAAAAATGTGAAAATCAGTCAAGAGGTCGTTATTATCAAAAACACAAAACCTGATTTGATCGGTAGAAAACATTCAGAAACGTACACACCAGTGCTCTATATAAAGTAACACTCAGTATAACAGTTTTTAAGCAAAACGATTGGGCAGTGGCCCCATTGATCTGTCATTGATGGCCTATAATGTATAGAGATTATAGTGAGCCTGACATAAGGGCAGATATCAGGGTCACCTGCCACTAAATGGCACCGCTCTGTATATTGGAAGAGCAGCAATAATCGCACCCCGACGCACGTTGTAGCTGCCACAGCACAAGGAGTCGGCGGATCACTGGTGGTGCTGAACGTCAGAACATTGAGATTTCTAGGAGAACCCTTTAAAAGAAGAGCGGTCAGCTTCCTGGACTGTCGATTTTAGTATCCATTTATATTAACTATTAATTTTGGAGCAGTTTCCTAGATTAATGTTTGTATTATTCCACAAGGAAAACTAAATTGACAGCTTAGTGCTACCTTTTCTGTGGCCCGACACCTGATTAGATAGTGTTGCACTGTGTGGAGGCACAACCCATTGACATGTGTGATGGTAACATAATATAAGGAACAGCGCAACACAATATTCAATAGAAAAAAAAAAATAATATCTCGGTGCACCTTCCACTGGCTTTTTCTCAGTGACTAACAAAATCCAGAAAGTGATTCGGTGACCAAGCAGAGGCACATGGCCGTCTTCCCGCTGTGAATGTTGGAACGAGGTAAAGCTTATTTTACATTTCTCCCTGTTCCTCTTCCAACACCCCCCTTGTTATGAGAGCTGTGTGCACCGCAGCCGCCTCTCTGGACGCAGATCAAAGATGGTGCTGTAACACTCCGGCTCGGCTCCTCTGTGAAAGGGAGAAGGGCGACAGCACAGCGATGATCAATGCACGCAGAGCCGGAGGAGGGTTTTTTTAAACCAAGAAATAAAAGAAAAAACATTTAAAAATGCAACATTTCTCAAAAATGTATAAAGTTGCTGGAGTAAATAACAAAACAAAAAAAAAAAAAAAGTCCCTAGCACGCAAAAATGAACAAAACAAAACAAAAATTATAGACAGCAACAATCGTTTACCATACTGGAACATTATCACAGGTCGCCTGTTCTCAGATGCTGCCAGTCCGCAGAGGCTGCCTATATACCATAGAATGCCCATCCACAGAAGCCATCTGTGCTCAAGAGACCTCCGTCTACAGAGGCTGCCTGTGCCCCATACACTGCCCATCCACAGAAACAGCCAGCCCGCAGAGGCCGCTGTGCCCCAAAGACTGCCCATCCACAGAAGCCATCTGTGCTCAAGAGACCTCCCGTCTACAGAGGCTGCCTGTGCCCCATACACTGCCCATCCACAGAGGCAGCCAGCCCGCAGAGGCCGCCTGTGCCCCAAAGACTGCCCATCCACAGAAGCCATCTGTGCTCAAGAGACCTCCCGTCTACAGAGGCTGCCTGTGCCCCATACACTGCCCATCCACAGAGGCAGCCAGCCCGCAGAGGCCGCCTGTGCCGCAAAGACTGCCCGACCACAGAAGCCATTTGTGCACAAGAGACCTCCCGGTCCACAGAAGCCAACTGTGCCCAAGGGACATCTCGTTCGCAGAGGCAGTCAACCCTCAGAGGCCATTTGTGCCCAAGAGACCGCCGTCCGCAGAGACTGCCTGAGCACCATAGATCACCCGTCCACAGAAACCCTCAGCTGTCAATCGCCCTTCACGTGCCCTCTGTTCTGCAAGTGACCCAAGATTGACGACATCTACATTCCGAACCTCCAGCTCCCGTCTCCAAGACTTCACACAAGCTGCACCAATTCTCTGGAACGGATTACCAAAAACAATTCAATCAATTCCCAATACCCATAGTTTTAAGCGAACCTTAAAAACACATCTCTTTAGACTGGCCTACACCTCAGTTGTCTAACTATTCGTATCTTCCCTTTTCCAAACCTGGCCATTGTGTCATCTTTCTGCATCCCCATACATAATATTCCACTTTATCTGTACTTGTGCTGATCCTGGTTCATGCAGCATTACATGAATCCCCTATTTATTATATTGATGGCTGGACCAAATATGAAGGCACTTTTTACCATTCACCTTTTGTGCCCCCCTATTTCCTCATAGATTTTGAGCAGGGACCTCCTCATGGTTTTTGAATTTTTTGCTACTCTGAATTGTCTATTATTGTTTGTATATGTCCCCTCTGAATTGTAAAGTGCTGCAGAATATGTTGGCACTATATAAATAAAATGATTATATTATGAGACCTCCTGTCCGGAGAGGCCGCAAACCAGTAGAGGCTTCCTGTGCACCATAGAGCGCCCCGTCCACAGAAGCCATCTGTGCCCAAGAGACCACCTGTCCGCAGAAGCTGCTGTGCCCCATAGACCGCCCTTCCACAGAAGCCATCTGTGCCCAAGAGACCGCCGTCCACAGAGGCTGCCTGTGCCCCATAGACCACCCGTCCACAGAAGCCATCTGTGCCCAAGAGACCGCCTGTCCACAGAGGCTGCCTGTGCCCCATAGACCGCCCATCCACAGAAGCCATCTGTGCCCAAAAGACCGCCTGTCCACAGAGGCTGCCTGTGCCCCATAGACTTAGAAACTTGTTTTGGTGTGCACTCAGTGGTCACAATGTTCCGAGTACCAGTGAAAGGATTTTGATCCCATACAAAGGAGTCCGATAACACTACACACTCAATGGATCTTGATGTAAATAAAAGTTATTTGATCATGCATGTGACTTCATAATTTTTTTTGCATCAAAATCCTTTGAGTGTGCAGTGTTTATCGGACTATTGTGCCCATAGACCGCATTCCAAAGAAGCCATCTTGCCCAGAGAAAGCCCGTCCACAGAAGCCAACCATGCGAAGGACTGTCCATCCACAAAGGACGCTAGCCTGCAGATGTTGCTGTTCCCCAAAGACCGCCCGTCCACAGAACCATCTGTGCCCAGACACCGACCGTCCACAAGGTCCCAGCCCACAGAGGCTGCTGTGCCCTATTACACTGCCTGTCCGCAGAGGCCACGCGCCCAGAGGTTCTGTTATCAAAACTGACTCATGTCTTCCAGATTTTCGCTTACAAACAGACAGCACAATGACCGTTGCAGCTGTATGTGCCGGACTTCACTGAAAATCACACTCCACATTTTTTTAGCATTTTCAGCCATTTTATTTGTGCAACTTTTAGTTATAGAACGGTGGATCTAAGTATCACATCTGTTAACTAAAAGATCAGGTCCCACAGTTTGCAATCCTGCTGCGGACGGGAGGCGGCACCCAATCCTGCTGCGGACGGGAGGCGGCACCCAATCCTGCTGCGGACGGGAGGCGGCACCCAATCCTGCTGCGGACGGGAGGCGGCACCCAATCCTGCTGCGGACGGGAGGCGGCACCCAATCCTGCTGCGGACGGGAGGCGGCACCCAATCCTGCTGCGGACGGGAGGCGGCACCCAATCCTGCTGCAGACGGGAGGCGGCACCCAATCCTGCTGCGGACGGAGGCGGCACCCAATCCTGCTGCGGACAGGAGGCGGCACCCAATCCTGCTGCGGACGGGAGGCGGCACCCAATCCTGCTGCGGACAGGAGTGTTTCGTCTATATCAAGTGATTATTGTAATGTTACGTGTTCACCTGTGATGATCACATTTATTAGAGAACCTGTTTAGGATCCCAGGAGATCCGGCTCGTTTTGGTGAGCAGAGCCATGGGATCCCTATCTTTTCTACATTCACTGAGGGATCTTCAGGTCTCATCTCGGAATTTTAATTTTACTTCCTCAACTCCTCTCCCCCTCCCAAGCCTGACTCTGCTTCACATCACCTGTCGTATTTACTGCATAATCTCACCCTGCTTATGTATATATGTATATGTCTTCAGTCCAGGCCATAGTGTTCTGAAAGCTTGCTTTGCTTACCATCTTTTCAGTTAGCCATTAAAAGGTATCAATCACTAAGGACTTTTCAGATTCCAATATATATTTTTCTATCTACTGGCTAACACGGTATAAACATTTTTTTTACCTTATCAATCCTTCCTCAGAAATTCAGTGAGGACAGAAAACTGCAGGCAGCTCTCAAATATTTCAACCTCAGAAAGTGTAGCAGACGGCCCCACACTGGCCCGTGTAACATCCAAGAACGTGGACTATTCTCAACCCATGAAGGCTCGTGCACACGTTCAGTATTTGAGAGCTTTTTTTACCCTCAGGATTGTAGCCAAAACCAGGAGTGGGAGCAATCAAGGAAAAAGTATAATAGAAACACATCACCACTTCTGTATTTATCGCACCCACTCCTGGTTTTGGCCACAAATCCTGACGTAAAAAACTCACCAAAATACTCAATGTGTGCACGGGGCCTAACAGTCTGGCAATTGTCAGGCCTAGCCAGCCCCCTTCCTTTTTACTGAATCAGGCGTTGCCAGTGCGAGACATGTAGATCAGGAGAGCAGACAGTCAGTCATTACATGTCTCACACTGGTAACGCCCCATTCATTTACAATAATCTCTGGGGCAAAATCAAGAGGATCTATGTCTGGCCCACAGAACTTAAAAGCTCATTTATATATCAAGAAAAATGTGGATTTCTCTGGAATAAGATATTGGATCACATATATCAAAGTATCATTTTATTCACCTTTCCATGATCTACAAACCAATATACACACATAGTAGAGATGATGATCCTACAATTCCCTTTACTGTAACCCTATTTTGTACAATCTCCTGACATTTATCAGATCATCTAAACTGATAAGATCAATTGCTGGAAAAGATAAACATCTCGTCCCAAATAAGAAAAAAGAAGTGCCAATATTTATTCCTTCTTCGTATCGGGATGTAGAGAGTAGCCATTTTACGAGGATCGGACACGTCTCATAAATATGTGACTCTTAACCCAATATAAATGTGTCTGTTCTCCTGAACCTGGGAGACTTTTGTTGCTCCTGAAACGCTCGATTCCTTGGAAATTGACTATTCTTGCCTGTATGTAAACATAGCCTTCATAATCAAAGGAGCGCGGTCATTAAGAGAATGACCATAAAGATCTGAGGGTCACACCGCCTTGGCTAACAAGACTACATGGGAAGAAGGTGCCACATCTCAGGATCGGAGAGGGGCAGGAACAAAAGAAACATCACTGGATTCAGGAAAACTGCGGTATCTACCCTGGATACAAAAAAAGAAAAATACATAAGTTGAGTTATCGCTTGGCATATGTAAGACCAATGTTAGAAACACGCAGGAGAAGCAGACACCTGGCTCCATATTTACTATGGGTAGCGACTACCCAACAAGGTACAGGTCTCAGGACCGCAGAAGAGATCCCGTCCTGGGGGTCAAATGAAGTAAGAACACTCTCAGACGTTCAGAGGCATGGATTGCAGTAAAGACATTTTTTTGGACAGTATTACTTGTAGAATATGACTGCTGTCACTTCATAATAGAGCCAGTCTTAGCCGCAGGCAGTTCTGAAAGGACGGGTCACCGCGCTGTAACTCTGAGAAAAGCCAAATGCAAGAGACCACAACATGATCTACGTAAGATGCCCGAGAAAATACCGCTCTGGGCCATCACAACGTGAGGTCACATCATATTCACAAGCATCTGAGTCACAATAATCTCTCCCAGCAACAACATGCTGCCGCCATCCGAGCCCCTGATCATCCAGGTCACAGACACACAACATATCAGCGAGCAGTGTGTACAGGTGACCAAGAGCGCAGCAGGGAGACTGGTAAATCTGGAGATGTTCTACATGTGCTCTCTTACAGTTCTTTTTGTCTTGAGATTGTAACATAATGGCCAGAACCATGGGGAAAAATCTTTAAAGGTAATCTGTCAGCTGGTTTTTGCTATGTAATGTGAAGATAGCATGCTGTAGGGGTTAACACCAATTTCTGTGATGCCTCTTATCACATTGTGCTGTTTACCTGCAATATTTGTCTTAGCTTCAGTAAATTATCATTGCTGGACTAGCTCAAATAGATGTAACCTAGTTCAGGACACCCCCTGCTGAGTAGCATCTCACTGTCTATAGACATTGTACATACACAGCCTGGTGTGGGCAGAGACAGCTTTTGGAGTTCTGTTGTATGGCTAAATATAAAAACTCTAATTGCATGAGAAACGCTGCACCCAGTACACCAAGTGATACATCGTTGGATTCAGGGTATCTTTTCCAACATCATGTCTTCTTAGATGAGAAAGATAAAACCTGCTGACAGATGCCCACTGAGGTTGGGTGTAGATGGTATTAGGGAAAATTAAACATTCACAAACACGCCCACAAAGTACACTATCAATCACTATGTGCGGTGTGTGGTGGAGGAGTTCAGTGCTATTTTACGTCTGCAATACATACAAACCAAGGAGTGTGGCAGCCACTGTGTGCGCTAAGATGTGTGCAAACACTGAATGGGATATTTAAATAGCAGGCCAAGGGCCCTGATCTGCCCTCCCCATGCCCTGACCCGCATTCCCCTCCAGTGTACTGATCTGCTCTCCTCATGCCCTGGTCCACCCTGCACAGGTGACCTGACGCGCATTCCCCTCCAGTGTACTGGTCTGCCCTCCCTGTGCTCTGACCTGCATCCCTCTCCAGTTTACCGATCTGCCCTCCCATACCCTGACCCGCTGTCTTCGTGCCCTGATCCATCCTGCACAGGTGCCTTGACCCTCATCCCATCCCCCCACCCCACTTGTACTGATCTGTCCTCCTCATGGCATGACCCGCATACCCCTCCAGTGCACTGATCTGCTCTCCTCATGCCCTGATCCACCCTGCACAGGTGACCTGACCCGCATACCCCTCCAGTGCACTGATCTGCTCTCCTCATGCCCTGATCCACCCTGCACAGGTGACCTGACCCGCATACCCCTCCAGTGCACTGATCTGCTCTCCTCATGCCCTGATCCACCCTGCACAGGTGACCTGACCCGCATTCCCCTCCAGTGTACTGATCTGCCCTCCCCTTGAGTTTGTCTTTGCCCTCTGCTACCGATTTAAGGCTTTTGTACTAATAGAGACTCACATACCTATATTATAGAAGATTAGGAACATTTTTTGTTTTTGTTTTAGTGATGAAATGTTTACATCGGACGTCATCACATTCCGGATGTTATCTAGCGGACTGATCGGATAGGTCAGAACATTAAACAAACCTCTAAGTGGTCCCTGATGGAAGAGTAGGAATATTACATGATCTTTACACTTCAGCTTTTTCCAGACACAGTTTGGGGCTTCGATGCCTTTAAACAATTTATCCAAACGTCAACTTTATATAGGATTCCTTTTAGAAATCCAAAAGAAAAACCTCCCTCTCCAGGTGGTCGGGAGCATTAATGTCATAGGAAAAGCTATTGAGGGGTCAAAACTGCTTTCTATGTGACGACCTCTAAGCCTTCTCTTCAGATAACACCAATCTCTACTGATCAGAAAGTGATAAAATATGATGATAACAGATTCCTAGAGATATGCCATTTCTTCTTTGCTGGAACACAGCTTTAAAGGGATATTCTTATCTCCAAGGCCACATCTCAATATGTAGTAGGTGTAATAATAATCATAATCAGTTGAACAATACATTTATAATTGGAAGGATTTGCCATTACAAGTATTATTATTACACCTACTACATATTGGGATAGGATCTTGGAAATGACAACACCCCTTTAAGCATCTGCAAAAAGGGATAATCATTGCACTGTAATATGGAGCCAGAGGGCACTAGGGGTATTGACACACACTGAATATAAATACATATACATACAGAATATCAAGTATACTTGTATATGACAGTGTTTGATTCATTTGAAGGCTCCATAGTATACTTAGGAGTGTGCATAAACAGATAGCGCTCAACTTGTTTTTTTATGGGACTCAAAAGGGACCTGTCATGTGATATGAAACCGCCTCTAGTGATGTGAATGATGTAAATGATGCAATGTGCACCATTAAGGCCGGCTTCACACCACGGCACAATCCAAACCGGGGCTGTCCGGTGTACACCAGACAGTCCCTGGACCAGATTTTGGCCCCATAGTAGCCTATGGGACCGGATGGAGCCAAATGGCAGCTCTCTGTCATCCGGTTTCCATGTGTCTGGGAGAATTCGGGAGGAATCGGATTTTTTATCTCCCGGACACAAAATCAGACCATGCAGCATTTTTGTGTCCGGGGAGAAAAATCTCCCCAAATTGAATCCTGACGGGTTCCCCGGGAATCGGGGCAATCTGGCGCTCCTTAACATGGGAACCTATGGGGCCGGATTGCCCAGATCCAGGAGGATCCGGGAACCGGACACCTGCAGCTGCATACTGATGTAATTTCAGGACCGCGGCTAGCCCCCCACGGTCCAGAATTATCAGCAGTGGCAGCTGCGTGCGGCTGCACACCGGACCGGAGGGCTGTGTGCTGATCCGGTCCAGGCCTGTCAGGTTCATCCCTGACAGTCCTGGATCAGATCTGGCCGTGGTGTGAAGCCAGCATAACATGGAATTTTGTTTTTAGAAAACCATGTATTTATCATGCAAAATGCTGAGGTGACTGCACGCACACACACCTGTCTTCAGTCATACGGGAGGAGCTTTGGTTACTCTCATTAATTTCATTAATGAGATTTTTTTATTTCATCATGGACCCTGCATTGTAATTGATGGACTTCACTGCAGGACTAGGTCTCAGTCATGCTAATCTGTATAACCCCACCCCCACCACTGATTGGCAGCTTGTGTAGACAGGAAGCAGCCAATCAGTGGTGTGGGAGTGGCTATACAGAGCTCAACATTCTGAGAACTGCTAGACCTGTAGCAGAGAAAACAGGGATTCTATCTAAACTCGACCAAGCAGCCTAGTAAGTGACAGATCACTGGAATCAGGGTCTGTGTTTCTACATTATGCCACTGATATCAAATAACACAGCAAAAATCTGCTGACAGAGTCCCTTTAATCATTATGTCTGTAGCTTGGACCGCACTTTAAATGTGACAGAGTTCCCTTTAAAGTCGGGAGAGACAAGAAATGGTGATGTCAGAAATTCAAGCTACTTCTGTCCATCAAAAGAAAATTATATGTCATAATGAAATTCGGATATATGGAGAGGGTCCAAGAAACAGGGACAGTTTTAAGACTCTTGATAATCTATTAGAAGTTTGGCCTTTTCAGGAGAGATTAGCCGGGAGACTTCTGTAAGGGAATGATGAGCGGCCTGCAAAAACGTACAACGAGCCTCACGGTTAATTATATTAGGAGCTGCCGCCTGGCTTCTATGTAATAAAACAAGTGCAGGCCACACATCACGAGAGCAGAATGAGAACGAGGGCCTTCTCCGTCACAACGGAGGAATTCATTTATTGAAGTAAACTTCGCCGACCCTAATTTACAATGTAAAGAGGCCACTTGCTTACTTGTGTATTCATGGCGGAGAACGGCGGGATCTGATTAAAAATCAGGAGAGCATGACTTCTGCTGTATCAGGAATGATTACAATGTTCCACAGCCAAATGGGTTCAGAGTCGAAAACAGTTGAATTCTGCTAATTTTGTGGTGCTGAACACAAATATGAAGCTTAAATTTGCTGATTGGCTGTAATTTCCAAGATCCGGAGGAGGGTGTAATTATATATGACACCTTTCATGCAGGTTTATAGAAAAATAGTGTCTATCATTTCATCATCATTATTGTATTGTAGCTAGTCTATTACAGCATCTATTTAGTCTATTGAGCCTTCAGTATTCTATCACCTTAGGGCGACCAATCAGAAAACACCAACTCCACTCTGATTATATGATCCTATAAATGCTCTCTGTGTAAGGTATACAGTTTTAGCATTGCTTAGCTTCGCTTTTTAGAACATTGGCATGTTTCTTTGTTTTTTCAGCTATGCCTCATATCATTAACAAAGCGGAGAGTTTTCAAATCTTGGACCACTAGTCGAAGGACAATAAACTATCACATGTGTTCTCTGAACTCTGGTATTTATTGCCTAGATGCTTTCCCTCTACCCCCACCCAACACAGACCACTATGCCCTGCTTAATCAACCCTGTATATATATTATATGTATGTGTGTGTTTGTTTGCTAAGAATGTGTCATTATTAAGCCAGTAAGAGAGACCTGAGCTGTCTCGAAATCTTACCATCTTCTCAGTTAGTCATTACAAGGTATCAACCACTGAGGACTCCAAGATTCTAATATATAACCTTTTCTGAAAAAACTCTTAGGGTACCTTTACACACGGCTACATTTGTAGCTTGTCACCAGGTAACTTACTGGCTGCAGTGAAATCATGGATACATGGTTCTATCTTGTTGCTGTGTACAAATGGAATCATGTCTCCATGATTTCACTGCAACCAGTAAGTTACCTGTAGCCACCCTAGAAATGTAGCCGCGTTTAAAGGTACCCTTAGGGTACCTTTACACGCTGCTACTGGCGGGTGGATACAACCAGCTACATGCTACAAATGTAGCTTGTAGCGGCAATGTACCCAGTAGTAGCGGCGTGTGAAGACGGTAGGAGGCACCCGGCAGTAGATGCATCTGTTTCCGAGCACTGCCTTGAAACAGGTGGCTACACAGCCGATTGTAGCGAGCTGCATCGGCGTGTAAAGAAGCAACAGAAGGGATGTGTCGACACCAGGCTATGTACCTGGTATGTAGCTGGGGCGTGACACAGGCTCCGGGTTACCGCGCCCCATCAGCGATCATTGGAGGAAGCTCCTGCATGACGATTGGTAGTCGCTGCATAGGGAGGCATATTTAAGGAGCTGACCAGTCACACTACACAATTGCTCGAGCGTCATGTATTTAACAGCCTCCTACGATGCGTGGCCAATCATGATGTTCTGGCTTTGTCCTATCAGCGTACGGACGTCTCGTAATCCACAATTGTGGCACGCCTATGTGTTGTCCCTGCTGCACCAGGGCCGCCCATATTAGCTTGTTGTAGCGGTGTGTAAATGAGGTAAGGTAAGCTACAGATGGCTACTTGAGACACCCGGCGGTGTATCCGAGGATAGATGTCACGTAGCGTAGCGCACCTTGTGGCGGCGTGTAAAGATGGTGCATTTACCGTTTGTAACCGTTTGGGCGTGCTCGTGCACGTGAAGTAGCTGGTTGTATCCACCCGCCAGTAGCGGCGTGTAAAGGTACCTTTACACGCCGCTACAACAGGATGGATACAACCCGCTACTTCACGTGCACGAGCACGCCCAAACGGTTACAAACGGGAAACGCACCACCTGTACACGCCGCCACAAGGTGCGCTACGCTACGTTACATCTACAGCTAGATACATCGCCGGGTGTCTCAAGTAGCCATCTGTAGCTTAGCCTACCATCTTCACATGCTGCCACCACATAGTAATCTGGGCGTAACAAAGGCAGCAGGTAAAACATATAGGCGTGCCACAGTCCTGTACGCCGCGCCCAAAACACAACCATTGGCCAACACTAGAGAGTTGTGATTGGGCACGACGGAAAGGGCGGATGGCTGAGACGTGACGTACTAGTGATCGGACTGTGGCACGGAATAAGCGCTTGTGACATGGCGGAGCGTGGCGTATTCATCTAATTCGATGGTAAAGCGTCACGCTGGAGCGGTGGTCAGTCACATACCCCGTGTGTATTAAAGTAGCAGTTCCGGGCTATGTGTGCGTAGTAGAAGTGTTTGGCTTGTCACGCACGATAAGAGCTTGTGACAGCGGCGTGTGGCGATTGCGCTAAGTTGCGTTTGTGCGACACACAGTAGCGGCTTACAACACACAGTATGTGCGTTTTCAGTTGAAGTTTTATCTGTGTCATGTCTGCCTAACTATGTGTGAATACAGGCCCAATGGTGTTCATATATGTGCTAACAGATGTGAATGTAGTGGAGGAGCTCCCAAGGCCACATGTGTGTGACAGTGTCCTTTAAACCACCTGACAAGAATATGTCCTGCATCAATGTGCTGTGTACAGCATTATTCCTTATTATGTGTTCAGAGAATGTGCACACTGTATAAGGATCATGGCGCATTTCTAATTTTCCTTTCCGCAAGTGTGTGTCCGCGTAATTGTACTAATGTATGATCGTGCATACGGCGCGTATCTGTAGTGCTGAAGTGACAGCTCAACCAAGATGGAGGGCTGTGAAGCAAGGGCCAATCAGAACGCAGCATCTCCCACCAATGATCGCAGATGGGGCGCGGTAACACGGAGCCTGTGTCACGCCCTAGCTACATTCCAGCTACATGGCCTGGTGTCCAGACATCCCTTCTGTAGCTTCTTTACACGCCGATACAGCTCGCTGCAATCGGCTTTGTAGCCACCTGTTTCAGAGCAGTGCTCGGAAACAGATGTATCTGTTGACGGCTGCCTCCTACCGTCTTCACACGCCGCTACTACGGGCTATATTGACGACGCAAGCTACAATCGTAGCCTGTAGCGGGTTGTATCCATCCTGTTGTAGCGGCGTGTAAAGGTACCCTCAGGGTACAGTCACACGTGGCGACAGCACCGATTTCTTAGGCGGTGCAGGGGTGTGGCCTATCGGCACCGATATCGCCCCTGCATCGCCTAATGTAAATAGGCAATGGCGACACCTTTCAGTGGTCGCCTGGTTTCAGAGCAGTGCTCTGAAACCAGGCAGTCGATCTGGGGCAATGTGTACATATTGCCCCATGTAAACGGCCGACGGCGACCTGACAGGCGATAGGAGCCATAGGCTCCCATGTTAAGGCATCGCCGCTGGGGTTTTGAGAAAGGGTGCACGCTCCCGCCAGTTGCCGCCGACATCTCCGGTGCCATCGCACCGTGTGAAGGTACTCTTACTGTTGCACTGAATCATTCTCGCCTAGACTACTGCAATTCTCAACTGATTTGTCTCCTTCTCAATAGAAACTCCTCCCTAGCCAAACTGTTATGAATGCAGAAGCCAGGATAATAGTCCTGGCTAACTGCTACACCAATGTCGCCACTTTGTGCCAGTCATTGCACTGATTGTTAATCCGCTACAGGATCCCACATAAACTTCTCTCACACCCACAAAGCCCTCCACAGACTGCACCATCATACACCTCCTCCCTCATCTTTGTCTATCACTCTCCATTCCACGAATGATAATAATCTTCAATAATCTGAACTTTTCACTCTCATCTCCAGGACCTCTATTGTGCTTCACCAATTTAGTTAAATGCACAACCCCAGACAATCAGAATAATTTCCACTATCCACAATTTCAAGTGTTCCCTACAAACACTTTTTTTGACTGGCCTTTCACCTCACATTTTTAACTAGCTATCCCCACTCGCCCTTCCACGCTCTCAATAACTCTTTGTACCTGTGCTTGTCCACATACTGACAGGTGACCGTCCATGCAGCGTTATTTGAATCCCCTATTTATTATACTGATGGCTGGACTTTACATGACAAGCACTTTATTTTTACCCTTATATTTCCTCATACATTGTAAACTTGCAAGTAGGGCAGTCATTCTTCTTGATATATGTTGATCATTGAACTGTGCTACTCTGAAAAGTCTTGTTTGTCCAAGTATCCTCTGAATTGTAAAGTGCTGTGGAATATATTGCTGCTATACAAATGAGTATGTGAAGTGGTCTTGGGCGTATATGCAATGAAAGAACAACTCCAAATCAATGAAAAACATCCTTAATACAACCTTAACAATTCTTTGTAAAACCAAAGGTGAGGGGTTGACGTATCAGCAACTATGGTCGTTCCAAGTCTATTGACAAAAGTAGGGAGGCTATGGAGCTTGAGGAATTCACTTGTCACAATTACGGTGCGAGTAACGTACCGAAATGGTGACAGGCCTGTTCCTACCCAAACTCAGCTTTATATATGCCATGAGACCTTCCTGTCGATCTAACAATAAACGAGAAGGACAGCAAAAACTATCACAGAACATGGAGTGTCTGTTTTCTATATGTGGTTTAGGTAAGGTTCAAGGTGACATACCCGAAACTGCTAGAAGGAGGAGATGGGGCTCCCAGGGGCAGCCAATGAGGTAGTCCTCAACTCACCAATTGTTCAATCTGTAAGTCTGTTTTCTCTTTGTAATGTTAAATAAGAAAAACCAGCTCATCAATCCACATGAAATGCCTATTGTTTATGCCTGTTGTGGTGTCCGTTATTCTACTGGAAAATGTATAAAATTAATTACATGGTTCGCACATTTCGAGTCAATTGGATTAATCACACTGACATGTGGAATTAGCGGGGAAATGAGTGCTAAACTAGGGGACTGTGGGGTCCGTTATTTTATATAATATTGGGGGTTCACATTAGGAGAAGCAGGATTCTTTGGTAAAAAAGGTTCTCAGAATTTTTTTGTAATAATGCATGCAATATAGTTTTCTAGAGAGAAGGGACTCAATTAGACTTGCACCTTAATATGGAAGTAGCAATGTAAGTCAAAAAAGACACTTTAAAGAGCCTTGTTATAGGATTTAGGATTTGTACCAGATAAGAATTCTCAATTTCCAGACCGGTGTTTTGGGGTATTGCTTCTCATCAATGCAAAGTATAAGATCTGATCTGCCTTTATGAGAGGTTAAGTGGGGTCTAAGGAGTAATGTTTCTCCTTGTGGAGAGTCACACACCAGATCCAGCATGACAGTAATGAGGAGACTTATTAGCCACAATGCTCCTCTAGGAAACAAAATATGCAAATTGTCTCTTCAGAGAGGAAGGAGACAAACTTTAGTGCCACCTATTGAGGTCTCATCATTACTGTCATGGCGATTCTGGTGTGTCACTTTCCCCTTAGACCCCACTTAGCCTCTCATACAGCCAAATCACATCTCATACTTTGTATCATGAGTGCAGCTCAGGAGTCTGTATTATTAAATAGGTTTATTTCCTTCAGCCCAGCAAGGTTTAATGTCTGTTCTTCTCTGCTGCTGGTCAGGTGATGTGGTTATACAGACCACTCCCCACCACCCTTTAAATAGTCACATGACCCGACGTTGTTTATAGAGTCTTCTATGCATGACCGTCTTGGTGTGTGGAGCTCTCCTGCTGCTGCTGGAGAACTTGCTATCTAGGACCAGAATCTTTCAGACCTTTTGAGTCTACCCTTTTGCATTTCCCTTTTGGCATTACCCTTTTCGTCTTACCCCTGTCTGTCTAGCTATCCCATTGTGTTATTCACTTGAGGTGATTTCTAATGTAATCAACAGCTTACACGTTAGCCAAGGTTTCAGAGAGGGACTTGGCATGCAACGGTAGTAGGGAGAAGAACCTATGTAGGGCTGTTAGGACAGGAAGGGACAGACACAGGTTAGTATCAGGCGGTGTCACCATTGCCTGCTCCGTACTGTTAAAGGAAAACTGTCAGGTCAAAAATCCATATGTAACTGATATCATTTTCTAATTCCTTGCTCTAAGCTCTGTCTATTGATACATTTCTTTTTTCTCCATTCGCCTTCCACGACAGCATTGGAGGATGTCGTCCACGCCCTATTGGGGGACAGGAACACAGAGAGGTTAAAAGCCCCTCCCCTTCCTCAGTACTCCAGTGTCTTCCTGTCCCCCTTGGGGCATGGAGAGGTTCCAGTGCTGTCAGGCCGGCAGAGGCAGCATTGGGGTGTACTTACAGCCGGGCCAGGGATGGACGTCGGGGGCGGCCTCCTCCTCCTTCTCGGGGCTCCCGTGGTGGGACCATCCGGCCTTCCTGCGTCCTACGGGGCAAAGCAGGCCGTGTATTGCAACGCCGGAGGCCTGTTCAGCTCTCCGGCGTCTCCCTCCTCCAGCTGTGGTCCCTGGGGCATGCATCAGAGGTGCCGTGGAGACACTTCCGGTTTCGGGGGTGGCACTTCCGGTTCCGGGGTGGCACTTCCGGTTCCGGGGTGGCACTTCCGGTTTCGGGCGGCGGCTCCTGTAAGGGCTGTGGCAGGCTGGGCGCGGCTCCAGGGAACCCAGCAGGACTTTCGCGCGCTACTGCCCGCGGCCGGTGACCAGGAGGAGGGAGGGAACAGGTGTTCCTCGTTGGGGGCACGGTACTTCTGGATAAGTACCCGCCGGAAGCTACACCCAGGTAAGGCTGATCCCTGAAACATGGAGGGTGTTAGGCTTCCACCTCTGCTTCTGCAGAGCCCAGCGTTCCCCCAGCTCATGTAAGTGTTTCTGGGGGGTGGTCACAAGGGGTCGAGTTATTTAGGCCCTGCACTCACACTGGGACCCCCTTCTCTTCCCTTTTTGTCTATAGGGAGACGAGGGCCGTCTGTAAAAGGGAGCAATGTGGCTGCGGCACAAATTTTCCCTCTTCCTACAACAAGGTGTCGGCCATGACTGACAGGGTTGTCAGGATGGACTCCCCATCCTTGCTTGAGGAGCTCCAATCCATTAGGGAAGAGGTGCAGGCTTCTATCTCGGCACTGCGGGGGTTTTGCTGCAGCTTCTGGGCCTTCCCCTCCGTAAGAGAGGAAGCTCCAGGATTGTGACTCTGTGGATCTCATGGAGGCTGGCCAGAGCTCAGCATTAGAGGACGGCGAGGATATTGCCGCTGTTGCCTCTGTCCAGACACGAGAATCTGGACACTACTATTTTTCCACGGAGTCCATGGGTGCATTGGTGGACACTGTCCATTGTACCATGGAAGTAGAGGTGGTGGAATCCCCTTCTTCTGTGCAGGGCTAAATGTTCAAAGGCCTGAAGGCTAAGCGGCTCACCCCATCCGAGTGGATTGGAGGGTGATGACTTTGTCTGGGAGGTCCCGAAGGTGGACATCCAGGTGGCCAGGGTAGCAATCAGCTGCCATTGTAAACCCATTGTGCATGCCCTTGACACACAGTTAACTGAGAGACCCAATGGAAATCTCTATGGAAGTCTCTATAAAGTCAATGGGACTTCTAACATGAAGGTCTATGGCAGTATTCCATTTGGGAAGCTTAGCATATAAGACCGCGTTGCCTTTTGAAGATTCCTCCCGGTTGAAGGACCCCCTCGTTTGTAAAATGGAGAGTGTCCTCAAAAAATCCTGGGAGGCGGCAGCTATGTCTTTAAATGTGTACATTTCCTCTACATGTGAGCAGGTCTCTCTTTAAGTGGCTCACCCAGCTGGGAGAATTCATCCTGCAGGGTACTCCCAGGGAGGAGCTTTCGACTCCATTCCACTTCTGAGACATGCTACAGGCTTCCTGGCTGATGCCTCTGCTGAGTCGTTCCGCGTTGGCGCCAGGTGCACAGTGTTGGCTAACACAGCTCGCGGGGCAGTGTGGCTTACAATGTGGAATGGGGAGGTCACGTCTAAAGCTCCTGCTGTGTGGCCTCCCCTTGCAAAGGGCATTAGATGACATCCTGGGAAAGGTGTCAGACCGGAAAATGTGTCTCCTGGAACAGGAGCCCTTTCGGAGGCAGTCCTTTGGCCTGAGCGCAGCCAACCCTCCCAGTCTAAAGGGAAGGGTAAGTCTGGTCGCTGGGCATTCCAGTACGGGGACAAGAAACGTAATATCTTGCTCCCCCAGCAGCGGCATCACCAGCCGCCCCTAACCAAGGCCGCCTTCCCCATTGCAGGGCGGCTCCTGCGGTTTCTGCCACAGTGGCAGGCAATCTCCTTGTGCCCTTGGATCCTCTCAACCATTTGGGAGGGTCTACGCTTGGAATTCGAGAGCCAGCCCCTCCGTGTCTTCGAGTACTCTCCCTTCCTCAGGGGGACTCTCGCACTATTTTTCTTGTCGGGTCTGCGACACCTGTTGGATTCGGGTGTGGGGTCCCCAGTTCCTCCAGGAGAGGAGGGCCAGGGGCGCTACTCCAGGTTGTTGTGGACCTCCAGAACGCGTATTCTCATGTTCCCATTCACCCGTCCCACAAGCGCTTTCTGCGATTCACGATCTCCGGGGCAGGCGGGACGGTCCATTCTCGGCTTAATGTGCTGCCCTTTGGGATTTCGTCGGCCCTAGAGGTTACCAAACTCATGGGGGAAGCGATCACATTCATCCAGACCCAGGGGATATGTATGCTTCCCTATTTAGACGACATGTTGGTGGTGGCTCCTTCGGCAGTGCTTCTGCGCACAAAGGTCTCCAACACATTGGAGATTCTTCAGTCCCTGGAATTGGGTACCCAATGTTCGGGAATCGGAATGGGTGCCTGCAACCCGACGTCAATTTTTGGGAGTCTTGCTGGCCTCTTCCAGACAGACCTCGTTCCTTCCTGCGGCATATCAGCTTTTGCGCCGCGTGAATCTGACCCGCTTCCGGGCAAGGGGGTCGCCCTCCTTGCGGGAAGCAATGTCCCTGTTAGGGGCCATGACGGCCTGCATTCAGTCAGTAACATGGGCTCAGGCTCCTTCCCGACTGCTCCAGGAACACATACTGAGTTCCTGGGACAGACGTCTGGATTCCTTAAACTCGCGGGGCGGGTGGTATCCTCGCTTTCCTGGGGATGAATCCCAGACACCTTCCTGTGACCTCCGTTCCCCCTGATGCCAGCGGTTCCGGTTGGGGCACGATGGTAGTTCGCACACCGTTCCAGGGGATTTGGAGTCGCTCGGTCAGTCGCCAGTCTTCAAACTTCTGGCAGTGGAGGAAGCGCTTCTTGCTGCGGCTCACGTTCTCCGGGGTCATCATGTCAAGGTCCTGTCAGACAACGTGACTACGGTTGCTTTCTTGCGGTACCAAGGCGGTACTCGTGGCTTACACTTGCAGGGGCTGGCAAGACTGTTCTTTTTGTGGGCAGTACGCCATCTTCTCTCCTCCTCGGCAGTACATCTGAAGGGAATGGCCAATGTACAGGCAGATTCTTGAGCCGCACAGAGGTCCACCCAGGAGAATGGTGCTTCCATCCGGAAGTATTTTGCTCTCTTACGGACAGGTGGGGTGTCCTTTCGATCGACCTGTTCGCTTCGGGCTCGAATACAAAGGTGCCAACCTTTTTCTCCCTGACGCGGTTACATCATCCTCGGGGGCTGGACGCTTTTTGCCCATCCCTGGGACTTCGGTTGGTGTATGCATTTCCTCCAATCCCACTACTTCCCAAGACGTTGCAACGGATTCGGGCGGAGGGGGTGACGCTATCCTGGTGGCTCCCCTGGGGCCCAAACTGGCGTGGTACGACGCCATCCGAGACCTGGGCCTGGAAAACAAAATATGCAAATTGCCCTTTTCAAGAGGAAGGAGACAAACTTTAGTGCCACCTATTGGGGGTCTCCTCATTACTGTCAATGGCGATTCTGGTGTGTCACTTTCCCTTAGCCCAATTTACCTCTCATACAGCCAAACACATCTCATATTTTGTATCATGAGTTGCAGCTCGGGGAGTCTGTTTTATTAAATATTTTTTTTCCTTCACCCCAGAAAGGGGTTAATGCGTTCTTCTCTCTGCTGTCAGGTGATGTTATACAGACCACCCCCACCACCTTTAATAGTCACATGACCCGCGTTGTTTACAGTCTTCTATGCATGACCGTCTTGGTGTGTGGGCCTCCTGCGCTGCTGGAGACTTGTATCTAGGACCAGAATCTTTCAGACTTTTGATCTACCCTTTTGGCTTTACCCTTTTGGCATTCCCTTTTCGTCTTACCCCTGTCTTCACTACCCCCCATTGTTTTTTTCATTGAGGTGATTTCAAATGTAAAAAAACAGCTTAACTTAGCCAAGGTTTCAGAAGGGATTTGGGCATGAAACGTATGGGGAGAAAAAACCTATTAGGCTGTTAGGACGGGAAGGGAAAACACAGGTTGTATCAGGGGGGTCACCTTTGCCTCTCCGTACTTTTAAAAGGGAAAAAAACTGCAGGTCAAAAACCATATGTAACTGATACATTTTCAAATTCCTTGCTCTAAGCCTGTCTTTTTATACATTTCTTTTTTCCCCCATTCGCCTTCCACACAGTTGGGGGATTCGTCCACGCCCTTTTGGGGGGGCAGGAACACAGAGAGGTTAAAAGCCCCTCCCCTTCCTCAGTACTCCAGTGTCTTCCTGTCCCCCTTGGGGCATGGAGAGGTTCCAGTGCTGTCAGGCCGGCAGAGGCAGCATTGGGGTGTACTTACAGCCGGGCCAGGGATGGACGTCGGGGGCGGCCTCCTCCTCCTTCTCGGGGCTCCGTGGTGGGACCATCCGGCCTTCCTGCGTCCTACGGGGCAAAGCAGGCCGTGTATTGCAACGCCGGAGGCCTGTTCAGCTCTCCGGCGTCTCCCTCCTCCAGCTGTGGTCCCTGGGGCATGCATCAGAGGTGCCGTGGAGCACTTCCGGTTTCGGGGGACTTCCGGTTGGGTGCACTTCCGGTTCCGGGGTGGCACTTCCGGTTTCGGGCGGCGGCTCCTGTAAGGGCTGTGGCAGGCTGGGCGCGGCTCCAGGGAACCCAGCAGGACTTTCGCGCGCTACTGCCCGCGGCCGGTGACCAGGAGGAGGGAGGGAACAGGTGTTCCTCGTTGGGGGCACGGTACTTCTGGATAAGTACCCGCCGGAAGCTACACCCAGGTAAGGCTGATCCCTGAAACATGGAGGGTGTTAGGCTTCCACCTCTGCTTCTGCAGAGCCCAGCGTTCCCCCAGCTCATGTAAGTGTTTCTGGGGGGTGGTCACAAGGGGTAGAGTTATTTAGGCCCTGCACTCACACTGGGACCCCCTTCTCTTCCCTTTTTGTCTATAGGGAGACGAGGGCCGTCTGTAAAAGGGAGCAATATGTGGCTGCGGCACAAAATTTTCCCTCTTCCTACAACAAGGTGTCGGCCATGACTGACAGGGTTGTCAGGATGGACTCCCCATCCTTGCTTGAGGAGCTCCAATCCATTAGGGAAGAGGTGCAGGCTTCTATCTCGGCACTGCGGGGTTTTTGCTGCAGCTTCGGGCCTTCCCCTCCGTAAGAGAGGAAGCTCCAGGATTGTGACTCTGTGGATCTCATGGAGGCTGGCCAGAGCTCAGCGTTAGAGGACGGCGAGGATATTGCCGCTGTTGCCTCTGTCCAGACACGAGAATCTGGACACTACTATTTTTCCACGGAGTCCATGGGTGCATTGGTGGACACTGTCCATTGTACCATGGAAGTAGAGGTGGTGGAATCCCCTTCTTCTGTGCAGGGCTAAATGTTCAAAGGCCTGAAGGCTAAGCGGCTCACCCCATCCGAGTGGATTGGAGGGTGATGACTTTGTCTGGGAGGTCCCGAAGGTGGACATCCAGGTGGCCAGGGTAGCAATCAGCTGCCATTGTAAACCCATTGTGCATGCCCTTGACACACGTTAACTGAGAGACCCAATGGAAATCTCTATGGAAGTCTCTATAAAGTCAATGGGACTTCTAACATGAAGGTCTATGGCAGTATTCCATTTGGGAAGCTTAGCATATAAGACCCGCGTTGCCTTTTGAAGATTCCTCCGGTTGAAGGACCCCCTCGTTTGTAAAATGGAGAGTGTCCTCAAAAAATCCTGGGAGGCGGCAGCTATGTCTTTAAATGTGACATTTCCTCTACATGTGAGCAGGTCTCTCTTTAAGTGGCTCACCCAGCTGGGAGAATTCATCCTGCAGGGTACTCCCAGGGAGGAGCTTTGACTCCATTCCACTTCTGAGACTGCTACAGGGCTTCCTGGCTGATGCCTCTGCTGAGTCGTTCCGCGTTGGCGCCAGGTGCCAGTGTTGGCTAACACAGCTCGCGGGCAGTGTGGCTTACAATGTGGAATGGGGAGGTCACGTCTAAGCTCCTGCTGTGTGGCCTCCCCTTGCAAAGGGCATTGATGACATCCTGGGAAAAGGTGTCAGACCGGAAAATGTGTCTCCTGGAACAGGAGCCCTTTCGGAGGCAGTCCTTTGGCCTGAGCGCAGCCAACCCTCCCAGTCTAAAGGGAAGGGTAAGTCTGGTCGCTGGGCATTCCAGTACGGGGACAAGAAACGTAATATCTTGCTCCCCCAGCAGCGGCATCACCAGCCGCCCCTAAACAAGGCCGCCTTCCCCATTGCAGGGCGGCTCCTGCGGTTTCTGCCACAGTGGCAAGCAATCTCCTTGTGCCCTTGGATCCTCTCAACCATTTGGGAGGGTCTACGCTTGGAATTCGAGAGCCAGCCCCTCCGTGTCTTCGAGTCTCTCCCTTCCTCAGGGGGACTCTCGCACGTTTTTTCTGTCGGGTCTGCGACACCTGTTGGATTCGGGTGTGGGGTCCCCAGTTCCTCCAGGAGAGGAGGGCCAGGGGCGCTACTCCAGGTTGTTGTGGACCTCCAGAACGCGTATTCTCATGTCCCATTCACCCGTCCCACAAGCGCTTTCTGCGATTCACGATCTCCGGGGCAGGCGGGACGGTCCATTCTCGGCTTAATGTGCTGCCCTTTGGGATTTCGTCGGCCCAGAGGTTACCAAACTCATGGGGGAAGCGATCACATTCATCCAGACCCAGGGGATATGTATGCTTCCCTATTTAGACGACATGTTGGTGGTGGCTCCTTCGGCAGTGCTTCTGCGCACAAAGGTCTCCAACACATTGGAGATTCTTCAGTCCCTGGAATTGGGTACCCAATGTTCGGGAATCGGAATGGGTGCCTGCAACCCGACGTCAATTTTTGGGAGTCTTGCTGGCCTCTCCAGACAGACCTCGTTCCTTCCTGCGGCATATCAGCTTTTGCGCCGCGTGAATCTGACCCGCTTCCGGGCAAGGGGGTCGCCCTCCTTGCGGGAAGCAATGTCCCTGTTAGGGGCCATGACGGCCTGCATTCAGTCAGTAACATGGGCTCAGGCTCCTTCCCGACTGCTCCAGGAACACATACTGAGTTCCTGGGACAGACGTCAGGATTCCTTAAACTCGCGGGGCGGGGGGTGTGGTATCCTCGCTTTCCTGGGGATGAATCCAGACACCTTCCTGTGACCTCCGTTCCCACTGATGCCAGCGGTTCCGGTTGGGGCACGATGGTAGTTCGCACACCGTTCCAGGGGATTTGGAGTCGCTCGGTCAGTCGCCAGTCTTCAAACTTCTGGCAGTGGAGGAAGCGCTTCTTGCTGCGGCTCACGTTCTCCGGGGTCATCATGTCAAGGTCCTGTCAGACAACGTGACTACGGTTGCTTTCTTGCGGTACCAAGGCGGTACTCGTGGCTTACACTTGCAGGGGCTGGCAAGACTGTTCTTTTTGTGGGCAGTACGCCATCTTCTCTCCTCCTCGGCAGTACATCTGAAGGGAATGGCCAATGTACAGGCAGATTCTTGAGCCGCACAGAGGTCCACCCAGGAGAATGGTGCTTCCATCCGGAAGTATTTTGCTCTCTTACGGACAGGTGGGGTGTCCTTTCGATCGACCTGTTCGCTTCGGGCTCGAATACAAAGGTGCCAACCTTTTTCTCCCTGACGCGGTTACATCATCCTCGGGGGCTGGACGCTTTTTGCCCATCCCTGGGACTTCGGTTGGTGTATGCATTTCCTCCAATCCCACTACTTCCCAAGACGTTGCAACGGATTCGGGCGGAGGGGGTGACGCTATCCTGGTGGCTCCCCTGGGGCCCAAACTGGCGTGGTACGACGCCATCCGAGACCTGGGCCTGGAGGGACCGATTATGTTAGCCCAGTCTCAACCTACTGTCCCAGGGTCCTCTGTTCACCAGGGCCCTCAGTGGCTCATTCGGGCGGCCTGGCTGTTGCGGCCGGGATCCTGAGGATCAAGGGTCTCTCCCAGGCAGTGATCCGCACGCTTCAGCAGAGCAGGAAGCCTGTGACACATGGTATTTACGGGAGGGCTGGAATCGGTTCTTGTCCTGGTGTGCTCCTTCCATCCCGACCATGCATCATCCTAATGTGGCCCAACTCTTGGATTTTTGCAGCGTAGCTTGGATTTGGGGCTTCGGCCGAGCACTCTTTAAGTCCAGAGGTCGGCACTTGGGGCGGTTTTTGCCCAGGATCTTGCTTCCCATCCATGGCTCAAGCAGTTTTTTACTTCTGCTTGGGGTGGCGTCCCCGGATTCGGCCTTCTGTCCCTCCCTGGGATTTGATGCTTGTTCTCCAAGGGCTTGCTCGAAGTCCCTTTGCACCCTTGTCTGCTGCATCCCTTACGTCTCTCTCTCACAAGGTGGCGTTTTTGGGGGCCATCACTTCTGCTCCCAGAGTTGGAGAACTGCAGGCACTCTCTGTCTGGGCTCCGTGCCTCGTGGTGTCCGTTGTTCGCATTACGCTTCGGTTGCATTCATCTTTTCTTCTGAAAGTTGTCGGCTTTCCATCGGTCCCAGGATGTGGTTCTGCCTTCAATTTGTCAATCTCCTGCTAATTCGGCTGAGGCCGTGTTTCACTCCTTGGATGTTCGTCGGACTGTCCTCCTCTATCTCCGAGAGACTGCTTCCTGGAGGTTAGATCAGACCCTGTTTGTTCGGCTTTTAGGAATAATACAGGGAAGAAGACTTCCCAGGCTACCATCAATTCCTGGATCACGTAGGTGATCTGTGAGGTCTACGTCGCTCCGGTCCTTGCTCCTCCGGTGGGGTTGAAGGCTCCTTCAACTCGGGCTGCTGCTACTTCCTGGACGGAGCAGGCTGGAGCTTCATCGGAGCTGATTTGCAGAGCGGCTACGTGGTAGCCTCTCCTCACTTTTTCTCGCCTCTATAGGTTAGATCTGTCCTTCAGTCGGGATCTGTCCTTTGGTAGGAGAGTCCTACAGGCAATAGTCCCACCCTGAGGAGTATCGGTGGTATTCCTCCAATGCTGTCGTGGAAGGCGAATGGAGAAAACTGAATTAGTCCTTACTGGTAATTCCTTTTCTTGGAGCCTTCCACGACAGCATCAGTTCCCCCCCTTGTTGGTGTTTGGTTCCGGTTTGTATCAGATAATCCATGGCTAAGGGTGATCTTGGTAAACACTGGAGTACTGAGGAAGGGGAGGGGCTTTTAACCTCTCTGTGTTCCTGTCCCCCAATAGGGCGTGGACGACATCCTCCAATGCTGTCGTGGAAGGCTCCAAGAAAAGGAATTACCAGTAAGGACTAATTCAGTTATTTATATTTCCCTCCTATTCTCTGTAAACTTCGAATAAAGAGATTCAGTCCATCTGTCACTCACAGTGAGTGATCCACTCAGTTCTCTGCTGTCCACCCCCCATACATAAATAAGCATGTCACATATTCACACATCATTGCACAGGACATCAGTGGGGGGAGGCTGTATTCTGCTCTCCATGTTTGCAGCATCACAAGAGGTCAAATACAACACAAAAACGGTCACAGCAGGGATACCTGCTTAGAGAATCAAATGGAGTCTAGATAAGGTAAATCTGTAATAGCTCTCTCCCTCCATGTCCTCAACAAAACAGACCACCTGAAAGTGAAACCTGACACTGCACTGTTAGCAAAGGGAGGAGGGCGGAGAGAGCTGCTGAGAGGGAGTGCATAAGTACATGACAGTTTATAATGCACAGGCGTATTCCTGTTTGCTTATAATGGAGAGGACTAATCCAGGAGCTCCCTGCAGGGTCTGACAATGCTGATAACATGGAAACTACAAAGAGTAGAATAATGATTTGACATGTTTTTAAAAGGTCTGCCCAGGCTCTATTCAAGGGTAATATTAGTATCATACTGAAAAATGACCTGACAGTGTCCCTTTAGGGCCTTCCTTTCCTTTACTATCCTGCTGTCCATTTATGTTATGACGTGCAGTGGGCATCTGTCCTTTCTGCATGTGACCTTTTGCGCTGACGACAGTCAATCACCCCAATACATCGGGTCTGCAAATTGAGAATACTGATCTGGTGCAAATCCTAAGTCATATGACAAGACTCATTAAAGGGTCATGTTTGACTTTCAGGATTGCTACTTCTAGTAAGTGGCACTACAGTTCAAGTCTATTTCCTCTCTGAAGAGACAATTTGCTTAATTATTTCCCAGAGTCTCCTTATACTGGCACGGCAGACCTGGCATGTCACTCTCCCCATGGTGAAAAGCTTACCCCTTGACCCTTCTTTTTAATGCAGAATGAGTCATCAGTGTAGACATATCATCCTGCAATTTGCCATGTACGGTAGAAATGGCCCAAATTATCGCAGCAGTGCAAAAATCTAAATCATTAATCACAAATAAAAAATACATGCATTACAAAAGGAGTTTTCCAGGTCTTTCCATTGATGACCTATCCATAGGATACATCATCAACATCTGATCAGGGGGACATGTCACCCGACAACCTCACCAACCCTCTGTGTCAGTGGAACTGCTGAGCTGCACAACGCTATTAATTATATTGTGGCCCTAACTGGGAACATCCATCTATCGATTCAAGCAGGGAGTGTATGTGCAGTACCCAACCACGGCACTATACAATGGTGGAGCTGTGCAGCTCTGCATTTCCACCCACCGCAGGCGCAGGAACAGCTGAATTGTGCGTGTGAAGAGTGTCGCACCACCACCGACCAAATTATACCTAAGGATAGGTTATCGCCAATAGAAAAGTGCAGGAAAACCCCCTGTAAGTAAAAAGCAAAACAAAAGGCAGTGTTTAAAATAAGCAAAAATGCTGTGTATTTTTCCATATTTTCAGCAGACCCTGTCAGGCTCTGTTCACATCTTCTACAGACAAAACCTACTCTCTTGGCAGTAAAGAGATTGCTTCAAAAAACAGGATTTCTCGTGTTATTTGCTGCAGAACATAAGTGTCATTTGTCTACAGCACATGTTTAATAAAGTTAGATTCATTCACCAAAAATGCAGAAAAAAAGGAAGCAAAAACACATGGTTGCATTTTTGAACCATTTTTGCACTTCCAGATTGTTTTCTATAGTGAAAACAAAGCTGCAAAAAAGCAATGTGTGAACATGGTCTTAAAGGGTGTCTGTCAGCAGGTTGTTAAAACAAATTCAAAGATGTGTCTCTTATCAGGGAACATGCTGATTACTTGCAATGATTGTTTTACTATCAGGAGATTATGATTGTTTGAACTACAATGCCTTGTGGCTGTATCGGCACGCACCTGCTGTATTAGCAACTCACTGTCTGTAGACTTTGCCTGGTGTAGGCGGGGGGCAGCTTTTTCAGTTCTGCTTCATGGCTAAATCTAAAATCTGTGAGTGGGTCAGAACCGCTGCACCCAGTAATCCAAGTATACATCGCGGGATTCGGGGTCTATTTTCCTAAATCATGCTGCTCTCAGATGAGGTAGCAAAAACCTGCTGACCTATTTCCCTTTCAACTCAGAAAAAAACTGCACTGTGTGAGAACACTGTCTAAGGGAGTCAATATCCTTAAATGACACAATAGGCAGCCTTAGGCTGGTTTCACACTACCGGTTTTTGAATTCAGCAGTAATAAGGGGAAAACCTGCATCCCCCTGCAATTGTAAAGCCTGATGCAACTGAATGCTAACACACCGGTATTATTACTGACCCGGCACAATACCGATGCAGCAGCATCCAGGTGCATCAGGTTGTGTATGTTTTTTTTGACGGATCCGGTGAAACATGTCACATCCCTAGTGGGTATGTCATATGAAACTGGTCAAAAAACCTGATGCGGCATCCGTATCCAAGCTTCATAGAGCTCCATTTAATTTTAAACCATACTGATACGGATCCGGCTGTTCACGGTTTTTAAACAATCACCAAAAAAGTTACACGCTGCTGACACCCGGATCCGGTTGACCCTTAATAACCAAATGCCACAGCATGTTCCTGCATCCCCATGGAAAGTCAATGGGGAAAAAAATGGATGGGTGTACATACGGTTTCACCCACATTCGCTCAGACTCTTTAACAACCGATAGTGTGGAACCAGCCTCACTTGTAAGGATAGAGAGAAAAAAATACCAGCTGAAGTATAAGCTTTTACTGCTTTAATCTATTCCCTGGCGAGGTAAAGAAGCAATAAGTGATGTTGGGTAACATTGTGTTGCAGTAAAGCCCGCTCCACCGGGAGCCGATGTCCTCAGTCAATAGTTATGTGTGCAATCAATCTTCGGAGTCGACAGACAGGATGCCCTGACCTTTGCTTTCCGTCATAATCCTAAAACTGGCTTTGCAAAGGCGACAGCAATGTCGATGACTACTGAGAATGTGAGACGAGTACAGCCGGGTCATTACCAGAGAGGAAACCGGTGGCTACTAAAACACTCACAGCTCAAAGCGCCCCAGTACAGTCCATTTCAAAAGGCTTTCTCAGCCGGCTCAAAAAATTTTGATATCTTGCAATTTCACACCAGCCACCAGGGCTTTGTTTTAGACTCTAAATTCCTATTGTTTTAGGAAACAACACATGTACATAGCCACAATGGCCAGATCCATATCTTTTTGTATTAAAGCATCTAATGAGTTTGTGTGCAAAGGTTATTGAGTAGGAAGAGGGAGCAGGTCAGCTGTGATTTCGCCTATGGCGATCCTGTGTTATCAGAAGTGTATAGAGGTGTACAGAGGTGACCCTCTGCTGATAATGAGCCTGCTGAAAAGTCTTCCTGAAATGAAAGAAGTAGGAGGAGTCTAAAAAAATCCCTGCAATCAGTGTGATAATTGCAAAATTAGTAATTATGGAATGATTGTGCATGAAAATGCAAAAAGTAGTCAATATGCAAAATTGTTTTAAAAAAGTAGTCAACTATGCCAAAATTGTTTTTTAAAAAAAGTAGTCAACTATGCCAAAATTGTTTTTAAAAAAAGTATCACTATGCAAATTTTTTTAAAAAAATACTTTTAGCCTAAAAACCTGATTCAAGCAATTGATCACTCCAATGATAGAGACCCCAAGACAACACAGGGCTAATAATGATCGTGATACCAGGGCAGTGACAGACAGTGCTAGTCTCCAAGTGGGTAAGTAAAGTAGTGGAAAAGTCCAGCTCCAAGGAGTAAAAGAAATCTTTTTTTTTTTTTTTTAGTATTTTCAGATAAAATCCAAGCACAGAAAAAACAATTTAGGTGAAGAGCAAGTTGAAAAGCTGTGACAACAGCCAGCACAGCAATCATCGCGTTTCTGGTGCTAAGCACCCTTCATCACCCTTGGCTTTGGATTTTATCTAAAAATACTAATAAAGGTTTAATTTTGTTCTGTAGAACTGGACATCTTTTTCTACTATTTTATCACGTCCTGGTGTAAACGCTCCTCTGTGATCCGGATAACTTGCGGTGAGGTGTTTTTTTCTCTTTCTAACATGAGTAACGTACAATTTAAACATAAAGAAGATTAATAGAACTCACCGGATGACTGGCGACACTTATTTCACAAGGCTAAAACACAGACATGGAAAGGGGAGGTACGATGGAAGGAGAACAACGGACGTTTCACGCTATGTCTGCGCTTCAATGGGCCAAGTGTGAAACGTCTGTTCTCCTTCCATCCTCCCTCCTGTTTCCATGTCTATGTGTTTTAGCCTTGTGAGAGTCGCCTGTCATCCGTGAGTGCTATTCGTCTTCTGTTTTGCATAAATTGGAATATGGACTATTTCTATGAATATGCATCTGGAGACATAGGAGCTGCATTTTAAGGCTGAACCCGGCGGTATCAGTTGATCCCGAAAAGGGGTAGTGCTCAGCTATTACTATTTTATTTGCTTAAGTAATGTACAATTTCTTTTTTAAACAACCAATTGTACATATAAGGAATAGATTTCTTAAAAGGGGACAATCCCTTTAATCCGGACTCTCAAACCAAAAATCAGTTATGAAAACATGCAAAAAAAAAAAGTTAACACTTTTTTAAAAAAGTAAGCGCACCATTTATATTATTTCTGAGAGACGTCTCGATGTCTTTTCCTGTGGTGCTCAAACTCGATACTGGATGATTTAAGGGATTTTGAAAGTGTAGTTACAATTTATTTGCAGATCTCGTCTATCGTTTTTGCGATCTCCATAATTCCATGACTGTCCGTCTCGATGATACACTTTCAATGTTGAGGGGTGTAGCATGGATATTTCATTAGGTGCTAGGATCTCTGTCCTCCGTCCTTATACAGGATATATAGAGGCTTGTTTTGCAAATATTTAGGAATGATAAGACGTGGTCTGGTTTACTCCCTGAATCACTGTTAACCACATTGGTCACAGATGTGTCTCTCATGCATTGTTACATAAAATGATGAAAAAAGTGTTACAGGTTGTTCAGCAAAAACGTAACGGTGCGCGGTATTAATAACGCTGTCAGATGAGGATCCCCCCGGCACCTGATAGCGGAGTTAATAACATGAATAAAAGTTGCATATTCCATCATTTAGCAGAATGATACTAAAACCCTGGTAATTTATGTTCCCACCTCGTGCAGATCTGACTGTATGCCATTACCGCTTGGCTTTTTCTGTGCGCCTTGTTAAAACAAGAATCGCTGAGGGGAGATTAATGAGGCAGCGGTACAAAATTACCAAGTGAAATGCTACCTGGCTAGGAAGTAATATGTTACCATCATGCTTAAGATATTACAGAACAAATACAATGCAAATGCTGCATGCCACTGATTATAGGGGAAGGACGGAAAATGGGACGCAATTAGGCAAAAGCTGAATCCGGCGCCGATGCTGGCATCTATGTTGCCGTTTTAGAAAATGTCAGTTCGGATGAATTATGCAAGGAAAAATACATCTCCGCTCTGGGCGCTGTGAATAGATTTCGAGGTGTAGCGCTGCTCCGAGTAAAATGTGAGTTTCATAGGACTGAATACTGATGAATGGCAGCAGACATCATCACATAAACAAGCAGGCATCATGTATGGGATATTATAACCCCCCTGTACATTATAAAATCAGACGCCACCCGAGGAATAAGACAAGCAGGTAAGAATATAAACGTCTGTGGAAAAGGCACTGAGCTGCTGCAGAACATCTGCATACTCGGTCAATTTCTCTAGAATGGTAACACAGAGATGTGTGAATGTGGTCTTAGGGTACTTTCACATCAGCGGTTCTCAGTATTTGCGGCAGATCCGACAGTTTTGCCTGATCTGCTGGAAGCCGGAACACTTGCGACAAGACTGCATTGGACCTAATGCATTCCCTATGGAACTTGCAGACATGTCTGGCCAATCCGCCACTTGCGGCAACGGACAAATAACGCTGCTAGCAGAGGTTTTTCACCGCGCCGCACGTGCAAAGCCTCAAGGGCCGCAGGTGCAAAACCGCAAGTGCTGCACAGATCCACAGGTCTCAGAAAATGCATTAGGTCGAACGCAGTCTTGCCGCAAGTGTTCCGGCTTCTGGCAAACCGGATCTGCTGCAAATGCCAAAAAACACTGATGTCAAAGCAGCCATAAGGCCACGTCACACGCTTCAATATCATTAACGATATCGCTGAAACGTCACTTTTTTTAATCGCTTAAATTATATAGTTTGTGTGTCGTTACGTGTAACCGAGCGATCTTTTGGTGAAAAATCGTTTGATCGCTCATCACAGATTTGAGATCCTGACCTCAAATCCAACGTGCGTCGTTCAATTAACCAACATTCAACCTGCTGAATCGTTGTGTGAGACACCACGATAACGATCTTGTGAACGACTTCTCCTATTCACAACATTGAATAAGTATCATTCCTGGGTTGTGCGAACAATAGCTGCTCGCTACATCGTTGGTGCGTCGTCCACGATATGTGTGTGTGTGACATCTCACCAACGATCTCGAAAGATTGTCCGAACGATCTTGCGAATCGTTAACGATATTGAAGTGGCCTTCAGGCTATGTTCACATGCAGTGGCTTTTGCTGCATTTTTATATGCAAATTACAAGCTTAGTTTACAGCACCAACAAAAAACACATCAAAACAGTGAAAAAAAAAACCAAAGCGTTTTGAGCCAAGAGATAAGGGTTCGGCTAAAGACAAAAAAAAAAAAACCGCTGCATGTGAACAAAGCCTTAGTGAGAGCTGCTCAACATTAGGAACATCCTTGGAGATGTAGGCAATCTGTGGGTACGGTTAGGTTATGTGCACACGTCGCAGATTTGGTTGCAAAATTTCTGCACCAAATGTGCATCTCAGGCACAGAAAAAAATGCTTTCACCTGCATTTTTTTTTGAAGTCAATGTGAAAAACGCATGCAGATACGCAGAAAGACTTGACATGCTGCAGATTTTTTTCTGCACCAAAAAACTGCAAGGAAAAAATCCTGAATGTGTGCACATTTCAGGATTTTCATTGACTTTGCTGGCATAATACATATTGCAAGAAAAAAAGCATAAAAAATGCTATAAAAAGCACAACATGGGCGCACAGTCTTAAGGTCCCAGATCATGGAGGACCATTTTCAGGAAAAATACAAAAAAAAAAAAAAAAAAAAAAAACTGTTTTTTCGAATCCTGCGCCCAACATTCAATACACGATACTAGTTTTCTCTAGTGTCTAGCTGTATTGAAAGTTTTGGTTTTCTTTCTTTTTTTCGTGTTTTGTCTTCCCTTTCAGTATTGTTCTCCAACCTTCTTGGATATGAAGCTCTGACCAGAATTAAACAGTGTGTGATGTCTACCAAATTGCAGCCCTCTGGGCAAGAAAAGATTACAAGCAATTGCTCAAAAGTGCTTAAAAGAAAGGTACTGGTACTTCTCTCACAGACCACGGCCGCGGGCAAATACACTCCCCGCTCGTGTGAGAACATCCGAGGACACCAGCCCTCCGTGATAGTGTGGTTTCTAAACCACAGTGGGGCACATCTGCTTTAGAGGGAACCTGTTAGATTGTGGACACGCCGATATAGAGAAGAAGCCAAGCAGAAGAATGTACACGGGTCATTGAAGTGAACAAAGCAGAGCTGCAATACAAGACGCCACCTATGGACCCAGAGAGGCGCTGATGGAGGAAGAAAGCAGCCATGGTTTTATCATCTACCCATTAAGGTCATGTTCACACGTTGAGTATTTGGAGAGGTTTTTACCTCAGTATTTGTAGCCAAAACCAGGAGTGGAACAATCAGAGAAGAAGTATAATAGAAACACTCACCACTTCTGTATTTATCACCCACTCTGGTTTGGGCTACAAATACTGAAGTAAAAAACTCGCCAAATATTCAATATGTGCACGAGGCCTAACTCTCAGGTCAATTGTGCTTAGGTCATGTGCACACGTTGAGTATTTGGTGAGGTTTTTTACCTCAGTGTTTGTTCCACTCCTCGTTTTGGCTACAAATCCTCACTAAACACTCACTGTGTGGACGTGGCCTAAGAAAGACTTTTATATAAGGCCACATGCACACAATATTTGATGAGTTTTTTACCTCAGTATTTGCAGCCAAAACCAGGGGTGGGTGATACAATACAGAAGTGGTGACATGTTTCTATTATACTTTTCCTCTGATTGCTCCACTCCTGGTTTTGGCTACAAAAACTGAATTAAACAAAAACTCACCAAATACTCGAAGTGTGCACATAGCCAAAGAGCCATCATTACACCAACATCATATGCGGTGCCATTTTCTTTCTTAGGCCTTGTGACACATTGAGTATTTGGGGAGTTTTTTACCTCAGGATTTGTAGACAAAACCAGGAGGAGTGGAACAATCAGAGGAAAAGTATAATAGAAACACGTCACCACTTCTGTATTTATCATCCATCCTGGTTTTGGCTACAAATCCTGAGGTAAAAAACTCACAAAACACTCAAAGTCTGAATGCAGCCTAAAGCTGCAGGAAAGCAAAAACACACGGACAACATGCCAGCAATGCGGCGAGAAAACTGCAATTTTCATGATAAAAAGAAAGTTTACAGATACCTAAAGGATTGAGAAATAAGCAGGTAACACCTGCAGAAAACACTAATGGAAAAGCTTTTTGTTATATCTATGGCAGGCGTGACAGCACAATGTCCTGCTACAGAAACGAATAAAAGCCAGTCCACATGCCATCGCCGGAAAAAAGGATTTCAGTAACCTTTCTATTCAAGAAACCTGCAGACAACGCGCTTTTCTTAATTAATCCTGTGCATGGTACGACATGGTAAAAGCGTGGCACCAAACGGACGATTCACATGGAGCAAGTCATCATAATCTGCGGATCCCTACAAGGACGTAATCAGTCCTGAAAAAAGCTATAAAAGAACAGCCAGACCTGCAGGAGCCCAACGGTAATATACAATGCTGGACTCCATAATACCCTATGATCCGTGAAAGTCCACCTCACCCACAACTACAGCAGACCCTTCTTTTCTCAAGGGCAATTAAAGGGGTTCGATAAGTCCCTTTAAATCAACATTGATTGCTGGAATGCCCATCGTTCATGAGAACAGGGTGACCCCAAATCTGTGCTGAGAAGTAGTCCGTATGGTCAGGGAATAAATATATGATCAGATGTGTGCAGGGGCGTGTAGGTGTGTGCAGGGGCACGTGCGAGTAGGCGTGTGCATAGGTGCGTGTAGGTGTGTGCGTACGCAGTTTGTCTCATGATTATGATTTCTTTTTTCCATTCACTTGCCTTTTTCTTTTTATACAGAAAACCTGAGAGAATGCTGCATTCAGGGCAAAAAAAAGCTGCGAAAAACAAAGATAACTGAAAAAAGTCCAACCCGAGTATATACAGAATACTGCAATAGATGTAATGTCAACAGGGCATCACATAACAAAAATCAGTAAATGGACGGCCGCACCTCGTGACCCCGTCATGTAACAGGGAAGGTGTTTAATGTGGCATTTATTACAACCAATTTGCCAATCGCGATCGGAGTCACAAATATCAATCAATCAAATTACTGGAAGCAGTTTTCGGCTTTGGTATAAAGTGGGGGATGGTGAGACGTCAGGCACCAGTGACTTACAGTACCAGCCGCGCCATAATCACCCATTAGCTTGATTCATTTCTAATCAATAGTAAATGACATCGATGAAGCGACGGCATCACCCGGTGAGTGGAGGGAGAGGAGACGTCCGGCGGCGGCTTGCACCGCAGGAGTGTAATGAGACGTGCACATCTGTGCCTCTCTGAATTGTACTCCTTAACTTAAGACGTGAGCAGCAGGACAAGTACGATGACAGGAGAGGAATATTTATACAGGGAAACAAGCCCTGAGCTTCACACTGAGCGGGACAACACTAGAAGTCACACTTTTTGGCAGCTGGGGGTCCTAAGCCTTCTTATGTCGGGTACAGATGGCCGTAACGTGGATATAATTACTACACAACTACAACCACTCCTAACACTGGTTATTTTGTGCCGGACACAATGTCACCTCTGTTACTTGTAGCCTTACGAATGCCTGAGCGCCAAACCTGCAGAACGCATGATGTGCCATTGTGTGCATCTTACACTGCGGTGTTATGTTTTCTATTCCATTATATTACAACCAAAAAAAGTTTTCTGAAATCCAGAATTAATTCCAAAGGTAAAGTCGGGTAATTTTCACTGCAGAAAAAGTGGGAATTTAGAATATACAAAGGCTGTGTGCCATAGGGGAGAACTACAAAACACAGAAAATGTGGATGATAAAATAAATCACTGTATGGGAAAAAATAATGAAAAAGCACAAGGAAAGCAAAATTTCTTAAAGCACCACTTCAGTTTTTTTTTGTTTGTTTGATTTTTAGTGCTGCTTTAAATATACCGTACGTCTCCTGCCCCCTGTCTTATACTCATCTGACACCGCTTATCAGTTTCCAGCAGAGCACCAGTTAGTCAATTTGAGACCTGCCGGAAGCTCCAGTGATTCATGGAGCGCGCCAGAGGTCACAACTCAATACATCTCTACGAGAGCCTTGTTCTGGCTCCCAGAGATGCATTAGGAGCTTGTGACATATCTTCAGATGTTTGGCCAGTCAACAGATGGTGCCATCAGACTGGAGAGAAGTTGGTAAAAGGTGAAGCCACCAGAAGAAGTGGAGTATATAACTGGGGAAAGAGTCGGGGGATAGATTAAAGCACCACTCCAGTGCTGAAAATAAAAACTGCTATAGTGGTGGCTTTAAACAGTACTATTGAGTTCACATCCAGTAACCATCCACATCATCAACGCACAGCTGTGCAGACTTTTTTTTTTTGTCTACTAAAAAAAAAACAAAACCTTATTTCCACTGGATCCATTTCTATAACTGCCTGATCTCGGCACCAGCACCGACCCAGAAAACCCATTTAAGCAGGTTTTTTAAATCATAAATTATGAGCCTTGTACTGGGGTTCAAAACGGGTAGACCAGGTATTTCATACACTTTATTGTGTTACAACACTCCTTAATGTGAAATTTTACTATCTAAAAGTGGAGGTTTCTGCATCACCTTCTATGTATTAGTATGTATATATTCGCCCAGGAACCTGACTGGAGTCTGCTTCTGCACTGCACCCTAAATTACCATGTACCGTATATACTCGCGTATAAGCCGAGTTTTTCAGCCCAAAAATTGGGCTGAAAAGTACCCCCCTCGGCTTATACGCGAGTCAGTGACGGTATACAGCGGTATACAGCAGCCCCAGTAATCCAGGGCCCCCCCAGCCTTGCTCCGGTCACCTGTAAAGGAAAATATACTTATCACTGTCCCGCTATCCGTGCCCGCCGCTGCCGACATCCGCGATCCTCCATCTTCATGCGTCTTCTTCCTGTTTCCTGTGTTCGTCGCCGACAATGACGTCATTACCGGCGACGAACACAGGAAACAGGAAGAAGACGCATGAAGATGGAGGATCGCGGACGGCAGCGGCGAGCGGGCGCGGACAGCGGGACAGTGATAAGTATATTTTCCTTTACAGGTGACCGGAGCAAGGCTGGGGGGGCCCTGGATTACTGGGGATGCTGTATACTACCACTGGGGCTGTATATACTACCACTGGGGCCCTGTATACTACCACTGGGGCTGTATATACCACTGGGGCTGTATATACCACTGGGCTGTATATACTACCTCTGGGGCTGTATATACCTCTGAGGCCCTGTATACTACCACTGGGACCCTGTATACTACCACTGGGGCTGTTATATACTACCACTGGGGCCCTGTATACTACCACTGGGGCTGTATATACTACCACTGGGGCTGTATATACCTCTAGGGCCCTGTATACTACCACTGGGGCTGTATATACCACTGGGGCTGTATATGCTACCGCTGGGGCTGTATATACTGCTGGGGCCCTGTATACTACCACTGGGGCTGTATATACCACTGGGGCTGTATATACGACCACTGGGGCTGTATATACCACTGGGGCTGTATATACTGCTGGGGCCCTGTTTACTACCACTGGGGCTGTATATACTGCTGGGGCTGTATATACTACCACTGGGGCTGTATATACCACTGGGGCTGTATATACTACTAGGGCTGCGTCTATACTACCACTGGGGCTGTATATACCACTGGGGCTGCGTGTATACTACCACTGGGGCTGCTGTATATACCTCTGGGACTGTATACCACACTGCTGGGGCCTGTATACCACACTGCTGGGGGCTGTATACTTGTGCTAGGGTCCACCCTCGGCTTATACACGAGTCAATATTTTAAGAATTGGGGAGCTGGTGAAACAGGGTTTTTTTTGTTTTTTTTTGCATGTGGAGAGATGGAAGGAGACATACTGACCATGCAATGCAGTACTGAATGTAGCGTGCCTGCTGCATTCAGGGAAGGGGTCTCCCATCTGAGGGAAGGGGTCTCCCATGTTTCTAGCCCCCCTGTAAGTTGTTAAAAAGACTTTATAAAGTGTATAGATAAGGAGTCCGGAGGGACTTACTCAGTAATGAGCCATCGCTGTTGTATGGTGTCCTCCCGCCTCCAGCCTTTTCTGTGCGACTTCTTATTCAACCTCCTTTATGTGTCTGCCCTCCTCCCCGCCTTCAGCCCTCTCTGTGCCACCTCCAGCCTTTTCTTGTTCAGCCTCCTGTATGTGTCATCGCTGTTGCTGGTGTCCTCCCGCCTCCAGCCTTCTCTTGTTCAGCCTCCTGTATGTGTCATCGCTGTTGCTGGTGTCCTCCCCGCCTCCAGCCCTCTCTGTGCCACCTCCAGCCTTCTCTTGTTCAGCCTCCAGTATGTGTCATCGCTGTTGCTGGTGTCCTCCCCGCCTCCAGCCCTCTCTGTGCCACCTCCAGCCTTCTCTTATTCAGCCTCCTGTACGTGTTATCACTGAGGGCTGGAAGTGGCACAGAGAGGGCTGGAGGCGAGGAGGAAACCAGCAACAGCGATAACTCATTACTGAGCAAGTCCCTTTTGACTCCTTATCTATACACTTTATAAAGTCTTTTTAACAACTTACAGGGGGGCTAGAAACATGGAGGACCCCCTTCCCTGAATGCAGTAGACACGCTGCAATCAGTGCTGCATTTAGTTAGCATAGCACCAGGGGGGTGACAGGTCCTCTATAAGTATGCAAACAGCATCTTCAATAGGAAGGGGACATAAAGTCTAGCGCCACCTTGGATGTAGCAATTCTACAAGTAAATATCAACCATTTAACGAGCCTGGTCACAGGACCTATGATAGGAAGGTAGATCCCCAATCAGACTCCTGTCAGAAGCCAGAGCAACACCCCCAAAGACATGTCGACAAATGAAGTTTCTGCTTTATATCTTATATCATATGTGGGGGATCGTTAAGGAGTTGAGACTGACTTTTAAGGTGCCGTCACACAGCACAACCTGGCCAGCAATGTCGGAAGCGATGCGCGGGTGCCCGCTCGGTTCCGACATTGCTGGCCAGCTGTCACACAGCACGGCTGCGGCCGGCGATGCCGCAGCGATGTGGGCGGTGACATCGCTCGCTGGGCTGGGCTCAGCCCAGCGAGCGATCCACAGCAACGCTGCGGTATAGGCTGGATCGCCGCTGACATCGCTCTGGCGATGTCACACGGCGCGATCCAGCCTAATCGCAGGTCGCAGGTTGTCAGGTTTACAGTTCTTCCCGTAAACCTGACAACCTGCGACTAGCGATAAAACGCGGTCGCGTCGCGCTGTCACACAGCGCGACGTCACTAGCGATATCGCTGGTACGTCACTTTTCCGGCGATGTTGCTAGCAACGTCGCCTGGTGTGACAGCACCATTAGGATTGCTCTATCAACAGATGGTGGCAGAGATTAAGTCCTCGTCCTTCTGAAGAGACTATTTGCATATTTTAATTCTCAGCAGAGCACTGCATGGCCAGTAAGTCTCCATACTCTTGCCACTCTCTGCTATGTAAAAATAGTGACCAGTACACTTTTTCGGTGCCCGGCCAGGAGGTTAAGTAAGGTAATGCTGATAAAACCTTACAAACATGCCGCTGCTCTACAGGTGTTCAAAGCATCAAATATGAAGCCACCTTAATCTGGGTCCCCACGTAATACATGGCGCGGAGAGAAAATTAACCTCTCACAGAAAGCTCAACGGAGCTGAAAACGGCGCAGGTACAATGAACGCTACTTATGCTGCAATGAATATTTATGAACATATTAACAGCACATCACTCGACATGGAGGTCACAATCTATTGATAATTTTATAACGATGGCAGGTCGTGTCCTTTCCGTGTGACAGCACCAACTTTAAGCCCACAACGCAGAGACTGTTCTGTGCCAAGGAAATCAAAGGCTGCTAATTGCTTTGCTTGACACACAACATGCCCAATCCCCTTGCCAGTCTCTAATCAGCAAAAAGCAGCCAAGTTTAGTCATCAAAGGAAAAATCAAAGAAGGTAAAGAAAATCAACAGCAAGAAAAAAAAAAAAAATGAAAGATTAACATCTGCAACTATTACTACCTGCATCAACATCAACCCCGGAGGGAAAAAACAACCATCATAGGAGATAGACCCGCTCGCCAAATAGAAGCAGATGTTGCTTTAGGTGCCATCAACGCTCACTCCAATCATGGAGGCAAAAGACAACTTGAAACACTTGGAAACTTGGCCTCACTGACATCTGCTCTGCTGACAACCCTAAGGACAAAGCCAAACAGCCAAGAAAAATTGAATACATGCTCCTCAGAACACCAAAAGTTCAAGTGGCAAGTCAAGGGCTGTGGAGTCGTGGAGTCTGTCCATTTTGGTGGAGTATGAGTCGGAGTCAAGAGGGAAATTGAGGAGTTGTCGGTTTGGCTAATCAACTATAAAGGTATTGCTGGACTTGTCTTTCATAGAGCTACATGAGCATTTAAATAGTTGCAAAGGTGAAATTGATGAGATTCCTTAAAGGGAAACTACAGGGAGAGAAAACTTTAGTACAGTTCCTGCCCTCCTACATGATGAAGCAGAGCTGTCCACTGCAGTTCTAGGATCTAGAAATCAATAAAATCACAAATGCTCCTCAGCTCTGACCGCCCCAGGGGACATAATATTTCATCCTGACAGCTTCATGACAGCAGCAGAAAGCAAGAGGTGTGTTGGGGGCGTGGACCCTGGGGGCTGCAGGATCATCCTACACTCCAGTTCCTTCACACTTCTATCTGGGGAGAGGGCTTAGCAGGGGATGTGCCCACCGGCCCTATGGTCACACTGCAAACCAGCCCACGGATATACTATCCTATGTAATGTGACAGGGGGTCCAGCTTGAAACAGCAATCATATCACCAAGCAGATACAAATAACACTGTGATCATCTGCTGTATGATGATGCAAAATGTGTACTGTTCTTGTCAGGCTATGAGCACAGGCAAAGCACTATACTGATCGATTCAGCTCTGCATGGTCTCCCCTCCCATAAAAGGAACATGGCAGCTTCCTGTCCCTACAACTTCCATTGATCATCACCATCACTCTGCAGTGACAGTCACAGCAAGGCATCCAGTCTGCAGCATGTTAGGCCGCTTTCATATTTGCGTTCATGACGCAGCATATGAGAACGCAGCTAAAAATGCTAACCTTGCTCACCGGAGTTCCCCTTTTAGTGTTACTTTTTTTTTTTTTGAAGAGTGTGTTCTTCATGCTTTGTGACATCTGTTAAGCAGTATTTTTTTTAATGCTCACAAAACACTCAAAACAACACCCATGTGTCTCCCGAAGGTTTGGTTTTTTTTTAACCTTACTGTTGACTTCTAAGAAATAAAAACTCAAAATTATTTTTTGCAATATTTGATTTTTTTTCTATACAGATTTCAGTGTGTTCCAAAACAGGAAAATCAACTGATCTCCTGGTGTTTGTGGGCAAAAAAAACCTAAATTTAATACACCTATTAGGCTACTTTCACATTAGCGTTCCCTCCGCAGCGTTCTGCGAGGGGAGCCGCATTGTGAGCTCAGCACCGCCAGCCCCTATCTTGATAATGGGAGCGCACGGTGCTGCGCTTGACCGTGCGCACCCATTCAGTCCCATATGTGATCTGTGCGCAGCGGATGCCTGCGCACAAATCACCCAATCTTGTCCGCACCAGAAATGCAACATGATCCAATATGGGAGTGAATTGTGCGTCAATGGTAATCTGCAGCCAGTCAAGGCAGCACCGTGCGCTTCCATTATAAAGATAGGGGCTGGCGGTGCTGCGCTCACATTGCGGCTCCCCTCCGCAGCGTTATACCAGCTGCGGAGGGGAACGCTAATGTGAAAGCACCCTTACAGTGGGGTCTCCCAGTCAAGGAGGAAGATTGTGTCCATTAACCCTCAAGTCACCTCATTCTAGACGTTTTGGATAGCGTAGGGTCCATCTGTAAACGCCCCACATGGGGCGACATCGCCGCCAATTACATAGGCGACGTAGGGGCGTGGTCTATCGGCGGCGACGTCGCCTCATGTAAGGGCAATGTCGCGCCGCCGCAGTGCTTGTTCAAGCAGTGCTCTGAAACCAGGAACCGATCTGGGGCGATGTGCACACATCGCCCCATGTAACCGGCCGCCAGCAACCTGTCAGGCGATGGGAGCCATAGGCTCCCATTGTCCTGCATCGCCGCTGGGGTTTTCAGACACCCGGCGGCGATGCCGCCTGTCAGCTCGCCGGGCGGGGCTGGATATGTCGCCCCATGTAAATGGGGGCGGCGACGCTGGCGGGGCGCCCAAAACGTGCGCGCACCTGCCAGTCGCCGCCGACATCTCCAGCCCATTGCCAGGCATGACAGGGCCTTAAGACACACATGAAATGACCAACTATGCACCTCAGTTCTACAGGTTCATATATACAGTTCATGTATACAAAGCCCTATTCAAGTGGTCTGAACCTCCACACCAGGGCTGTAGAGTCAGTAAGACAAACATCCGACTCAGACTCTTCAATATCCTTCAATATGACTCAGACTCAACCCAAAATGGACACGGACTCTGACTGCACAGCCCTGCTCCACAACCCCTTTAGGGGCAATATTCTGGGTTCAGCCACAATTCCAAATGTATGTTGTACTGAGAAAGTCTTGGAATTTTTTATATTCAGGCAGAAATGCCTCTAACTTCAAAGAAGTGATTGCATGCTCAGTGAAGCGAATGTGCATTGGCAAATAAGGAATACCATCTCGTAAATGTTTTCATACAAACAAGCGGCAAACAGGAGTCTGTACACAATCTTCACTTCCCAGACGGAGCCGACAGCTTTGTGGGTCCCCCTGGAAGAGAAGTTAAACAGATTCCGATACATGAACCGGTCTATGCAGAAGAAGCAGCTCCCTTATGTCCTTGTAGTGTAATTGCTGCTGTAATTGGATGCACTGTTAATTGCATTCACATTTGGTGCCATCTTGGGAATACTACAGCCTAAAAACAACACCCCCCCCCCCCAAATTCCCTGGCCCGATTCACTGCAATAATTCACAACAAAAAGGCACAGAGGGTGCCGGCTACAGCCGAGATGGCTCACACAGGTTGTATGGAAACCTGCCCATCAAGGCCGACCACGGAAGTGGGCACAACCTCTCCCTGCTTGCTTATTGAGCAAAATGCAAATAATTACATTTACTGGAGCGAAATAATAACAAAAAAATTTCCACAACAGGAAAGAGACTTCCACTATGATTAATGCAATATTCCTTACGTCATATATAAAGACATTTAATAAAGACACTTAATAGCAAGATCTTTTTCCTTTGGTTAATTATTCTCTCAGGTGAAGGCCTAAACTATGGACAAAAGTCATTTTTAAGAGGACTTTGATGCAGGGATCAGTCATTTATTCGCATTGGAGCCCACCAACAGCAGATGTTCTCCAATGATAATATTTCTGACGATCGTGGATTTTACATTTTTTAATGTTTATGGTGCTGTTGGATTAGCAATAAATCCTTCTCAATTATCCAAAGGTTTCCTTCCAAGGTTTTCCGAGTGCTAATATAATAATAAAATAATCTGTTGTCTATGAAAGGCCACCGCCTGACAAATCGGGTGACGAATTATGTCTGGGACTAGAGAACAGTGAGATAGGCCGTCTGGAATTGGACCTCTCTCCCGGCCATCAGTCGGCCGGTGCTCCAATGCAGTGATGTGTCGATATCGTTGGGTTCAGCCTACTTTATTCTAAAGCATTTTGGGGCCCTTAGGAAACAGGCTGTGGAGTCGGTAAGCCAAACATCCGACACTTCAATTTCCCTGAACCCGACTCAAAGTCCACGACTCCATAACCACAGTTGTGAAGTCAGTAAGCCATACATCCGACTCAGACTCCTAAATTTCCCTGAATCCGACTCAGACTCCACCCAAAATTAGCACAGACTCCTTAGCCTATTAGGAACAATGCTCTGAAGCAAGGTCCCCAACCACTTCAACCTTGAAGGCCACAATCAGCTCAGAGGGTCGTGTGCCACATCGAAAACCCACTGTGTAATGAAAAATACAATATCCAAGCTTTCCTACAGAAATCACACAGGCAGTATATTACATCCAGTGTTCACCTTCCCACGACACAGGTTCATCACACTGCAAGTACCTTCTACTAACAGGTAGTATCACCTTGTGTACAACTTACCATACTTAAAAGGGTTGTCCAGACTTGGGGCGCAGGTTTGCAGTCACTATGTGACTGAAGATCTTGTGAATGCTCACAGCGTGGACAGTGCACACTGTCAGGATTCTCAGGTGCCTGCTGCACGAGCGGGCAGATGCATGATGGCATGTATGTGATTTCCATAAACACTGTCACGTGCAGACTAGATGTGCGCTTCCTCGCTCAATACATGTGAATTGAGGAAGGCTTTCCTCATCTAGTCGGAATACTAGTGGTCGCAACAGAGGAAAGGTCTAAACCCAAGGCCACAGGCATAGCTGGAGCGGTGCTTAAATACAACCATAAGTTCAGCCTTTTCTTGCCATTCCTGGAAGAGTCCACCATTCGAGGTAATATAGTCTACTAGCCAGATAAAAAACGGACCAATTATTGGATACAATAACTTCTCAGGGTATTTGAATTTAATGTTGTAATACACAGCTGTGTATAAAGAAAAAAACCTAATGTCTGTACATTATCAGAAAGAATACACTTACCCGCGATAACCGCTGGTGGAGCGGGCGTGTGCACTGGAGGATTGTGTGTGTAATAAAAGAGGATTAACGCGGACAGTCTAGAGTAAATATGCAGAAGAGACGTTGCGATATCCAGCTGTACTGAGAGCACGAGTACAAATAATACCGACACAGCGTGAAGTCCTCGCTTCCGACAACCTGCTGCACGCCAAACATTGCATATAAACTACCTCAAAGGAGTCATCATTTCTGATTTCTTGAAGTACTTTACCTTTTCTGTCTTCTGCCATTTGCTGACGATTCACAAAGATGGCGCAAAAAAAGTTTTTTCTCTTCTTTTAACAAGTTTAAGATTTTCTAGCATTAAAACTTGAACAACCTTGATAGATTTGCCTAAAAATGCACCAAATTGAAAACCTTACTCCAAAGGGAAGGGTGCATTGAACTCTTTAGCCACAACTAGTTGTGAACTGATAAAGTGTGCTTGGTTTGAACAGTCATTTTGTGCGGAGAGACTCCGATAATATCTGCGTCCCTATAAAAATCACAAAATCTGCATTACATCACGGGTTACAGCGAGGTGACTGCATCTATCGGGCTGTAAAGACGAGGCATAGATGGCTCCATGATGAAAACCATTTCTTCCAGGCACTTTACATTGTACAAAGTAGATAAACAAAACAGCAGTTCACCTGTGCGGGCACAACAGGACTATCAAGCATCTACCCGGAGCCATCCGAATAAGTAGCATGTGGAATATATTAACACTAGGATCAGCCTTGATTTTGCTTATCTAGCCTCTGAGGCGGCAGAACATGCATCATCGGGGCTCCGCGGTTTACCTATCGGCAGTGAGGGGGGGGGATATAATGACAGCATTATAAGTCAAGACTTTTTTAATATAAACCTAAACAATATCTGGTCATAACAGGTGAGTAAAGAAACATCATTGCCAGAACAAAGACTCTTCTCGTCTTTAACACATTCAGTGTCTGACCACGTGCCTAATGCACCACACTGGAAACTGCCAGAGACAGATCAGAGAATAGTAGAATTGGAAGGGACCTCCTGGGTCATCTAGTCCAACCTCCTGCTCAAAGCAGGTTCACTAAACCATCCCAGACAGATGTCTGTCCAGCCCCTGTGTGAAGACTCCATTGAAGGAGAACTCACCACTTTTTATGACAACCTGTTCCACTCGATCACCCTCACTGTCAAAAAGATTTTTCTAATATCTAATCTGTGTCACCTCTCATTCAGTTTCATCCTATTGCGTCTGGTGTTTCCTTGTGCGAATGAGACTAAAGCTGATCCCTCTACAGTGTGACAGTCCTTGAGAACATATTGGTCAGGCAGAAAAAGTGCCCAGCACCTGTGGCATTGGCCAGGGCTGTGGAGTCACAGTCTGTGTCCATTTTGGTGGAGTCGGTAGTTGGAGTCTGATGTTTGACTTACCGGCTCCACAGCAATAGACTCCACATAACACAGAGTTGGGCATAAAGTAGACTAGTAGTTATTTGGTTATTGGATAAATGAAGCTCTGCCTGCCAGCCGGTGATTGCTGTTCATTTCCTTAAGTGTTAGGATTTGGCTAAGGACTATACTATACTGAGGAATGAGCACCTAGAGACATAAGAGCTACTGCTGGAGGCTGAATCTGATAGTATCTGTTGATCCCATCGATCCCGAGGATTGAGAGCGTGCTATGAGGGAGTGTCCAACCTTTTCTTTTTTTTACATGAATTATTATTAGGTTCTATCTAAAGATATGGATTATTGTATCATAATAATGATTAAAGCCATTGTACAACAATAAATTATCACTTATGAACCATGTATGAGGGAGTCGTGGAGTCGGAGGTTTGGCTTATCGACTCCACAGCCCTGCGCTTCACAGACATGATCAGCAATGTCCCCATTGGGGGACTCACAATCTACATTTCCTATAAGTGTGTCTTGTGGGAGGAAACGGAAGAAAACTCCCGGAAAACGGGGTCATCATACAAACTCCCTGAAGATGTTGTGCTTGGTGGGATTTGACCCCAGCGCTGTGCAGCTTGTGGCATTAAGTGTCTTATTGTCGGCAATCAGAGATGATGGCTTCATTGGTAGCTGTCAGCTCTCCACTTATCACTGTGGACTTTGTGAAAATGTATTCCTGTCTAACACAACAGTCAGCAAAAATGGAGATTTCGTATTAAACTTTTATAGAAGCGTTCAGGCAAATTACCTGGGACCTGCATCATTAGCGATGTTCCTCTGACATGGCGTCATACCTCCTTTGTTCTAATACATCTTATGTTTTGCCAAAGAAACAACGTACACAAGCAGCAGCGGGCGCAGGGCGCAGCTGACACGGCTGTCAAGTGACAGCTTCAACAAACGTTTATAGTCATGTTAATTCAAAAAGATTTAAAGCTCTAGTGAGATCAGCAAACACATTGTATCCTTCATTCATCAACGCCAACGTGTCTCCGGGATGGCAGAGGCACAGAGACAACACTCAAGGGAAGAGAAGCAAGGAATATCCAGAAGGGAAATCGCGCCAAATCTTAATGGTGGACATGTGTTTTTATATAATTCAGGGGGTCCTGTAATTTAGTTTTGTACAGTATTTTGGACAGTCCTTTGTCATTTTGGTTCAGGTTCTCGCCCCATTGTTTAAGAGTAAATAATGTAAGCACAGATAGTGCTGTGTGCCTGCTTATCACTCTCAATGTAAGCACAGGCAGTACTGCCTTCCTGTCCATACCTGAAAACAGTAAATCCTCAGATATTACTTTATGCTCTCATCCTGTTCCTCTGTGGACACAAACAGTACCATCAGGGGCGTAACTACAACAGGTGCAGGGGTTGCGATCGCACCCGGGCCCTGCAGCCTAGGGGGGCCCCAAAAGACCCTTTGGCCCATAGAAAAAGACAAATACTATTAAAGATTTGCAATAATTGGGGGCCCATTGGAGCTTTCGCATCGGGGCCCCATGGCCTGAAGTTACGCCACTGAGTACCATCTCCATGTACCTCTCTACAGTGTAAACAGACAGCATTCCCTCCCTGTAAAATGTGTAGAGGAAGACAGTACTGCCTCTGTTTCTCCATCAATGGTGTACAAGGATAGCATTGCCTTAACTCATTGTAAACACTATGTACAGACAGTAGTGCCTCCTGCAATCTCCCTGTAAACCGTATACACACCAACAGTACTACCTCCTGGTCTCTCCCTGTAAACCGTGTACACAAAGACAGTACTGCCTACAGGTCTCTCAATGTAAACAGTGTACACTGCCTCCTGGTCTCTCCCTGTAAACAGAGTACACACAGTACTGCGTCCTGGTCTCTCCTTATAAATAATGTACACACACACTGCTGCCTCCTGGTCTCTCCTTATAAACCGCGTACACAGACAGTACTGCTTCCCTATGTCCATAAATCAGTTTATATGAAGACATCACTGCCTCCTTTGTTCTTGTAAGGCTGCTTTCACATCTGAGGTAATAACAATTCCAGCAAATCAGGCAAAGATGAACTTTTGATCTTCAGGTTTGCCTGATCGCCGTTTTTGAAATCCGGCAGAATTCTGCCTTTTTTGGACAGAGAAAAAGCCGGATCCGGACCACTTGCAGTAAGCTTGCATTTTTTTCTATTGCATTTCTATTGGATGTCCGGACATGTGCGGCACTTGCATTTTTGCCACTATCCAGCAAATCGGGCACTTGCGCCATCGGACAAAAACCGCTGCTAACTAGTCGCCGCTAGTGTCGGATTTGCTGGATCCGGATGAAACCGCAAGTTTTCCAATAGAAATAGAAAAAATTGCAATCCTGCCGCACGCGTTCCGGATCAGTTTTTTGCAAAAATAACAAATTTGCAGGATTTTGAAAACCGCAGATGTGAAAGCAGCCGAAAATGTGTACACAGACAGCACTGCATTTCTCCATCAATGGTGTACAAGGATACTACTGCATCATTGACTGTGTAAACAACATGCAGACAGCGATGCCTGTTTCTCCCTCTCTGGAAGGCCCCTTTCACATCACGTTTTCGCTGAATGCAGCAGATCCTCAGATTCACCATGCGCCAAACGGCGACTTGCGGACATCATTCATCTCTATGGGCTTGCAGCAGGTGCAGCAAGTGCGGTTTTGCCACAATCCAGCAAATTTGGCAGTTGCGGCCGGGCAAAAAAACGCAGTTACCTGCATTTTTTTTTTTTTGCACGGCCGCAACTACCGAATTGCGGTAAGACCGCACTTGCCACAGCCCCAGAGAGAATAAATGGGATTTCCGCAAGTGTACCACAAGTCGGCCATTAGGCGGCAGATGTGGTAAATCTGCCGCATTCAGCGAAAACCCCCTGAGGTAAAAGGGGCCTAAATGGTGTACTTGATGATAGAATCAGTACTATCTCTCCCTGTACAGAACACTTTTCAGCAGCCTCATTATCACAGCCCTGTTACATTACATAGGATGATATATCAGGGGCAGGATTGTAGTGTGATCATGGGGCCAGCAGCCACGCCCCTTGCCCACTCAGAGGTATGAGGGGGCTGGAATGTAAATTAATCCTGAAGCCCCAGGGTACACCCCCCCACCCCGACATACCACCTGTCACAAGTGCGACTGAGGCCGATTTTCCTGTCCCTTAAGGGAGGGGTGATAGCCGAGTAGCAGAAGATATGATTTTATTGATTTATAAAAACTGTAGTGCATCATCATGCAGGAGGACAGAGACAGTATAGAAAAGGTTCCCCTTTAAGCCTAATGGCTTGTTAGAAAATGGAGTATTTTTTAATAATGATATGGAAATTTAAAAAAAAAAAAAAAAAATTACAAAGACATTAAGATTTTAACCCAAATATTGTCATTTTCTGATGAAATGATGGGCTGGAAGCAATAACATTGTGTGTAGTTTTGGACAACCTTTTAAACTAAAAAAAGAGAAAGTCCGCTGCACATTACATACTATGTGAAATGTGAACTAGCATAATGGTTAATAAATGAATAGCAAGGCTAAGTGTACAGCTAAGGCAAATGTATAGAAGGAAAAGGGTATGGCAGTAACTGCTACAGATAATAGAGAAAACTTAGCTTAAGAACTGGCCATTGTATAAGAGCCCAAAAACCACACCAAGGTGTTTCTCATCTTATCGGGTCACATGGTTAGGACCCGATAAGCTTTGCTACTCATTTGTTAGCCATTGTGCTAGTTCACATTTCACATAGTGTGCAGCGGATTTTCTATTTTAATTATATCTTTTTCTAGCACCTTCACACATAGGTGTTGCCAGTCGATTTCTAATTATTAGTAAACCTTTTAAACTAGACTTGTAAGTAATAAATTGTACGAGATTGAAGTATAAATTTGATGGTATAAATAAAAGTCACACAAAATACTGATTTTAGCCTGAAGACGCACAGATGTCGCGCTCAGCTTGATCCACGCTAGACGTTTCACTTCAAATAAGTCTTTGTCCAAAAAGAGTGAAGCCTGGCGCTGTACTCCAGCAGCGGTGCCCGGGGGAACATCGCACGCTTTGCAAACACATTGTACTTTGTTTTACTGCATTAATGTCAACAGATTCAGCATTAGATATTCCGATTTCATAGCAGATATTCTCCGAGAGCTGCCGTCAAGGACTCCGGTGGTAATCGGCTCTGATATGAGAAGGGCAGCTAAGCACAGACTTTGTATTCACGACAATACAATAAATATTGTGGCCATTACTTGCTGCCGGTACCCCCGCTATCACACTGCACTCAGAATATACGCAAGGACAAGATAATCATCCGTGTGCTGCACTCTCTTCATCAGAAAAGATCATTCTCGCATGAATACAGCATAGCTATTATTTTACACCACACAGCGGGAAGGTTGCCCTTTGTCAAATGACAAGATTGGGATTTAAATGCTGCCTGTCTTTGTGAGACGCTCGTCATCGAAGCCTCAATGCACTTGGACGTTCATTTGGTTCCCAAGATAAAAGTGATGCAAATCACGACTAGAGCACTGAACGGACTGTGCCGAAAGACAGCGCTCAGCTCATGGGACGCTCCAGTGCCCGGCGTCTCAAAACTCCTATACTCAGCCACGCCAGCAAAGTCAGAGTGATGGCAGTGCCATGCCAGAAAACAAATACTGCCGTGAGAACCAAGTAAAACCATGTAATGGACTTCATACCCCCCAGCAGCAAACGGCAGGGCAGCACAACACTCCTCCATAGAAGTGCCAGATGTGACAGGGTGCAAGACCCAGCGAGCACGGCTGGTGGACCGGTTAACAATCAAACTTTATTATGGCACCTGGAGAATAATTCAGAGAACATTGGTCAAGCCCTTCAAGAGTCTGTAATAAGACAAGTAAACAGGACAAATCCAGATAATCCAAAACCAAAGCAAATCCTACTCAGTTAGCAGCAGCACTGTCCCCCTTGACTCACCTAGCCAGTAACAGCAGCACTGTCCTCCCTTCCTTCGCCTAGCCACTGTCAGCAGCATTGTCTTACCATCCCTCGCCTAGCCACTAACATCAGCATTGTTCCCCCCTTCCTTCGCCCAGCCGCTAGCAGCAGCACTGTTCTCCATTCTCTCTCCTAGCCAATGACAGCAGCACTGTCCTCTCTTCCCTCACCTAGCCACTAACAGCAGCACTGTCCTCTCTTCCCTCACCTAGCCACTAACAGCAGCACTGTCCTCTCTTCCCTCACCTAGCCACTAACAGCAGCACTGTCCTCTCTTCCCTCACCTAGCCACAAACAGCAGCACTGTACTCTCTTCCCTCACCTAGCCACTAACAGCAGCACTGTCCTCTCTTCCCTCACCTAGCCACAAACAGCAGCACTGTACTCTCTTCCCTCACCTAGCCACTAACAGCAGCACTGTCCTCTCTTCCCTCACCTAGCCACAAACAGCAGCACTGTACTCTCTTCCCTCACCTAGCCACTAACAGCAGCACTGTACTCTCTTCCCTCACCTAGCCACTAACAGCAGCACTGTCCTCTCTTCCCTCACCTAGCCACTAACAGCAGCACTGTCCTCCCTTCCCTTGCCAATCCACTAGCAGTAGCACTGTTCCCCCCCCCCCCTTCTCTCTCGCCTAGCCACTGACAGCAACACCATCACACCTTTCCTCGTCTACCCCGCTAGCAGAAGCACTGTGCCCCCTTCCCTCACGTACTCCGGTATCAGCAGCACTGTCCCCCTTCTCTCAACCACCCCACTAGCTGGCACAGCAGCACTGTCCTCGCCCCTTCACCTAGCCACTGAAAGCAGCACTGTCCCATCTTCCCTGTCCTAGCCACTGACTGCAGCACTATCCCCCTTCTCTCTCTCACCTACCCCGCTAGTAGCAGAACTGTCCCCCTTCCCTCTCTTAGCCATTGACAGCAGCCTTCCCCTTCTGTCACCTACCCCTCTAGCAGCACTATGCCCTCTTCACTCGCCTAACCACTGACAACAGCACAATCCCTTGTCTCTTGCCTACCCAGCTAGCAGCAGAACTGTGTCCACTTCCTTGGCCTAGCCACTGACAGCAGCACTGTCCCCCATTTTCTTGCCTACCCGAGTAGTAGGCGCAGTAGCACTGTTCTCCACCTCTTGCCTAGCCACTTGCAGTAGCATTGTTCCTCTTTCCTCGTCTACCCACTAGCAGCAGTACTGTCCCCCCTCTTTTCTCTCCTAGCCACCGACAGCAGTACTGTCCCTCCTCCTCTCTCCTAGCCACCAACAGCAGTACCATCTCACCTTTCCTTGCATACACCGCTAGCAGCACTACTGTGCCCCTTTCGCTCACCTACGCCACTAGCAAGCAAAGCATCACTTTCCTCGTCCCTGGCCACTGAAAGCTGCACTGTCCCCCTTCTCTCACCTACCCCAATAGCAGGCACAGCAGCACTTTCCTCGTCCCTTCGCCTAGCCACCGACATCAGCACTGCCCCCCTTTCTCTCGCCTACCCCTCTAGCAGTGCACTGTCCCACTTCCCTCTCCTAGCCACTGACAGCAGCACTGTTCTTCTCAAGCCTCCAAAATTAACAGCATTATCGCCTTTTCGGGAAGGGGAGAAGTTGACTGTAGTGTTCTCGTTTATTCCTGACAGTATGGCTTGCTCTAACAATTACTGATGTATCTGACAGCGCCATGTCTAAGAAACGTGAGATTTTGACATGAGTGGCATTATGAGCAGCACTTTCGTAAGATGCCAAAGGTTCACATTTAGAGTTCCTTTAAGACAGGAAATCTCAGTAAAGGACATAACACGGCCATTCTTAAAGAATATTTTTCATTTTAAAAAAAGCAACTATATATATAAAAAGACAAGAAAGTTTCCAGTTCAAACATGACAGAAATGCCTCCCCGGGGGCTTAAACAAGCCGTCAAGATGGGGCCTAAAATACCGAGAGCTGTGGAAGGTCTTAAGACGTATCTGACCTTCACTCTACCCTTGATAGCAGTGAGATTTGATTGAAGGCTGCATCTGTCTTCACGGTGAACTACAGACATTACACCTGGAGTCAGGGCTTAGGAAGACATCAGGTATGAAAGCATTAAATAAAAAGGAAAAGGCAAAAGCGGTAAAAACAACAGAACATGTGCTCACATTCTCTGTAGTCATCCGGATTATGAGTGATGGCGGATTGCACCTGAAATGGATTGATGGGACTTTTTATTAAATTACAATGAGGCCAATAAGGATGTAAAACAAAAAACCTTCACCTGCCGGATGGGGCCATGCTAGTACACCGCCTCCTGGGTCCCCACCGGTCTCCTGGCTGCTTCCTCCAGCAGGAAATATCACAGGACTGATGTAGGTAAACCGCAGCTGCTGATTGGCTGCAGCACTCGCAGTCCCAAGCAAACCGGAAGAGAATGCGTTCCTTCCTTCTCTGACGGAATGTGAAGGTTGAAGCAAATCAAGGCCACTGATTGGCTGCAGCAGTCACATGATGTGCCCTGCTGGAAGAAGCATCCAAGGGTCTGGTGGTGAACGGAACAAGTCCTTTATAGGACATTTTTATAGGTTATGCCCCCATGACTGTTATATTAAAAAATATCTCCAACAATGCCTTTAAAGTGATCCTGACCCCACAAACTGACCCCCCCCCCCCCCCCACATCTTTAGACCTGTCCTTGCACACCCTCTTATCATTTCTAGCCATCCCTCTAGCAGAAAAAATTGATTTTGTAAAGTAGAGAAAAGTTTATATTTACCTCGTGCTGTGTGAGTTCTCTGTTTCTGAGGAAGCTGCAATAGACAGGCCTGTCTGCTGCTGCCTTGTAATTATGCACGTCCCTCTCTGCTTGCTATGAGCCTGGCCGCGTCATGAAAGGGGGCGGGGCTCCGGTATGACACAATTTTAGCCCCGCCCCTTTCATGACGCGGCCAGGCTCATAGCAAGCAGAGAGGGGCGTACATAATTACAAGGCAGCAGCAGACAGGCCCCGCCTATTGCGGCTTGCTCAGAAACGGAGAACTCACACAGGACGAAGTAAATATAACTTTTTCTCTACTTTACAAAATCGATTTTTTTTCTGCAAGAGGGATGGCAAGAAATAAGAGGGGGTGCAGGGACAGGTCTAAAGATGTGGGGGGGGGGGCAGTTTGTGGGTTCAGGATCACTTTAAAGTGAATTGAAAAATCATTACAAAGTGGGGACCACCACCACCTTGCTTCATATCTAGAAAAAGATGAATTATGCTATGTTCACACATAGCACTTTTTTTGCCGCGTTATGTACTCGCGCAAAAAAGCATAAAAAGCCCCGCAAAAAACACGAAGCATTCACACACCGCATTTTTTTATGGGCTCACTTCTCCACCTAAAAGTGCAGGGGAGAAGTGATGTCACACAGGGAAGATTCTTCCTTTGTATGACATCGGTGACTGCCTCTTTTGGGTTTCGCAGTGTATTAATATACTTTAATTTGAGTTTCGCTGTGTAATCCAAATGTCTTAAAAATAGAATTATTTACCCTCCGCTGGCCGGTGATTGGGGAGCGAGAGCTGACACATCCGAAGGTATCGACCTTCCAGGACCTGTTATTATCGTTGATTGGTCGCTCGCGGTCATGTGATATGTGCGTCATAGCACGTCACATATTACATGACCACGAGCGGCCAATCAGTGATCACAGGTCCTGGAAGGACAGTACCTCTGGAGGATCTCTCGGCTCCCGGAACACCTGGCGGAGGACAAGTGTTCAATTTGTATTATTTTTCACACATTTGGCTTACTTTAATTTGGGTTTCGCAATGTATTTTAATACACTACAAAACCCTGGCACACACAGATGTCACACAGGAGAGGAGGAACAGGACAGTTCCTCCCCTGTGCGACATCAGTGCCGGCGTATTCCCGCTGGAATTGTGCATTGTCTGAACGGCGATGTCTAATTCCCGTGGGAATAAAGGGCTTCTATGGGAGAAAGTGCGGGCGCAGGTGCGTAAAGAATTGACATGTTGATTCTTTTTACACCGGCGCGTTCTCCCATAAAAGTGCAGCGTATATTTACGCAGCGTCTGATCGGCAGTGTGAATTTCACATTCACTTTACTGGCAGACGCAGACACACATTGCGTGTTTTTGAAAAGCGCACGCAAAAAAGGGCAATGTGTGAACATAACCTTATAAGGACTGGTGGGGGTCTTTGTCCCTCTGCCCTGAACTGATAGTCCTACACGTAGACTGATGCGTGCACCAGGCATGGGCCAGGCTGACAGCACGGCCAGGCGGACCCCCAGGCAGACCTTGACCAGGCGGTGCAGCCCCCAGACACTGGCCAGTCACACACATATGACCTAGGTCTTTCTTATCACGATAATGACACTTAATACTTGCTGCCTCCAACAATGTATTGTTCTAAATGGCAGAAATGTCACCAATAGTCCGACACATCACTCAGGTTTGGGCTTCATCAAATTAACTTCTGGAAGAATATATTAAGCGTTAATTTCCCTTCACCATAATTATGAAAAGATGTATATTATAAGGCTGGGAGCTGCTGGCATCAGACAATGTTTACCCGAGTACATTCAGCTCAGCAGAACCTCGGCTCAGGAATTATCTGAAGCTACGTGACGTGATATTTATGCAAGTCTGAGCCTCAAGAAACAAAATGACCTTTTCCTGCATATTCCCAGGCCTGCACCAGAATATGCGCTGGCGGAGTCTAGAGATACTGATCATTTACTCAGAGCTTAAGTCCGTGTACAGCAAAGAGAACTTTATAGAAGAACATTGCAAACGGAGAGACAAGGTGAAACTAGTAACAAGGCACCAAAAATGAGAGGATCCTCGGAAAATAGTCTGAAGCCGGTGTTACCCCACTCCACACTCCTACACCAGGGCGAAACCCTCAGAATACCTGCTCTAACGTATGGGGACGAATCCTTAGAAAATGTTCACAGCTTTTTAAGGAGTTTTTCTTGAGATCTTTCCCAAAATCCTTCTTAGGCCGCTTTCACATTGCAGTTTTTCACTGATCAGTGTCCATCAGGTTTGTGTGCCAAAGCCCGGAGAGGAACCAGGAGTGGAACTTGCAGAGAAAAACTATAATTGAAAGACTGACCCCTGTTCTGAGTTTTGGAGACACTCCTGGTTTTGGCACACAAATCTGATGGACACTGATCAGTGAAAAAACTGCAGCGTGAAAGCAGCCTTAGGCTGCATTCACACATTGCGTATTTTGCCGCGTTTTTTTACGCGCGCTTTTCAAAATACGCAATGTGCCTTTTGTCTGCCAGCAAAGTGAATGGGAAATTCACCTTGCATTGCAGACATTGCGTAAAAATACGCAGTGCGTTTTCCGGGAGAAAACACAGCTCCGTAAACAATTGATATGTCAATTGTTTACGCAGCTTCTCCTGCGTATTCTCCCAGAGGGGAGGAAGAATCCAGCTTCCTCCTCCCCTCTGTGACAGCTGTGGCCGCCCATTAGATTTCACAGTGTATTAATATACACTGTGAAATCTAAATTAAACAAAAGCAAGTGTCAGAAAAATAAAAAAGAATCAATACTTCACCTGTCCGACGCCTTCTGCCGCTGTGTGATCCCCGGTTCCAAGTGAAATCTCTTCTGACAGGACCTGTGGTGATGTCAGAGGGGCGTTCCCGGGCACTCGCGGTCATGTGATACATATCACATGACCGCGAACAGCCAATCAGCGCTGGGAACGCCCCGGGAACGCCCCCCCTCTGACGTCACCACAGGTCTTCTCAGTACACCGCTCACTTGGAACCGAGAGGAGAGCGGCGCAGAAGGCACCGGACAGCGGGAGAAGGCACCGGAGAGGTGATGTATTCATTCTTTTTTATTTTACATACATTTGCCTTTGTTTAATTAAGATTTCACAGTGTATATTAATACACTGGAAAATCTAATGGGGCTGTCACAGAGGGGAGGAGGAAGCAGGATTCTTCCTCCCCTCTGTGACATCACTGCACTTTCTGGAGTTCAGAAAGCGCAGTGTGTGAAAGCCCCTGCGTATTTTGCTGCGTTTTTTGCGCGGCCAAAAAACGTGGCAAAAAGCGCGCGCAAAAAAGCGCAGCAAAATACGCAAATGTGTGAACGTAGCCTTAGGCTGCTTTCACGCTGCGTTTTTGTTCAATCCGTGGCTGTCCTTTGTAGAACAGGCATGGATCAGATCAGATTTGCCCTTAGTGGCATTCCGATTTTTGTCGGATCAGATTCTGTCCGATTTTTTGCTGTGCCCAAAATTGTAGACTGCACAGCGGATCAAATCGGACCGAATTGGATCCGACCTGATTCGTGCCAAATAACATGGGGCCTATGGAGCGTGGGTCAGAGGAAACAGCTGATCGTTCCTCGGACCAGATTTTAGTGTACGGAGCATGCTCAGTAGACTAAAATCGCTCTGTGCCATCTAATTTCACTTCTGCAATGTATATTCATACATTACAGAAGTGAAATTTTTTGAAACGGAAGGGTTAAAAATAAAAAAACTTGATTCTCACCTGTCCCGCGATCCACCGATGCCTCCAGCGTTTGATGCTTTAGGACCAGGCATGATGTCAGTCACATGACCGCTTACCTCGGTAACCGGTCAAGTGACTGTGACATCACGCCAGTTCCACACAAAGCAGTTCCACACAGGGAGACCAGTCCAAGAAAACACTGCGGGCAGCTGGGCAGTTCCTGTAAGCATCAGAACAAGATAGCTGGAAGCGCCAGAGGACTCGTGGATGGGTGAGAAGAAAGATTTTTTTTATTTTTTAAGGTCTGGAGAAGAGCGAAAAAGAGAGGGGGTGAGAGAAAGAGGGGGTGAGAGAAAGAGGGGGTGAGAGAAAGAGGGGGTGAGAGAAAGAGGGGGTGAGAGAAAGAGGGGGTGAGAGGAAGAGGGGGTGAGAGGAAAGAGGGGTGAGAGAAAGAGGGGTGAGAGAAAGAGGGGGTGAGAGAAAGAGGGGTGAGAGAAAGAGGGGGTGAGAGAAAGAGGGGTGAGAGAAAGAGGGGGTGAGAGAAAGAGGGGTGAGAGAAAGAGGGGTGAGAGAAAGAGGGGTGAGAGAAAGAGGGGTGAGAGAAAGAGGGGTGAGAGAAAGAGGGGTGAGAGAAAGAGGGGTGAGAGGAGAGGAGGGGAGAGGGGTGAGAGGAAGAGGGGTGAGAGAAGAGGGTGAGAAGAGGGGTGAGAGGAAGAGGGGTGAGAGAAAGAGGGTGGAGAAGAGGTGAGAGAAGAGGGGTGAGAGAAAGAGGGGTGAGAGAAAGAGGGGTGAGAGGAAGAGGGTGAGGAAGAGGGGAGAAAGAGGGGTGAGAGAAAGAGGGGTGAGAGAAAGAGGGGTGAGAGAAGAGAGGGTGAGAGAGAAGAGGGGTGAGAGAAAGAGGGGTGAGAGAAGAGGGGTGAGAGAGAGAGGGGTGAGGAGAGGAGAAGGGGTGAGAGAGAGGGGTGAGAGAGAGGGGGGTGAGAGAGAGAGAGAGGGGTGGAGAGAGAGAGAGAGGGGTGAGAGAGGAGAGAAGAGGGGTGAGAGAGAGAGAGAGAGGGGGTGAGAGAGAGAGAGAGGGGTGAGTGAGAGAGAGGGGTGAGAGAGAGGGTGAGAGAGAGGGGGTGAGAGAGAGAGGGGGTGAGAGAGAGAGGAGAGAGAGGGGTGAGGGGAGAGAGAGAGAGAGGGTGGAGAGAGAGAGAGTAGAGAGGGGTGAGAGGAGAGAGGGGTGAGGGAGGGTGGAGGAGAGGGGTGGAGAGAGGAGGTGAGAGAGGAGAGGGGTGAGAGAGAGAGAGGGGTGAGAGAGAGAGAGAGGGGTGAGAGAGAGAGAGGAGAGGGGTGGAGGAGAGGGGTGAGAGAGAGGGGGTGAAGAGAGAGAGAGGGGTGAGAGAGAGAGAGGGGTGAGAGAGAGAGAGAGAGGGGGTGAGAGAGAGGGGGAGAGAGGAGGGTGAGAGAGAGAGAGGAGAGAGAGAGGGATGAGAGAGAGAGAGGGTGGAGAGAGAGAGAGGGGTGAGGAGAGAGAGGGGGGGGAGAGAGAGAGAGGGGGTGAGAGAGAGAGGGGTGAGAGAGAGAGGGGGAGGAGAGTGGGGAGAGGTGAGAGAGAGGAGGGGGGTGAGAAGAGAGGGGAGAGAGGAGAGAGAGGAGGGGGGGAGAAGAGAGGGGGAGGAGGAGGGAAAGAGAGGGGGGGGAAGAGAAGAGGAGGGAGAAAGGGAGCAAAGCGAGGAGGGGAGAAAGAGGTGACAGGAGGGAGAGAGAAGTGAGTTGACAGGAGGGAGTGAGGAGGGGGAGCAAGGTGACAGCAGGAGCGGGGAAAGGAGGAGAGAGGATCCAAACTGATCCTGCAAAATATCAGAATCGGATGCCTATTTGGATTGCAGGCATCAGTTTGGATCCGTTGCTGTCCGAGAGGTCCTACAAATAAAATGTGCATTTATTAAAAAAAAAAAAATGCACATTACTTGTCTGGGGCCATTTCTATCAGGATCCGCTACAAACTAGGCATGGTCATGTCAGGAGATGGCAAACAAGGCAAGAAATAAAAATACCCTCTTCCAAAGCTGCTTCAGAAGATAAAATACTCTTAGGCCGGCTTCACACCACAGATTTTTGCTGTCAGGTTGTGTATGGTGTTTTGCAGGATGCACTGGACAGAACCTGACAACCCTGGACAAACAGAACCAAATATGTCCTCCGATCCTGTTTTCTGACAGAATCGGCAGTGTGTGGCTGCTGGAGCTGTCCCTTGCTGAAATGTCAGAATCACGCCTAGCAGGGAGCTTGCCGCGGTTCTGAAATCTCAACCGGGAGCTCTCCAGGTGCTAAAGTTCAGCACCGGCCGGCGCTGAGCTATAGCACTCGGCGTCCGGGAACTGGACAGATTTTCTGTCGGGTCTGGTGTGATCCAGCGCTCATGGACTCCCATGTTAGGGGGCGCTGGATCACACCAGATTCGGGAGGATCCGATTTTGTCAGATTATTGCCCTGGAAACAAAAATGCTGCAAGCTGCGATTTTGTGTCCGGGGAAAAAAAACGAACTCTGATGGATCCTCCCTGACAGAAGAGAACTGGATGGTAAATCAGTGCCATCCGGCCCCATAGTAATACTATGGGGCCAAAATCGTTCTTATCGGATAGCCCCGGATCCCTGAAACCGTGGTGTGAAGCCGGCCTTAGGCAAGCTGCCCTCAAAAAAGAGGTTTCCGCTTGAGTAGGAGCCGTGGAGTCGGAGCCCATTTTGGGTGGAGTCAGATTCGGGGAAATTGAGGAGTCAGAGTTGGATGTTTAGCTTCCAGATTTCACAGCCATTGCTGTGGAGTTGGATACCTTTTTTGGTGGAGTCACAGTCAGATTCAGGGAAATTGGAAGTCTCGGATGTTTGGCTTACTGACTCCACAGCCATGGTTTGAACTCTGGAGTTTTTGAACACCTAAAAAAACTCTGTGTGCACATACCCCAAGAGGATCTGTTATCAGATCTCACATTAGACTTAATAAAATGATAAAAAGCTCCAAGACCCAATGATACTGGTGTGACTTTGAAAACCCTTGCCAGAAAGGCTGTATAAGGCTGCTTTCACATCAGCGTTTTTGTCTGCGGATCGCATTCAGCTGCTTTTTTTTTTTTTCGCGGCCGCACCTGCCGCAAGTGCAAGACTTTCTATGGGGCTTGCCGCAAGTGCAGCCGGTATGCGGTAATCGCGGCAGATGCGGTTTTTTCACCGCATCTGCCGCTATTTGAAAAAAACAGCTGATGTGAAAGGGCCCTAACAGCCGCACTTGCGGTTCACTTGTGGCAAGCCCCATACAATGTCTATGGGGCTTGCGGCAGGTGCGGCAAGTGCGGTATCGGCACTTGCGGCAGGTGCATCCGCGAAAAAACCGCGGCAGACCGCGGGTTTTTTCGCGGCCGCACCTGCTGCAAGTGCCAAAACCGCACTTGCCGCACACTTACCGCAAGCCCCATAGATATTGTATGGGGCTTGCCGCAAGTGAACAGCAAGTGCAGCCGTTATGCGGTAATCGCGGCAGTTGCGTTTTTTTCACCGCAACTGCCGCGATCAGCGAAAACCGCTGATGTGAAAGGGGCCTAATCCGGATGTTAATATTAATATTTTATGAATCCGACTGGAGACTGAGCTGGACTCAAATTGCTCATTTTTATAATAAGCAGGAAAAAAATAAAAAAAATTAATATTTTACAGCCCCGCATTATTTTTTATTTTTATTTCACCCTTGAGAAGCATCACTAATGTATATTCCTTGCCCCTAGTAATATACTCCCCAGCAGCCATCTTTTTCCTCTCCGGTTCTGTTCTGCTAGTTGTGACCTGTCGGATGGATCTAGTGTTCACTGTAAGGACAGGAAGTCACATGTAGTCAATGTAGGTCTATGAGTGCCAAAGTGAGGCTCTGATAGACTTGCATTGAGAGCTTGTGATCGTTAGCTGTGGTCACAAGATTACAAAGCATGACCACAACAAAAGTAGGGAAAAAAAAAAGTAACCAGCTCACAACCAGGGCTGTGGAGTCAGTAAGGCAAACATCCGACTCAGACTCTTCAATTTCCCTGAATCAGACTCCGACTCCACCAAAATGGAATCCGACTCCACAACCACGGCAGTAAAGTCAGTAAGCCAAACATTAGACTCCTCAATTTCCCTGAATCCAACTCCACCCAAAATGGACACTGACTCCACAGTCCTGCGGACCGCAATGGATTCTTGAAGTGTCTGAGTGCGGATCCGTCTTTGCTATTTTCTGGATTCTTAACGTCTCTGCAAAGATGCAGCTTCACAAATAAAATCTTTTATTGGAAGGTAAAAAGTCCACAAAATTAAACAAGTTCCATGTTGTCTTTCAAGCTGGATCTTTACTAATTTCCAACACTAGGAAAAGCAGAAGACGGCGGCTGGTAGTCTTACTAGGGGCAGGAAACATGCATAAGGGTGCGTATAAAGACTGCAGAGTGCCCTAAGAAGTACGCAGAGGGGGAGCTGGAGTATAAACCCCAAAAGCCAAAAATCCAGGGAGCAATTGACCAAAAATGTGCCACTTTTTGCCCACATCCATCCATATCAGAATTCAATAAAGAAAATATTACAGTGCCCGGTGAGATCAATGCTCTGTCTGTGTAATGCATGTCCGTTATAGTAAATACGATCATCCCGGATAATGCCAGTGGCTTTCAGATATGAACCGCTCACACTTTAGGTCTGGTAAGCCTTTAACAGAGCATAAAACCAGATAATAACTGGAACATTTCACTTTGGATTTCCCCATCGAGATGAACCTCTCATGTCAAAATGGATTTAGAAACAGAAAAAAAAAAAGCAGACGCTGCTCAGGAGAAGAAACATTAACCTGCAAAATGACATGGAGCTAATGCAACGTGTCCAGCAGGGTCCGGTCACAAGGCAATATAATACCTTTATGGCTGGAAACAACCAATGTATTCAGAAATTAAAAGAGCCGATTAAAATAGAATAAAATGCCATTGCTATGTACACACAGATGTATCTACAATAAAGCATATTCATCGTCAGTTGTCCAACTAGAGCCCCTGCTAGGACGGGGTGGTGCAGATGTGCAGCCTGCGCTTGTTCAGTCCCACAGAGTACCCAGTGCTACATTTCACTTATTCCAGCTGCCCCATATAGATAACAAATGGAGGGGGGTCCGGTGTCCAACTTGCTGCATTCTTTTGTAATGGGAATAAAAATTCCCTCCAGCAGCGGGACCACCCATCTGTCTGTAAGTTAGCACCTATCTCTTGGATAGGTAAATTTTCTTTCCTGTTTTCCACAAGCCCTCATCTAGATACATTTGTAAGGAAAAATAAAACGCTTATAGCTATTGAAGAAAGAAAAGGAAAAATGGATACACAACAAGGAGTGGGAAGTAAATAAAGCACAGCAGAGAGTGAAGAGGGTAAAAGAAAGTACAAAGACGACTCAGAGCACACCCATTAATTGACTGTGTAGGAAGTCATAGCTGATTACAGGTAAATAAAAAACAGATGGATCCATCACATCCTGAAGATGAAATGAGAGAAGACGAGGAGGAGAAGACGCCGAGAAGACGGGGAGAAGAAGACGCCGAGAAGAAGGGGAGAAGAAGACGCCGAGAAGAAGAAGAAGAAGACGCCGAGAAGAAGAAGAAGACGACGCCGAGAAGAAGGCGAAGAAGACGCCAAGAAGAAGACGCCGAGAAGAAGAAGAAGACGACATGAAGAAGAAGACGACATGAAGAAGAAGAAGACGCCGAGAAGAAGACGCCGAGAAGAAGAAGACGCTGAGAAGAAGACGCTGAGAAGAAGAAGACGCTGAGAAGAAGAAGAAGCCGCCGAGAAGAAGAAGAAGCCGCCGAGAAGAAGCCGCCGAGAAGAAGAAGAAGAAGACGACGCCGAAAAGAAGAAGAAGAAGACGACGCCGAGAAGAGAAAGAAGACGACGCCGAGAAGAAGAAGACGACGACGCCGAGAAGAAGAAGAAGACGACGCCGAGAAGATGAAGAAGAAGACGCCGAGAAGAAGAAGACGCTGAGAAGAAGAAGACGCTGAGAAGAAGAAGACGCTGAGAAGAAGAAGACGCTGAGAAGAAGAAGAAGCCGCCGAGAAGAAGCCGCCGAGAAGAAGAAGAAGACGACGCCGAAAAGAAGAAGAAGACGACGCCGAGAAGAAGAAGAAGACGACGCCGAGAAGAAGAAGATGACGACGCCGAGAAGAAGAAGAAGACGACGCCGAGAAGAAGAAGACGACGACGCCGAGAAGAAGAAGAAGACGACGCCAAGAAGAAGAAGACGACGCCGAGAAGAAGAAGAAGAGCCGAGAAGAAGAAGAAGACGCCGAGAAGAAGAAGAAGACGCCGAGAAGAAGAAGAAGAAGAACGCGAAGAAGACGAGAAGAAGAAGACGCCGAGAAGAAACGGAAGAAGACGCCGAGAAGAAGAAGAAGAAGACGCGAGAAAGAAGAGACGCCGAGAAGAAGAAGAAGACGCCGAGAAGAAGAAGAAGAACGCCGAGAAGAAGACCGAGAGAAGAAGAAGCAGAAGAACGAGAAGAACGAAGAGAAGACGCCGAGAAGAGAAGAGAAGAAGAAGACGCCGAGAAGAAGAAGAAGACGCTGAGAAGAAGAAACGAAGAAGAAGAAGAAGAAGAAGAAGACGCCGAGAAGAAGAAGAAGAAGACGCCGAGAAGAAGAAGAAGACGCCGAGAAGAAGAAGAAGAAGACGCCGAGAAGAAGAAGAAGAAGACGCCGAGAAGAAGAAGAGCGTGAGAAGAAGAAGCCGCCGAGAAGAAGAAGAAGAAGAAGCCGCCGAGAAGAAGAAGAAGAAGAAGCCGCCGAGAAGAAGAAGAAGAAGAAGACGCCGAGAAGAAGAAGAAGAAGACGACGCCGAGAAGAAGAAGAAGACGACGCCGAGAAGAAGAAGAAGACGACGCCGAGAAGAAGAAGAAGACGACGCCGAGAAGAAGAAGAAGACGACGCCGAGAAGAAGAAGAAGACGACGCCGAGAAGAAGAAGAAGAGACGACCGAGAAGAAGAAGAAGACGACGCCGAGAAGAAGAAGAAGAAGACGCCGAGAAGAAGAAGAAGACGACGCCGAGAAGAAGAAGAAGAAGACGCCGAGAAGAAGAAGAAGAAGACGCCGAGAAGAAGAAGACGACGCCGAGAAGAAGAAGACGACGCCGAGAAGAAGAAGAAGAAGAAGCCGAGAAGAAGAAGACGCCGAGAAGAAGAAGAAGACGCCGAGAAGACGACGCCGAGAAGAAGAAGAAGCCGAGAAGAAGAAGACGCCGAGAAGAAGAAGAAGAAGACGCCGAGAAGAAGAAGCCGAGAAGAAGAAGAAGAAGAGACGCCGAGAAGAAGAAGAAGACGCCGAGAAGAAGAAGAAGAAGAAGACGCCGAGAAGAAGAAGAAGAAGAAGACGCCGAGAAGAAGAAGAAGAAGAAGACGCCGAGAAGAAGAAGAAGAAGAAGAAGACGCCGAGAAGAAGAAGAAGAAGAAGAAGACGCCGAGAAGAAGAAGAAGAAGAAGAAGACGCCGAGAAGAAGAAGACGCCGAGAAGAAGAAGAAGAAGACGCCGAGAAGAAGAAGAAGAAGACGCCGAGAAGAAGAAGAAGAAGACGCCGAGAAGAAGAAGACGCCGAGAAGAAGAAGAAGAAGACGCCGAGAAGAAGAAGACGCCGAGAAGAAGAAGAAGAAGACGCCGAGAAGAAGAAGACGCCGAGAAGAAGAAGAAGAAGACGCCGAGAAGAAGACGCTGAGAAGAAGACGCTGAGAAGAAGAAGACGCTGAGAAGAAGAAGACGCTGAGAAGAAGAAGACGCTGAGAAGAAGAAGAAGCCGAGAAGAAGAAGAAGCCGAGAAGAAGAAGAAGACGCCGAGAAGAAGAAGAAGACGCCGAGAAGAAGAAGAAGAAGATGCCGACGCCGAGAAGAAGAAGACGACGCCGAGAAGAAGAAGACGACGCCGAGAAGAAGAAGAAGAAGACGCCGAGAAGAAGAAGAAGACGCCGAGAAGAAGAAGAAGAAGAAGACGCCGAGAAGAAGAAGAAGAAGAAGACGCCGAGAAGAAGAAGAAGACGCCGAGAAGAAGAAGACGACGCCGAGAAGAAGAAGACGACGCCGAGAAGAAGAAGACGACGCCGAGAAGAAGAAGACGACGCCGAGAAGAAGAAGACGACGCCGAGAAGAAGAAGACGACGCCGAGAAGAAGACGACTCTGTAAATATAGCCCCGGCACACAAAAAAGATGAGGAGATTTTTGGTATCTTTGTGTTCTTTATTATAAAGGTTGACAAGAACAAGTTGTATCACACAACGTTTCGGCTCAAGGCGAGCCTTTCTCAAGTGAATCTTGTGGATGTGGTTAGAGTACGTGGGTAGGTTCCCACATGAGCATCCACTCAGGCCAGTACCCTCAGGGGATACTCAGCAGGTGACTCCGTCCTAAATTCTTAGTGCAAGTGTAGCAGCAGCATAGTAGCTGGTCTGTATGGAGGGACAAAAAGAGAAGAAGACGACGCCGAGAAGAAGAAGAAGACGCCGAGAAGAAGAAGACGCTGAGAAGAAGAAGACGACAACGAGAAGAAGAAGAAGCCGAGAAGAAGAAGAAGCCGAGAAGAAGACGCCGAGAAGAAGAAGAAGAAGACGCCGAGAAGAAGAAGACAACGAGAAGAAGAAGACAACGAGAAGAAGAAGACAACGAGAAGAAGAAGACGAGGACGAGAAGAAGAAGAAGACGACGACGAGGACGAGAAGAAGACGCCGAGAAGAAGACGCCGAGAAGAAGACGCCGAGAAGAAGACGCCGAGAAGAAGAAGAAGACGCCGAGAAGAAGAAGACGACGACGCCAAGAAGAAGAAGAAGACGACGCCGAGAAGAAGAAGAAGACGACGCCGAGAAGAAGAAGACGACGAGAAGAAGAAGACGACGAGAAGAAGAAGACGACGAGAAGAAGAAGACGACGAGAAGAAAAAGACGACGAGAAGAAAAAGACGACGAGAAGAAAAAGACGACGAGAAGACGACGAGAAGAAGACAACGACGAGAAGAAGAAGAAGACGAGAAGAAGAAGAAGACGAGAAGAAGAAGACTACGAGACGAAGACGAGAAGAAGAAGACAATGAGAAGAAGAAGATGATGACGAGAAGAAGAAGATGGGAAGAAGACAAGGAAGAAGATGGGAAGAAGACGAGAAGAAGACGGGAAGAAGACGGGAAGAAGACAAGAAAAAGACAAGAGGTGAAAAGAGAAGAAACAAAAAAGAAAAGAGAAGCTAGAAGAAGAGAAAGGAGAAGAGAAAAACATACAGGGACTCCTAAATTAAATTACTCAATAAGGATTATTCCTATTAGCAAACATAAGGCTAACTGGAATGGATTTCTTATAAACACCTGATAATTGTATATGTGGAAACAATTATTTTCTTAAAGAGTCTCTACAAAAGAATCCGAGGTTCTGTACATGGCCAGAAGTCTGCAGATACAATCACATAATGTGGGATTGGATATTTAGCGCAAGATCTATATGGACAAACAGCAGCAGCAGACCAGGTCATAGACTCCGGACACCAAGATGACAGAATGTCAATGTTTTATCACATTACTTCATCAATTTTCCCCTTGTAGAGAAGCCTGGGTGTATATAACGAAGAGCACAAACAAGTCTGCCTAGAGCTACCACTCCCACCATCAATGGACTCAAGAGCAGGGAAGCCTGTTCTGTGGAAAGACAGCACTCTCTACCCTGCAACTGGGCATGGAGGTCACCAGGAGAATGGTCTTGGCCAAATGCCAAGTGCCAACTGGAAAGTCTAGTCAGAAAGCTTTAATACTTTGGGCTGGGCTTCTAGGTCCCAAAAAGGAAACAGAAGTATTAATATACCATGACATATTATTTGAGGATTATCTACCCCCTAAGGTGTCAACACCTTTACATTTTTAGAAGGACATCAGGAACTCAAGCACAAAGCAAGAGCCAAAACACTAAATTAAAATTGGTTTGTCAAATACAAAGATGTCATATGAGATTAAAACTTGTTTCAGCACCTTCACATACTTCTGGTAATGTAATAAATAATATATATATAGACTCACTGGAGCTTTGTCGCCATCAGTAATGCCAAACACATCTCTCCTCTTTACAGTAAAAATCTCCACATCTCTTCCATCGTCATCATCATCATCATCTTTATCTATCAGATGGAAGCCGGAAGGTTTTCCGATCTTTGAGCTCTTGGTTTCCTCTGAATCGTCATCTTCTTCGCTCTCTCCACTGGATTGATCATTCTTTGTATTCCCTTTTACAGTCTGATCAAAATTCTTTCCAATAAGCCGAGACTTAAAGTTCTCAATCTCCTCATCGCTGATGGTGCCAGGGTCCTGGACCTCCTTGCTTGGTTTGCTTTCAGATGTCTTTGAGTTTTGGGCTTTTTGAAGGAAACGAACCCTTGGGGCCACAGCAAGGCCTAGTGACCTGTACCAGGACAATCAGTAAAACTTAATGTCAAAGGTAAAAAATACAGATACATGTGTAATCTCAATGAGAATAGAAAGAGCGAGCGCATGACTGCTGAGAACAAAAACATTCACCAGGGTCTGTTAAGTGGACGCTTACGAGTATGATGGGTGGAAAACCTCCTTCTAAGCAGAGGAGATGGCGCCTATCAAGGCACTTCAGATAGACAATAGGTTTAAGGTGGATACATTTTAGTTGCAGATTCCTGATGAAGCCCCTGATCATGAGTTACATAGTGAGATTGAGCTAAAAAAAAAACTATTCAGACTTGAACCAACTACAGTATATCACAAAAGTGAGTACACCCCTCACATTTTTGTAAATATCTTATTACCGTCTATTTTTTCATGGGTCAACACTTAAGATCTGACTTTGATATACAATGCACAGTCGTCAGTGTACAGCTCTAATACAATGTACAGCTTGTATAAGGGTACCTTTACACGCGGCTACATTTCTAGGGTGGCTACAGGTAACTTACTGGTTGCAGTGAAATAATGGAGACAAGGTTCTATCTTGTTGCTGTGTACAAATGGAATAATCTCTCCATGATTTCACTGCAACCAGTAAGTTACCTGTAGCCACCCTAGAAATGTAGCCGCGTGTAAAGGTACCCTAAGAGTGTAAACGTGGTGCCCTCTAAATAACTCAACACACAGCCATTATAGGGAACCTGTCAGGTCATTTATACCCCCCAAACCTATCACTACATGTCCCTACAGCTTCCTGGTACATCCCAATCTGACCTAAGTGTCCTGTAATCACTGAGAAAAATTATTTTATTACTTACATGTTCCTATGCTAATAAGGAGGATGTCTTCATTAGTGAAGACACTGCGCGATCATGTCCCTCCTTGCTCAGTGCATCACGTTATAAGCCAATTCAAATGCAAGGTCCCGGCATCTGAAATCAATCTTTCCCTTCCCGGTATGACACCGCGGCTGAGTCATTTCCACTCGTAAGCATTGTGGGGGTGTATTTGGTGTACTAGCCGGCTTCTGAGCATGCAGTACTCCTTATTAGCATAGGAACATGTAAGTTATAAAATGATTTTTCTCAATGATTACAGTACAGTATTAGGCGAGACAGGGATGATTAGGGATGTAGTAGGAAGCTGCAGGGACAGGTAGTGATAGGTTTGGGGGCTAAACTAAGTGACAGGTTCCCTTTAATGTCTAAACTGCTGGCAACAAAACTGAGTACACCCCTAAGTAAAAAGAGGCAAATTGTTCCCAAGCCATTCTCTCTTCCCGCTGCCACACAGTGTTACAAGGTCTACAGTGTGAATGGAGGCAGAGGTGCGTTACATTTGGTGTTATCACACTCACGCGCTCTCTGGTCAGTGGAAGCTCCACATGGGGCCTACACTGTGTGCAGAATTATTAGGCAAATTAATATTTTGATCACATGATACTTTTTATACCTGTTGTCCTACTCCAAGCTGTAGAGGCTTGAGAGCAAACTACCAATTAAGTAAATCAGGTGATGTGCATCTTTGTAATGACATCAACACCCTATATAAGGTGTGCTTAATTATTAGGCAAATGCCTTTCCTTAGGCAAAATGGGTCAGAAGAGAGATATGACGGGCTCTGAAAAGTCCAAAATTGTGAGATGTCTTGCAGAGGGATGCAGCAGTCTTGAAACTGCCAAACATTTGAAGCATGATCACCGAACAATCAAGTGTTTCATGGCAAATAGCCAACAGGGTCGCAAGAAGCGTGTTGGGTAAAAAAGGTGCAAAATAACTGCCCATGAATTGAGGAAAATCAATCGTGAAGCTGCCAAGATGCCATTTGCCACCAGTTTTGCCATATTTCAGAGCTGCAACATTACTGGAGTATCAAAAAGCACAAGGAAATCAACTACAACGTGCCCTTAGACCTTTGGCCACCAACAACACCTTCTCAATATGGAAAAAAACATATAAAAGACCCTGACCTAAATACAAAAATACTAGAAGGATGGAGAACGTTAAGGAAATGGGTCATAAACGAAAAATGGAGAGATACCCAATTTAGACTCATCCATCGGACTATTAAAGGGTTTAATATACCTCCATCACCTGCTAACAACAAAAGATGGATCCATTGTCCCAAATGCAAGACCTCTATGACTGACCTCGAACATGGAATCTGGTCTTGCACACAATCACGAGGGTTTTGGGAAAAGATAGGAGATCTGGCTTCAGGACTCTACCCCCATGAATACAAAGATGACCCGTTGTTGTGGTTGTTCCATTACTCAGACAAACCGGATGCTGGGGGACGGGTGCATGCTCTGTTCCACACAATATCCATAGTGGCAAAGAGGCTATTATTACAACACTGGATTAGTGAACATGTTCCCTCCTTAGATATGATACACGAAAATTTGAGAAAGATACTAGATCTGGAATCCATTGAAACACTTAAGAACCCCTCCAAACTAACGGGGAAATTTTTTAATAAATGGAAACCTTTCATTCTAAAAACTTTTTCGCCCTCGGATATCAACAGTTTCATGAGGCCATATGTAAACACAGAATGGTACGCACTGGAGGATCTAGGAGGCACTTTAGGTAGACTGAAATGTGCAACCTAGATAGTTTAACACAAGGTTATTACAATTTAGTGGGTAGTGAGACGGGAATGGTAGAGGTTTTTTTAGGGAAGAATCAAGGCTTAGGGATAAAAAGATGTATGTTCACCGATTTAAGTGTTAAGCTCGATCTTAGATTTTAAACATATACATCTTTAAAATATTGTTATTTGTTTTTATACATATTTCATCAGAACATTGGAGGTATTGATTTGACATATACATCTAATTGTGATTTATGTAACAAGTTGACTCTTATATTTTGTGAATGTAAAAATTTTCAAAGTTTCCCAATAAAAAAAATGATGGTTTAAAAAAAAAAAAAAAAAAAAAAAAAAAAGCACAAGGTGTGCTATACTCAGGGACATGGTCAAGGTAAGGAAGGCTGAAAAATGACCATCTTTGAACAAGAAACATAAGATAAAACGTCAAGACTGGGCCAAGAAATATCTTAAGACTGATTTTTCAAAGGTTTTTATGGACTCATGAAATGAGAGTGACTCTTGATGGGCCAGATGGATGGGCCAGAGGCTGGATCAGAAAAGGGCAGAGAGCTCCACTGCAACTCAGACGCCAGCAAGGTGAAGGTGGGGTACTGGTGTGGGCTGGTATCATCAAAGATGAACTTGTCGGACCTTTTCGGGTTGAGGATGGAGTGAAGCTCAACTCCCAGACCTACTACACAGGAAGAAGTCGGTATTGTTCAAGAAAAACATGATTTTCATGCAGGACAATGCTCCATCACATGCATCCAACTACTCCACAGCATGCCAGGTTAGTAAAGGTCAAAAAGAAGAAAAATAATGACATGATCCCCTTGTTCACCTGATCTGACCCCCATAGAGAACCTGTGGTCCCTCCTAAAATGTGAGATCTACAGGGAGGGAAAACAGTACACCTCTGGGAACAGTGTCTGGGAGGCTGTGGTGGCTGCTGCACACAATGTTGATCGTAAACAGATCAAGTAACTGACAGAATCTATGGATGGAGGCTGTTGAGTGTCATCATAAAGAAAGGTGGCTATATTGGTCACTAAGTTTTTTGTGTTTTGTTTTTGCATGTCAGAAATGTTTATTTCTATATTTTGTGCAGTTAAACAAGTGAGATGTGAATATATTTGGTTTTTATTCAGTTGCCTAATAATTCTGCACAGTAATAGTTACCTGCACAAACAGATATCCTCCTAAGATTGCCAAATCTAAAAACACCACTCCAACTTCCAAAAATATTAAGCTTTGATATTTGAGTCTTTTGGGTTGATTGAGAACATAGTGGTTGATCAATAATAAAAATAATTGGAGGGCGTGGCCTGGAGCTGAACTGCAATGGCCGCATAATCCGGGAGCTCCTACGGCCCTGAGTCAACACGGCGACAAACCCCAGCAAATACCGGCTTCCCGGGTCCCAGAGTGACACCATCAGACGGCGGAACAGGTCAGGCACTGAATGGGCCGTGTTAGACCCTCTAAACGAGTCCCACCGCGCAAAGTCACTGACTTCTTTGTGACCGCTCAGCCTCTCAGCCCCGCGGCTGCAGCACCTAAGATGGCGCTTCCCCCTTCTTCTCCACACCGCTCCACGCGCGCTTCCAGGCGCAACTCCATGGCCTCCCTTGCCTCCGGTCCTCCCTCGCCAGGGTTGAACACGAGTGGCCCCATCACACATGCTGCTATGAGAGACTTACTGGCGGACTTTAGATCGTCCCTGCAGGAGGATATGCATGGGATGATGGCAGGTCTAAAGGGAGAGGTGGGTGCTCTCACTACACGCACTGAGCACATAGAATCTAAAATGGAGGAACTGGTCAAATCACATAATGCACTGCTAGACGCTCATGCTGAGCTGCAGTCTAAGATGGAGAGACAAGCCCTAAAGCAATTAGATCTGGAAGACCGTTCTAGACGAAATAATATTAAATTAAGAGGGGTCTCTGAATCTGTTCCGCCTGGAGAACTAAGGAAACTTCTTCAAGACTTTGTCTCTGTGATTCTTCCTACATTGCAGCCCTCGGAGGTGATAATTGATCGTATCCATAGGCTCCCAAGGCCCTCCTCTATTGACCCTGCTTTGCCTAGAGATGTTTTAGCCCGAATCCACTTTTTTGAAATTAAAGAGGATTTTCTGAGAGCCTTAAGGAATGGTGCTGAGGTCCCTGATGAATTTCAACACATCTCCGTCTACCCGGATCTGTCACCAGGAACCTTGGCGAGAAGGAGAACATTCCAAGAAGCTACTGCTATACTAAGGGACAAACATCTGGACTACCGATGGGGATTTCCTATGAAATTATTAATAAAAAAAGGGAATGTCGTCTACGCCTGTTTCACTCCGGAGCAAGCAATGGATCATCTGCAGAAATGGAAGATGCTGCCCTCGCAACGTCACTCCTCATCACCTCAGAAGGATCCTGGTACACCTGCTGACTCCGACTCCAATCGTCACCTGGATCCGGCCTGAACGTTTGAATTTTTGATATGCTGGTTACATTCTCTTTAACTACCTTAAATTGTTGACTTGGGGCCACTATTCCCGATCACTCTCTCTGTACTCCTTTCATCTTTCTAATCCTTTCTCCTCAATTCTATTCTCAATTTATAAATCTTGGCAACTATCCTTTCAACCAATCTTATTCTTTTTTTTTTATTTTAACCTTCCTCTTCCTCTTCCTCTCCCCCTTGTTTTTTCCTCCTGTCCCTAACTCCTTCCATCTTTCTTTCTCCTTCTTTGTTCCAACCTCTGCTCCTTTTACACTCTCTACCCTTCTTCTTTCTCCTTAACTACTTTCTTCTAAACTTTAGTCCTTACCTAAGGACCAGATTTGCCCCCATAGGTACATTTCTAGTACCTATATTTCCTTGACTCCTGGTGTTCTCCTAAAGGACTACACCATAGGACTCTCCTGGTGCTTGGCACCTTCCACTAAGAGAAGTGGTTTGTAAATAGTTAACTGACCCCTCCCCCTTGACCCTCTTCTCTCTCCCCCTCTCCCACCTCAGTGTCTCACCTCTTCCCTCTCCTCCTCTGGAGATCTTAAATCCCACCTTTGATTTTCGGATTGGTAAACAAGTGTGACTGGTTATAAATCCTGAATTTATAAAACTGCATTTCTCACGAATTTCTATATTAACCTTGCATTCTTGTTAGACTCTGACGATGTCAATACGGTGTTCCACAATCAACGTCAACGGGCTCAACTCCCCAGGGAAGAGATCCTTGGTTTGGTGCCAAATAAAAAAGCTCCGGAGCGAGGTAATTTTCTTGCAGGAAACGCACCTATTACACCAGGATAACGGGCGAATGTCTCACCCTAGTTTTCCACATAGATTTTTTGCTAGCTCGGGGAAAAAAAAGCCGGAGTAGCCATATTCATTCATAAATCTGTCGCAGTCTCCCTCATAGAAGAAATCCCTGACCCTCAAGGAAGGTATCTTGTGCTCCGAATTAACCTCAACAATACGCCATACTCTTTAGTCTCAATATATGGCCCAAATGTTGGCCAGGTGAAATTTCACCGAGGCCTTCTGGCAAAACTAGAGGGCATTGTTAGAGGACCCACAATTTTAGCAGGAGATTTTAATATCCCACCGAATAGGAAGCTGGATTCATCCTCTACCTCGCACTGCCGCACAGATGTGAGCAAGTTAATTAGCTCGCATCGACTTCACGATATCTGGCGATACCTCCACGGGGAAGAAAGAGATTACACATATATGTCCCCTAGACACAACTCTTATAGCAGGATAGACTTCATCTTAGTTAATGACCTTCTTTTGCCTCACTGCTTAAGCGCTGACATTGGCCACATCACATGGACGGACCATGCTCCTGTCTCGCTCACTATTGAAGACTCCTCTCACTTCCCCCCAACTAACTCTTGGAAACTAAATGAGTATCTCCTATCGATCCCTTCAAATATACAGGAAATTAGCTCACATATTGTGGAATATTTCACCCATAATAACAATGGAGAGACCTCACCTGAGATGGTGTGGTTTGCACATAAAGCATACATTAGAGGATTGTTGATCAAAATTGCTGCTGTGGCCAAACGTAAAAGAGAAGAGCTTACTAAGCAACTTATAGATAAAATTGCTCTGTTGGAACAAACTCACAAGCGTAATCCTACCCCCTCTGGCCTAGCGGATCTGTCTGATGCCCGGCTTAAACTAAGGAGCATATTGCTGGGCAAAGTGGAACATAACCTTAAAAAGGTTAAAGCAAATTACTATGGCATGGGTGATAGAGCGGGCACGCTGTTAGCTAGACGTCTTAAAAAACGGCATATTACATCAAAAATAGATCATCTTCTGGACAGACATAACGCACCTATCAGAAACCCCATATTAATTGCGGAAGAGTTTCGTAACTACTATGCCAAATTATATAATCTCCACACAGATGAACATACTGCCCAACCCACTTCAGAGCTTATTAATCAGTTCCTAAACAAGATCAATCTCCCCAAAGCAACTAAGCAGCAGATAGCCTTCTTAAACGCACCCATCTGTTTAGAAGAAATTCACTCAAATACGAAAGCAATGAAAAAGAAATCAGCCCCTGGCCCAGACGGATACTCATACATATATTATACATGCTTCCTCCAGGAATTATCCCCTCATCTCCTTAAACTATTTAACCACTGGCAAAAACAAGGCCAGATTGCCCCGGAGGGATTAGAGGCCCTTATTTCGACCATACCGAAGCCTGGCAAACCACCCACCGATCCTGCAAATTTCAGACCCATAGCTCTCCTAAACGGAGACCTCAAAATTTACGCCAAAATATTAGCAAAACGTTTGATGGCGATCTTGCCCTCCCTGATCGGCCCAGATCAGGTGGGTTTTGTCCCGGCTAGGCAAGCAGGGATGGCACTAGGAGACTCGTAGACCTGTTGGAACTGATGGAAAAGAGCCAAACCCCCAGTGCACTCCTCTCTCTGGATGCTGAAAAAGCTTTTGATAGAGTGCACTGGGGGTACCTCAGGGAGGTCTTAAACAGATTCGGGCTGGTGGGGGACTTCCAAACCTCAATAATGGCCCTATATTCCAACCCCAATGCAAAAGTTAGAACGTCGGGCTACACATCATCGGACTTTAAAATAACAAACGGAACCAGGCAGGGATGCCCCCTCTCACCATTGATTTTTGCTCTGATGATGGAGCCCCTAGCCGAGAGAGTCCGGAAAGACCCTAACATCTTGGGTATTCACGTTGGTTCACGTGAACATAAAATAGGTTTATACGCCGATGATGTGGTATTTGTCTGTACGGAATTGCCCCAAACTGTCCCGAATATTATTAGCTTGCTTTCTGAATTTTCAGAGATCTCTTATTACAAATTAAACCCATCCAAATCACTCTTCTTTCCAGTGAATGTTCCACCTGAGATGGCTCATCACCTCAAACAGGGGCTACCCTTTGCTTGGTCTCCTTTAGGCTTCCCATACCTAGGTATTCAAATTACACCTACAGCAACTATCGTGAGAAGTAATTACGAAATTCTATATAAAAATATTAAAACGGGACTTGACTCTCACTCTTCTCTGGGTCTTTCTTGGATAGCAAGAATTCAAACAATAAAAATGACCTATCTCCCAAAAATTTTACATGTCCTGAGATGCCTCCCTCTTAGCTTTCCAAGACGCTATTTGAAATCCCTGCAAACCTTGATAGGAAAATTTGTTTGGAATTCTAAACCGCATCGGGTAGGCCTCAAGGTCTTAACTTTACCTTCCAAGCTTGGGGGCCTAGCTCTCCCCGATATAGCCTCTTACTATCAAGCTATACACATTGCTGCAGCTGGTGAGTGGTGGAAAGAGGACTCTCAATGCCTCTGGCTGCAAATTGAACGCCATCTCTCCCCTAGGAATTCCACCAGGTTACTGCTAGAAAGTACACTCCTTGTCCACCGTCAATCTTCAACCTATCTGAAATCCATGGCTACGCTCTTACAGGTGTGGTACTCACACAGAGTAAATCTCCTTTTGTTCCTTCATCACTATATCACTATCCCAGCAGTGGAGCTGTCGTTGAATCTCTTTCTCTTGCACCGTGGAGGAGCTTGGGGTGGAGTTTCTGCGGCAGGTGCGGGAGGGGGTCAGAGTCCAATCCTTTACGGACCTAGTAGACAAATTTGGGATCCCCCGCTCCTCTTTTTTCAAATACTTGCAACTGAGACATTTTCTTGATTCCCTTGCTTTGCCTGAGTTGAGCTTAGTTGACGTTGAGGAACCCTTACATAGATACTTTAAGACTCGTTCTCCAGGTCTACGCGGAGTTTCTATTGTATATAGTGCATTAAACAAACTCAGGAGTAAGGTGAAACTCCCCTATATGGTTAAATGGGAGTCCAGACTACAAGTTTCCAAGGAACTACACCAATGGCACAGTGCAACAGCTCGTACCACAGCTTACTCCAGATGCATAACGCACCATGAACAACTTAAAAAAGTACACATGGACTGGTACCTAACTCCAGAACGGATCTCTCGATTCACTTCCCCATCGCTTACCCCTTCCTCTCCTCTGTGCTGGAAAGGATGTGGGCTCCTTGGTACTACCCAACATCTATGGTGGTTTTGTCCAAGAGTATTAGATTTCTGGATCAAAGTTGAAGCCCTGCTGTCCGAAATAATGTGCTACCCAGTAAAGTTAAGCCCAGCTATGGCTGTTTTGGGCCTGGATCTAGAAGATTTCTCACATCTACATAGACCGGGCATGGCCAACATCCTCATATCTGCGCGCACCTGTATAGCAAAACATTGGAAAGCATCAACCACACCGTCAAAACAAGAATTAATTAACTCCATTAATACTCATTTCCAACATGAACTTCTGCTTGCACATACCGCGAACCGACGCAGCAAAGTCCTATCCTGGTGGGATCCTTGGATTCTCTCATCATATAATATTATCCCCGCTGAACAGTCGGGGTAAACATACCCACGATGGGTTAATCATAGCATTTGCAGTAACCTTCTACAAACTTTTATTGTAATCCACAGCATTATTAATTACCAGTCGACTGATCTGTTTTCTTCCATTCCTCCTGTTTGCCCCCACAGTCTAGAGGATAAATCCTGTCTATGACCTCCCCCCTTTTTCCCCCCCTTTTTTTCTCCCTCCCTCCTTTCCTCCCCTTGCCCTTCCCTCATTTTCCGCACTCCCCCTTCCCCCCGTTAGTATGTAAGTTACTTCCAAATATTTTAATTTCTTTTCCTGATTAACAATTGGATATATTGTTGTTCCCTATTTCACTGTACATCATTACGTACTATTTAAAACATTTGTTATGCATAAAATTTACAATAAAAATTATTGAAACAAAAAATAATAAAAATAATTCTCTAAAGTACAACGTGCCTAATAATTCTGCACACAGTGTAGTGGCAAAGTATTCTACGAGGATCTGAAAATAAATTGTTGCTCTATGTAAAGATGGACAAGGCGATGAGAAGATTGTCAAGAGCCTGATACTGAGCTGCAGCACAATGGCCAAGACTATACAGGAGATAACCAGACAGGTTCTCTCCGAACAGGCCTCACCATGGTCGACCAAACATGATGAGAGCACGAACTCGGTATCATATCCAGAGGCGAGTGCTTCCAGCATTACTGCAGAAGTTACAGTATCAGCCTGTCAGTGCTCAGACCATACACTGCACACTGTAGAGGTTGCAGGAGTGGGGGCCACCTGTCAGTGCTCAGACCATACACTGCAGAGGTTACAGGAGTGGGGGGTCAGCCTGTCAGTGCTCCGAGCATACACCACACACTGCAGAGGTTACAGGAGTGGGGGCCACCTGTCAGTGCTCAGACCATACACCACACACTGCAGAGGTTACAGGAGTGGGGGCCACCTATCAGTGCTCAGACCATACACCACACACTGCAGAGGTTACAGGAGTGGGGGCCACCTGTCAGTGCTCAGACCATACACCACACACTGCAGAGGTTACAGGAGTGGGGGCCACCTGTCAGTGCTCAGACCATACACCACACACTGCAGAGGTTACAGGAGTGGGGGCCACCTATCAGTGCTCAGACCATACACCACACACTGCATAGGTTACAGGATTGGGGGCCACCTGTCAGTGCTCAGACCATACACCACACACTGCAGAGGTTACAGGAGTGGGGGCCACCTGTCAGTGCTCAGACCATACACCACACACTGCAGAGGTTACAGGATTGGGGGCCACCTGTCAGTGCTCAGACCATACACCACACACTGCAGAGGTTACAGGAGTGGGGGCCACCTGTCAGTGCTCAGACCATACACCACACACTGCAGAGGTTACAGGAGTGGGGGCCACCTGTCAGTGCTCAGATCATACACCACACACTGCAGAGGTTACAGGAGTGGGGGCCACCTGTCAGTGCTCAGATCATACACCACACACTGCAGAGGTTACAGGGGTGGGGGGGGGGGGGTCAGCCTGTCAGTGCTCAGACCATACACCACACACTGCAGAGGTTACAGGAGTGGGGGCCACCTGTCAGTGCTCAGAGCATACACCACACACTGCAGAGGTTACAGGGGTGGGGGGGGGGGGGGTCAGCCTGTCAGTGCTCAGAGCATACACCACACACTGCAGAGGTTACAGGAGTGGGGGCCACCTGTCAGTGCTCAGACCATACACCACACACTGCAGAGGTTACAGGAGTGGGGGCCACCTGTCAGTGCTCAGACCATATGCCGCATACTGCGGAGATTACTGTGGTAGGAGGTCGACCTGTCCGTGCACAGACCATACACTGCAGAGGTTACAGGTGTGGAGGGTGAGCCTGTCAGTGCTCAGACCAAACACCGCACACTGCATCAAATTGATCTGTGTGGTGTCATTCTAGAAGGAAGCCTCTTCTAAACATGATGGTCAAGAAAACCCACAAACAGTTTGCTGAAGGCAACCAGCCTAAGTAAATGGATAACTGGAACATTGTTTAGTGGTCTGATTTTTTATTTTTTTTTATTTTGGTTCTATCTGGTTCAGATGGTGTCAAGTGTGTGTGAAGAGAACAAAGGCAAGGCTGTGGAGTCTGAGTCATGGAGTCGCTGCCCATTTTGGTGGAGTCGGAGTCGGTAGAAAATGTTCCGACTCCGACTCCTAAAATGTATAATAGTAGTTCAATGCAGAATGTGCTGAATATTATTATTATGATTTATTATTATGTTCTATCTAAATACCTTGATTAATATGTCAGTATAATGATTAAAGCCTAATGTTACCATTGACCTACAATAATTTTAGCACTTAAAAACGAGCCATGACTGAAGGAGTCGGAGTCAAAGGAGTCGGAGTTGGAGTCGGTGGTTTGATTTACTGACTCCACAGCCCTGAACAAAGGCATGTGTGTCTTGCCTACAGTCAAACATGGTGGTGGTAGTGTCATTGTTTTGGGGCTGCACGAGGGCCGCTGGCTGTGGGGAGCTAATGTTCATTGAGGGAACCATGAATGCCAACATGTACGGTGACATACTGAAGCAGAGCCTGATCCCCCTCCCTTCACACCCTTAATCTCAGGGTAGTATTACAACCATGGCTGTGGAGTCGGAGTCCGTGCCCATATTGGTAGAGTTGGATTACGGGAAATTGAAGAGTCGGATGTTTGTTTTACCGACTCCACAGCCCTGGTTACAACATAACAACCGCAAGCACCAACAAGACGACCACTAACTTGCTAAAGTACGAGGGTAAAGGTGCTGGCCTGGCCAAGCATCTTCAGACCTAAACTCTATTGAGCGAGTGTGGGGCATGCTACAATCAGAAGGTGGAGGAACGCGAGGTCGCTAACATACACCAGCACCGTGATGTCCTCATGGAGGAGGGAAGAGCCACAGAAAATATTGACACTTTGGGCGCAATTTGGCCACTTTCACTAAAGAATGTACTTACTTTTGTTGCGAGCGGTGTAGACATTAGGCTGTGTGTTGTTATTTAGAAGTCACACTATTTACACTGTTATACAAGCTACACACTGACTACTTTACATTGTATCAGTGTCAGATCTTCAGTGTTGTCCCATGAAAAGATATAATAAAATATTTTGAAAAACATGATGGGTGTACTCACTTTTGTGATATACTATACCTTGATTCCTGAAGAGCTGTATTGGCTACAGATAAGGGACATGGTGACATTAGGGTGCCAATTTATTAACACATTTGTATGAGCAATAATAGAGGAATACTGCAACTCTATCATGCTCCAATTGTTATTTTAAGGGAAATGCAGGTATTCCAAAGATCCTTCTTAATATTGGCATGAAAAGGCATAAAATACAGGTACTGAATAAACATGAACAATACGTGAAGTCATCAGGTCCCCGATTCCCCAGGAAGAGGGCCGGGAGGGGGTCTCTCCGAAAATCACTGACTCATATACTGATTTGCAGCTTTGCATATTCAATGCGGAAAGTACAGATCTAATAAGAGGGAGGACGGCATGAGCCTGACACCGGCTGCTGACAGCACAGAGCGGCAGCTATAGGGCATCCCTAGCGGAGCAGAGGTTAACCCGCCATCGGCCATAATTAAAGAATAAATTGTTCTAATCAAAAAGTTACATTTGATTTCCCTGGCCAGATGGCCTGTGTGTGCCGAGCGCTGCCATGTAACATTAGGACACAGAACAGATGACTCACAAACACACAATGTCTCCGCTCAGACTTGGCTTTTCATTTGGGTAGGAACAGCAGCAAAGAAAATGATAACTCTTATGAGGAAACTGAAGATCAAGATCAAAAGACTCAGCGGGGAAAGTATTCATTTCACTTAGAGAAGAAAAGTGGAGACCACTTAAAGGCGTATTCCCATCTCCAAGATCCCATCCCAATATGTAGTAGGTGAAATCAGAATAAAAGCAAATCCCTCCTATTAGAAATGTAGCATGGTTCTCCTGATTAACTGTTACTTACCTCATGTGCTAGGGATCCTATAATCCTATAATCAGGTTTCCTAGAGATCAGGAAGTGATAAAGTTTCCTATAGGGCAGGGGTCGGGAACCTACGGCTAGCGAGCCAGATGTTCCGGGTGCCACGCTCTGTTCCTGCTGCCGTGCAGGTTAAGCCAGGCAGCTGTAGTCCAATCAGAGGCCAGCAGCTGCAGGCCAATCAGTGGCGCAGGAAGTCACATGCGGTTATCTGATTGGACTGCCCCTGCTGTCCTCTGGTTGGGCCTCAGCCGCCTGGCTTCTGATTGGTAACTTATGGGTACGGCAGCAGAGACAGAGCAGCACCCGGAACATCGTACAGTGCAGACCGCGGAGGATCGCGGAGTGTGTGGTTTATTTGCAGTTACCAGCACCATGGTGGGGGCTGCAAAGGGCTGCATGCAGATGATGGGGGTACTACTGCAAGGGGATGATGGGGGTACAGCAAGGGAATGATGAGGGTACCATATTGGGGGCTGCAAGGAGATGAGGGGGTACCATATTGGAAGATGCAAGGGGACGATAAAGGGGCTGCAAGGGGCTGATGGGGATACCATATTGGGAGATGCAAGGGGATGATGGGGATACCATATTGGGAGATGCAAGGGGATGATGGGGATACCATATTGGGGCTGCAAGGGGATGATGGGGTTTCCATATTGGGAGCTGCAAGGGGATGATGGGGGTAGCATATTGGGTGCTGCAAAGGGCTGCAAGGGGATGATGGTGGTACCATATTAAGGGCTACAAGCAGACTCATCATTGGTTAGCAACAGCATAACAATGTTATTAAAAAGAATTAAGAGACTTATTGTACTTTACAAGTGTTGGTCTTACATAAAATGCACACATTTACTTGTACTTAGTTGTAAACATATTGAATGGGTCTCGCAGAATAAAATTTTGAAATATGTGGCGATCAAGGCTCTCTCAGCCAAAAAGGTTCCTGACCAATGCTATAGGGAATAACATCCATACTTGGTGCAAACCCTTTAAGGGTATGTGCACACGGGGGCGGGTTAGGGGCGGCGGTGGCTGGGCGGGACCCGACAGGAAGCTCCGGAGCCGTCCACCGGCTTCCTGTCGGGTCCGTGCTGCGGGAGACGGGCGGGTGTGCGGCGGTGCACAGCGGGTTAGCGCCGGCGGTTCTGCAGCGGCTGGAAGCAGCACATGATTCTGCTTGCAGCCGCTGCAGAACCGGCCGGTTTATAGAACATGATCATTCTTTGCTAACCCGCTGGGAACCCAGCGGGTTAGCAACGGATGAGCATGTGGAAACCGCCGGTGTGTGCACACCGGGTGTCGGTTTCCATAGGTTTCTATGTCAACCCAAAAGCCGCTTTTGGATTAACATAAATTTGCATAAACCTCATGGAAACCGACCGGCGGTTTCCGCTGCTAAACCGCTGCTAAACCTCCCAGTGTGCACATAGCCTAAAGGGAACCAGTCACATCCAGAAATGTTATCTATCAGCAAATATAAGAGTAACCTGGCGATAAATTGTGTTAAAATGCTATTAGGCCTCTAAAGGAGCCACGGCTTAAGGGAGAAACTTGTATCCTCCCTCCAGCAGTTCACATCTAGTCAATGGGACGGTGCAGGGATGGTTACAGTCACCAATCACTCATCAGTGAGTGCAGTTATTACCAGTCACCTGCACATTGATTGACAGCTTGCTGTGCAGCACACGTGTGTGCAAAACAGGCCGTCAAGCAAAGCCTCACAGTCGCTCACTTTATCATGGTTGATGGAGGTAACTGCTCCCTGCACCGTCACAATGACTAGAAGCAAGCAGCTGCAGGGAGGATACAAGTTCACTTTCACCCCAGACCTGCTCACCAGTTCAACAAGAGTAATATAATTTAACGCTACTAATCTGGTTAACCCTATATCTGCTGGTAAATAGTGTTTCCAGACAGGTTTCTTTTTAATAACTGTAAAGACCTAGAATGCTTGTATTTTCCAGCTGGGCCCTCGAGCAAAAGTAGGCCACTGAATAGACTTCCCTGGTGGGGGCTTGTTTGCCCCCAGAGAACAAAAATCTTTACTTCAATTCTTCTCCTGAGGCTGGAGGTTACCAAAGTCATAGTATAGATAAATAGTGAGGGAATAGGGAAAGGAAGCTGCTCCACTGCCAATTACTCCTGGTGTGAGGGTATGGCTTCCATCTGGATCAAAGTTTTAATGGAGAACATTCATCTCTCCAATCCTTTATTTCATATAAAAATTAAAGACATCAAAAGCGCCTACCAGGGATGGTCAGACGCGTTTCGAAGTGAAACTTCTTCATTGCCAATTATACCTGTACACTGAGGACACTCAGATCTACCTCTCTGGCCCAGACATCACCTCTCTGCTGTCCAGTATCCCAGCGTGTCTATCAGCCATATCCTCCTGCTCCTCTCACTTCCTTAAACTAAACGTAGACAAAACTGAACTCATCATCTTTACCCCATCTCGCACACCTCCCTTACCTGATCTATCACAATAAATGATATCACACTTTGCCCTGTACCTAATGTCCGCTACCTCTGAGTGATCCATGACTCTGCCTTAACCTTCAAACCACACATTCTAGCTCTGCCGCCTCCAACTCAAAAATATTTCCAGAATCCATCCCTTCCTCAACCCTCAATCTAAACTACTAGTGCATGCCCTTATCATCTCCCATTTCGACTACTGCAACCTCCCCCCATGTGGCCTCCCTGCTAACACTCTTGCACCTCTCCAATCTGTCCTTAACTCTGCTGCCTGACTAATCCACTTCTCTCCTCTACAAATCCCTCCACTGGCTCCCAAATCCCAAACATATCCAATTCAAACTACTACCACTGACTTACAAAGCCATCCACACTCTGCGCCCCCCCCCCCCCCATATATCTCTGAACTAATCTTTGATCCTCCCAAGACCTCTTCCTTTCCTCGACATTTGTACGTTCCTCATCTAACCGCCTACAAGACTTCGCCCGAGTATCCCCCATCCTCTGGAACTCTGGCCAAAACGTCACACTGTCCCCCTCACTCAGAACCTTCAAGCGGAACCTGAAAACCCATCTCTCCAGAACAGCCTACAGCCTGCAATGAAAAAGGTGCCACCTCACCACCACTGGACCCGACGCTCCACCACCATTGGCCCCGACGCACCACCACCACCAGAGTAGACCCAACCTACTGTCTCTTCCCATTGCCCTATAGAATGTAAGCCCACAAGGGCAGGGCCCTCTCTTCCCTCTGTACCAGTCTGTCACTGTTAGTTTGTTCATTGTATTTTTAGCTTGTTTGATTTGCAATCCTTTGTCATGCTCTATAAAATAATAATAATGTGCAATAAGCAAAGAATGCTTAATACCGACATGTAGACATCTCCTCCTGTTGGAATGGCACCAGGTCCCGACGCACGTTTCAATGTAAGCCTTGATCAGACTATATACTTTTATGACTGAATCATTTACAAGTGTTATTCTCCTCCTGTTATGTGCTGTCCCCTCATGTATTATTCTTTGTATTTCCTAAAGCCCTACCTCTTTTTATATTTATTCATTTAATAAAAATATATATGGCTGTTTCTTCTTATTTCTGGTTCCATAGCCACCCCTGACAAGGCTAACAGCATGGTGTCTATTATTCCTCCTGGAAATGTATGAATAAATTGAGGGACAGCACACAAAAAAATATATAAACATATTCTTCAGAGTAGTTTTAAATTAAGAATACAAAAATTTCCTAAAACTAACAAGTCAGGAGTGACAACAGGACTTCTTTACTTCACTTATCCTGGTACAACAACACTTAAAGTCATATAATCCCCCAGACACTACATGGAAAAACCCCTTTAAAACATCAGTACAAAAAAAACATGCCATCTACTTACCGAGCATACTGTGCAAGAGGCAACTGGAAGACATCGAAGACTTCCTTGTCCTTCATTAAATAGACTGATCGCAAATAGGAGACAAAACACTAAAAAGAAAAAACATAGTGTGAGATTCTTCATAGCATAAATAAATGGTGAGTTCATGATTACCAAGGGAGTAACAATATCACATGGGGCATGGATGATAAAGGTAATCTGTCAGCTGGTTTTTGCCATCTCATTTGAGGACAGCATGATGTAGAGGCAAAGAGTCCCTGAATCCAACAATTTATCACTTAAATTACTGGGAGCAGCTGTTCTAACACAATGGAAACCTTTAAATGTATCCCTGCAGCAGAGCTGGGAGCTGCCCCCATCCATACCAGGCTCTGTATGTACAATGTGTATAGACAGTGAGTTGCTAATCACAGAAGGGCCCTGCCAGATTAGCTGATTTAGTCCAGCAATGATTATCACATGAAGCTAAAACAAACATTTCAGGTAAACAACAGCACGCTGTGTGAACAGAGGGGCATCGCTGAACTATCCGTGTGTAATCCCCAGAAGCGTACTGTCTTCAGATTACATTGTAAAATTCTGCCTTTAATGTACCGCAACACTCTCCTCCCTTTAGGTCACTGTAGCAAATCTCTATTTGAAAGGAGGAGGATATTAAACAGTTGCATTGAACACAAACTACTAGGAACAACAGAACACCCTCTCCACCAAATGCCCCCTCCTGTAGATTATTAGGAAGAGGGGGCAGAGGTGTGAGAGCGGCATACAAAAACAGGACCAGACAAACAGGTTTGTTTGTAGTAAGAACTGTAGACAAATATTGGTCAACATTGTTCTCATTCTTCAGGAGCGCCCTCCTCCCCCTTGTTTGCCAGGAGGCAGCAGGCTTCTGATCATTCACAGTTCAGATCAGCAGCATGTCTGCACCCCTGGCTGGAGCGCTGCCCCCTCCGAGGCTACAAGAAGATTCATCCATGCATCTGCAGCAATCGAGGAGTGCAGGGGCACTGAGGCAGATCAGATCAAGCTTCAGAGCAGCACTTACAAGCTCTGTAACAAAAAGCTAGCAAGTGAATGCTTCTTGGCTAGGAAATTGACAAACGATAGAATTAAAAATCTCTCCGTTCTTGAGAAAGGAGGATATTAATAAAAGGTAAACCATAAAATTGACTGGTTTAATATAACCCCATTAACCTGGATTAGACTTGTGCAGAGAAAAGGATATCAAATCCTAGCAAAATGCATAATTTGGTACCATCAGAAGACCCCCTGAAAGAGTCAGTCTACAGGATCCTTGAGAAATGTATGATTCCTGCGGTCTGACTTCTGAGACCTCCATAAAAGTAGGGGGTCCCACCTCAACTGTGCATTTGGACTGGTAGAACACAGCTCCAATCACTGTGTATGGGGATAACACATGCACCCTCCCGATCCACTCGTCATCTCTGGGAGTAACTATGATCGAGACAGTGGCGCACCGGGCTGCTATCGGTGCCATAGAGTCTGAATATAACCACTGAACACAAGTGCACTCCTGCTGTACACATCATCTCTGGGAACGATAGTGATAGCAGCCCGATGCACCACCGTCTCCATAGAGCCTGAATATAATGACAGGACACATGCACCCTCCCACTCCATTCGTCATCTCTGGGAGTAACTATGATCAAGACAGTGGCGCACCGGGCTGATATCGGTGCCATAGAGTCTGAATGTAACGACAGAACACAAGTGCACTCCCACTGTACACATCATCTCTGGGAACGATAATAATATTTATTCATTTATATAGCGCTATTAATTCCATAGCACTTTACATACATGAGTAATGCTGTCTCTCTTGGAGCTCACAATCTAAACATCCTATCGGTATGTCTTTACAATGTGGGGAGGAAACCGGAGTGCCCGGAGGAAACCCACGCAAGCACGGGGAGAACATACAAACTCCTTGCAGATGTTGTCCATAGTGTCCCTTGGTGGGAATTGAACCCAAGATTTCAAGACCCCAGTGCTGCAAAGGCTGCAGTGCTAACCACTTGAGCCACCGTGCTGCCTATAATGATAGCAGCCCGATGCACCACCGTCTGCACAGAGCCTAAGTATAATGACAGGACACATGTGCCCTCCCACTCCATTCGTCATCTCTGGGAGAGATTATGATAGCAGCCGGTGCGCCACCATCTCCATTGATGCGAAAGAGTTTAAATATAATGTCAGGACACATGCACACTCCACTCCCTGGGAGTGATTTCGATAGTAGCCTAGTGCTCAACCATCTCCATCGGTGTCATAGACTCCAAATAGGGAGTGGAGTGTGCATGTGTCCTGACCTATCTCTGGGAGTGATTATGATAGCAGCCCGGTGTTCAGTCATCTCCATCAGGGGCCATAGTCTCCAAATATGGCAGGACACGCGCGTCCTGTTGCTCAACTCATCACCTTTGGGTGATCATGGCATCCCGATACTCCACAGTTTCCATTGATGACACAGATTCTGAATATGACCGGACACGTGCCCTCCCGCTCCACTCATTATTATTGATTATGATTGCAGGTAAGTGCTCCACCGTCTCAATTGGTGCCACAGAACCTGAAAATAATGACGGAAACCATACACATTCCTCCAGACTACGATGGGAGAATGGCCCAATCAGCGCCACCAGGGCGTTCCACCAATCAAAGGGCTCCAGTAAACAGTTGACAATTTTTGCAGGCCGGAATCCCCCTTTATTACTACATTGGTCATACACTTACCCTTTGAGCGCGTTCTTTCAGCTCTTGCTCTTGAGCTAAAAATGCCTGCAGTCGATCCTGAACATCAAGGAGCTTCTCCGGGTTAATTCTGGTGGTTGAGGAGAAAAGAAATAAATAGAAAAAAGTTCTTTAATAAATAGGACTTGTGCATTATGTGGCATAATGCTGTAATTCAGCTGTTCAATGTAATTTCCTTATAATTTGTTTTTCAATTAGTTTATAATGCATAATCTGCTTTTAGCTTATTACAGGGTTTTAATTTTAATAATTAAAGAGGGGAAAAAAAAAGTCTTTAGTTTTAATAACAATGATGAATAATAACCGTAAAATCATTTGCAATAGTCGATCATTGCAGCAAATTACCATATTAATCTGTTATTGAGAGGGTAGAGCAGTGGAGGACGGGGGCTCGGATCATCGCTGGCGAGGTGACGATACTGCAGCGGATGCACACAATATCCCTCTCATGCACACTGGGGTTAGACTAAGTATTTCTATTATAATAATTGAAGCTTGAATAAATGATACAGAATATCACCTGCTAGTGCAATGATTTAAAAAAATGAAGAAGTCTAAGAACTGCAGCGGAGACCAAATAAAGTCACAGAGGGGTCACCGAGCCTCGAGGAGCACAGGGTACAAAAGTCACCAACACAAACTCCATAATTGCAAAATCCAAACCTAAAAATAAAATGCTCCTTCGTCAGGAGCTTCATGGCCAAAAAGCTGCTTGTAAGCCTTACATCACAAAGCACAACGCCAGGTGTTGGATGAAGTAGTATAAAGCTGCCACCACTAGACTCTCTCCAGACTTCATTCTGGAATTTGCTGGGTTTGGCAAATGCCAAGGGAACAAACATGCAGGTATCCCGACAATTCCGTCCATATACTGAATAGCTAAATAATAAACCTAAAGGATAGCGCCCCGTTAACCCTTTACATTAATCAGGTATGCATTCATTATTTTCCTAAGGGGTACTTCACACACAGCTGAAATCAGCGACCTCGTCAGCGATATCACTGTGTGTGAAAAGCAGCAGCGATGGGGCCCCTGCTGTGAGGTCGCTGATTGTTACACAACGATCAGAACCATTTTTTTGCTCTTGGTCTCCCGCTGGGCAGCACACATCTGCGCGTATGATGGCGGGAGACCAACGAGCACTGGTCCTGAGAATGCAGGGAGCCGGCGCGGGCAGTGGCACAGGCAGCGGCACCGCCACCAGCTGCAGCCACAGTGGCGTGCACCCGGCCACGCAGTGCACGCTGGGACATGTAGTCATAAGACTACATGTCCCAGCGTGCACTGGGCGGCCAGGTTCAAAGCGCACCCGATGTGTAACCAGTGTACACATCGGGTAACTAAGCACAGCGCTGTCCTAGCTACCAGCCTGTAAGCGGGAGGAGGATGGTAACCAAGGTACACAGCGGGTAACTAGGACAGCGCTGTGCTTAGTTACCCGATGTGTACCTTAGTTACCAGCCTTCTCCGGCTTACCCAGCGATGTGGGGGTGGCTCCCTGGTTGCTGAGGACATCTGCCTGTTTGACAGCTCCCCAGCGACCGCACAGCGATGTTCCAGCGATCCTGGTCGTTGTCGGGATCGCTGGAACATCGCTGTGTGTAACGGCACCCTAATAGTTCTGAACACACTGCAGACACCTCTGTGCTCGTGATGGCGGTGGTATTAATTAACGCACACTGGCTATAACTAGATGAAACGTTGTGTCCTGTTTAGCGGCATTTTTTCCAACCCCATTCATTATGTAATCATCTGCAGTCACATTACTGAAGAATTAAAACTCTTCCTAAGAATTCTCCTACAAGAAAGGAGTTCATAGCAGAACTAAATGACATCTGCAGAAAGGACTTAATCAATCTTTCCCCAAAGGGATCGAATGGGACTCGTGATATGTGGGCACCATGGATCCCATTTAGAGATTCCCCAGACTTAGCAGGTTGGTTATCCCGCATGTAAACATTACAACCGCCTTTATTACCAAATAAAGCTTATTAGGGGTGCGACCCTCCCAGGTGAAGCTCTGACTCTTTCTTCTCTTTCAATCTTTGCTATCTTTTCTTTTATCTCTTCCTTTCCTAGAGGTTGCCCACTCCTCCCCTCTGTCCCATCTTCTTACTTCCCACTATAAGGTTTACAATTATAACCTAAGACAAAAGTCTTAATGCCAAGGGATGGAAAACCTGAAGTAGATACTTCACTGTTTAATGTTTCATTATCCCCCACAACGGAACTCGGAAACTGTATGGAAATCTATAGAACACATTGATATGCCTCACACCCAGGGAGAAGGGAGCTCTATAGTACAGACCCTCGGCACTTTTGAGTGGACTGAGTTTTAAGTCATTACATCTTTTTGTCTCTTGTATATATTGTTCTTCTTGTCCATGTCACTGCATTGTTCATTAATATTGCATTGTCCGTGGAATATGTTCAATAAACATTGATTTAACAAAAACAACCCTTCCCAAGACACGACGCAGCAGTATGGGAGGTGTGAGAAAAGAAAGCGACAATGGGGTATATCACATATAACATCTCGGACTGCAGCCCAGGCGGGTCCATCATAAGAGCAGGACGGACAGGACAATAGGAGGTTCAGTCGTCGGGACATGGTGCTTTGTAACTGTGTAATTGCTGCTGCTCGAACTGTAAGAGTCTCGCCCCGTCCTCCTTTCACCTCGTTGTTTGCGCTACAGACAAGATCTTCAAGGTTTTGATCAACAGAACAAAAAAATCTGGAGGGTATTCATATCCATCTAAGCTCAGCTAAAGCACACACTTCACCTCATTTCACAATACACGGTATATCTCATTATATAAGCTCTCAGACCCGATTACTTTAAAAACACAAGTCATAGTGGCTGTATAATCTTGATAATAAGACATGTAGGTCATGATTCCTGCTACAAAGCAAATCTAAAGTTAAAGAGAGGCCTTCTGATGCGCTGCTGAAGTTATTAGGACGTAAATAGGTAGAATGACACTGATTTATTCGTCAACATGTTTCAAAGCAAGACAGCTACTTCATCAGGACAAATCAGAATGAAAGGAGTCCAAGGATATTCAGTCTCCGTCCATCCACCCAGCCTGACAGCTGCAGCTTGTACAGAGCAGTGTGAGATCTCAACTGGGAGGAGGGACACTGATGAGCTGTCAGCCAGACTAGGTGAATCTAAAGAAAAAATTAGTAGACGAAAAAGTGCAATCCTTTAAGTAGCAATGCAAGAGCATAATCTACAAAAAATACATACATCTTAATATGCTCCCCTCATGAGCTATGCAAGTAGGCACAGTGTCACCTGCAGCCCTTCCAGCGGATCACCATCAAAGCCAACAGAATTTCAAGTAAAGCAATGCAAAATCAGGAGCATTCATTAGAGCCGTCTAATTGCTGAACACATACCCACGTCCAAGGTGATTGAAAAAGTATTATTAGTCACATGACTAGATCCTGATGAAGATCCTTCCAGGATCAAAAACGAGTCTGTCCTCACAATCCCTTTTGCATCGGTTTATCTTCACTGATGTGAAACCAGGCGAGCCCTCAGAGGCGCCGACATCGCCCCTTTACATTAGACGACGCAGGGGCGATGTCGCCGCCGATAGGCCACGCCCCTACGTCGCCTATGTAAATCGGCGGCGATGTCGCCACGTGTGACGTGGCCTTAACAGCTATTCAATAATGTACGTGGCGTATATTGTGAAATCTGGCAACAGATCTGCTGTAAACCCCTCAGAAGAGGTGCTATCAACAAAGGCACTAAGGCATTTCCATAGTGAGCATACATTTAAAAATGACTTAGGTTTTTTAGCCACCACTTTATAGGGAGAGCCCCCCCTCAGAAAAAACAACTCAAAATTCAACATTTCCTTCAAAATCCTTGAAAGTGCACCAAGATTATCAGAGTGTCACACAGACTCCGTGATCCCCGCAGAGATGAGCACGTACTTGATTTCGTTAATGGGCACTTTCTTTTCTGCCAGCTGTCGCTCCATCCCCTTCACTTCGGATGGCAGCAGCACCAGCAAAGCTTCTCCTCCTTTCTTGTACCTGAGAACAAAAACAACAGCAAGGACACTTAGTAAGTAAAGAGAAGCACAAACATCTCAAAGGTATCTGCACTGGCGGACAGATGTGCAATACCGAAACGCAACAGCGCAGGTGATGAGATAGAACTAGTCAAAAAATGGACAGTATTTAAAGGGAATCTGTCAGCAGGTTTTTGCCATTTAAGCTGAGGACAGCATGCTACAGGGGTTAAAAAACAAAAAGCAACTGTGCTTCTCTAATCAGGCTCCATGTTTACTTAAACTAATGGCTTTATAACCCTGTGATTAACTGGTGAGTCTCATGTGGGGTACACACTCATGGTGCTAACTAGCCCACCATACCGGGCGTCACTAATAGGCCATTGTTCATGCAGTGTTAAGTAGCCCGCACCTGGGGTAACTAAAGCCCCAGTCACACATAACGATATCGTTAGAGAGATCGTTGTAACTGTGACGTTACAATGATCTCTCCAGCGATATCGTTCTGTGTGACACTTTGCAGCGATCAGGCCCCTGCTGTGAGGTCGCTGATCGCTGCAAAGTGCTGTGGGTCATTTTTAGATCGTTGGTGTCCCGCTGGTCAGCACGCATCGCTGCGTGTGACCGCAAGAAACCAGCGATCAGTGACCTCACAGGGCTGGTTACTATGGTAAACACCGGGTATCCAGGCAGCACGCGCTGCCTAGATATCCGGCGTTTACCATGGTTACCAGCGTCCTCCCTGCTTAGCACTGCCTGTAAGCAGGGAGAACGCTGGTAACTATGATAAACAGCGGGTATCCAGGCAGCGCGCGCTGCCTGGATACCCCGCTGTTTATCATAGTTACAAGCATTCTCCCTGCTTAGCGCTGCCTATAAGGCAGCGCTAAGCAGGGAGCGATGTCGGAGGTGGCTCCCATGGCCTGATCGCTGGGGAGATCTGCCTGTTTGACAGCTCCCCAGCGATCAGGTAACGACGCTCCAGCGATCCCGGCAGGTCGTTATCGCTGTTGGGATCGTTGGAGCAATCGTTATGTGTGACAGCACTTTAATAGACTCCTGTTCAGACACTTTGTGTATCTTACCCATCTATTTAATAGACTCCCTATGCAGCATCATTAGTGTGCGTTATGCAAGCAGCTGCTCCCCTTCATTAAAAAGGTGGAGAATGGCTGCCCCATCTGTAATCACAATATAGAGGTCTAAGCAAATATTCCCCAAAAATTATTATTATTTTACTGGTAACATAATTGTAATAATTAAAGCAGACAACTTGTGGGCAGAGAGAGCATCTCTATGACACATTATATAATATGCACACACATCAGTTAGGGATGACATTCACGGTTCCGAATTCTTCCTTAATTATGATGGTTGGTTTGCTGCATCCTCTTCATAATTTTCCATTGTGGCCATAATTGACATTTACAGAAAAAAAAAAAAGGACATTGCAGAGTATAAAACCAGAGGACACAGGAAAAAGAAAAATAGATTTCTTTAAACCTGACATGGTTATGACAGATTCTGATTTCTATTGTGTGCGGGAGGATGGAGCATCGCCGGGCACGGAGATGAGTGATGCGCCCGGCTGCAGAGTACAGATCCTATAACACACTTACGAGGGGACTTTTCTCATTTTAGCAGTGTCCCAATGGTAAAGAGCTACATGGAAGCTGATTGTAGAAAGTAACCGCACAGTTAAGAGGTACAGAGGCATAAATGAGCGACGATGGACGTCAATCAGGAGACGTTTAAAGGCCAGTCACAAAGGAGCAAAAGAACGACTGTTAAAGAGGTACTCTGCTACTTCAATATAGCTGAACAATACATAGAATAAGTCATTAATGTCAGATCAGCAAGGGTCTCACACAGGTATCCCCACTGGCCAGCTGTTATCAGTTCCAGTGTCCAAATATAAAACAGTATTAGGAGCTGAAAAATCACTGAGCCATCAATAAATATAGGTCATCGATATCATATCAGCAGGGATCTGACACCAGCATCCCCACTGACCAGCTGTTATCAGCTCCAATGCCCAGATACAGTGTGCAGAGCTGAAAAATCACCAAATCATGCATGCTTCAATGGCCTCTCTTGTGTACTGTCAACCGGGGGCCATAGGAAACGTTCTGTGAAGTCTACCCTGAACTGCACCTGAGCAATAACTATAGGGTGCCCAACAGATTGAGAGGTTCTGGTTTACGCTGCTTTGTCTTTGGCTAGGAAGGTGCTTACTGTAGCAGAAATACTTCAATATAGCTGACCAATACATAGAATAGGTCATCAATATTGGATGAGCAGGGATTTAAAACAGACAACATCCTCACTGACCATCCAGTGCCCAGATGTAAACAGTGATCCATACATGGTTCAATGGTCTCTGCCAGGTACTGTCAACCTGGGCACACAACCCATTCTGTGAAATCCGCTAACCTGAAGTGCACCTGAGCAATATCTATAGGTCATCAATATCAGATTAGCAGGGTCTGACACCAGCTCCCCATTGACCAGCTGTTATCAGTTCCAGTTCCCGGATATATACAGTATTTGGAGCAGAGATATCGCAGATTAATACATGGTCTAACGGCCTCTCCCTGGTACTGTCAATTTGGCCATATGAACTGTTCTGTGAAATCTGCTACCCCGAACTGCACCTGAGCAATAACTATGAGGGGCCCAACAGTTTGAGAGGTTCTGGTTGATGCTGCTTTGCCTCTGGCTGGGAGGAAGCTTAATGCAGCAGAAACCCGCCAGCTGCACTGCCTACAGAGATCAGGGGGGGCTAAACAGCAACCCCAAAGGCCAGCATAAAAATAATAAAAAAGGGAGCAGTCACAAGAGGTCTGTGATGGAGCCATCTTTGACTTGCAGAATACAATAAGACACAATTAGGACCTTGATGAAAGGCTGACTGCAGATAGATGGCCAAACAGGCAACCTTATATTTATTTATTTTAGGACTTCTAGTTCCTGTTTTTTAGGAGGAGTTTTCAGCAAACCCATTATTACCAGAGGCAGGATGGCAATGACAGGGAGCACCTCCATCCACAGCTGATAATACAGCATCCACCAAAGACGAGAGATGATGTCCCAGCTCCCCCTCTTTCATGATCTTTGCACGCGCTCATTAGATGCTTCAATACAAAACACAGGGTCGGGATGCAACTATTGTGGCTAATGTGCGGGTTTTTTCTTTTCCTTTTTAAATAGGAAGTTAGAGTCTAAATAATACCCCAGTGGTCAGTGTGAATATTGCAAGATTTCTATTCTAAAGATCGTAATATAGGAAAAAAAATAAAAACACAAAAATGTGATTTAAACAACTGGTAAATTTCTGACGCCAGGAACGAAATATGAGTTGAACTCCACGACGAGTGATTCACAGGTGTATGACTGAGATTTCCTTACCGTCATCATTATTCTTCCATGTGACAACCTGAACCCAAGCCTCCCTTAATTAGTAGCTTCACCACAGCCATGTGTAGAGGAGCGACAGGCTCCCGCACTCCCAAGTATCATTCACTCATCTCCTTTCTACAAGATGCTACACGCTATATATACCCTGAGGAAGCAAAAGCTGATACAGGATAAAACATACATTGTATCCAGTGAGCGGTGACAGGTAACGTGCAGCAACAAGGAACACACGACTCCCATCATCCCATCACAAACCATGCACAACCATGTATATAATAAAGCATGTTATCTGAAATCCTCTGTGCTGTGACAACAGCAGGTAAATTAGGACCAGTATATACAAAAGGAAATCAACAGAGCAGACGGCATATAGCAGTATAACACATCTGCTGTTTCTATAGCGCAATATATACTTTCTTGCACCTCCTAATCTGCAGTCAGAAGGAAGAGTAACATGAAGGATGTTTCCTATCCGATGCAAAGATGACCAATTGTTACTCTTAGGCGCTGTGTACACTAACAGCAGGATATCAGCTTCATGGTAAGGTGCAGTGCCTATAGTCAGTGTTCCACAAACCCAACATACTTTTTGGGGGAGTTTAAAATGCCAGGTATATTGCGCTGCTGGGGGTAGAGGATCCACCCATGATTCAGCTTTGATCATGTCTTTATTTGAACTCAGTAAAACTATCAAACAACGCGTTTCGACTTTAGTCTTCCTCAGGTATGATAGGGTCTATAGTAGTGCGTCCCAGTGCTCCTATATTGTGTTGAGATTGTGCAGCAAACTAGGAGAGAATCTACACCCTTCCGTGGTCCGTGGACTTATATGCAAAATCTCAAGACTTATGTGGCGAGTGTCTTGAACCTCTGAAACTTCCCACTTACTAACATACTACACTTCGAGCCTGCGCTTCCCCTGTCTCCCCCTTCAAATCCCCTATTCTATGTAACAATACTTTTTTGGCCTGAATCCATTGAAAAATGTGAGAAATCCGGCTATTTAGCTTTATGTAAATTAGACTGCAAGTGCACTTGAGTTAGGCCCCTTTCACATCAGCGGTTTTCGCTGAACGCAGCAGATCTGGTAAATTTACCGCATCTGCCGCCTAACAGCCGATTTGCGGTACACCTGCAGCAAGCCCCCATTCATTCTCTATGAATTGCGGCAGGTGCAGTTTTGCCACGATCAGACAAATCAGGCAGTTGTGGCCTGGCAAAAAAAAAACGTGGTTAGCTGCATTTTTTTTTGCGGCCACAAGTGCCAGATCGCGCAAAACCACATTTGCTGCAAGTCCCATAGAGAATGAATGGGGGCTTGCTGAAGATGCAACACAAGTCAGCCGTAGGAGGCAGATCTGGCAGATGTGGTAAATCTGCCGCATTCAGCGAAAAATGCTGATGTGAAAGGACCCTTAGTAACAGTGCACTAGTCCATGGCACCTCCTCTGTTTTCCCAACTCCCAGTGACAGCTCTGAAAGCGAGACAAGCTCTGGAGTGTGACATCACCTCTTCCCTGTCCCAACAGCTTGTGCATGCGCAATTCTTTAGACAATGCACCAGACGAAAGAAGAAAAAGACATGGACAAGATTTTTGGACAGAACAAAGGTGATGTGCCACTCCAGAACCTATGTCTAAGGCGGCCGTCACACGCTGCAATATCTTGAACGATATCGTTTAAGTGATCTGCTTTTTGATCGCTTAAGCGATATCGTTTGTGCATCGCTACGTGCGATCAAGCAATTTTACAATGTAAAATCGCTTGATCATGACATCGCAGATGTGAGAGCCGGAGCTCATATCAAGCGATAAACGCTTGAACAATCTGCTTCATCGTGGTGTATGACACCACGATGAACGATCTCCCAGCGGCAGAGCCTATGCTGGGAGATGGTATCTATGGTAAACGTCGGGTTACTAAGTGCTGCGCGGTGCCTACTAACCCGATGTGTACCATAGTTACCAGCGATCTCGCTGGCCCACATCGCTGGTGAGTCTGTCTGTGTGACAGCTCACCAACGATGTGAGCGATATTGTAAGCGATCGCGCGTGCACGTGATCGCTAACAATATCGCTCACGATGTCGAGACGTGTGACGGCCGCCTAAGGTGTCAATCAAGCACCGGGTGGGAAAGAAAAAAATGGAGCCATGGACTGCAAGTTCACAGATACTCACTCAGTGCACTTGCAGTATATTTGTCAAAAATAAAACAATCTTTCAACAATACTGCAACAGATTACGGCTTAAGAAAAATATGTACACTAACCTACGCAGCACTACATCTGATCGACACCATACAATGAAGCAGAGGTTCTTTGAAAACGGTACGGCCGATTGTATTAATATACACTGCGAAATCAAAGTTAAATAAAGGCTGAGGTATGAAAAATAATAAAGAATGAATACTTACCCTCTGACGGGTGTTCGGGAGCCGGGAGTCGCAGCAGAAATTGACCTGCTAGGACCTGCCGTGATTTCAGAGGACGTTCCAGGCGCTGATTGGCTGCTCGCGGTCATGTGATATGAGCGAGTGGCCAATCAGCGCCCGGAAGTCAATGACATCACGACATGTCCTGTTGTTCTGGTACCTGCCTGTCTCTCCGCGCCGGATCACACAAACAGCCGCCGGAGGGTAAGTATTTCATTCTTTTTTATTTTACATACGTTTTCCTTTATTTTATTTTGATTTCGCAGTGTATATTAATACACTGCGAAATCTAATGGGCTGTCACAGCTGTCACAGAGGGAGGGAGGAACCAGGATTCTTCCTCCCCTCTGTGACATCACCTGCGCTTTATGGGCAGAAGAAAGCGCGGTGTGTGAAAGCACCCACGTATTTTGTTGTGCTTTTTTGCGCAGCCGAAAAACGCTGCAAAAGGCGCGCGCAAAAAAGCGCAACGAAATATGCCAATGTGTGAACGTAGCCTAAATTACAACAGAAGCGTACGCCGGACCTGGGACTCGTTTTCATATCATGAAGTGGAGCATGCAGCTAAATAATGCACCAAGCTCATTAGAATGTGCACATTTATTAAAGGAAATCTGTCAGCAGGTTTTCGCTAACTCATCTGAGAGTAGCATAATGTAGCAAACAGGCCCTGAATCCAACAATGTGTCAGAATCACTGCCCCCAGTAATCTAGGTGATAATCAAATGTTTTTTAGATTTACCCAAGCAACAGAGCTGACAGAGCTAAACCCCCCACCCACACCAGGCTCTCTGTGGAGATTGGTATCAGTGTCTATATACAATCAGAGAAGGGGGAGAGTCAGAGAGCATAGCAGGAGCCAAATAGTCAAAGCAAATGATAAGGTCCTGCTGCTAACACAAACATTGCAAATAAACACCACCACAGACCTTGACAATAGAAGCATCCCCAAATTCTGTGTCAACACCTACAGCATGCTGTCTTCAGACTACATAGGAAAAGCCTGTTGACAGAATCCCTTTAATGAATTTAGTGCATCAAGTCCCCATCACACTAAAGGGGGTGTCACACGCGTCAATGTCGTCAGCGATCTGATCGCTGACGACATTGACGGCTGATTGCTGGTGAGCTGTCACACAGACAGACTCACCAGCGATCAATTGACCAGTGACATCATGGAAACGATTTAAATATCGTTTCCACGATGTCCTGCTCCCGCTGCCAGGCTGCTGGAAGCGGGAGCAGGCTGGTCTCCAAGGTACACTGCGGGTAACTAGGCAGCGCGCGCTGCCTAGATACCCGACGTGTACCTTAGTTACCAGCCTCCTCCGCTCACCCGGTGAGCAGAGGAGGCTGGTAACTAAGGTACACTGCGGGTAACTAGGCAGCGCGCGCTGCCTAGATACCCGACGTGTACCTTAGTTACCAGCCTCCTCCGCTCACCGGGTGAGCGGAGGAGGCTGGTAACTAAGGTACACAGTCGGGTATCTAGGCAGCGCGCGCTGCCTAGTTACCCGCAGTGTACCTTGGAGACCAGCTCCCAGCGCTTGTGACAGGCGCTGGGAGCTGGAATATCGCTAGTCCCGGTGTCACACGCAGCGATGCTGCGTGTCCACCGGGCGACAATCGCCAGGTTTCAGAGCTGGTTCTGAAACCTGGCGATCATCAACCAGCGATTTATCGCTGGTTGATGCAGTATGTCACACGCGTCAATATCGCTGCAACGTCACGTGCAGTCGATATCGTGCAGGCGATATTGACGCGTGTGACACCCCCTTAAGTGAGATCGCTAGTGAGATCGCTGTCGAGTCACAAGTTTTGTGACGCAACAGCGACCTCAGCAGTGATCTTGTTATGTGTGACACGTAGCAGCAACCAGGCCCCTGCTGTGAGATCGCTGATCATTATAAACTGTTCTGGACCATTTTTTGGTTGATGGTCTCCCGCTGGGCAGCGTGCATCGCTGTGTTTGACAGGGACAACGACCAACAACCTCAATACTACGCCCGAGAGTGACAGGTTCCCAACGTCTGCCGTATCGTTGCTGCGTCGCTGGTGAGATCTGATTGTTTGACATCTCACCAGTGACCACGTAGCGACGCACCAGCGATCCCTACCAGGTCGTATCATTGTCAGGATCGCTGGTGCATCGTCAAGTGTGACTGGGCCTTTAAAGACACCAATCCTGATGAATCAGGGCCTGTGTGTCTGTGTGCTATATTTTAAAAAAATCTCTGTAATAAAAAGCTTTGCTTATTTACGAAGACGTATGAAAATTGGGGCTTACTTTGCTCCCGAGTAATAAGTCATCTATGCCTTGCACTACATTATGTGAATTTTTGGACATGCTTCTCACAAGGGCTATATTGTAAATTGTGATGCAGTGGGCATACTTGCAGTACCAGGGACTGGTGTTAGTGGGTGATCACTTAGTGGGTGTGGACTGGCATGTCCGCATGCTGGCCATTAATTGGTTACCTTGCTAGTGGGCGTGGAGTTAGTGTGCGCGATCGGCTTAGAGAGCATGGCCTTGTGCTTCAGCGCACTTTTCTGTGCTTCCACAAATAATATATACACAATAGCATAATGCAAGTAGGTAGCACCGGCATGCAGACAACCCGTTCCGACGACAACCAATAAAGGTCAGGGTCTGCAATAGCGTGCGGAACAATCTCCAGATGTCAACCCTGGATACACGCTCACTAACTCCTACAGTCTCGCCCACTTACAGCGGACCTTAATACTGCATGGCATACTTGCAGTGAGCCAAAAGAACACACAAACTGGTTCAAAAGAGTAGACCAAATTTTGGCAAAAACTAAGCCAATAGTGCAAAGTTAGAAGATATGAAGGTTATTGAACAAAATTAAGCACTATAACAAATGTGTGCATAATAAAAAAGGTCAGTCTATACCCATCAGTTAAAGTAGCTTCCATAAAGAGCACACAGGAATAGCCAGCACTCGCCCAAACTACTTAAAAGCCAAAAGCTTTATTCCATCATGTTCAATACAAGTGCGTGAGTGGAAAAGAAAAAAAAAAAAAACATCAATACAAAACATCATAGTGTACATAGCTGGATCACCAGGTTCACAGGCTTTGAGAAAGAGCCTAGTGCTCTAAGCCTTTACTTTGTGGATGTTTTACATGAACTTGGTGTTAATGTGATGGAATAAAGACTTGTTGCTTGTAAGAAGTCTGGACGTTTCCTTTCATCCAGTCACCGGGAGAGAGAGAGGAGGGGGGGGGGGGGGGGGGGGGAGGAGAAGAGAGGAGGGGGGGGGGGAGGAGAGAGAGAAGGGGGGAGAGAGAGAGGAGGGTGAGAATGGTGCTGCAGGTAGTATGCAGACAGAGGTGACAATGGTGCTGCAGGTAGTATGCGCAGAGAGGTGACAATGGTGCTGCAGGTAGCATGCGCACAGAGGTGACAATGGTGCTGCAGTTAGCATGCGCACAGAGGTGACAATGGTGCTGCAGGTAGCATGCGCAGAGAGGTGGCAATGGTGCTGCAGGTAGTATGCAGACAGAGGTGACAATGGTGCTGCAGGTAGCATGCACACAGAGGTGACAATGGTGCTGCAGTTAGCATGCGCACAGAGGTGACAATGGTGCTGCAGGTAGCATGCGCAGAGAGGTGGCAATGGTGCTGCAGGTAGTATGCAGACAGAGGTGACAATGGTGCTGCAGGTAGTATGCGCAGAGAGGTGACAATGGTGCTGCAGGTAGCATGCGCACAGAGGTGACAATGGTGCTGCAGGTAGCATGCGCACAGAGGTGACAATGGTGCTGCAGGTAGCATGCGCACAGAGGTGACAATGGTGCTGCAGGTAGCATGCGCACAGAGGTGACAATGGTGCTGCAGGTAGCATGCGCACAGAGGTGACAATGGTGCTGCAGGTAGCATGCGCACAGAGGTGACAATGGTGCTGCAGGTAGTATGCACACAGAGGTGACAATGGTGCTGCAGGTAGTAAGCGCAGAGAGGTGACAATGGTGCTGCAGGTAGTATGCGCAGAGAGGTGACAATGGTGCTGCAGGTAGTATGCAGACAGAGGTGACAATGGTGCTGCAGGTAGTATGCGCAGAGAGGTGACAATGGTGCTGCAGGTAGCATGCGCACAGAGGTGACAATGGTGCTGCAGGTAGCATGCGCACAGAGGTGACAATGCTGCTGGTACTATGTACACACAGAGGTGACAATGGTGCTGCAGGTAGCATGCGCACAGAGGTGACAATGGTGCTGCAGGTAGCATGTGCACAGAGGTGACAATGGTGCTGCAGGTAGCATGCACACAGAGGTGACAATGGTGCTGCAGGTAGCATGCGCACAGAGGTGACAATGGTGCTGCAGGTAGCATGCGCACAGAGGTGACAATGGTGCTGCAGGTGGTATACACAGAGGTGACAATGGTGCTGCAGGTGGTATACACACAGGTGACAATGGTGCTGCAGGTAGTATACACACAGAGGTGACAATGGTGTCGCAGGTAGTATGCGCAGAGGTGAGAGTGCTGGTCTCCCCCTTGCAGGCCCCGGTGCTCCCCTCTCCCCCTCCTGTCTTGTAGACGGCAGGGGTTCCAAATAGCGAAGCATATGTTATTCTTACCTGTCCGGGCTCCAGCGGCGCGATGCAGGTGTATCGTCCTCCGCCGCTATGTCGCCGCCCCTGGAGTTCAGGATCCAATATGGCGTCCGGAAAGTCTCGCGAGAGTTCCCGGACGCCATCTTGGAGATAGTTGTCGCCACCCCCGGAGCCATGGATCCGAACAAAGCCACGGAAGTGGCGCCGTATGCGACGGAAGTCGCTACGGCAATTATGGAGGTGGGGAGGACACCAGCAGCAGCGATGACTCATTACTGAGTAGGTCCCTCCGGACTACTTATCTGCACACTTTATAAAGTCTTTTTAACAGCTTACAGGGGGGCTAAAGACATGGGGGGCCCTTCACCGAATGCAGTCTGCACGATGCATTCAGTGCTGCATTCAGTTAGCATAGCACCAGGTGGGGGGGGGTGACAGGTCCTCTTTAATCATTTGTTGTATTTATTGCAATATCGAAGTATAAAGAACTATAAATCTAGAAACTAGAAATTAATAAACTATAAATAAACTATAGAAGTATAAATGCTAATCTAATTTGTAGCCTGACTTTCATGGGAGCACAAAGATGGTGGTGACGGGCATTCAGCAGCTACCTGGCTGTAATGGCAGCACATCGGTCCCCGCAGTCATGTTGTGTGAGGCTGGTGATGGTGTGAATATTCCAGCCATTATCCTGACTGAAACATATATGGGAGTTTTATGACCAAACTATTGCTTGGAATGTGTGGTTACTGAATGGGAGCAGAAGAACCACCTCTAGCCCTACGTTATCCTCGGCTCTTCATGCCCCCGTCTCTGTTGGTTAAGCTCATGTTTCCTGGACAGAATTTTGGTAACTAATGTATCCTTTGGATGTGCCACTCTCATACCAGCCTCCAGTCTCCTCTTTTTGTGCCCATTTTGTACTGGTTGCTGTTGTACATGCTGCCTGACCACTTGTAGTTTTACCTTTTGCCGAACAAAGCACGAAACAAAAAGCCGACAGTCAAACCCTTTATTGCTCAACCGACAGCTACCAAAGGTTACGAGCATCGCAGCTTGATAGATTTACTTTTGCATATGACAGGTATTATAAAATATCAACGCTGCGCTATAAACAATTATTATTATACATTGCTTCTATAGCACCTATTGAACAGATATTTTCATCACTGTCCCCATTGGGCTCCTTGCTATACTCCTAGATACGACTCACCTATGTGACCTCTCTTGCACCCCCATCGCCCCCAAGCTAGTGAAGGAGCAGGAGTACAAAGGAACAGACAAAACAGGCAAGGATCCAAATAATAAAGAATTGCAAATCTTCTCCAGTAAGAAGCTTTGCTGCTACAATAAGGGATGAACACCTCAGCTATAAACAAGCTATATCTGGCATGGATCAAAGCCAGAGGTGGGTAAGTATAGCAGAAGGGAGATATGATCACAAGCTGCAACTGGGATTAAAGCTAAGAGAACTCTCAGCCAAAAGAGAAAAGGCCCTTAACCCCTTCAACACAGAGAGAAAGTAACTCCACAAGAGAATATTCAAGTAGGCTCCACAGAGAATCTGCAATTGATTAAATACTGAGACTTCCTGAACCAGGTCCCCCATAGAGAACATCGAAATGCGACACACTAAGGAAGTTACAATGCAAAATCTGCATCAGGGGTGTTCTAGGCATTCCTACATGGATTGACATGTATCTATTAGTCTCAGCCATTTGTGCCTGTGATTGTATCTCCAGCACATTGTGTTATCCCATCCTTGTATCCTGCATACCTACTCCCCTTTCTATCGGTTTTACTTGTAATATAGAATGGTCTGTGATGAATTAATAAACTTTGTTATTTTGCATTTTATTCTTTCCTAGTGTAGAGGGAGTTGTTCTCTATGTATTATTTATATTGCATCCAACATGACGCACGTCCTCGAGAGCCGCAGCCGTCACAGGAACGTCACACTGGTGACATCAGCGTTATCCATCCGATCACCGAAGGAGAACAGCGATAAAATGATAATTACAAAGTCCAGGAGAAAACCTACAAGTTTAGGTTTTACTGCCCTCTGGTGACACGACTTGTCGGATCACACCCAGAGATGGGTTAGATTTTCTCTACATGCAAACAAGGAGGAAAAAGAGACTCTGAATATTCCCTCTGCTCCGACACATACGTTATAGGAAGGCTGGGGCCGACTTTATATGTAGATGTCATACAGATCACCAAAGGTTTCCAGAAAGCATATAACAAAGAAAGAGCTGAGAATATACATTTTATCTCCCACTTGAGTTGGAAGTCAGGAATATTTACACGGTCTGGGCGTCGACAGCTCGGAGGGCAGGCGGAGGGGCCGGGCGTCGACGGCACGGAGGGCAGGCGGAGGGGCCGGGCGTCGACGGCACGGAGGGCAGGCGGAGGGGCCGGGCGTCGACGGCACGGAGGGCAGGCGGAGGGGCCGGGCGTCGACGGCACAGAGGGCAGGCGGAGGGGCCGGGCGTCGACGGCACAGAGGGCAGGCGGAGGGGCCGGGCGTCGACGGCACAGAGGGCAGGCGGAGGGGCCGGGCGTCGACGGCACAGAGGGCAGGCGGAGGGGCCGGGCGTCGACGGCACAGAGGGCAGGCGGAGGGGCCGGGCGTCGACGGCACAGAGGGAGGCGGAGGGGGCCGGGCGTCGATGGCACAGAGGGCAGGCGGAGGGGCCGGGCGTCGACGGCACAGAGGGCAGGCGGAGGGGCCGGGCGTCGACGGCACAGAGGGCAGGCGGAGGGGCCGGGCGTCGACGGCACAGAGGGCAGGCGGAGGGGCCGGGCGTCGACGGCACAGAGGGCAGGCGGAGGGGCCGGGCGTCGACGGCACAGAGGGCAGGCGGAGGGGCCGGGCGTCGACGGCACAGAGGGCAGGCGGAGGGGCCGGGCGTCGACGGCACAGAGGGCAGGCGGAGGGGCCGGGCGTCGACGGCACAGAGGGCAGGCGGAGGGGCCGGGCGTCGACGGCACAGAGGGCAGGCGGAGGGGCCGGGCGTCGACGGCACAGAGGGCAGGCGGAGGGGCCGGGCGTCGACGGCACAGAGGGCAGGCGGAGGGGCCGGGCGTCGACGGCACAGAGGGCAGGCGGAGGGGCCGGGCGTCGACGGCACAGAGGGCAGGCGGAGGGGCCGGGCGTCGACGGCACAGAGGGCAGGCGGAGGGGCCGGGCGTCGACGGCACAGAGGGCAGGCGGAGGGGCCGGGCGTCGACGGCACGGGAGGGAGGGCCGGGCGTCGACGGCACGCGCGGACACGGAGGGCCGGGCGTCGACGGCACGCGGAGGGGCCGGGCGTCGACGGCACGCGGAGGGGGCCGGGCGTCGACGGCACGCGGAGGGGCCGGGCGTCGACGGCACGGCGGAGGGGAGCCGGGCGTCGACGGCACGCGGAGGGGCCGGGCGTCGACGGCACGCGGAGGGGCCGGGCGTCGACGGCACGCGGAGGGGGCCGGGCGTCGACGGCACGCGGAGGGGCCGGGCGTCGACGGCACGCGGAGGGGGCCGGGCGTCGACGGCACGCGGAGGGGCCGGGCGTCGACGGCACGCGGAGGGGCCGGGCGTCGACGGCACGCGGAGGGGCCGGGCGTCGACGGCACGCGGAGGGGCCGGGCGTCGACGGCACGCGGAGGGGCCGGGCGTCGACGGCACGCGGAGGGGCCGGGCGTCGACGGCAGGCGGAGGGGCCGGGCGTCGACGGCACAGAGGGCAGGCGGAGGGGCCGGGCGTCGACGGCACAGAGGGCAGGCGGAGGGGCCGGGCGTCGACGGCACAGAGGGCAGGCGGAGGGGCCGGGCGTCGACGGCACAGAGGGCAGGCGGAGGGGCCGGGCGTCGACGGCACAGAGGGCAGGCGGAGGGGCCGGGCGTCGACGGCACAGAGGGCAGGCGGAGGGGCCGGGCGTCGACGGCACAGAGGGCAGGCGGAGGGGCCGGGCGTCGACGGCACAGAGGGCAGGGGGGGGCCGGGCGTCGACGGCACAGAGGGCAGGCGGAGGGGCCGGGCGTCGACGGCACAGAGGGCAGGCGGAGGGGCCGGGCGTCGACGGCACAGAGGGCAGGCGGAGGGGCCGGGCGTCGACGGCACAGAGGGCAGGCGGAGGGGCCGGGCGTCGACGGCACAGAGGGCAGGCGGAGGGGCCGGGCGTCGACGGCACAGAGGGCAGGCGGAGGGGCCGGGCGTCGACGGCACAGAGGGCAGGCGGAGGGGCCGGGCGTCGACGGCACAGAGGGCAGGCGGAGGGGCCGGGCGTCGACGGCACAGAGGGCAGGCGGAGGGGCCGGGCGTCGACGGCACAGAGGGCAGGCGGAGGGGCCGGGCGTCGACGGCACAGAGGGCAGGCGGAGGGGCCGGGCGTCGACGGCACAGAGGGCAGGCGGAGGGGCCGGGCGTCGACGGCACAGAGGGCAGGCGGAGGGGCCGGGCGTCGACGGCACAGAGGGCAGGCGGAGGGGCCGGGCGTCGACGGCACAGAGGGCAGGCGGAGGGGCCGGGCGTCGACGGCACAGAGGGCAGGCGGAGGGGCCGGGCGTCGACGGCACAGAGGGCAGGCGGAGGGGCCGGGCGTCGACGGCACAGAGGGCAGGCGGAGGGGTCGGGCGTCGACGGCACAGAGGGCAGGCAGAGGGGGTCGGGCGTCGACGGCACAGAGGGCAGGCAGAGGGGTCGGGCGTCGACGGCACAGAGGGCAGGCAGAGGGGTCGGGCGTCGACGGCACAGAGGGCAGCCGGAGGGGTCGGGCGTCGACGGCACGGAGGGCAGGGGAAGGGGCCGGAGGCAGGCGGAATGTTAGTTAAAACATTCCCATTATTGATTTGTTCTCTAACTAATAGACCCATGTGATATCACTGTATAAAATTATATTATGGAAATCAATGTATATCAGTAAGTGCCTGTAAATGAATGATCAGTCCGGCACAATCAGAGCAGGAGCCATTCTAAGGATGACCATATACCTGGCAAACACTTCTTCTGTCAAAAGCCATCATTCTTCTCCACATCCACCAATATCGCTGACAACAACATATCTCTCAAGAAATAAACAAATCGGGTGTTGGAATTTAACATGCCCCACCGATCTCACCATGGACATAGGGCGACATTTATTTAAACTGGCTGTAAAGGGAGTCTGTCAGCAGGATTTTTCTATGTAATCATAGCAGCATGATGAAGGGACAGAAACCCGATACCTGCGATGTGTCACTTTATTTATAAGGTTGTAAATTATGGCGTGCTCCAATTTTTTTTTTTCATGACACAGAGAGGCATAAATGCAATAAAAAAATAATCAACTTCAATTTTTAGAGGAGAATAGGAGGGGCCCCCATACACATTAGATAGGTGTCTGGTCCTTCTAACTTTAATCTATGGTGTGTGTAGCCTCTTACTATACATCGCTCTCTAATGACTCACTGAAGAGGAGCAAAGGCAACATTACTACTAAAAAACTTGCAAAACCAAAGTAAAAATATCTGATGTAAACGAGATCTGGCGGAAAACAGAAGTTTCCTGGAACGAGCGACACCGACACGTTTCTCCAATGTGCGGCCCTGGTGGTCGGCCCCCGCCGCACTCCAGACACAGAGGCTGAACTAAGCAGTGGCTATAATGATGGCAGATAACGCAGCCTCCTAATTAGTGCTGATCATTAATTAACGGTTTTATGGTGGACAATTAAATACGCTTGCGGTCCATGAAACTTTCATTGAAGTCTCAGTAAGCTCCATTAGCCGCAGCCATTAAAATGTAATCCAGCTCACATACAGTATGCTTCAAGGGGGACAGGGCAATGACCTCTGAAGAGGGGACACGGGCGATAATCAAAATGGGGTTCTCCTCAATTACCTCACAATACGGAGGCGACAGACGACGTCCACACAATGAACATTTACAACCATTCCTTATGAGAATCTTCAAAGGAAAGCAATTAAAAAATTGATGTACCCCCAAATCCTCAATCACTGCATTACTTTGCAGATTTACTAATCAGGAATCTTAACAGAAGTCATTTGGGTTCATAAATGCAAGGATCTGACAACTTTTTGGTGCTTCTAAGATCTTGGCTTGCTGTTACTCAATAAGAACAGTCACAGTCTGGCCCCGATCTGCGGCCCATCCACCTCTACATTCATCACCGTTGCCCGGTCCTTGTTTTAATCCCAAAGCCTCATCCAAATATGTCCACAAAAACATGTATAACAGCCCTGTAGATTATAACAGATGCATGTTCTGTGGAATCAATGATCAGACACGTATGTAACTCACAAATGTCTGTAGGCCTACATTTGCCATATGGTGTGCCATACAGTGCCCGTATACGAGCAGTGTCATGACTGGATGGGGTATGAAGCAAGGAAATACAAGAACGGTCTAATGGAGTGCTAAAGGAAGGGGCAAAGGGTAACAAATTATAGCATCCAAACCTCTATTTAGATTTCCCGTATATCCACAACGTGTTTCGAGAGCAGGACGCCGTCTTCCTCAGGTGATATGGGGGTATGAAGGAATGTCAAGTATGAGGAAAAGCCTGGCGCTGGATGGGGTATGAAGGGCTGTGGAGTCAGTAAGTCAAACATCCGACTCCTCAATGTCCCTGAATCCAACTTCACCAAAATGGACACCGACTCTACAGCCCAGGTATGAAGGACTGTTAAGTGTGAGGAAGAGCCTGGTGCTGAATGGAGATGAAGCGTGGCGAGACCGAGGCGCTGTGCCAGCCGTGGACTTATGCATCCTGCACTAAACATTGTGTGCTACGAGGATTCACCAGTTTATGCGCCGGGAATGGTGGTCACAAGACATCAATTGTGTGATTGTATACATGTTCCCAGCCAAAACCCGACTAGTGGGAGCAGCCTCGTCACAAAAAGATGACTGTTTCTTAAGGGGTTAATGCCCAGACTACTGTAAACTTTCCACAATTTAAATCCCCAAAAGACATTTTGCCGGTACAAAGTGATGAATTGGGTATAAACCCGCGCTGCTGTTTAACCAAGGAATAATCTCAGAGCAGTCCACAGAGATCAGTCCACAGAGATTCTGAATGATTTTAGTCTATGCGTTGCAAAGCCACAAATCCTAGGATTTGTCCTGAGGAAGAAACTCATTGTGGCTTTGAAACGTGTAGACTAAACTCATTCAGAATCTATATGGACTGATCTATATGGACTGATCCGAGACTATTCCTTGGTTAAACAGCAGCGCAGGTTTATACCCAGTTCATCATCTTGTACCGATCCCTCTCCACGTGGGTGGCCAGCAGCTGTTACATACCCTTATGGTGCTTGTACAACTGCTGAAGGTGAGCCTTTCTACTGCTAACAAGAAGATTATTTAAGATCCTATTTGCACTTTAAATCTCTCTCCAAATTCTTACTTTCAAAAGACATTTTAAGGCGCCATCATCAAGAAACCATGGCCGATTTCACCTCTGAAGCCGGTAAATTTGTAAAAGCTGCTTTTGGATTTTAATACCAGACATTTTTAGAATGTAAAAGTTGTAGGCCATAACCATCAAAGTTATTAAGTGCGACCTACCGTGCCGTTCGCCCTACTCGGTGTATGTAAGTGTTGGCATCCTCCGGGCAGTCCAGCTGCAGCACCCAGTTCACTGCCGGGAAGTCTAACAAAGAAAAGAAAAGGAAATATCTAAAGACTAAAGCTTCACAATGTCTGTGATAATACAAGGCCACATTTACAGCTCGGTCCAGAAACATCTGCACTGTGATTTCAGCTCTGCAGGACACTTAAAATGAAACAACCGAGATGCATGTGAAGTGGAGACTTTCAGGTTTCTATACTTAAAATAGTAAAACAAAAACATTGTGTAAATATTTGCAACCATTTTTCTACAAAGCCTCCTCATTTCAGTGACCCAAAAGTAATTGGACAAAGTAACTTTACCATAAATAAAACATTTATATTGAATCCTTTGCAGGCAGCGACTGTGTGAAGTCTGGAAGCCATAGATGTCACCATACTGTTTCCTCCTCTGTGAGGCTCTGCTGGCCTTTACCGCAGCCAACTTCAGTTGTTGCTAGTTTGTGGGTCTTTCTGTCTTAAGAATGTGAAATGCAGCTTGATGGGGTTTAGATCTGGTGATCGATTCTGCCGTTGCAGAATACTCGATGTATGTATTGTGTCAGGGTCCATCTGTCCTATCAAACCTGCTGCATTTGGTTGAATCTCAGCAGAAAGAACCGACCTGTACACTTCAGATCATTACTAATCACTAATGCCCCAAGGCCATTGGAAGTCCTGCAGGCCCGGCCATCACACTATGCACGGGCACCTGCTCCACTGTGCAGGCGCGGGTGCCACTGTCCGTACGAAAGTCTTGCGAGATTAGTGAAGTCTTGTGAGACTTCAGCATTGTTCTATGGCCCGCTGACACCCGCTCCACTGCTCCAACGTGAGTGCTCCTGTAACTCAAGCACCGGGCAAAAGGAGGAGCGGGTAGTCTGAAGCATGCAGGGCGGGATTTGCAGCTGTGGGGGCAGCGAAACGTTTCCCCACCATGACCTAGTACCAGCCTCCGTGACTCAATAGAAGTCCAGCTCTGGAGAGAATAGAAGTTCAATTCACAGGTACGTGGGGGTCAGTCTGGGCAACACACAGGGGTTACTAGAACCCCATTCACATGATATGTAACCTGCTGGGCACAATATAAACTGCCCTAAGGGGGGGGGGGGGGTGACAGGTTCCCTTTAAGTGCATTGGACAATGCCAATACTTTGCAATACTGATTTGCAGTACGATGCAAGTATGAGCTGTCCTGCAACCTGCTGAAAACATCTGAGGGATGTCTAACCAAGACAACCTCTTGGTGACCAGGCATTATCAATTTCAGCTAGGATTATACATATTTTTCAACAGATGTCTCCAACCGGTCACTTTCCAGCTGCTGCATATTTACATTACCGAGAGTACCCTGAAATTGTCAAGGCATGCTGGGAATTGTAGTCTTGCCAGAGCTAGAAAGATAAAAGATAAAGACTATCCAAGACCATTTACTCCATATTTTGTCCTACTCTGCCCTTATTTACAATGTCAATGACATCAGATGTTAATACTAGCATACGACCATCCTAATTGTACACCTTGTCGTGGTGGGGTGGCTCTTACGCTTTTTGATGAAACAGTGTCATCCTATGTTATTTAAATGTAGTACTATTATTGACTTTATTATAGGGTACTTTGTCATTTTGTGCTTTTCTCTAGGGTTTTGTCTGTGAACGAGCGCCTATTCTACATACACCAACTTATACTCCGGGCCCATTATTTTTGCTTTTCCATATTTGGTACAGATTATTAGCACTGTAATCGCTCGTGTTGCAGGGACAATACATTACATACCTAGCCCTCGGGCGGCAATGTCAGTGGCAAAAAGCACCGCCGCATCTTTTCTTACAAAGTCATTATAGACTTCCATCCTCTTCATCTGCTGCTGTTTGCCGTGCAGAGCCAAAATGGAGATACCAGGCCGCAACCGGCAGAAAGCTCGAAACAGGTACTGCACCTAAGAGAGAGGAGACAAAAGAACCTTACAGAGGACTAAGTCTGCATTGAAAAAGCAAATGAACTCAAAAAATGCAGTACAGAGCCTATAAACAGTGTTCATTGCATGCTCCTGTCCTTTTGCTATAAGGAGTGAGAGCGTCCTTCACCTAACCGGCTGGTCTGCAAGTTCTGATCATTTCGTCCGAACTCGACCCCTGGATCTCAGCTGTCTACTCACTCCCTTAGTGTTGTGCCGGGTGCAAATGTGTGATCACAGTCCTTACATGGGGCATAATGCCTGGACCAACTGCAATTCTCCTTACCAGATCTTGTATCCTCATATAGATCACACTACATGTCATTATCATTTCAATGTATAGACGCTTTGTAATTATCTGTAAAAATCACTGCTAAAACACTTATGGTAAAAAACGATTAAACACCAATGAAAAAGTCATTCATACTTTCCTCTATATGAAATATGTGTGCATTTCTGGGTTTATTTTTTACATCTGCTTTATACATCAGTAGTTACACATTTACAAAACTACAAACAGCTTCTTATGTTAACAACTAGAAATAGGCCCGATGCCATCGCATCGGGAGGGCAGTGATGTTACGATGAGGGCAGCTCTGTTGTGGGTCGAGGAGCAGCTGTCTTTCCCTCCGTCTGCCTTCCCCCCCTCCCCATGCTGTCTTCTTTTCTCATGTGCACTCTCCCTTCAGTGGTCTTCCCCCTGTGTGCTGTCTCTGTACCCCACTGTACAGTTTTTTCCCCTCATCTACTCTTTTATTTGCGTTGTCCTCCCTGTATGTTGTCTCTCTTCCCTCTATGATGTGTCCTTTGAGCTGTCATCCCCGTGTCAGCTCCTCCATGCACCTATCTCCTTCTGTGCGTGCACTGTATCTGCCTCAGTGCGCTCTCTCTCCTTACGTGCACGCTCTCGTCATCCGAGAGCTCTCTCCTTCGGTGATCTGTCCCTCCGTGCTCGCGCTCTCTCCTTCCGTGATCCTGCTGTCTGTGTGCACTGTCTCCTTCTGTGTACAGCCCCTCCTGTTGTTGCTTTGTACTTCAGTGTGCGCTCTCTGGCCCCCATGTAGTCTTTCTGCCTCCCCCCGTATTGCTTCTGTCACCCCTGTAGTCTTTCTGGCTCCACTGTACTGGTTTTTGCCCCCCTGTATTGTTTGTGCCCCCCGTACTGTTTCTGGCCCCTGTGCCCTTTCTGCCCTCCTTGTACTGTTTCTGGCCCCCTGTGCAATTTTTCTGCTCCCCTGTCCCCCTCCCGTGCTCCCTTTGTGCCCTCTCTCTTGTACTGGTTCTGGACCCCCCATCCTCTCTTTCAGCCCCTCCATTCTCTTTCGGCCCCCCTGTCTCCCCATGCGTTCTCTTTCTGCCCCCCGACCCCCATGTGTTCTCTTTCTGCCCCCTTGTCCCCCATGTGTTCTCTTTCTGCCCCCCTGTATTCTCTTTTTTGGCCTTCTGTCCCCCAATGCTCTCTTTCAGCCACCCCACTCTCTTTCTGTTCCCTCTTCGCCGGGGTTGCCAGGACGCCGCAAGTGTTATGAAAGCGGCGGCTCGCGATGGCGCATGCGCGCCATCGCTCACGCCGCTTCCAGCGTGATGGCAGTAGCGACGGCGCATGAGCGGAGGGTTGCTAGGAGGGGTTCGGGCTTTCGCTCCTGGTGTCCAGCGCGCACGCGCCGGAGTTGCCAGGACGCCGCAAGTGTTAGGAAAGCGGCGGCTCACGATGGCACATGCGGCCGTGGTGCATGCCGGAATAGCGGCACAGTGGCCGGATGCCAGAAACTGGCAATTATTATATAGGATTGCAATGTATACATAAAAAAATAATTCAGTGTGAGAAGTCTCATCTGAACAGTTAGAGGTTATTGCCGCTCCAGCCCTTTCCCAGATGACCCGGGTGAGGGCTGCGCGCAGTTTACGGCAGATTACACACAATTTATGTATCGGACCCGGTAACCCTTTAGAGCAGCGTCTCCATAAATACCAAGAGCCCACCGATGACCATACCTCCTTACAGCTGGAAAAGAAGACGATGCTCTTCTTCTTGAGATGGTTCCTCACAAAAGAGAACAAGAGGTTTATCTTCTGGGACAGCTCGCACACTACGTAGTTCTGCTCCAACGTGGCGGGGGTGCTGAAAAACACAGGACATGACTGGTAAGTATGGACACAAGTCTGACATAAGAAAGAACTGACTGTTTAGGCCAGCTTCACACCATGGTTTTTCAGGTCCAGGTCCCGGATCCACTTTGCCCCCCATTTATCCCTATGGAGCTGGATTGTGCTCATTTGGCCTCCGGTTTTGTGCCTTTCCAGCTGAATTCGGTTGTGTTAGTTTTTGCCTCGGACACAAAATCGGAGTCTGCATTATTTCTTATGTCTGGTGGCAAAAACGGCAAAACCAGATCCTAATGGATCCGGGGCGATCCAGCACCCATAACTTGAGAGTCTATGGGCACCGGATCCAGTGAAAAAATGATACCGGTTCCCGGACGCCTGGTACTGAAGAGTGGCGGCTCCGGAATGCAGCTGTGCTCGTTCAGCTCCATGGACAGCCCAGCATTTTAAAGCAGGCGCTGAAATTCAGCACCATGGAGAGCTTCACGGCTGAAATTTCAGCACCACGGGCAGCTCCCTTGCACCCGTGCTGCTGAAATGTCAGCACATGACAGCACCAGAGTACAGAGTACAGCACAGGAAAGAGTATACAGACATTACAGCACAGGAAAGAGTATACAAACATTACAGCACAGGAAAGAGTATACAGACATTACAGCACAGGAAAGAGTATACAGACATTACAGCACAGGAAAGAGTATACAGACATTACGGTACGGAAAAACGTATACAGACATTACAGCACAGGAAAGAGTATACAAACATTACAGCACAGGAAAGAGTATACAGACATTACAGCACAGGAAAGAGTATACAGACATTACAGCACAGGAAAGAGTATACAGACAGTACAGCACAAGAAGGAGTATACAGACAGTACAGCACGGGGAGAACTATACAGACATTACAGCACAGGAAGGAGTATACAGACATTACAGCACAGGATCATAGCTTTTTTTTTTTTTTCTGGTAAAACATTTGTATTCCTTTTTTTTTAATGGTTTTATCTCCAAGAGAGATCCAGTGCTATAATATCTGAATACTGTTTCCCGTGCCGTTATGTCTGTATACTCTTATGCTTCCTCCCCAGCCCAGGAGATGTGGTATGATCAGATCATGTCCCTGTATGGTCAGACACATCCATTACACAGTACATAGCAGGGACACATATATAAGATTATCTCTGCACAGGAGATGTGGTATGATCAGACCATGTCCCTGTACGGTCAGACACATCCATTACACAGTACATAGCAGGGACACATATATAAGATTATCTCTGCACAGGAGATGTGGTAAGATCAGACCATGTCCCTGTACGGTCAGACACATCCATTACACAGTACACAGCAGGGACACATATATAAGATTATCTCAGCACAGGAGATGTGGTATGATCAGACCATGTCCCTGTATGGTCAGACATCCATTACACAGTACACAGCAGGGACACATGTATAACATTATGAAAGCACAGGAGATGTGGTATGATCAGACCATGTCCCTGTATGGTCAGACACATCCATTACACAGTACATAGCAGGGACACATATATAAGATTATGAAAGCACAGGAATACTTTAAATATCATCCAATTATTACTATTCCAAGGTCTATTGGTTAAAATTAACTTTGTGGGAAAACCCTTTAAGTGTAAAAATTAGCGATTTAATTATTGCAGACAAAAATATGAGGATTTCTTGTTTCCTAAAAGCCACACACACAACACACACACACACAACACACACACACACAACACACACCCTTGGTTTTCAGCAGGGATCTACACACAGCGGGATAAACACACCCAGCGGTTTCAGCTCACTGGCTGGTAATTGCTAGTTGGAGGGCATAATTGCTCATCTTAATTAATCACCACAGCATTTAATTTATTAGAGGCCCAGCAAAACACCACAGATTAGTCTGTCAATGAACTGCTTCATCTGGAGCTGTGCGAGACAAGATAACAGCAGCGGAGGAGAGCAGTCCGGCGGCTGCACGCTGAGCCTTGAGGTTTAATGAAAGTACAACAACCACATAAACCACATCAGTGGCCGAATTAAAGGGGTGTCCACTAAAAAGGCTAAAGTTGATTTTAATCCATAGATGTAAGAATAATAATTACCACAACTGGATGCTTAAAAAAAAAGAAAAAAAAAAAAAGAAAATTGTTCCTGTGCTGAGATAATCTTATATGTGTCCCTGATATGTGCTGTGTAATGGATGTGTCTGACCGTACAGGGACATGGTCTGATCATACCATATCTCCTGTGCTGGGATAATCTTATATATGTGTCCCTGCTATGTACTGTGTAATGGATGTGTCTGACCATACAGGAACATGGTCTGATCATACCACATCTCCTGTGCTGAGATAATCTTATGTGTGTCCCTGATATGTGCTGTGTAATGGATGTGTCTGACCGTACAGGGACATGGTCTGATCATACCATATCTCCTGTGCTGGGATAATCTTATATATGTGTCCCTGCTATGTACTGTGTAATTGATGTGTCTGACTGTACAGGGACATGGTCTGATTATACCATAACTCTTGGGTGGGGAGGTAGGAAAAAAAGAAAAAAAAAAAAAAAAGAAGAGTATACAGACATTACAGCATGGGAAAGAGTATACAGACATTACAGCACAGGTAAGGGGATACAGACATTACAGCACAGGAAAGAGGATACAGACATTACAGCACAGGTAAGAGGATAAGGATGCTAGCTCCAAGCAGATCTGAAGGGGACGACACCGAGGTCACCTAGCTCCAGCCACTGGTCTGTGCTATTGCAGTACCGGCCTTGGCTGGATCGCAGTATTTCACCAAAGTGAAGTTCAACAGCCAATCACAGCGATCACAGGTGCGCGGGGTGGCAAAGCCACCTCCCCTGACGTCTAGTAGGGGTCACCTCCTACCTGTATCTCCGGTGACTTTTTGACAGCTGCGGTCACCGGGGCTACGATCCCGCCATGTTGTGGGACATTACAGGTCGGGAAGTACCCAAAACCCATGATGCCCCACAAAGTCAAAGGTCGGGAAGGGGTTAAAACCAAAACCATAAAAGCAGCACATACCTGGAACAAATTGGAATCTGGCTCAACAGGAATAGATTTTCCTTTTTTTTTTTTTTTTTTTCCAATAAAATAGTGCATATAAATGACCTGGACAATAAATTTATCGTTGGTCTCCCGCTGGGCGGGCAGCATCGGCGTGTGTGACAGTGGGAGACCAACGATGAACGATATCCCAGCGCAGCACAGCAACTGCTGGGAGATGGTAGCCAGGGTAAACAGCGGGTAACCAAGCACAGCACTCTGCTTAGTTACCCGATGTTTACCCTGGTTATCAGCGTTCTTGCTGGCGCTGATCGCTGGTGAGTCTCCCTGTTTGACAGCTCACCAGCGAATGATCAGATAACGATGTCCCAGAGATCCACATCGTTGGTCAGATCGCTGGGACATCGATAGGTGTAACGGGGCCTTTAATCACCATTGTACTGCAGTATATAACAAGTCCCCCAGACTTTAAAATAAAGTATTTACGATACATTCCAACTAAAATGTAAATCACCCCTCCCCCCCATAAATAATAAAGAACACAAACATTCGGAAGTTGCTGAGTCTGTAAAAATCCTATCAAACTTATTTAGTCCATACATACAGCAAAAGCTGTGACGAACCAAAAAAGAAAAAAGGTGGCTATAATGGTACTGACCGTTATTTTTATTGCACAATAAACACCATAAAACCCAATAATCCCAATATGTAGCCGGTGTAGTAATAATATTAGCAAATCCCTCCAGTTAGAAATGTAGCATAGTTCTCCTGATTAACTGTCACTTACCTCATGTGCAGCCATTGCAGATTGGGTATCCATGGTTACCACCACGAACAATTAACTGTCATGGTAGTAGTGGTGGTAATCAGGAGAACTATACTACATTTATAATTGGAGGGATTTGCTAATATTATTATTATTATTATTTACACCTACTATGTATTGGGATATTATCTTGGAGATGGAAATACACTTTAAACAAAGCAATAACATAGTCTCTATAAAGAAAAGACCCCGACAAACAGTAATTATCTCATGTTTCTAGATATCAAAAATGATAAAACAAGTCAGGGATCTCATACTACAAGTTTTGAGGGCCGCTAACAGGTCAAGATTTCCTTAGTATTGCACAGGGGTTGGAACAATCACCAGTGCAGGTGATTATGTTATCACCAGTGCAATACTAAGGAAATCCTGACCTGTTGGCGGCCCTGGAGGCCTGGAGTTTCAGATCCCTGACATAAGTGGAGCTGTCTAATACAGCAATGATGGAACGAAGGAGAAAAAAAAAAAAGATAAGTGGAAGACTAAAAAGTTTGAATTAGAAATGTATTAAAGGGAACCCGTCATATCATTTATGCCTCCCCAGCTATCACTATCTGCATCTGAGCCTTCAGTATTATTCTAACTATCCCTGTCTGAGCTCATAATGTAATGTTAAAGGTGATAAAAAAAGAGAATTTTGTTTACTTACCGTAAATTCTTTTTCTTCTAGCTCCTAATTGGGAGACCCAGACATTGGTGTATAGCTTCCGCCTCCGGAGGACACACAAAGTACTACACTTAAAACAAAAAGTGTAGCCCCTCCCCTACTGCCTATACACCCTCTTCGGGAGAAATCCCATCAGTTCGTTGCACAAGCAGGAAGGAGGATAACCCCACGCCAAGACCGAAAGGTCCGGATATGAAGTGTCGGCCAACAGGGCCATAAAAGCGACATGAATAACACCAGCCACTTAAAGGAAAAAACAAAGCCCAAAAGGCAACAGGGTGGGTGCTGGGTCTCCCAATTAGGAGCTAGAAGAAAAAGAATTTACGGTAAGTAAACAAAATTCTCTTTCTTTTTCGCTCCATTGGGAGACCCAGACATTGGGATGTCCAAAAGCTATCCCTGGGTGGGAGAAGACCCAAGCATGGCAGAGACAATCATAGGAGAGCGACCGCCGCCTGAAGGATCCGTCTGCCCACGTTAGCGTCTGCAGAAGCATACGCAAGAATCCGATAATGTTTTATGAAAGTGTGTAGGCTGGACCAAGTAGCCGCCTGACACACCTATTGTGCCGTGGCCTGATGACGTAAGGCCCACGAGGCACCCCAGCTCTTGTGGAATGCGCCTGAATCCCAGCAGGGAAAGGCGAACCAGAGGCAACATAGGCCTCCTGAATAGGATCCTTGATCCACCTGGTCAAGGACGACCTGGAGGACGTCTGTCCTTTTTTCTGGCCGGTCGCAAGAACGAACAAGGCGTTCGAGCGGCGAAAAGAAGCCATGTAAGAGACATAAATCCTGACAGCCCTGACCAGGTCGAAAGTATGGTGAAACTACTCATACTGGAGACTAGAAATAGGATAAAAGGCCATCAGGGCAATGTCTTGGTTCAGGTGAAACGGAGAAAGCACCTTAGGTAAGAACTCTGCCACAGGCCGGAGCACCACTTAATCCTGGTGAATCACTAGGAACGGAGACTTGCAAGACAGGGCTGCCAGCTGTGAAACTCTCCACAGAGGGGAAAAGGCCACAGGGGAAAGAGAGAGAGGGAGAGGGGGAGAGGGGGAGAGTGGGAGAGTGGGAGAGGGGGAGAGGAGGAGAGGGGGAGAGGGGGAGAGGGGGGAGAGGGAGGAGAGAGAGACCTCCCTCAGAGGATCGAAAGGCGGCTTTTGTAATGCCGCAAGGACCAGATTAAGGTCCCAGGGATTCCAAAGGACGTCTGCAGGGGGGAATGATGTGAATTGTCCCCTGCACAAACGTCCCCACCTGAGGAAGGTTAGCCAGACGTCTGTTGAATAGCACAGAGAGTACGGAAATCTGTCCTTTGAGGGAGCTGAAGGCCAAGCCCTTACGTAACCCTGATTGAAGGAAGTCAAGGAGGGTTGGGAGAGACAAAGGCCAAGGAGACTTTCCATTGAGACAGCACCAGGAAAAAATGTGTTCCAGACGCTTCTGTAAATTTTTGCCGAAGCAGGTTTTCAGTCTCATCTCATGGTCGCGGCGACTCCGAAGAGAAGCCACAAAATGTCAGCAACCAGTCTTCAAGAGCCACAAAGTCAGGCTGAGAGCCGCAGAAATGTGGTGGAAGAATGGACCTTGTGACAAGAGGTCTGGCCGGGCCGGGAGCTTCCACAGAACCCCCGCCGAGAGCTGTAACAGGTCCGGACACCATGCCCCCCTGGGCCAGTCTGGGGCGATGAGCAGGGCTTGTCGACATTCTGTTCTGAGTTTCCGTAGAACCCTGTGGCAATGGAGGAAACACGTAGGGGAGGCGAAACTGGGACCAGTCCTGGACCAGAGCGTCCGCCTCCACATCCTTGTGGTCTCGCTAGCGAGACGTGAAGACCGGAACCATGTGGTTCCACCGAGAAGCCATCAGATCCACGTCTGGGAGCCCCATCTGTCGCAGATGTAGAAAGACGTTGAGGTGGAGAGCTCATTCGCCCGCGTCCATACCTTGCCGACATAGGTAGTCGGCCTTCCAATTGTCCACCCTGGGGAAATTGACTGTCGAGATGGACGAGTCGTTGTCCTCGACCCACCGAAGGATTTGTCGGGCCTCAGACAATGCCGGAGAACTTCGAGAGGCTCCCTGGTGATCAATATAAGCGACCGCGGTCGCGAAGACGGACTGAATCCGAATAAGATTCCCCACCAGGAATCCTCCGAAAAGCCAGTGAAGCCGAGTAAATGGCCCGAATCTGCAGGACATTGACCCGTAGAATGGATTCCTGCTCCGACCAGGTGCATTGATCTCTGTGGTGGAGAAACACGGCGCCCCATCCGAGGAGGCTGGTGTCCGTGGATACTACTAACCAAGAGGGGGGCAGCAGGCATCTCCCTCGTGACAGTGACATGTCAAACAGCCACCAGAGGAGCGATTCCTACGTTGACAGCGAGATGTGCCTGACGACAGATGACGGAGTCTTGTCCCAACCGCGGAGGATCTGCACTTGCAGCGGACGCAGGTGAAATTGCGCAAACGGTACTGCTGCTATGGCAGTTACCATCTTACCCAGAATGTGCATCAGACGACTGATGGAGACTGAACCCAATTGAAGAAGGGATCGGATTTCCTCTAGAATCGACATCTGCTTGCTTAAAGGCAGTATGACCAGAGACGGAGCGGAGAGAAAGTCCATGCCCAGATACGTTAGCGTCTGCGCGGGCAGGAGAGAGGACTTTGGGCCGTCGATCAGCCACCCGAAACGCTGCCGAGAGTCGGGAGTCATCGAAAGACTGAGATGATACTGCTCCGTAGAGAGCTCTGACCAGCAGGTCGTCCAAGTATGGGGATACTGCGTGGACTAGAAATGCAGTACGGCCACCATTGCTGCCATCATCTTGGAGAAGACCCTCGGAGCTGAGGCTAGCCCGAAGGGCGGAGCCACAAACTGAAAGCACTCCTCCCCCCACCGCAAACCTCAGCCTACGCTGCGGAGCAGGAGCAAAGGGGACGAGGAGATACGCATCCTGGACATCCACTGAGTCCAGGAAGCTCCCCAGCTATAGTGAGGCAATCATGTGCCGAATGATTCCAACTTGAAAGCCTTGACTCTCACGAGCCGGTTGAGCAGCCTGAGATCCAAAACCGGCCCTACCAAAACCGTCCTTCTTAGAATCCATGAAGAGGTTTGAACAGAACCCCTGGAGGAGTTCCACGTCGGGGACCTGAATCACGACCCCGTCCTGATACGGGGCGTTCAGAGACGAAAGGCCGAAGCCCTAGCCGGCAGGAACGAGGAAAGACAGAAGCGAGTCGGAGGGCGCGAGGATGGATCTATCCTGTAGCCGAGGGGAAAGACATTTACCACCCACCGGTCTTGGAAATGGCTGCGCCAGATGACTCGAAACCGGAAGAGCCTGCCACCGCCAGAGATTGCTGCTAGGAATGGCGGCGAGACATGTGGAGGTTGCCTGGGAGGCCGAGGCTCCGGCTGACATAGACCGACCCGCCCATATGATCCTACTGAACGGGCGGAGAAGAGGAGGAGGGCTAGAAGAGGGACGAAAGGCCCGAAATCTGGCATGCACTTGACGCTGTCCAGACTTCTGCACCTTAGAGACCAGGAGGTGGAACCTCCACCTGTAGATTCCTTTACCCCCTAAAAGCCTGTTCCCCGAGAAAGGGTTTGCAGCAGGGCTCGAACCGGGCACCTTTGCATTGGTAGGCAGCAGTGCTTACCAATAGACCACAACTCCTATAAGGGGCGTCAGCTTTTCAATCCCGCAGCCACAACGTTCTGCGGGCTGCGAGCAAAATGCGGTACAGGTAGCAGATCCTATGACCGCCGTCCTGCAAAATCTGCGAATGCGGCGGTCAGAAATGATAAGGTAGTCACCTCCTGTAGCTTCGTAAATTGACCTTTGCAGGAGGTCAATTTGGGGGTCAGAGGAGTCCTTAGAGAAGGATCCATCTGCAACTGACATGACTGAATTGGCAGACAGTCTAAAGACATTTGGGTCCACCCTAGGCGAGACCGACCCAGCCTTTACCACGTCAGTGAAACGTTTATCAGGGCAAGCCCTGGGCGCCTGCATAGTTGATCCGAAATTAGAGTGATCAAAAAGCACAGGCCGTGTGACTTGGATGGAGCAAGAGACAGACAGTTCTTCCAAGAGCGCAGCCTCCGAGGCGGAGGCCGAGAGGTCCAACACGGAGTTACTGTAAAAATTCCACTAAGGGATCTTCCTTAGAGGGCTCGACTAGAGACCTACAAATGTAGCCGATCCTCATCACCATCAAGCCGAGATCCCACTGTATGGGTCCCGGCGAAATGAGGAAAGGCAGAGAGGGCTCTCCGCGACCTTTTGGGGGGCCGTGGAGAGAGGATACCCCCAGACTATTTCTGGGGTTTATGCCCCAGGAGGGGATGACACGCTACAGGGGCCAGCGGCGAGAGTCAGGGGGTGACCGGGGGAACCTCTACAGTGACTGACTGTAGGGTCCCCTGAAATGGAGGAATAACACTGTAATCAACAGTGCCCTGAGAGCCCTCCTGAAAATGGCCGCCGCTGCTTGTGAGGAGGGCGGTCCAATTCAGAAAAGGCGCGCAGTGGCTCTCACAGAGAGCGAGAAGTGCCAGGAGCCACTGTCCCGCCCCCGTGATGTGTCCGGTCCGCCCCCGCTATGACACAAATCGCGTCATTCGGAAAGGCGGGCCGGGGGCGGGCAATAGGCGGCGGCTTCAAGATAGGCCGAAGCCGCAGCCTAAAGTAGTAAACCCCAGGCCGCTAAAGGCGCGGGGCCGGCGCGGAGGTCCAGACGAGAGTGAAAAAACACCCGGACCCCGCCAAAACGCTTAGGTCCTGCCGCGCTGAGGACCGCGGGAGGACCAGAAATCTGGAACTTCCGCGTTCTGGGGCAAACGGATGACTGCTGCTCCCAGAGCCCCAGGTGCTTGTCAGCCAGAAGCTGGAGGGAGCGCATCCTGAGTGAAGGATGCCTCCTCATCCTTGTGCCGGGGACCAGGCTACCTCCTTGCCCGAGTGCAGGGAGCGTAGGGGGGCTTCCAGCCCATGGAGCCCTCAGGAAATCCCGGCTACCACAGAGCCCGATGCAGGGCCGACCGTATGCCGCGGCAAACCGGGGCCTACCTCAATGTGGTCACCCGGCGCTTAGTAGCGGGGAACAGCGGAGAGCCGGAAAAACCGGACATTCCGCAGCATGGCTGGGGCCAGGTAGCTGAGGAGCTCCAGGATGCCCCGCACAGCGAATACCCCCAGTTATACGGAACCGGAGGCCAGACCGCAGCTTAAGTGTAACCCCACACAGAGTACCTTATCGGTGCAGGGCCCGGTCCCTGGGGGTAACAACTCCGGCCAGCAGATCCATGAGGGGCTGTGGATGGAGTTAGAGCTCCAGACTGTATGGAAGCCCGTGACGATCCCACTTCTCCAGAGCCACCAAGGGATGGAGAAGGAAAAAAACAGCATGAGGGCTCCAGCCCGTTGTACCCCATGGGTACCTCAACCGCCTCTGCCTGAGGGTGAGGAAGGAGACATGCTGGGGATCCATATGGATCCGCTTTTCTTCCATCCGACACTCTCCAGGGAGAGTGAGTAAGACTAAAGTGAGAGTGGATGAGTGCAGGTGTGCCTCCTTCAACACAAAGCTAAGAACTGATGGGATTTCTCCTGAAGGGGGTGTATAGGCAGTAGGGGAGGGGCTACACTTTTTGTTTTAAGTGTAGTACTTTGTGTGTCCTCCGGAGGCGGAAGCTATACACCCCATTGTCTGGATCTCCCAATGGAGCGAAAAAGAAAAGCATTTATACACTTACATTTTCTAATGTAAATGAGGCTGTGTGTAGACACCTTGGAGGATGCAGTCACTCTGGCAGGTTAATAGTTAACTCCCTTTTAACTTCTCTGTATAAAGGACCTGTGTGATGTCCAGATCATGTGCCCATAGTGGGAGGAGCGACGCAAGCAAAATCATTGTGGTCTATGGACACTTAGCACCGCCTATTATATATCACATGTTCATGACATCACACAGGCCCTACAGCATCCTTATGAAATTCGGCTAAAATGTTAACTATTAAACTGCCGGAGTGACTACATCCTTCAAGGTGTAGTCACTGCCTCACGCACATAAGACAATGTAAGTGTATAAATGATTTTTTTCACCTTTAACATTACACTATGAGCTCAGACAGGGATGATTAGAATAGTACTATGAAGCTGCAGGGACAGACAATGATAGTCGGGGGCATGAACTAGCTGACAGTTTCCCTTTAAAGGAATTTTTCTGGGACTTCAATATCAATCTGCAATTACTAAGGAGGATCCATGACCCGGAACTGCCACCAATCAGCTGAATAAAAGGATAGCCAAGACCTAGAGAACAAGTTTATGTTTTATCTAGTAGTGTTGTGTCTTGTGCCAGAGCCAAGCCCCTCAACCGCTGGCATTCAGCTAGTCAGCGGGGGCCCGGAGTCAGACACCATGATGATTTTCTGCTTTTCACCCAATTTTTGCTATATTTTACCCAATAGATGAGTAATGACCGAACAGGGCTCAGAACGCTGCATGCTCAGTGATAGTGTAAATTTCCAAAAAGCCTTCTTAATTTAACAAATGTATTAAACACTTACCTAAACTTTGCATTCTCGTGCACCCACACATACTCCGGGTCTTTAAGGCTCAGCCGTGCAAGATCTTTCACGGATTTTGTCTGAGTTGCGGAAAAGAGCAGAGTTTGACGCTTCTTCGGCAGATTTTCTATGATCGCATTCACTGTATCGGCAAAACCCATATCCAGAATCCGGTCAGCTTCATCCAAGACTGCAACAAGAGCAAACAATGCATTCATGCAGGAATTGCTACAGGTAAAGGTTTCTGCAGGTTTCCTCCTTAGGATATGACTAGACTATGCAGGCACAGAGGTGCGGGAAATGCGGAAGAAGCTTTACCCATCCAAGGGGGATGTGGACGAAGTGTGGCAACTGGATGAAAAGGCAGGTGGAGGCCTCGCTCCTCCTCTCATAGCAATATCACCTCTGCTATATTGTCCCCTCACCTACTCTGCCTGTACAGAGATTCGTCAGTAATTACACTTCATGGCTGCTATCAAAAATTGCTTTCAGCACAAAAGATATAAGTGCAACTCATCTCTGGACAGTGTCGGGGGAAGGGACAGTACAGCAGAGCAGACAGTGCTGTGAGACCTGAACATTGGATAGACGGGTTTGTAATGTGGCACAGACACAGCTCAGAAAGGGGCAAGTCATTTGGGCTCTAATCTCCCATCACACAGGAGGTCAGAGGCGATCAGAGTTGAATCCATATATCTTACACATTGAGAAACCTGCTCTGAGCTATGGTGGGGGTGTGTCCTTTTTCTGCTGTTTTGTTGCCTCCTTATGATTGAACAACTCATACAGGGAGAAGAAGAACACGCCCCTTGTGAAAATTAGCTGGGCGTAACAGTTAACTCATTAGTAGCCAAACATTTTGCTAATCTCTCCGCAACCAAGAGGTGAAATAAAAAAATATATTTTATAACAACTCATTAAAGAGGACCTTCTAATAAATCTCTCATGTTGAAGCATGCACACAAAATATTGGTTGCAGAGTAGAATATATATGTGAAAAAATAAAGAAAAAAAACGTGGACTTAATTGCCCATGTGACACGATGACATTTTGGCTAGTTGTTTAGCCTTTCTCAAGGCTTGAGAATGGCTAAACACCCAGCCAAAATGTTGCCATGTGAGCAATTAAAAGTCCACAGTTTCTTTATTCTTGTATGCCGCCGTTTCATTTTTTTCACATATACATTCTACTCTGCAACCAATATTACATTGTGTGCATGCTTCAACATGAGAGATTCATTGGAAGGTCCCTTTTAAATAGTTAATCAACAGCCATGTACCCTATATAATGAGGCCGATCATTACTTACCCAACATCTGAAGATTACAAGCATTAAAAAGGGATGTCTCATCCATATGCTGCAACAGCCGTCCAGGGGTGCAGATTAGTATATTTGTGCGATGAATGCGAGCAGATTCTTCTTTTAAGTCCTACAAAATGATAAAAATCAAAGAAACAAAAATAAAAAATCTTGAGAAGAGTTCAAGTCACACATTATAAAGAAAAACAACCTGTTAAGGTTATCTCGACAAGGTGCATAATATGCATACACACATGTACAATATAGGAGCTGAGCCTGCATCATACCTGGCAGATGGTATACAGCCAGCCTCTACCTGCAAGAGGAGAAGCTTCAATCGCTCCTATTAACCCCTTAAATATTATTTCCAATCTGACAGAGTAAAATAAGATGCAAAGATCCAAGGGACGCACTTCTCCCCCAGAGCAGGGGTGCACAATTGCAGTCTTCAAGAGCCACCAACTGGCCATGTCTTCAGGAATTCCTTAGTATTGCACAGCTGATTATTCCAACAAGTCAGAAATACTAAGGAGATCCTGAAAGCATGACCTGTTGGTGGCTCTTGAGGACTGGAGTTGTGCACCCCTGCCCTAGAGCAACACGATCGTAGGGTGCTGATGGACTGCCATGGATGTCATTTTGATACTTCTATTATGAACATCAAAAAAAAAAAAACTCCAATGGAAGAAAATGTGCAAAATTCTGTAGGATGTTGGTGAAACTTGTTGCATTCGACATTATGCTTATTATGTATACCTTTGCCTGTGCTTCATTAAAAAATATGAGTGGCTTTGAAGGGAGGAAGCGGATTACAAAGGTGTAACACCAGCCGGGGTATAATGATAGAAAATTGATATACTGTATCTCATTTCTCGCCCAGCACGAGCCGTGGCGATACATTTTGTGCCTTTACAGACTCTCTAGTGTAAAGTTCTGTTTACATGGAACGACTGGTGTCACAGTATGAAAATGTAACCAATCGGCACTCAATTTAATGCCTTATAACACAGGCAGAACAAAGAGATGGACAGTGAGCAACCCCTCTACTAGGTCACTCGTAGGCGGCCATAGGCAATGCTAGTCCTGCTTACACCAGACAATGCAGTGCTGACCAAGGATGAGTATCATTTCACCCAATAAACAAGGGCTTTGTAAGGGAAGTCCTGTAGAGATTAGTTAAAAAGGTTGTCCCATTTCTGAAAACGTCTCCTGATATGTATAGTTCAATGTAAAGCAAGATAAAAACTATATAACTCGACCTCCTTGGGTGAAGAACTTACCCTCCACTGCTGCCCACAGTCTCCATAAATTCATCATTATGGCATACAATTACTGAACAGAGCAGCTCATGTTACTGAGCTCAGTTACTGACAGCAGCGACATCCACACGACATCACCACCGCAGCCAAGTGATGGAGATCGGGTGTAGCTTCTATAGGAGAGTGTTGTGGGCATGACCTTTGTAAAGGTCACTGTGCAGGGAGCGGGAGGAGGTGAGCTGTGACATCACCTTGTGTTAATAATGAATTCTGTGCTTTCTATCATTGGGTGATGTCAGTCGCAGGCCTACCTGTGAGGACTCACTGAGTAGTGACCACATAACAGGAAGCATCAGTCTGCTAAAGTGAACCTGTCACCGACAATAAGCCCCCCAGGCTATCCCTACCTGTCCCTGCACCTTCCTATTACTACTCTAACTATCCCTCTCTGCCCTAAATGTGACCTGTGACTGTTTAATAAGATGTTTTTATTGCTTACTCATTACTATGATAAGGAACAGGGAGCTAGTAAAGGTAGCCCTCCTGTTCATTATCATAGTAATGAGTAAGTAATAAAAACATCTTATTAAACAGTCACAGGTCACATTTAGGGCAGAGAGGGATAGTTAGAGTAGTAATAGGAAGGTGCAGGGACAGGTAGGGATAGCCTGGGGGGCTTCATGTAGGTGACAGGTTCACTTTAAACGAAACACAGAACAAAATTCTAAAAACATAAAACTGTTCCCGTTTATTATGCACTAGCTGGGTGCCCGATGCAGATGCATCGGGATTCTAGAAGAGCGAGTCTCTGACTCGCAATGGCCGCTTCGCGGCCAATGCTTCGCGCTGCTAAGGCGACTCGCCATGCCCGCTGCGCGGGCATAGCGAGTCGCTTTAGAACTGCTCGCAATGGCCGCTGCGCGGCCAATGCTTCGGTCGTATCCACATGACCACGCTGACTCGCAGCGTGAGCGGACTCAAAAGGGGCAAAAAAACCCATTCGTGATTATATAATAGATTGCTTATACAGCACAGTCATATTCTGAGCACTTTAAAGATATGGTCATCTGTGTCCCCATTGGGGCTCACAAGCTTCATTCTCTATCATTATGTCTTTGGAGTGCCGGAGGAAACATGTGGAGAACATACAAACTCCTTGTAAATGTTTCCTTGGTGGGATCAGCTCTAAAACGCACATTTCTAACCACTGAGTCGCCCTTCTGTCCCTATACTAACAGTTTACACACGCAGATAATGAAACTCACCTTTCCTCCAATGACCAGTCCGGCAGAGAATTCGTGATTTCTGCCCACCTTCCGGAGGACTTCAAAGATCTGATAAGCCAGCTCTCTAGTGGGGGAAATTACAAGGACTCCAAGCCCATCATCAGCTGTCCACTGCTGCCGATAGAGGCACTCCAGCGCCTGCAATATAGAAGCACAACAGCATGTAAACAATATCCTGAGCATCTAACACTATCCTGAGCTATAACATCAACTCAGGATTCTCCACTCACCAGATATATGAAGCCAACTGTGGCCTGATCAAAAGACATTTGCAAAACGCCTTTAAAAGGTGATGTTCAGTTAAAATACAGTATTTTAGGATAATAAGATGCACTTTTTAGCAAGAGAAAAAGACTTGCTAAAAAGTGTGTGCATCTTATAGGCCAGAGGCAGCTTCCTGGGATCATACAGAAAGCTGACAAAAGATACTTCTTGATCACAGAGATCCTGCTAAGAGAAAGATACCAGAGCCTGCACAGAATCTGCCTGACTGAAGGAGTAGAAGGAACTTTCAGGTCATGTGATCCATCATAAAGGACCTTCAATCACTGTGTATATGTGTACGTTACATGTAGTAAACATAATCTGTTTTTGCATAATACATATACAGTACTGAAACACTAATGGAATGCCTCACTAGCGTACCCAAGAGCATTAAAATCCATGGTATTGACCCTTACCCAACCATTTTACACCTACAGGAAAGTTTTATTAAGTAGTTAATATGTTTTTTCCGTTCCGCTGAGGTCTAAACCCGGGTGTGTCTTATAGTCTGAAAAACTTGATAAATGAATGTGTCTAGAGAAAGGCTCGTTAAAGGGAATCTGTCAGAAGGATTTTGCTATGCAAGCTGAAGACAGCATGCTGTAGGGGTTAAGAAACAAAAATCAACTGTGCCTCTCTTACCAGGCTCTGTGCTATTTATTAAAGGCTTTATCACCTGGTGATTACCATTACAGGACACTATTGTTATGCAAGGCATTTTGTCATGCCCCCTGCTGTGATTGACCCCTAAGGGCCCTGTCACACATAACGACGCACCAGCGATACCGATAACAATACGACCAGGCCGGGATCGCTGGTGCGTCGTTTTTCACATCACTGGTAAGATGTCAAACAGGTATCTCACCAGTGATGTCACCGACGACTTCAGCAACGATCCAAAATTATACCGAGGTCATTGGGAATCGTCACTCCATAGCGTAGCATTGAGATCGTTGGTCATTGTCCCTTTCAAACACAACGATGTAGCGCTCCCAGCGGGAGCTCAATGACGTAGAAATGACCCAGAGCAGTGTGTAACGATCACCGATCTCACAGCAGGGGCCAGATCGTTGGTGCGTGTCACACATAACGACATTGTTAGTGGGATTGTTGTTGTGTCACAAAATATGTGACATTACAACGATCTCGTTAGCGATCTCGTTATGTGTGACAGGGCCTTAACTGTCGATGCACAACCTCCACAGAGAGCATGGTGTGGGCGGGGACAGCTCTCCCAGCTCTGCTACATGGCTAAACCTAAATGCTTTGATTGTGTCAGGACGGTTACACCCAGTAATCTAAATGATATATTGCTGGATTCAAAGTCTCTTGGGCTACATCTTGCGGCTTTTAGATGAGGCAGCAAAATCCGGCTGACAGATTCCTTTTAAAGGAGCGATATTGACTTTTAGGATTCACACTTCCAATAGGTGGCACTAGAACTTCAGTCCTCTTTGAAGAGGCAATTTGCATATTATATAATTTAATAATAAACACTCCTCAATAATTAAATAACACCAAGAAGGAAAAGTCATGGCGTTATGAAAATCACAGTAGTAGAAAATCCTGGAAGTAGGACCAGTGTGACGATCCCTCATGGAGGCCTCTTCATGGTGTTGCCCAGATGAAGAAAGGTAGATGGGAAAAAGGTCTGTCCTCTTCAGTGAGGAATCCTGCTCTATCTTGGATGCAACGATAAGCCGGAGACCACCTATTGGCAACGCCATTAAGAGGACTCCATGAGGGAACGTCCCACCAGTCGTACTCTGGGATGATTGGCACATAATGTACGGTACCTAGACCGTTTTATTCCTTTCAGGTAAGAACTCGGTATTACATTGATTTGGTTGTGGAACCAGTGGTCCAGCTCAACCCATTTCTCCAAGGAGCTGTTTTCACTATGACAATGCTAGGTCCCATGTTACTGGTGCTACTGTGAGCAGCCTGCATGGTGTAATTGTGCTACCATGGCCCGCAGTCTCCAGACTTGTCTCCCATCAAGCACATCAGTGGTTGGCAACTGCAAAAGGAGATGCCAGCAGCAGATCTTGAAGATTTGGCATTTAAAGAGAATCTCTCAGCACGTTTTATGTAATCTGACAACAGCATCCTGTAAGGTTATCAGAGATTTCAGTCATGTGTCTCTTACCACAAAGTGTGTTGTTGTTTGCCTGCCATGTTTGAGTTTCATTAGCAATAAACGCCCCTGCTACGATTAGCAGCTCACTGTCTATAGATATGTACAGAGCCTGGTGCAGCTCTGCTGCATTACTAAATCTAAAAACTTTGTGTCAGAATGGCTGCACCCATTAAACTAAATGAGTCATCATTGGATTAAGGTTCTCTGTGCCTACATCATGCTGCCCTCAGATGAGATGGAAAAACCTGCTGACAGATTCCCTTTAAATTCTTGCATTTCTGTGAGTAGCACCCGTACTCAATATTGAATAAGTTGATTTTTTTTTTTTTTTTTTTTTTTTTTATTTCTTATTGTTTGAATATCTCTAACACGTCACCTGTAGTTTTGATAGTGCCACAACTTTTTGGTGTTGTAATTTCAATGTTGAGGATTGTACTTCAATTATACTGAATGCCATAATGGTCAGGCGTCTCATCTGAACCTGGATGTGGCAGCTCCAATTCTGTTCCTGTGAGCGACAGGTTTCTTCAGGACAGCGGTGAATGCAGAGGCTGGATCACTGCACATATCAATAGCTAAACCAGTCTGCTTCTATATCACAGCCAGAGGAAAGGCTGAGGAGGGGGCTGGCCTACCTATTACAGGAGCCCTTGACGCAAACTGTGCACACGATCTTTTAGAGCTTTTTCAGTCCAGTAAAGTCATCACTGCTTTAAAGAACTGCAGATTTTTCAGCACAGCACCTAAATGATGAGCCAGGACTACTAGAAGTGACCGTACCCCACCATTCCTCTAATCACTCTGTGATTGGTTTATTTTAAAGGGAAGGTCTCCTCCTTTGAGCTCTCTTGATGCTTTTATACTGTACCCATGACTTTTTAGAACTTTTTGCCATTATCCATTCAGTTTACTGATAACACAGCACTGGCCTAATGAGAGATTTACGCACTGACACTAGTCCAGGTTAGGTAGCTACATTCATTCCCCCTGGATGTGACTGACAGTCCCTGCACCACAGCTGTCTTCAGTCTTCACAGTTTCTGCTTCTCCCGCCATCTCGCTTCCTCTGTCACATCTCTGCTAATAGGTGTTGGGAGAAGCATAAAGTGTGAAATCTGAAGACACCTGCATTGCAGACATTGCCAATCACGTCCAGGGGGTATGATCGCAACTACTGAACATGGATTAGTCCCAGGGACTAAACGCCTCCTTAGGCCAGTGCAGTGTTATCAATAAAATGAAAAAATAATGACAAAAAGTTCTAAAGTCATGGGCACAGTATAAAAGCATCAGGAGAGCTCAAAGGAGGAGACCTTCCCTTAAGAATGACCCAATTGATTAGAGCAATGTTGGGGTACGGTCACTTCTGCTCCATTCACCCAGGAGACATAACTTTGATGAGCTTCCCAACATTGTGACTCACAGTGATCACACGTTTATCGACTATCACAATAAATGCATTTATTGGAATAATCCATTTAAAATCAAAATAATGTAAAGAACAGTAAATAATGCATTCTCATGCTGACATTCTTGTAATACGCAATATACTGAAAAAAAACAAAACCTCCAAACCGTAACTCACAGGAAGAACAAACGCCAGCGTCTTCCCTGATCCAGTTTTGGCAGCGCCCAGGATATCTTTTCCCTGTAAGGCTAGGCCTATGGTCTGCTTCTGTATCTCTGTGGGTAACCGATACTGAGCCTCAACCAAACCTGCGAAAAAACAAACAAAACAGAGGAAGTTATATTTTATCCACATCAGAAAAAAAACTAACCATAAAACAATATGTAAAGAGTCCTCACCCCCCACCCACCCGCAAATGTGCTGAGCCGCTGCCCATTATTTGTGAGATAAAACTAACGTCACTCACCTCTCAGGGTCTTTTTCGATAAAGGGAAATCAGCAAAATTAACTATTTCACCAACGTTGATCTGAAAAAATATTAATATGGATTAATAGGGTTCTCCATGAGGCTGATATAAATGAACATGGAATAATGTAAAAAAACAGCCGACCAGTAGATATAACATTACACACCCCTCAGTTCCTGAAAAAAAAGAATAAGTAAATTGCATATATGAGAATGTTTACTAGAACCTTGCAATTTTTAACCGTTTCTGGTGATGAGACTTCCCCTTTAGAAAGTAACCTATCAGTTGATTCATGCAGGCAGCATGACAGAGCCCGGCACTGACAGGTCTCTATGTGTACACCTTTTTAAATGAACTAATCCCACTTGTAACATAACACCCTGATGTCAGCACCAGGTCTCCCGAGCCTCAGATTACATTGTTCAGCCACAAGTGCTGCAGAAATCAGTGGCAACTATTGGGCTTTGTGGTCTTACTTCTTCCACTTGTCTAAGAATGCAGCAGTCCAATAGTGGCCGCTGATTTCTACAGTGCTGATGTGGCATAACAATGTAACGCAAGCCCCGGCCCCAGAATGGGAGCGAATATGTGATGTTTTTATTTTACAAGGCACTCCTTCCCTAAGGCTGGCTTCGCACCATGTTTGTAGGGATTGTATTCGGTCCATTTTGAAAAGGACAGAAGAGGATCCTCGTTTTGCCTCCCATGTATCTCTATGGTGCCAAATTGGCCATAAACGGCCATGTGATTGTGCCAATTAAGTCCCGAATTCGTTTCTGTCCTGTATGAATGACAAGTGGTCATGTGAATGCCTGTTTATAAAGGCAGACAAAAGCAAACAATGTGCCCCAAGTAGTCTATACTAGATCGCTCAGTGCACATAATCTGCACAAAAGATCATTTTTACTCAATCATCAGGTGATCTGCAGCCTGTTTACATGGCAGGATAATCAGAAAAGCAGCGTTGTTAACAAGCTTCACTCATCAGTCTCTTGCAGTTTAAATGCCCCTTATGTGTAAAGCATCTTGAGACGGGCAGTCCGGCTTTTTGTTGAGCTTCATCGTTTGGCTCCATTCATCGGCTCTTTTGGACCCCAAACGGATCCTTATTTAATGTGTGGATCTTTTTACCAGATCGGTCACGACTGACCCATTGCTAGTTACTCACCGGCAGCCATCTTCACGCGTTTTCAGCCCCGCTCTGGCATCACGTGATTGTAGTTGCGACCAGACAAATTACCCAGCGGTCGCTATGTGAAGCAGAGGTCACTATTTAACATCTCCTCATTGCAAGGGTCTGGGAATTCAGAAGGGGGCGCTGCAGCCTCACTCCGAATCCCATGGACTTTTACTGTAAAAAGTGACCATTGGACACACAAGTACGGAAGCCATTATGTGGAGCCAGAGCAACAGGAGAATGCTGATCGGTGAGTGTGAGACCACAGCCAGGACACTTACATTGGTTATCACTAAGGCTGGTATTGCACTACCAGTTTTCGGTATCCATGTGAAACTGGATGCACCCACATCTGTTTTTGGCCCCATTGACTTTCAATGGGGCCGCAGGAACTTGTGGGTGCATCCAGTTCTTTAAGGTTCCCCCTGATCCAGGTGTTCACGGCCCTTGCACGGAGACCAAAAATACATTTTGGAGCGATTTTAGTGTCCGTTTCAAAACTGTGACCACCTGGGGCAATGTGGGTTCGATTTGAATGGTGCTCTATGGAACACAAATCTGGTAGAATCCAGATAACAGATCCGGATTTTTGGACTGCACATGCCCAGAACCCAGCTGTAAATGGCACACCCTCTATGGGGCATGTCATTTCCAATCGGATTCAGCAAAAAAAAAAATAATAATAATAATCTACTGGATGCAACGGGAAGCTACAGCACGGGTCTCATCACTGATCATACCAGTACGCATGTATCCAGTTTCAACAGGTTTTACAATTGTTGGGGAATCCAGGGGAAGGAAGGCTTTACCTCCTTCCCCCCCCCCCCCCCGATTCCAAAAAACTGTAGTGTGAAACCAGCCTAAGGCTGCTTTCACCCTAGCGTTTATTTGAAATCGCGGCAGATGCGGTGAAAAAAAACGCATCTGCCGCGATTACCGCATACAGGCTGCACTTGCGGCACAGTTGCGGCAAGCCCATACAATGTATAGGCGGGCTTGCGGCAGGTGCGGCAAGTGCGGTTTTGGCACTTGCGGCAGGTGCGGCAGCGAAAAAAACGCGGCTGACCGCGTTTTTGTTGGCAGCAGCACCTGCCGCAAGTGCCAAAACCTCACTTGCTGCACCTGCCGCAAGCCCGCCTATACATTGTATGGGGCTTGCCGCAACTGTGCCGCAAATGCAGCCGGTATGCGGAAATCGCGGCAGATGCGTTTTTTTCACCGCATCTGCCGCGATTTAAAAAAACCGCTGATGTGAAAGGGGCCTACGAGGTGTAAGAAAACACTCTATAGTGGAAGACAAGCAGGTGATGGACAGTCCCTTTAAGACCAGCCCATCATCCGGCAGCAGGTGATGGACAGTCCCTTTATAAGAGCAGCCCATCCTCCGGCAGCAGGTGATGGACAGTCCCTTTATAAGAGCAGCCCATCCTCCGGCAGCAGGTGATGGACAGTCCCTTTATAAGAGCAGCCCATCCTCCGGCAGCAGGTGTATGGACAGTCCCTTTAGGAGCAGCCCATCATCCCCAGCAGGTCGTGGACAGTCCCTTTAAGAGCAGCCCATCATCCCCCAGCAGGTGATGGACAGTCCCTTTAAGAGCAGCCCTTCCTCCTCAGCAGGTGGACAGCCCCTTTAAGAGCAGTCCTTCCTCCCCAGCAGGTGATGGACAGTCCCTTTAAGAGCAACCCAGCCTCCCCCAGCATGTGATGGACATTCCCTTTAAGAGCAATCCAGCCTCCCCCAGCAGGTGATGGACAGTCCCTTTAAGAGCAGTCCTTCCTCCCCAGCAGGTGATGGACAGTCCCTTTAAGAGCAGCCCATCCTCCCTCAGCAGGTGACGGACAGCCCCTTTAAGAGCAGCCCTTCCTCCTCAGCAGGTGATGGACAGCCCCTTTAGTATCATCTCATCTTCCCCCAGCAGGTGATGGACAGTCCCTTTAAGAGCAGCCCATCTTCCCCCAGCAGGTGATGGACAGTCCCTTTAGGAGCAGCCCTTGCTCCCCAGCAGGTGATGGACAGCCCTTTAAGAGCAGCCCTTGCTCCCCAGCAGGTGATAGACAGTCCCTTTAAGAGCCCCCCCAGCTCCTGTGTCTCCCAGCAGCACACGTGCTCACCTCACTGTAGCGCTGCACCAGGCGGCCGATGCTCTCCTTCTCTATCTCCCACTCCGGCCTCTTGTTCTGCTTCTGCGGACATTACACCACTCCTTCTTCCTGGTGTATTTTCTTCTTCCAGCGCTCGAAGTTCTTCACCGGGTCGTTCCTGTCATGGATGAGCGGCACAGTCTTCTCCCCGCTCGGTTTCCCCATGATATGTGTGTGTGTACACTGCACGGAGATCAGACCCAGCTCCTTCCGGGACACACGCTGAATGCACATGTGCGGGGCGCGCACTGATGACGTCACTCAACAAGCTTTATTGCACGTAAACAAAGGTACAGATACTGCCTTGTGCTGAGTAAAGCGCATGCGCGGAGATACTGAAGCAAGCACAGAGACAGCAGAGCTGGAGATAATGTACATTACTGCACAGCTCCAAGAGTGATGAGTGCTGTGTTATGTCACAGACTAGGAGGCCATGTGCACACACTGACTGTGTGGGGGACATTACAGAGACATATATATTATCTGTAGATAATAGGAAAATGAACACATACACCAGGTTATATGGGATATGTATTCATTTTCCTATAATCTACATATATTTCATCTTCATTCCACACCTATAATGCTCAGGTAACATAATATACACCTGGTTATATGGGATATGTTTTCATTCCATGTCTAAGATTCCCAAGAAACCTTTTATACATCTACATAATGTAGTCTCTGTAATAAGTTATTATCTTCATTCTTTTTATTTATTCCTTTTCTTCATTCTTTTTAGTACGTCCCAGTATTTGGTGAGTTTTTTACCTCAGTTTTTGTAGCCAAAACCAGGAACAATCAGAGGAAAAGTATTTTTTATTATTATTATTATTATTATTTATTTATTTATATCGTGTTATTAGGTTCCATGGCACTTTACATGAGGATGAGGTGGACAAGTACACTAAATCTAGGCGATCAGGACGTACAGGTACAGGAGGGGCAGGGACCCTGTCCACGAGGGCTCACAGTCTACAAGGGGCGGGAGGGGATACAGTAGGATGGGGGAATGTCAGTCATGTGGCGGTAGCCTGGGTCTCATGGCAGGTTGTAGGCTTGACGGAATAGGTGAGTCTTCAGGTGACACTTGAAGCTTCTCAGGGTCGGAGAGTGTGTGACGTGTTTGGGGCAGGAAGTTCCAGAGTATGGCAGATGCCCGTGAGACGTCCTGAACGCATGAAGAGAATGAGGGGGAGCAGAGGAGGAGTTCTTGGAGGATCGGAAGTTGCGAGAGGGTACATATCGGGAGACCAGGTCGGAGATGTATGGTGGGGCCAGGTTGTGTATGGCTTTGTACGCCATGGTTAGTGTTTTGAACTGGGATCTCATGGAGGCAGGGAGCCAGTGAAAGGGCTTGGCAGAGGGGGGAGACAGGGGAGTAGCGGGAGGACAGATGGATTAGTCGGGCAGCGGAGTTGAGGATAGATTGGAAAGGTGTAAGGGAGTTAGCCGAGAGGCCAGTGAGAAGGAGGTTGCAGTAGTCAAGGCGGGAGATGATAAGAGCATGAATTAGTATTTTAACGATGTTGCTAAGAAAGGAGCGTATCCGTGAGATGTTTCTAAGCTGGAGCTGGAGGGATGTGGTGAGGGCCTCGATGTGGGGCTTGAAGGATAGGGAAGAGTCAAAGATTACCCCGAGGCACTTGGCTTGGGGTACTGGGGAGAGAGCGCAGTCGTTGACGCAGATGGATAGGTTGGGAAGTGGGGGGGAAATTCTTGGGGGGATGACGATGAATTCAGTTTTGTCCATGTTGAGTTTAAGGAAGCAAGCCGAGAAAAAGGATGAGATGGCAGAAAGGCATTGTGTGATTTTGGAGAGTAGGGAGGTGATGTCAGGGCCAGACAGTCAGATTTGGGTGTCGTCGACGTAGAGGTGGTACTGGAGGCTGTGGGACTCAATGAGGTGCCCTAGGCCGAAAGTGTATATGGAGAAAAGTAGGGGTCCCAGGACCGATCCTTGGAGGACTCCGACAGAAAGGGTTTAGGGCAAGGAGGAGGTGTGGGAGTGGAGACGCTGAAGGTCCGGTCCGTAAGGTATGAGGAGATCCAAGAGAGGGCAAGGTGGGTGATGCCGAAGGATTCCAGAATCCGGAGAAGAAGGGAGTGGTCAACCATGTCAAAAGCTGCAGACAGGTCGAGGAGGATGGAGTGGTGGCATTTGTTCTTGGCGGTCAATAGGTCGTTGGTGACTTTGGTCAGGGCTGTTTCGATGGAGTGGAGGGGTCGAAGCCGGATTGTAGGCGGTCGAAGGGAAGCAGGAAGAGAGGTGAAGAGGACAGTTCGGAGTGGACGTGCCGTTCAAGTAGCTTAGAATAGAAACACGTCACCACTTCTGTATTTATCACCCACTCCTGGTTTCGGCTACAAATAATGAGGTAAAAAAACTCACCAATTATTCAACATGTGAACATGGACTTAGATGTGAAAAACAAAAAAACACCATCCTTCTCATTACCTCATACATTCAGAGTGAATGTGCCTCTTTCACATTTCTCAATATCTACATTTTTTTCCTCTTAAGTCTATGTGCACACAATGTCTTATTCACATGGACGACACTTCAGGAAACCTTTTGTTTTCCCGGACCCATATTTTTTTGCGTTTTTTTTTGGTTGATTTCTTAGCACGTTTTTGATGTTTTGGGCTGTTGACGTTGTTTTAGCCTTCCCATTCCCTTGTATTGTTAAGTACAAGGCATCTTCACAATGGAAATACCAGAAGAAATGGGGCGGTCACTGCTTTTCAACCACTTTGTGTTTTTGGCATTGTGAAGTTTTTCAAAAATTTTTCCCTCCAAAAAGGGAGAGGCCTTTTCAGGGCCCACTGATCCAGTCCTTCCGAGTCCCCCGTCCAAGAAAACCTTCACATTAATTTTGGGTTTAGTCTGTTTCCACCCTTTTAGGTGGGGGGGATCCGGGCTGTGGAGTCAGGGGGCCCCACTGTGGTGGAGTAAATAAAAAAAATGGACCGCTCCTAAAATGAAAAAAAAATTGGCCAAAAACGAAAAACCTTTTTATCGGGTTTGGGTCCTTTTTGATTTTCAAGGGGACATCCATCATTTTTTCCTGGCATCCATTTGCTCCCGGGACCCAACCGGCGGGGAATTTTTCCCCCAAAAAAAAACGGAACATGATCAATTTTTGGGTTCGGTAAAAAAAGCTTTCAACGGGGTTCCACATTTTGGGCGGAAATATTTTTTAAAATGTGTGTCAATTTTTTCCCGGACCCAAAGAAATGCCTACTGAGCACCCCCGCAGTAATGTAAACATTTTACCTTTTTCGAGGTCCAACCGAAAATCTGGGGTTTTTTTGGGCTCAGACCCCTAAACGGGCCCTTCACTGGGGAAGCCCAAAAATTTAAAAAAGCATTATAACTCCCCTGTCTCCCACTGGGGTTTCACTTCCGGGTCCCCCACGATTACCGTCATCTAATTTTAAATTTGAAATTGGCTGCTGAAAAAGGAAAACACAGATGCCCTTTTGACTGTGAAAAGCGTCTGTGATTGGCTGTTGCGCCCCCCCCCACCTTTCCCCAGCAAACAATTACAACCCCAACAGGCTTTTAAATTTGTCGGGTAAACCCAGGGGTTTCATCATGGCAACAACCCCGGGTCCCCGTGATCACAAAACGGGGGCCCTGATCGTTTGGGAGAGGAGCACGATACCTCCCCCCCGGCCTCCAAAAATGCTGTGTTTCCGCTTTTTGATTGCAAAAATTTACCCCTTTTAAAACACTCAAAAAAGGGGTTTTTTGCAACCAAATAGGGGTATCGCATATTTAGGGAAAAATTGTAAAAAAACAAACTCTGGGGTCCATTTTTTCCCCCCCTTTCCCCTTTTTTTTTACCCTTTTTTTTGCAAAAACCTTTTTAAAATTCGGGTAAACCCACCGGGGGGTTAAAGGGTTTCTAAAAGGGGGAACAAAATCAAAAAAAGGTTCCTTAAGGTGGGGAAAATTTCCCCCAAAATGGGTTTACAAAAGGGGTTTCCACTTTTTTGGGGGCACAAAGGGGGCCAGCCCACGTAACTTGAAGCTCATGGGCCCTGAGGCAAAATCCCCAAACCCGGGGGCCCCCCCAAATTTTTGGGCCAAATCTATAATAGCTTTGGGCCCCTTTTTTTCTATAAGCTAAAGGGATTTTTGGGGGCCCCCTTACGCCCCCAGGGCCCGGGTTAAAATTGGGAACCCCCCCTTTCCCGGGCTTGTATTTAAAAAAACCCCCTGCCCGGGGGGCTCCCCAAAAACGCGACAGGATCAGTTTAAAAATTTCCAGTAAATTTTTTTCCCCTTAAAAAAACCCAAAATTTGGTGTTTCCCTCTCTTCTGACCCTCTTTTCACCCCAAAACACATTTCCCCAAAGGAAAAATTTTCCTAAGAATTTACAAGGGTCTTTTTTTTCCCTATCAAACCCGCGTGAAATAAAAACATTTTAGCGAAAAACTTTTTTTAAAATTGAAAAAAAAATTTGTTTTTAATTTTTTTTTTAAAAAGGCCAAACGGGTAAACACCTGAGGGTTAAAAAAGGCTAAACCACACATCTAAAAAATTTTTCCTTGAGGGGGTCTATTTAAACCAAATTGGGGTCACTTGGGGGGGGGTTTTCCCCACTTTTTTGGGGGGCATTTTTGGGGGTTTTCGGCAACAGTACCAATTTTTCTCCCCTTTTTTTTCCAATAAAGTGCAGCACCCATGCCCTTTCCCTTGCAACGGGTCTTTTATGGGCCACCCTGTAGCGTATGCACACCCCGCGCAGGGTGATAAAATGAAAAAAAACGAAAAAAAAAAATTTGGTAAAATTTAAAACAAGATAAATCAAAACCCTATCATGTTGCGGGATCATCTGAAGCAACTTCAGTTTGTTTCCCCCAGTTAAAAATTACGGTTTTTTTCCCTATTTCAAATTTTTCTGTCGGGGGACCCAGAATGTTTTTTTCTAGCGGCGGGAAACCAAACTTTTAACATCATTCTTTAAAAGCTTAAAAATTTTACTTATCTTTTTTTGGGAAGCTTTTTGTCAGTTACGACAAAAAAGAATTTTGGCTCTTTTTTAAGGGTTTCATAGCCCCTTTGCAAATTTTTCCCCCAAACCCAAGACCTGGAGAAACCCAACGGTGGTTTTTTTATCACCCTTTGGTGCCCTTTTTACTGCCAATGTCTTGGTAACATTTCTTTTTTTGGGGGGGCAAAAACCAATATCGGACATTGTTTGGAAAAAAAAGGTTCACTCTTTGACGGTGAGGCTTTCCCTTTTTAAGTTCTTCCTTTTTTTTTTTTCAAACTTTTTCCCATTACAAAATTTTTTTAATACCCCTCTCTTTTCCAAAAAAAACACCAATTTGGGGGGGCCTTTTTTCCCCCATTAAAGACACAAAAAAACTGGTCGTGAAAAAAAGGGGGAAAATAGGCACAAAATCCTTTACAACAAGTTTCAAATGATCTTTTTTTTTTTTTTTTAAATGTTTCTACTGCCCATTGTCCCCAGTAATTTTGTCACTGACAAAAAAACTTTGAAACCCTGGGGCTGCAAAGTTCTCTGCCCCTTTTGGGTTTGGGGCGGGAAAAATCGGGAAAGGGGTTTTCCTTTGGGTTTTTGGATGCGGGTTTTTTCTCTTCCACTGTTTTCAGTATTTCCCTGGATGAAATTTGCGGGAAAAAATGTCTCTTTAGTTTTAGAAAGTTTCTGGTAGGGAATTTTTTAACTTTGCCTAAATATGCAGGGGACCCTTGGCCTTAAACAGCTTTTTGTTTTTTTTTCTCTGGATCTTTTTCATAACACTGACAACAAAAAATTTTTTTCCCCCCAACTTGAGTGATGGGAAATTTTCAAATCCCGCTGATTAAAATGTGATCCCCTCTTTGACTTTTTTTCCCAAGGTTTTTTTTTTTAAATTCTGAAATTCACACCCCAAAGGGGAAATTGTTTTTCCTAAAAAAAAATTTGGGAAACAAAATGATTGCCAGGTAGTACAATGATATGGGTGGGTCAGTTTTAAACTGTTATTATTTCCCTCATGTACCCACATTTAAAACTGAGAAAGTTTTTTAAAAAAGGACAATACTTCTTAGTTTTTTCCTCTTTTTAATTAGCAGGCCGGCTTGTGAGATGTTTGGGAAATGAAAAACCTAGTATGATCAAAGTCTAAAACCGAGGGGGAAACTTTACGCCCCAAAAATTTTGGGCCATAAAATTTTTCCACTTTTTTTTAAATACATTATAAGAAAGGGGTTGGGGGCAGCATGAGGGGTTTAACCTATTTTCCAGCGAACTGCTTATTTTTTTTTTTGGGTTCCCAATTTTGAGGGAAACATATATATTTGAGAACATTTAAAAAATTTTCATATGAAATTTCCCAATTTAAATGAAATTTTAAAATACTTTTTTTTAAAGTTTGGGGGGTGGGGAAAACATTTCAAACCCAACCCCCGACTCCAACCAAAACAAAATCCCCCCGACTCCGACTCCACAGCCCTGATTTTCATCATTTTCATCATCTTCATCATCTTCATCATCTTTCATAAACCTTCATCATCTTCATCATCTTTCTTCTTTTTCTTCACTTTTTTCCATTTTTTTTCACCCTTTCCCCTTCCCCTCCCTTTTTGGGGGCCCAAGGACCGGGGGGTTTTTAATGCTGCTGCCCCACTAGGGGTCGACACAAAGGCAAAATCTCCCAAAAGGGGTTTAAGTGGCCCTCCTTTTGCAGTTTACCCCCCCTGGAGCAGGGCCATTTGCCCCCCCATTTTTTTTTTAGGGGTCCTGATGGAAGGCCCCGTTCTTTTTAACTTTTCTCTTTTTTAAATTTTTAAACTCTTTGTAGGGACATTTTTCCGACCAAAAGTTTACTCCCCCAGACTCCAAAGGTTTGGAGTTTTTCTGGGTCGAGTTATTTTGTCTGCTAAAGGGCTTTTCCCTTTTCCCCGGGGGCCCCCCCATTGTTGGGGGTGCGGGGTTAAAAAAAGTGTTTTCCAGCCCTTTCCCGGGTTCCCCTGAGGCCTGGTTTTCCCCCCCCCATTTCCCCACTGATGGGGCTCTGGGTTGCATAATCCCCCCATGTCCCCACCGCCCAAAGAAAGCAAAAACACTTGGAAAAAAAAAAAACCCCGGGGGCCCAAAAAAGGGGGCCCCGATCCCCCCCCGGCCCCATGTGAAAAGGGAGACCAACATCTCCCTAGGCCAACCAGGAACCATCATCTTTGCAGTTTTGGGGCCCAGGGGGATCACAGCCCGCCCTCCCCATTCCCCCTGGCGGGGGAATTTGGGGGTTGAGCCCACCACCCTTTCGGGGTCCCCTTCCATAGCACTGGCTGTAAAAATGGAAATTTTTCCTGGGGCGGCAGGGCCCCCCAAGGCTGCTCACAGCCCCCTGCTGATAAAAAAGCCTACAGATTTTTAAAATATAGGGGGACCCAAAACGCCCCCCCTCCCCTTTTCCCCCCAAAGTTTAAAACAGGGGCCTTGGGGTTGACACATGTTTGCCTCGGGTTTTTTTTGTTAGATGGAACAGAAGGCCCCTTCCCACCTTTGAAACTCAACCCCTCCCACTTTTGCAGAGATTCCCCAACAGTTTCTGGGGGGCCCCAGCTCCCCCCGTCCCTTTCCGGGGCTGTGCCCCCTTGCGGGGGAAAAGGGGGGGGGCTTCCTGAGGGGAAAGGGCCCTGACTGGGCAGCCCCGGCGGCAACTTTTCCCTTGCGGCGGAAAACCCGGCGGGGGTTTGCGGATTTCCCCGGGGGCCGGCCCCCCCTCCTTTTTTCCCCTTGGGGCCGGCCATTTACTTACCCCCCGGCTTTCGGGCTATTTTTTTCTGGTCCCGGGCCCCTCCCCCGCCTACCACCCGCCCTTCTGCTGATGTCAGGGGCGGGTGGTCCCCCCCGGGCCCCGAAACACAAAGGGGGCGGGTCGGGGCTTCCCTGGCTGCACTTGCGCGCCTTTTCCCCCTAGCGGGCCCGGGCTTTTTTTTTTCCACTGGCCCCCCCCACCCCCTTCTCCACGGTCCCCATGACAGCCCCACACAAAGGGCCACCCTGCAGGGTAGCGGGAGGGAAAAACTGCCCACTTAAAAAAAGTAAAAATGAAAATGTTTTTTTTACGTACGAAACCCGGGGAAAAACCCCATTTATAGAAAATAAAAAAACGGGCTTAGAAAAGTTTTTTTCCTATGCATGTTTCTACACCAAAAGCACTCAAAAACCCTTTGCTTTTTAGATCAAAACGGGGCAAGCAACTTTTACAATATGCATAAACGGCAGTAGGGGGAATTTTCAAGAGAAAGTTCCCCTACGTTTGTGCCATAGAAAAAAAAGGCACTTCAATCCCCTTCCCTTTGGTTTTTTTTCATACATGGCTGCAAAGCGCAAAATTGCAAATAAATTTCCCTCACAAGCGGTACGGGAAAATTGCAAAAGCGGGTTCCATCAAACGCGTGTTTTTTTTAAATAAAAAGGACCCAATTTCAATCCTCCCAGGGTTTTTTTTTTCCTATTTTTTGCTGGGGAAAAGCTTTCCCCAAACCGGCTTTTGCCCCTCCCCTCCCCCAGACTGGGAACCCCCAAGGGCGCTTTTAAACAGGGCCCCCATACACGGGTTTCCCACCACGGGATCCTTAGCACATTAACCCCCATAGGGGGGACCGGGGTTTGGGAAAATTAAAAGATCCCTCTGGATCAGTGATTTTTAACCCTTTGGGGTTTTGATTCCCCAAAAACCAATTTTTAGAGGCCACCCCAAAACCAAAACCGGAAAACAGGGGGTTCCCCCGGGGTTCGAACCCGGGGTTAAAAACCCCTAAGCTCAAAGAGGGCCCCGACTTTCCCCCCATCTTTCTCTCGCCCCCCTCCCCCCCAATTGTTGGGGGAGCTGGGTTAAATTTTCCGATCCTCAGCCCGGGCCCAATTCCTCTTTTCCTCGATTCCCCAAAAACCCCGGCGGAGCCCCCGGTTGCAAATTCGGGAAAAATTTCCCCCTTTTGCCTGCACTCACCCCCTCCTTCCCATTTTTTGGGGAGCTAGGTTGCAGGAAAACCCCGGACATCCCCTTTTTCCCCTCGGTCCCCAAACTTTGGCGTAGTCAGTTGCTACTCAAACTCTAAAAGTACCCCGTCCAACACTAATTTTTCCCGGGGCACCCACACAGAGGGGAAAACCTAAAATTCCAGGGCCCTCACTAGGGAATTTAAACTGTTGGGTTTCCCTTTTTCCTCAAACCCCCCCGTTGGACGGGCTCATTTGAAGTTGAGTAACCTAAATTTAAAACCCGACAAATCAAAAGGCGTCTTCGGAACGTTCCCCAAACCCCTTTTCCCAGACCCCACAGCTGGAGTTCTGGTTGGCGGAGATGACGGGTCAGCCCCCCCAACAAACGGGAACACTGTGATCCACAGCTGCACGGTTTAATTCAGCTACGTCTCTTAAAATTTTTCCCCGCCCCTTTGGCAAAACTCCCTACCCACCTTCCCCCTTTTTGCGATCGCTGGCCCGGGCACCCAAAAGTTTTGCTATACCCCCATATTCCTTCCCTTTCAACTTTGCCACTTTTTGGGGTACCCCGTGTTAAAAAAATCGTGACTGCACAAGGAATATCCCGGCCCCTCCCTCCCCACCTACAATGAAAAAACCCTTTTGTTTTGGGCAGAACGGGGGAACATGATTCCACGGGCCAATCTCCCTCACGCACCAATATTAGGTTATTTGGGGGTTAAAAGATAACACGTGAAAACCCAACCCCTTGCACCCCGTTTCCGAAGCAGGAAAACCCACGGGACCCCCCCGACCCTTTAAAAACCCCCAATGGATTGGGCCCTCCGGTCCCCTGTATGGCGGGCCCAAACCTTTTTTTCATAGTCAGTCCCTTCTCACTGGGGAAAGTAAAAAAAAGATACCGTAAGACCTGAAGCGAAAAGACAAATTTTTTTTTCCCGGGGCTAAGCCCGGCCGGGGCTAAAACCTCCCCATTCTAAAATTTTTTTTCCCTATCCGAACGACTTAACTACTATTTGCATAAATTTTTTCGGGGGTTTAAAAATCCCCACAGTGTAAATTTTTCCACTGTACACGTTAAAAAACCCCTTTGGGTTGGGCAAATTAATCTCCACAATCAAATAAAATTTTTCCAAAGCTTTTTCTCCTGTTGTCTCCCATGCTGAAGCATCACAAAATGGACCCCCAGCCATTAAAAACTCCAACTTTTGGACGACAACCCGGCGACCTTTTGGGGTTTGAAACACACATCTCCCAGCTCTATTCCCCCCCAAGTAGCACAGATTTTTTTTGGCTGCATGTTTTTCCCAGTGATCTCTTCAATCCTTCCCCAACTATAAAAACCCTAACAATAGGGGACACCCAAGGGACGGCATTTCCATCACAATGATGCCGTAGGCTCATCTTTTAATTTTCAAAAAATACCCCCAATCAATGTCATGCAAGTGGTATTTCTAGTACAGAATTATTCATAAACCGTCGGGCCCAGTCAAAAAAATTTCCCAAAGATACACCAGGAAATTCCACAGCCGGGGCGCACCCCGCCCAGCTCCCAAGGGCGGAACACGCAGTCTCCAAAGGATTGACAAAACTTTCCCTCTTTCCTTCCCCCCCGGGTCAACCCTTTGGCACACTGAAACCTGTTCAGCTTTTTCCCCATCCCCCGGGGAAACCCCTTCTGGGAAGGGGGTTTTCCCAACCCCCCCCGGTTTTGGACTCAAGGAAAGGGCCCCCTTTCCCTCAAAAGCCCCCGTCCGGGGCTACCTCCGTCGGGGGAAACCTACAGTTTTGGACCCTGAGGGTTTGGTCCCCTCCTCAATACCGGGGGTTTCGGGTTCCTTCTTTATTGGGCCCCCAGGTCCTGGGATCCGCAGTCAATATTACAGTCAAAAACAAAGTCAAAAGCCCGGGAAAACCTTTTTTTTTTCCCCGGCTCCCCTTTTTTCCTTCTCCACTCCCGGGATGGGTTGCAAGGGTAAAACCCAAGAATGACGCCGGATCATCCTGTGGGCTCATACGGGCCCCCAGGGGCTTAAAACCGCAAATGTCGTCCAACTCATAACCATTTGTACCAAAAATACTAACAGAAAAGTCCATATTTTTGCTCTCCTAGGGCCATTTTTCCCCCCTCAGAAGTCATAAACTGTGATAAATAGGTAAATTTTCCCCCCCAAGAGTTGTTTTTCCCCGGGAATGGTACCCACCAAAAAATAAACACCCAAGGGAAACCGGGGCCCCTTTTTCGACGATGGGGCCTCACACATGTGTTTTCCCGTTTTTTTTTTTATTTTTCTCCCTTTAGGACTCCTCTAGAGGTCTTTTTCCCCCTTTGGCCCCATTTTCATCCCAAAAGGGGACCCTTTCTCTTCGTTTCGGGAATCCAGGAAAAAGGGGTCCCCCAAAAAAGGTCCCTGATACGGCATGGTGCAGTCCATTTCACTTTTAAAAAAAAAAAAAAAAAAAAATTTCCCCCCAAAAAAATTTCCCTAAAAAAGAACCCTTTTTTTCAAGGGTTCTGCCCGTTTATGTTCCCCCTAAAAACACGGTTTACCCCCGGGGGGGGGAATCTGAATCGACCCTCACGGCCCTACGGTTTTTAAATTCGTTTTTTTTTTTTTTTCGCCTTTTTAAGGGGAATTTCCCCTTTAAAACATTCCCACCCAAAAACATGGAAAGGTTTCAGTGGCAAATTTTTTTCCCCCTGCAGAGGTAATGGTCCTTACTCGCTTAAAAGGGACCATTTTTTTTTCTGGTCTTTCCACCTGAAAAAGGGAATTGCCCAAAAGGGGGTTTGGTTTCAAATTTTTTTTTCTAAGGCATTATAAAACCCTTTCCACCTACATGAAAAAACATCTCCCCGGCCCTTCCATTTGGCACGGGGACTTCATCTATCCAGCAGCTATAAAAACCCAAACATAGGGCAGCATCTTGTCAGGCCCTTATCATTTTGGAAACCAAACAAAGTGCTCTTCGAAGAGATCGGATCTTTCTCCTCCCCTTTTTTTCCAGGGGGCCCGGGAAATTTCCCAAAATTATTTCTTTTAAATTTTTCCCAACCACGGTGATTTGCCCCCTAACCATAAAAAAAAACGCTTATACCATAAAACCTCATCCTTCCCGGGGGGGTTTAAAAATGCACATTTTTTAAACTATTTGGACGTGGGGCTCCCTGGACCGTTGGGCCCCCAAGGTGCCCTACCCGGAAAGAGTGTGGCAGTAAAGGGGCCCAGCCCACACATTTTTAAATTTCACTACAGTGCTTGCACTCAGTCCTCCGAAACATGCAGGTCAAGGTAGATAGGGCTTTCCAGGCGACAGCAGCTGCCCCTGTCATTTGAAATGGTTTTTGGGTCCCTGACCCAGGTTCAGGGGTTATTAGTTCCTTTGTTTTTTTTTTTTCCCCCCCAGGGACTGGTTTTGGGGGGAACCTTTCCCCGGTGGGGGTGCCCCCCCAAATGGGGGCAAAGGGGAGGAAAAAAAAGATTTTTGGTTATTTCCCTAAAAAAAATCCTTTTCTTTTTAAGCCTCAAATTTGGGGGGACACAGCACCCACCCAAATTTTGGGCCCTTCGGGGCCTTTTTTTTTACAGTTTTTCCAAAAAATAGCTACTCGGGGAGTTTAAAAATGATTAAAAAAGGTTTCCCCCAACTTTCCCTAATTTTTAAAACTCTAACTGTTTTTAATTTTTTTAGGCGTCTCCCCTGTTCCTTCCCGGGCCTTTGGGTAGCCCTTTGTAAACCCTTTGTTTAGCTACAGGACTTTGTTAAAACATTTTTTTACTCCTTTATCTTTTCACATTTACCCCCAAAAATTGCCGCCTTTTTGCAGGACTTATGTTGACTAATTTAACTTTGCTAACCCTTCCCTTTTTAAAAACACGGTGGTTACCTTTTTAGCTATACCCGTTTTTACTGTTGTTTTTTTTTTTAACCTCTCCTCCTTGCTTTAGCACAAAACTGTGAAGAAATGCCTGCTCCATGGGGTGATACTGCAGAGGAGGAGCGATTTAAAAAACCCTTTTTTTGCAGATTCTCCCCTAGTTCGCCTCCTAGTGGAAAAACCCAGCTTTAACACCCACGGCCCTTTGCCCCCCCAATTAGGGGCAAAAGAGAAAAGGTTTTTAAAACGGTGAAAACACAAAAATCTTTTTTTTTTAACCATTTTTCCACCCATCTTCAGATTTTTTTTTCATAAATCTTATCACCCTTCAGCTTTTTTTCCATCTTTTTTTTCCATCTTTTTTTTTCATCTTCTTTTTCATTCATCGTCTTCATCATCACAATCTTTTTCCCATCATTTTTTTCCCTTCCTTTCACCCATCTTTGTCTTCTTCACCCATCTTCGCTTCTTAAACCTTTTTTTTAAAATTTCAATGTATTTTTTTAAAAACCCCATCATGTGATTTTACAAATATTCCCAGCCATAGCAAAAATTTCCCAATGCAAAGATGATTATTTGTTTTTAATAAGAAAAACCCTACCCAATAACAAAACATAGGAACATACCCCCCCCCCTCCCCAACACCCCCATCCCCCCCCTTCCCCCTCCTTGAACATTTTTTTTATAAACCGTCAAAATTTATATCAAATGAAAGGAAAAAAAAAAAAAACTGCCCTTTTCCGATGGGCCCATGTACAAAACCAACACTTCATTTGGGTAAAAAACGGGTTGTCAGACCCATTTCCCTCCCATTGCCCTTGGCAAGTGGGGAGAGGAAATAAAAAAGAACACCATTCCCTATTAAAAACCCAAAACACTCTTTTCCCCCAAAAAGGCCCCAAAAAATTTTTTAAAAACATCAATCCCTCCCACCCCCTTCTTTAAAATTAAAAATTTATCTGAGAAAATTAGATAAAGAACTAAGGGAAATTCTTCGGGCTGGTGCTTTTTGTTTTTTCCCCATCCGGGGATTTAAGGCCCAAAAACAAGTATAAAAAATAATTAATCTTTTATTTATATAGCGCCAACTTTATTCCGGGGCACTTCACAATTCAGATTTTAATTTTATTTAAAAAAACATAAGAAATATTTTTATCAGAAAATAAAAAATACAATGCAATAAAAATAAAAAAGCAAAATACAACACAAAAAAAATTTTAAAAAGCAAAAATAACGACAGCTTTTACTCATAAGACTTACAATCAAAAATGAGGTGGGGGTGAAAACAAAGTACAGGGGCTTTTTTTTACAATGATGGTAATTTTCCAACTTAGGAGATGGGAACGGGAGAGGGACAGGGTAAGGGCCCCCAACCCAAATTATTTGTGGTCCGTTTGGGGCCGGGGTTGGAGGGGATACCCTATTCTAGATGCCCTTTAAATTGGGGGATCATAAAATTTAAGGCCGGCCCAAAAAAAGATGTTTTTTTAAAGGGACCCGGCCTGAAACTATGAAATTTTGGGGATACCCCCTAATTTTTTGGGGATGGGAGCTTTCCAGAAAAATTGGGGCAGCCAGGGGAAAAGCCTTGGGGGGGACCTGGGAGGGGGGAGGTTCAATTAATGTAAATTTGAATCTAAAGCCCACTTCCAGACCCAAAGGGGAAAAGGGGGGGGGGGTGATAGACAGAGATGAGGGAGATGTGGGGGGGTGCTGCACTGTGAAGAGAACGGGTGGGGTGATTTTACAAAAAGAGGGGAAAATTTTAGGGGGGCTGCACGTGAAAAAAAAAATTGTGGGTGAAACAAGCAGTTTAAATTTGGGAAAATTCCAAAGGGGTGTAAGGCCAGCCAGTTTTGGGGGGATTTGGGCAATTAAGGGAGAAAGAAAGGGTTTCCCGAAAAAATGTTTATTTAAATTTTAAAGGGGGACCCGGGCTGCGCTTTAAAGGGAAAATGGCCCTTGGAGGGGGGGGAGTCGATGCGGGGGGGGGGCCCCAATTTAAAAAAGAAAATTTAAAACTAAATTCAAGGGCGAGATTTAATCGGGGCCCCCCAGTGGGGGTTTTTTTGTGGTTTCCAATTTTGAGAAAGGGGGAAATTCTATAATGTTTTTTCGGGGTGTAAGCGGCAAAAGGGGGCAAGAGAATAGGTATATATGGGGGGGAAAAAAAAAGATCGAGTAAAACAAACCCCCCAAAGCCCCCCCTCTCCTAGGGGGAAATCGGGGCCCCCCCCCCACAAAAGAGAGAAAAGTCAAATTTTTAAAAAAAGGGGGAGGTTAGGGGAGGGCGGTACCCAGAAAATTCCCATTTTTAGAAAGGTTTTTTTTCCCAAATAAGAAGCTGCCCTGTTTTTTTGGGAAACGGGCGGATAGCCCCAAAAATTTTGTTTTCTGTAAAATCGCGGGGGAAAGGGGCCCGGGGAAAGAATTTGGTATAGTTGTTTTTTTCATCAGCAAAAAATTTGGAAAACTGGGGGGCCAAATTTTGCTGATGGCCCTGTCCAATCGGGGCCGTGTACAGAGAGAAGAGGCCAAAAATGAACCCTGAGGGCCCCCCCAAAGGGGAGAGGAAAGGGGAGGAAGTGGGGCCAGCAAATGAAACCCCTGAAAAAACGGGCAGAAAGATAGGAAAAAATGAAAAAAATTCCAAGTGCGGTGAATTTACAAAAAAAAAAAATAAAAATAAAACAATGAATTTTTTATTTTTTTTTTTTTTTCAACCCCAAAGTTCCTATAAGGTAACACGAAAAAAGTCCGGGTAAAAGATGCCATGGGTTTAGAAAAATATGGTAAACACACAAAGTCGGTATTTATGCCCGGGCCAGGTTTCTTTTTATGGTAACACGGGCATTTCAGTTTTGAAAGGGCCCGTGGTCAAATACTTTTTATGGAACACTGAAGGTCCCGGGATGAAGTCGGGGTCAGTTTCTAAATGGAAAAACTTTACGTGTCGGTAAATTGATTTTCTTTTGGTCCCGTAATATATTGGGAACACTTTACTTTCGGTAAAGGAAAGTCTATGGTCCCGTACTATATTGGGAACCCCTGATGTGCGTATGATGCCCTTTGGTCAAATACTATATGGGAACACTGGGGGCCCTTCGAGTAATCCCGGGGCGTAAAAAATTGGAAAAACTGGGAAAGGGGTTTGGTAGAAAAGGGCTGGGGCATTTCAAAAGGGGAACCCGACGGTCGGTAGTCCCGGGGTCAGTACTAAAATGGTAAACACTGAGGTGTTTGGTATGGGTGTCTGGGGGCAGACTAATTTTGGGGAACACTGACCGGGGTCGGTATGATGTCTGGGGTCATTACTATATTTATAACACTGACCGGGGTTTGGTAGAAATTTTTGGGGGCCAATACTATATTGGGAACACTGAGGTGTCGGTATGTCGGGGGCAGTACTATAAAAGGGGAAACACGACATGTCGGTATGATGTTTTCAGGTCAGTACAAAATGGTAACCCCGAAAGGTCGGGAAAGATGTCCCAGGCGGTACGATTCGTAGATATTAAAAAAATGGGTACTTTTACTGTTATCCAGTGGGAAAAAAAAATTTTAGAATTTTAAAAAAAAAAAGAAAAAAAAAAAAAAAAACAAATTGCGGTTTTGCAAAACCTTTTTTTCCGGGCCCCCGTGGGATTCCCCCCCGTTTTTTTCCGGGGGGTCTGGGGCGTGTGGCAAAACTTAATTTTTTTTTTCGTCTTGAAACTGATGGTTCTAAAATTATACCCAAATTTTTTGGGGGTGGATGCAATGTTTTGAAACCTATTGGTTTTTTTTTAAAATTTTTTTTTCATATTTTTTAAAAAAAAAAATTTTTTTCCCTTTAACCTTTTTTCCAGTTATTTTTTTTTTTTTGGGGCCCCCTTTGGGCAACCTCCCCACTGCAGTGGGTTTATCGGGTTGTGTTTTGGCAGAAATGAAACATTCCCCCCTTGGGGGTTTGCCGACGCTCAAAGGGAGCAAATTTTGAAAAGTGAGGAAGGGGGCCTCATCTGAAACCCCCCCTTCCCAAAGGGAACACATGGGGTCCCTATAAATTTGCGTCATGTTGGGGTTTCCGATGGTGCTGTGGGGACTTTAAAAAATGCAAACCCGGGGCAGTTTAACAGTGCAAACTAAGGGTTTAAAAAATTTGGGGTTTTAGATTTTCCCGATCCAATCTGTTTTTTTGCGCACAACCTGACAGAATTCAGGGGTTTTCAATACTTTTTTTCCCCAAATGTATGTCATTTTAAAAAAACATCCCCTTCATCAAAAATTTAAAAGAACTGTTATGAAAGTTTTATATCTATAGGTTCCCCTTAAAATTTCTCCTTTTTATAAAAAAAACAATTTTGGGAAGGAACAAAAATTTATGAACATTTTTATTTTTGGTTTATAAATAATACAATAAAAAAAAAAAAAAAAAAACATAATTTTAAAAAAATAGTTTTTTAAAAAAAAAAAAATCCCCGGGTACTGTTGTAATTCCCTTCTTTTATATGGGAGAGCAATGCTTTCCCCAAAAATTTTCCCTAAGTGGGGGCGTGCTTAAAAAGTCAAAAAAGTAATTCAGGGAAACTTTCCCACACTGGGCTCTTCTAAAAATGTTTCAGTAAAACCGCTTAGAAAACCCGTGGATTTGTTTGCTTTTTTTCATTTCTATAAAAAAGAGAGGGGGAGGGATTTTTTCAATTTTCCTTTTTCAAACCCAAAAAAGTTATACTTTCTAAATTTTGGCCTGGGAAACCCCGGGTTTAAAATAAAAAACAGAAGGGATTTTGGTTTCCCCCTTTTTTCATATTGGGGGTTTTCTTTTTTGACCCCACTCACCTTTTGGGTTTCTTTAGTTAAATTAAAAAAAAAATTCTTCTTGGGATTACGCAATTTTTTTTAATTTTTCTTAGTAAGGTTTCCCCCTTAAGGCTAAGTCACATTAAAAACCCTTTAAAAAACGCTTTCCAATGTTACCCTATGGAGCCGCGGCCCATAGCCCACTTTCCCAAAGCAACCAAACTGATTGAAATTTTCGCATTTTTTGTTTCCCAAACCAAACAGAAAACCTTGTTGGAAAAAACGTTTTTTTTTCTCCCCGTTAGGAAAAAAAACGCGAGATTTCAAAAAAAAGATGGTTGCCCTTGGAGTCCCCCGCTATTGGGGCCCCGCCCAAAGGGAAAAATTACCGCGTTAAAAAGCGGGACAAACCAAAGGTGGTATTTATACCACCAAAAGTCTAAAGTTTTTAAAAAAGCAAAATTCCCCCCGAGGGGGCCGCAAAAGATAATGGGGACCTTAGCCCAAGTGATCTTCTATCCCAAATGGGAAAAAAAAAAAAAATTTGATTTTTTTTTTTTTTTTTTTTTTTTTTTTTTTTTTTTTTTTTTTTTTTTTTTTTCCCCTATTTTTCATTAATTTAATGGGAGAATAAAAACAGCAACACAATTTACTCAGTTTTTAAACCCTGGGGTTTTTGGGTTTTGGGGCTACTATAACCCCTTATAATGTTCTGGTTATCTTTTTGACCGGGCCAAATTTAAAAATCTTTTATTTTTTTTTTGGCTACCCCTTTTAAAACTCGTGAAAAAGCCCCCACCCGGTATAAGCCGACCCCCCTACTTTTGCCCCCCAAAACCTGGGAAAATCTAATTTTTTCTTAGGGGTAAAAAGCCAAGGGTGGACCCCAGCCCCCGTTAAAACGCCCCCAGCGTGGTATACAGGGGCCCCCCAGTATGATATACAAACAGCCCCCCGTGGTATAAAAACCCCAAGCCCCCAGTGGGATTTGCAGCCCCTTATACAGCAGCCCCCCGTGGTATACAGCACCCCCCTGGTTTATAACCCGCAGCCCCCCGTGTATTGGGAAAACCCCCGGGGGTATTGCAGCCCCCCTATATTTAAAAACACCCCCCCGTGGTATTTGGGAGGGCCCCCTGGAATTGCAAACCCCTATATACAGCAAACCCCAGTGGTATTGCAGCCCCAGTGGGGTTAAAAACAAGGGAGCCCCCTTTTATACAGCAGCCCCATGGTATTGCAGCCCCATTGGGGATTGCAACCCCTTTTAACACCCCGCCCCCCGTGGTATTTTTAGCCCCCCGTGGTGTATACAGCCCCAGTGGCAGTAAAATTTTTTTCCCCGCCCCAGCGGTAGTTAAAAACAGCAGGGCCCCCAATTCCCCGGGCCCCCCCAAACCTGACTCTGGTCACCTTTAAAGGAAAAATATACTTTTTTCAACCGGGGCCGCTGTCTTCCCCCGCCCCCCGGGCCCCCCCGCCCCTCCCCGCCCCTGCCAGACCGTCCTCCCTCTTTCCCGAAGATGGAGGATCGCTTTCGGGAGCTTTCGAGCGGGTTTCGGACAGCGGCACCCGTGATAAGTATAGTTTCCCTTTTCAGGTGAAACCGGGGCGAGGGTGGGGGGGGCCCCGCATTACGGGGCCCGCTGTAAATCGATGTATACCTCGGGATGTTAAACCAAAAATATACATCGGTATAAACAGCACTGAAATCGCGTTTTGCCGAGGGGGGAAATTTTTTTTCAGCCCAATTTTTTGGGGGTGAAAAAAAACCCGGGTTTTTTTCCATATATACGGGGAAATTTTTAAAAATGTTTTTAAATTTTAAAAAAACCCTTTTTGCATTTTCATACTTTTTTTTTAACATGGTTTGTTCCTAAACAAATTTTAAAAAAAATTAAAAAAAAAACTTCCCAAAATTGGGGCATTTTTTTTTACCGAAAAAGAAAATTATGGGGTTTTTTTTAAAAAAAATTAAAAAAAACCAAACCTTATAGGAAGCGATTCAACCTTCCCTTTAAGAAAAAACTAAACCTTTTTATTTTCGAAGTTTTTTGGAGGTAATAAAAGCCAAAGTATGGGAAAAGCTTTCATCGGAAAGATTTCCTGGGGAAAGTTTTTTGGGTTTTTAAAAGGGAAAACGCAAGATAGATAAAAAACACTCAACTTACTTTTTTTTTCGAACTCAAAAAAAAAGTTGATTTGGGGTTTTTAAATAAAACGCTTTTCTACCAAAAACTTTAAAAAAATGTTTATTTTCATATCGGAGGCCACGATAAACTCCACAACCAATTCCCAACCCCAAATTTAGTTTTGGGGTTTTACGGGGAACAAATTTTTAGTTTTTATTAAAGGTCCAGATAAGTACAACAGACGGGAAATTTTGGCCACCGGTTTCCCCCATTTTTTTTTTTTTTTTTTTGCCCAAATTCACCGCACTTTTTTTCAGTACCCTTTTTTATACCCACTTCAATAAAAAATAAAAATGTGTAAGCATACCTTTCAAACATGGGCAAAAAATATTGTAAAAAAATTTCCCATCGGGAAAAATTTCCCATTCTTTTGTCCACAAAAAAATAGCATCAAAATCAAAATTTCTAGCCCAAAAAAATTTAATTTAAGGGCCCCTAAGGGAAATTTTCCCTAAGCCCCCTGTAAAAGTAAAAATGTTAGTCTCTCAGTTTCAAAACTATAAAAAGGGTTTTATTAATAGTAAAAAAAAAATAACCCAAAAAGACTTTTTTACACCATAAATGATTGCATGCGATAAAAATCCTAGTTATAGTTATGCAGGGAAAGGCACCGCTTAGAAAAAGAAGGGCCCCCCGTTTTGAGGGCTCCCAAAATTGGTGCACAAAACCCTTTTAAATTTTCCATATTTTTTTTTCCTTCCCTATTTTTTCCCATCATGTTAAAAAAAACTTTTATCGTTTACCGTTTGGTTTGGGGATCACGGAAATCATGAGGTAACTTCAAAAAGAAAAAAACTGTAAAAAAAAAAACGCCTGGAAAATAAAACACTGACCCTCCCATTAAAATGGGAGAGTAAGGCCCGGGGCAAATTTTTAAATGGGGAAAAATTTTTTTTTAAAGTTTCCCGTCCCTTCATTGAGAGTAAAAGAAAGCCCTAGAAAAAAAACTTAAAAATCAATTTTTTCTAATACTTTTTTTTATTATTCCTGGGCTGAAGATTTTTTATACTGCAGGTCAAATAGTAAAGGTCGAAAGGACCCGGGGATTTAAATCGACCAAACCGGGCTTTGTCCAAGGGGGGGTGTCCCGGTTTCACTCCTTTTTTGGGCCCTGGCCCTGACTTAGCATGAAAAGGGGAATTTTTTTTACAGGGATTTAAAAAATTTTTTTTGTGACGCCACCCCGTGGGGGGTTCTTGGGGAGGATAACCCGTGCTGCTTGTAGAAACCCAAACCCGGGAAAAAGATTTTTGTTTGGCGCGAGATGTACACCCCCACAGAAAGGAAAAGGGGGGCCAGGGGTTTTTGGGATGAAGTCCCTGTAATGAGGTGGACAACCAGGGGGGGGGCAGGTTTTTTTTTACCAGGGTTTTTTTTTTTAATTTGGGTTTAGGTTTAAAAAAACCCCGGGCCCGGGGGACCCGAAATCTTCCAGTGGGGGGAACTTTTTTCCAGCCCTCAATAGGGCCCCGGAACACCTTTCCCCTTGGGAAAAACCTTTTAAAAAGCGTTTTCCTTCTGTCTGTCCTCTCCCGCAATGATCTTCTCTCCTTTCCCTTTCCCCCGCACCCCCTTTATACAAATAGTCCCAAACTCCTCAAAAAAGACTCTTTTGTATCCTGTGTCTGGGGAAATGTAAAAACGGAGTTGGCTACTGCGCAAAGCAAATCCCCCGAACCCCCTGTTTTTCCCCGGGGTTGAAAACAAAACCCGTTTTTTTTTTTTACCCCCACCAGATTTTTGGGGGGGATCCCCCCCAAAGCAGCTAGTTTTTTCCCCAAACCAAAAATCGAAATATCAGCCCGTAAGATTTGGGGTTCTCTCTGGGTCGGGGGCCCCTGGCGACCTAAATCACGGGTCCCCCCTCCCCCCACTTCCCGTTTTTCCTCTAGAACTCCCCCCATTCTTGTGTGATCTTCCCCAATTTTTAACTCCAACTACTCAAAACTGTGTTTTTCCCAAACCCCCTTTTTTACGCCTACTTTCCCCCCTCCACCTGCAGATTTGGGGTCTTTCTAGGGGAGTTTTCCCCTGCCCCTCATCTCCGGCCTGGAATTGGGAATGGTGTTGGGTGAAAGATGGGGTTTCCTCAGGTTCCCTGTCCCCCCTTTTTTCCTGGGCAGCAATGGGACCACAAACCGGGGGAGTAGGTCAGGGAACCACGTGGCAACCAAAGAAAGGCCCGGGGCGGGCCCCAAGTTCAAATTCAAAACCCCAAAATTACAGTACAAAAAACCTTGTCTAAAACTTTAAAAAGGGAACATCTATAGTTGCCAACATTCCCCTTTTAAGTTGGGAAAAATAAGGCCCCAGAAACATCCCAAAACCCCAAATGAGGTCCCCCAGTTTTGAGAAATTTAGGTTTTTGGGGACCTACCGAATTTTTTTTTTTTGAAAAATTTTTTTTTAAAAATTCAGTACTTTGGGTGCAAAATTTTGGGGCAAATTTGAGACAAAAACACCTTTTAAAAGGAAAAAAGTCAGCAAAAAGGAATTTTTGGAAGATTTCAGCTTTTGAGGGCCCGTAAAAAAATTTTGAACCCCAAATTTTATAAAGGTTACTAAAAAGGTTTTTATCTCGATTTGGGGGGTTTGATCTGGTGACCTCTTGCCCCATTGTCAGTTTCCTCTGTGCTAGGGCCCCTGGGGGTTTGGGCTCCGTGAGACAGAGAGAAACAGTGCCCCTCACAGAGCGCCATCCATCTGCTCATACCTCTTTCCGAAAGTCTCCTGCGGTATACTCCCCAGTCCGCGGTCCTGCCCCTGTCCCCGCCTACCTCCCTGGTTAAAAAAAAAAGCTATAAAATGCTGGGGATGGGCCCGGAAAAAAAAACAAAGAAAAACTTTTTTTAAAAAATATACCGGCTGGTGAGGCGCTTTTTATTATTTATTTTCTAAATCTCCCCTTGTCCCCTTTCTTTTTCCCGGGGGCCCCTCACTCTTGCCGCCCCATGTAATTTTCCCGACTTCCCCTAATTTTTCCCAGGTTCCCCCTGAAAGTGCCCAAAATTGGGCTTACCTTGGAAAAATTTTTTGTTTTTTAAAGGTTTCCCCCCCTGTCCCCCCGGCCCCTTGGGTCCTTTGACCTTTCATTTGGTTTTTTTGCTTTTTTTGCAATTAAAACTTTCTGGTGTTTTTACTCCCCGTTGCCCGGGGTTTTCAAAGGGCTCACCCATGCCCTTTACTTTTCACGGTTTTCCCCCCTGGGGGCGTGGGGCCCGGGGGTCAAATGGAAGGGGTCAGGGGGTTGGGAAAATTTTTTGGAATTTTCGTTACGCCACCTGTGGGTGTCCGGTGATTTTCCCAAAGGCAAAATTTCTTAGGCCTTTCCCGGGGGGTTGCGGCGCTTTAAAGGGATTTCTCCCCACAGGATGAGCAGTAAACCCCCCGGGCCAGGACTGCTCTGGGTTTGGGAAAAAACTTGGAGGGGGCTTTTTTTGGTTGTTTTTAATGACAAGGGTTTTAAAAACAGTTTTTTGGAAGAAATGCACTGACACAATGCTCCCCTGTAAAGGGTCCCTTTTCTTAATTTTGGTGGCGGGTTTCAAAAGGGAAAAACAGTTCTTTAAGGGAACGGAACCCGGGGTCCCCCGTGATGGGAACAGCCTCTGTCCAAAACTCCACAGTGGGTTTCCCCTGGGGTTTCCCAACGTCCCCCTTTTCCCTTTTTGCCTCGCTGCCAAGTGCAAACCAAATTTCAAAGGGGCCCACTTTGGGATAACCTTTTCCGGGTTACCCTTGCCGGGGTTTTCCCAACCCGGTAGCTGGAAAAGGGGGGCCCATTTCCCCAAAATGGGTACTCTGCTGGTAAGAAATGCTGGGGTTTTGCCGGGTGTATTGGGGGCGCTCCTAAAAAAAATACTTCCCGTCACCCCACCCCCTCCTTGGTACTACTTAAACCCGGAAATTTTGGGGTCAAGGGGGGGTTGGTGTTTGGGTTTGGGTGGGGAGGAAAAATGGGGCATGGGGTTTTTGAAACCCCCTTTTTAAATTTGTTGCTATTTGCCCGCCTTCTTGGGCTGGGGGCAACCCAAATTTTTGGTGGGCCCCCCTGGTTAGACGTACTGACCCCCCCGTTCTTGAGCCTTCCCCTTTTTCCCCGTTCCCTCCTCATTTCCCCCCCCTTTATTCCCTCTTTTTATTTTTCCTCTAACTTCTTTTCCTAACTTTTCCCCCCCACTACACCTGCACTCCCTCCCCACCAGGAAACCTTTAAGGGCCTCTACCCTGAAATGGTGCATGTGGACATTTAGCTCTGGGGGAAATTAAAATAAATTTTATTTAAATGAGAAAAGGGAAAAAATTACATCTTCCCCGTCAGGGGTGCAAATACCTTTCCCTGGACGGGGGCCGTTTTTGCGGGGCACCCAGCGGGCTCTTCACGAGTGTCTAAAACCTTTCCCCTTATGCTAACCGGAAAACCTGGAACTTCACTGTGAATGTCTCTTTTTTTGACCCAACTCTGGGACTTTTTTTTTCCGCTTTCCCCCGATTTTCCCCAGAACACCTTGGTTTCCCCTTTCAAAGGTCTTTTTCCCGGTCCCCGCTGGGGTTTTTTGCTTTTTGCCTCCTCCTGGCAATTTTTTTTTTTTCCCCCCAAAAACGGGTTTTCGTATTCCCCCTTTTTTAGACCCCTTTCCATACCCAGTCTCCCTTTTGGTCCCCGGGAAATTGTAAAAAAAAAATTTTTTCCCCCCTGGAGTTTTTGTTTTATTAATCCTTTTAAAAAGGGGGGGTTTAAAGCCAGTTGCCCCCCTCCAAGGGGGGTTTTTGGGTTTTCTCTAACGCCCCCTTTCCCTCGCTAGCCTTTTTTTTTCCCGTGCCCCCTAAAAAGACCCCAAATATTTTCACTGAAAGTCATTTTTCCGGGGCCCGTTCCTGTATTAGGGGGCAGGGTTTTCCCCAATTTCCCTCTGTGGTTCAGGGGGGTCTACCCCTCTACACTCCTTCTGCCCTTTCCCAAAGGGGGGGTTTCACTCTGTCGTTGAGCTATGGCCCCTTTTTCCCTTGGTCCAAAAGGCAATGGTTACTATTTGCTTCTTTTTTCCCATCGGGGGGCTTTTTTTTAACCAAACTTCAGGATCAACCAAGCACAAAAGAAAAAACAAAAAACCCCCTACAAGGTGGGTTTGGGGTATAAATTTTTTCCCCCTTCCCCTGCAAAATTCCCCTTTTTTGGGGTATAGTTTTTATGTTTTTCCCCGTTCTTTTTGGCCCTTTTTGGCCCCAAAATTCCAAAACTAATTTTAAAAGTTTACCCCCTGAAAAAAACACAATTTGTTCCCCGCTATGGGGTCCTTTTTTTTTTTTTTTTTTTTTTTTTTTGGGGGGTGTCCAATATCCTTGCCCCTTAAAACGTCTTTGCAGAATGAATTGTGGTTTTTTGGAAAACAAACATTTCCCTTTTTTCTATAGTTTTTTAAAAAAAAAAAAAATTTTGAAAATAATAAAAGAAGTGAAAGGTTACAAAAAAAACAAGGGGCTTTTAAAATTTAAATTTTAGTTTTTTTTTTTCTACCCCTTTTTTTTTACTTTTAAAATTGTGAGAATAAAGCCAAAAAAAAAAAGGCTTCTTTTCGCCAATTTTTTTTTTTTTTTACATGTATTATTTTTAATCTTTTTTTTCAATCATTAGATCTTTCCTTCTTTTTTGACCTTTTTTTTTTTTCATTTTTCTTTTTTTTTTCCTTTTTTTGAACACCTTTAATAATTTTTGGGGGCTTTTTTTTTTTTCCTTCCCCCTTTTTTTCCCCCCTTTTTTCATTTTTTTTTTCCCCCTTTTCCCTTTTTTTCCTTTTTTTTTTTTTTTTTCCCTTTTTCCTTTTTTCCCCCTTTTCCCCCCTTCCTTTTTTTTTCCCCGTTTCCTTTCCCCCTTTTTTCCCCTTTTTCTTTTTTTTTTTTCTTCCCTTTTTTTTGCTTCCCCTAAAAAAAAAAAATTTTTCCTTCCCCCTTTTAAAAATCCCCCCCATTGAAAAAAGGGGGGGAAAATTATTCCCTTTAAAAAACTTTTCTTCTTTTTTTTTTTAATTCCTTCCCTTCCCGGGGTTTCAATTTTTCCCCTTTCCCCCCTTTTCCCCCCCTTTATTTAAATTCCCCCACCCCCCTTCCCCCCTTTTCCCCCCCCTTGTTTTTACCTTCATTTTTTTTCCCCCAAAAACTTTTCCCTTTCCTTTTTTAAAAAAACCCTTTTTTTTCCCCTTTTTTCCTTCCCGGCTTTTTCTTTTTTTCTTCCCAAAAAACCCCCGGTTTTCCCCCCTTTCAAACCCCTTTTCCCTCCGGTTTTAAACCCCCCCCGGGCCCCCTTTCCCCCCTCCCTTTTTCCCCCCTTTTTTTTTTTTTTTCCAAAACCTTTTTCCCCTTTGGGGATTTCCCCCCCCCACCCCCTTTTTCCAAAACCAATTAACCCCCCCTTTTTTCCTTTTTCCTGCCCCCCCCCCTTTTTCTTTCCTTCCCGGGACCCCCCCCCTGGTGGGGTTTTACCCTCCCCAAATTCTTCCCCGCATAAAAACTTTTTTAGTTTTTCCCTTCCTTAAAACCTTTTTTTTCTCCCCGGTCTTTTCCCCAAAATTTTAACTTTTTTTCCCTTTTTTTCCCCATTAATTTCCCAAAAAACCCCCCCCTTCCCCTTTCCCCCTTTTTTTCCTTAAATCCCAATCCCCTATTTTTTTTTCCTTTTTTCCCTCGGCCCTTTCCCCTTCCCCTTTTTCTTCTTTTAAGTTCCCCTCCCCCTTTTTTCCTTTTTGGCCCCCCCCCCCTTTTTTCTTTTCCCCCAATTTTGGGGGTTTTTTTCCCATTCTTTTTTCCCCAAAAACCCCTTTCCCCAAAAACCTTTAAAAATTTTTCCTTTAACTTCTAATTTCCCCCCCCTTTTTTTCCAACCCCCTTTTTCCCTCCCTTTCTTCTTTTTTAAAGGGTTTCCCCTTCCTTTCCCCCTTCTTTTCCCTTCTTTCCCCCCATTTTTTAAAAACCTTTTCCCTTATTTTCTTTCTTTTCCATTTTTTCTTAAATTTCCCCAATTTACCCCCTTTCCTCTTTTTCTTCCCCCCCCCTTTTTTTTTGTTGTTTTCTTTTTTCTTTTTTTTCCCCCTTTAATTTTTTCCCCTTTTTTTTTTTTTTTTTTCCTTGGCCTTTTTTTTTTTAATTCCCCCTTTTTTTCTCTTTTTCCCCCAAAAAATTTTATTTATTTCCCCCCCATTAATTCCCGGGGTTTTTTCTTTTTTTCCGTTTTATTCCCCCTTTCCTTTTTCCCCCTTTTTTTTCTTTTTTTGGGGTTTTTTTTGACGGTGATTTTTTAAACAATATATAGGAAAAACAGGTTTTTTTGGGCCCCAATAAAGATTAAAAAGGAAAACCAAAAAAAAAAATAACAAAAAAAAATTTTTTTGGAAGTTTTTTTTTTTGATTTTAGTTCCCTTTCCTTTTTTTATATTGGGGTTTTTATATTATAATTTTAAAAATTTTAAGGGAAGGTATACAGTTTGGAAAGTTTTTGTTTTAAAAAATTTATTAATTAAAAAATTTAAAAACCCCCTCGCATTCCCCCATAAATATTTTCCCCTGTGGAACAGAAAATTTTTTAATTTTTTAATTTATTTTTTTCCAAAAAATCAAAAAAAAAAATTGGGGTTTAAAACCCTTTGGTAAAATGTGTTAAAAAAAAAAAAAAAAAGGGGGGGGTTTTGGGAAAAAAATCTAATCTTCTCTTTGTTTTAAACCCTTGGACCTAAAGTTTTCAATAACTTTTAAAAACACACTTAAGGATTTTGAAGGGTTTTGAATCGTCCTTTCCGTTTTCCACAACATTGGGAAAAAAAAAAATACCAAAAGGGAAAAGTCTTTGAATTAAGAAAACCCCAAAGGGAAAGGACATGAAAAAACCCATCTGGTAAATTTCCAAAAACCCCGGAAAATTTGTTCAAAACATTCTCAAAAATTTTAAATTAAAAAAAAGTTTAAAAAAAAATTAAAAAAAAAAACCCCAGGCCAAACTGGGTTAAATTAATGGGTTGGGCGGAAAAAAAAATTAAAAATTTTGGGCAAGGTTTAAAGCCCTTTGGCAAATTTAAAAAAACCTCGCTTCAAATCCCAAACAATTCCAAAAGGCCCCCAGTTGGGGTCAAAGGGCAAGTTTCTTGGGCACTGCTCCTATTAATTAAAAACGGGTTTAGGCCCAAAAATTCGTTTCCCCCAAAACAAAAAAAAAGTTCCCCGGGGGTTTTGTAAAAAAAATTTCCCCTGGAAAACCCAAAAATTTTTGGGAAAAAATGGTTCCCTGGTTTAAAGAACCAAAATTATATGAATTTATGGGCCCAAAGGATAACATGATTTTTAAAGGCAAAAAAGGGGGCTTAAAGGGAAAAAAAAAAAAAAACAGCAATCCCCCGAATTTTTTTTTTTTCCCCCTTTCAAAATTTTTACCTTGCATGGCAAATAACAAACATAAAAAAATTTTTTTGAAAAATAAAAGTTGGGAAAAGGGGTTAAAAATGGTGGGCCCCCAATTAGGGCCCCCTTTTTCAACGCCCAAAAAACCCCCACGTTCAAAAGCCTTTTTTTTTGGTTTGAAGAAAAAATGGGGGAAAAATTTTTTTAATTAGTTTCCCCTAAAACCCCTAAACACCCCCAAAAGGATCAAAAATCAGTTTAAACCCCTTTAAATTTTCCGGGGGCCAAAAACCCCTTTTTAAAGAAAGGTGGTCAAAATTTTCCCGAAACCCCAAACCTTTTGGAAAACCCGTGGTTTTTTGGAAACTTTGAAACGCAGTTTTTTTAAAGGGGGCAACCAAATTGGTGGGGTTCCCAAAACTATTTTTTTGTCCCCCCCGGGGGGGTTAAAAAATTTTAAAATTTTTGGTTTTTGGTTTTTTTTGGTTCCCATTTTCCCCCCGGTTTTTTTTTTTCTTTTTGGAAAAAAAGGAAAATTCCAAAAGGGGAATTTTGAAGGAAAAATTTTAAAAAAACCAAAATTTTTGGGTTTTTAGGGGGGTGTAAACTTTTTTTCCCCAAAAATGTACTTAATTTTTTTGGGGGATTAATTTTCTCCCCTTTTTTTTGGGGAAGTTTCAAAAATCCGTAAATTGCCTTTTTTACATTTCATTAAAAAGGGGGGGCAACCCCCGGGTGGGCCGGTGGGATTCTCCTTTTAACCCAAGGGTTTTTAAAATTTTAAAAAAATGAAAAACCCCCCCCTTTTCCCTGCCCCGAAAAAAACCCGTTTTTTCCTTTATTTGGTTTTGCTAAAATTTTTTCTTATTAATTGGGTTTCCTTTCAGACTTTTGGAGTAATTAAAACTAATGTGCTTAAATTAAAAGGGTGGTCCCCCAATTTAAAAATTTTTCCTTGTTTTAACAAAATCCCCTCGGGCTCCCTGTTTCACCCAAGGGGGCATTTGGGAAGGGTTTTCAAAACCCGGCCCCAACTGTTTCCAAACCTTTCTGGGGAAAAGGGTTTTCCGGAAAAGGTTTTGTTCAAACCTGTCCCCATCTATTCCCCCTTTTACCTAAAACCCTAAAACTTTTTTTTTTCTAAGGGGTTATAAAAAAATTAAAAAAAATTTGTAATTTTTTAAATGTTTTTACCTTTAAAAATTAAATAAAACCAAAAAGGAAATTCATGGGAAAATTGGAAAAAAACCCTGCAGTTTAACGATCCCCAAAAAGCTAAAAAAATGGAAAATTTTAAAAACATTCTTTATTTAAATTTTCCCTATAAAAAATCCAAAAATAAATAAAAAAAAGTAACAACTGGGTTTTAATTTTTTTTATGGGGAAAAATTTTGGTTCCCTGCAAAGCCCCCATGGGGAAAAAAAAAAGTTTTAAGGGGGAAATTTTAATGATTTTTAAAACCCCAGAGGCCTTGAGGAGCAATTGGAGAACTGCTGGGAAAAGTAAAAGGTTTTAAAATTCTGTCACAAAAACAAGAAAAGTTTTTTATGGAAAAAAATTCCCCGGGGCAAATTTGGGGTTTGCAGAAACTGGCCAAACCCAAATTCCTAAGAATTTTTTTGCCATTTTAAATAAAAGTATTTTTTTATTTTTTTTGGGGGGTTGGGGGTAAAATAAAAAAAAAAAAAAAAATCAATTCGGAACATTTTTTTTTTTTTTTCCCCCGGGCCCCCCCAACCCAAAAAACTTGGGGAGGGGGAAATTTCCCCCAAATAAATTTTTTTTAAGGGGTTTTTTTAAAATTTGGTTAAGGGGCTTTTGGGCCCCCGGCCCCGGGGGAGGGCCAAAACCTTTTCCCCGGCCCTGCACCATTCCCCTAAAAGGGGGAGGGGTGTTTTATTCCCCATTTGGGGCCCCCCCCAAAAAGAAATTTTTAAAAATTTTTTGGGGCCCCTTCCCCACCGGGGAACCCGGCATTTAAATTTTCCTGCCTTGGAAGGGGGCCGGAAGCCCCAAAACGACGTAAGTTTAATGGGGACATAATAAAAGCGGGGACTTTTTAACCCGCAGGGCCCCCCCTTAACAAACCCAAACGGGTTTTAAGGGTGGGCAACCCAGGGTTCCCCCCTTTTAGGGAAAACCCCTTAAAAAAAAAATTTCCCCCTGGGGCTTTGGGCCTAAATTTATACCAAAAAGTTTTTTCCTGCCTGTGGGTTCTCCCCTCCCTTAAAAATTCCCGCTCTCCCCCCCAATGTTTTAACTTTATAACTGTTTGGGTTTGGAAAAAATTCCCCCAAATTAAAATGGAAAAAAAAAACATAAAAAAAAAAAAATTTGTAGAGTAGAGACCCTCTGGTTCCTTGCCTGGAAAGGTTAAAAGAAAAAAAATTTTTACCCGGGAATTTTTTGCAAAAAGTTTTTCCCCTATTTTTGCAGTAAAATGTACTAAAAATTTTACAAACTTTATTTTTTCAACCCAAAAAGGGGGTTGTGCTGGTTCCCCTGGTTTTCTCCCCTGGGGGGACCCAAAATTTTTTATTTCCTATAAAAATTAAAAAAAACCCCCCTCCCCCTGCCCTCCTGTCCCCAAAGGGGACCTCGTTTTTATTTTCTTTATTTCACCCCCAACCCATTCTCCTTTCCCCGTAAGACGGGGGAACCCATTATTTAAAAATAAAATTTTTTATATATACAAGGGAAATAATGGTCCTCTCTTTCCCCTTATCTGGGGGGGTAATCCTTTTCCCCCGTTGGTTTTTTCCTTTTTTTTCCCCAAAACAACAAAACACTGGGGGCCCCCGGTCCTGAAACCTTGGGGGGGTTTTTCCTCTTTTTTGGTTTTTTCCTTTTTTAACACCCTTTCCCAAAATGGGAATTTTCCCCTCCTGTAAATTTTTTTTTTTTTTTTTTTTCAATTATTGAAAATTTTTCTTTTTATAAAAATCCAAAAAAAAAAAATTTTTCCTTTAATTGTAATTTTTTTTATTTGTTTTAAATTTTATAAAAAAAAAATAAAAAAATGCAAAAAAATGCCAAATTTCCTGAAATCCCGAGGGAAAGGGGGGTTTTAAGATCAAACCCCAAAAAATCAAAAAAATTTTTTTTTATTGGGGGACTAAAATTCAAAAAATGGGGGAATTTTAAATTTTTTTTTTTTTAAATATTAAAAAAAAAAAAATTTAAAAATTGGGGCAGAGGGGCAAAATTTTGGGTCGGGGTTTTTTTAGGGGGGGGTTTTGGCCCAGGGCCCTTTCTGTACCTTTTTAGTTTTAAATAAAAAAGGAAGTTTACTAAAGTTTTAAAAAAAACCCCCTTGGGCTTAAGGGACAAAAAGGAAAAAATGAATTTTGGAAAAGGGAAAAAAAAAAAATTCCCCAAAAAATGAAAAAACGGGAAAAAATAAATATTTAAAAAAATTAGTGTCATAAAATTAAATTTCCCTTGCAAAGGGAATCTTAAAAGGGGTTCCAAAAAAATTTTTTACCCCGTTTTTTTTTTCTTTTTTCTCAAAAGGGGGAAAAGGGGAAAAAAAAATTAAAGAAAAAACATGGGAACAAAACCCATTGGGGCCCTTTGCAAAAAAAAAAGAAGGGGAAAAAAATGCCCAAAATTTTTAATATATATTTTTTTTTCCCCAGGAGGGACTTTTTTCCCCCGGTAAAACTTCCAAGGTGGGGAATAAAAACCCCGGATGGGGACTGGTATCCGGGGGGGGTGGGCTTTTTCCCCCAGGGCCCTAAAAAAAGGGGTGGGGGGACCCAAAATATTAATGGGGAATTTAAATTTTGGTGAGGGGCGGAGGGACAAAATGGCCCGGTGTCAATGGTGGGGCCAAAATACAGAAGGGGCCCGGGGCCTTTTCCCCCGCGGGCCCCCTTTTTCCCCAATTAAGGTTAATTTGGGGGCAGTCCCGCCCAAACACCCAATTCTAAAAAAAGTGTTTGGGGGGGGGGGGGGGGGGGGCCTTTTTTCCAAACGGCCGAGAAAATAACACCCTTTCTGTGCCCCCCAGAAACCCTAACAAACAAATCTTGCCCCCTTTTCTGTTTGGGGTCCGAATTAAATGGGGTTTTTACTTTTTTTGGGGGCCCCTTTTAAAATTTTTTCACAGAAGCCGAAAAAAAATTAAAAAAAAATTTTGAAAAGTCCCCCCGGGGCATTCCTTTCCGGGACCGGGTGGGTCCAAAATTATAACCAATCTTTGGAAAAGTTAAGTTTGCCATTAATATACTGGGCTTTAAAAATTTATTTTTAAAAGGCCCCCTTTTTTTTTTTTTTTTTGGGCCCCCTTTTTGGGCCCCCCTTTTTTCCCCCCCTGATTTTTCAAACATGTTAAACCGGAAAAATGGTCCCCCTTTTCCCCGTATATGGGGAGTTCCCCCGATTTTTACCTGTTATTTCCTTCACCGGGTCCATTCCCCCCATTCAGGGTTCCTCTGGTTTTGTGGACATTTTTTGGTTTAACACCCCATCCAAATCTCCCCCCTTTTTAAATAGGCCCCTTTAAACCCAAAAAATTTTTTTTTTTCATTTTCCCTTTAAAAAAGAAATTTGTCCTTTAATAAAATGAACCACCCGATTTTAAAATTTTTTCATTCCCTGCAAGTGCCAATCCCTGTTGGGTTATATGGGTTAAATTTGTAAAAATTTTTTAACGGTAAAAACATGCCCCCCATCCACCTTTTCCCCCCCCAGGACCTGGGAAACCGGGTGTAATCCTCCGGGAAACCCTTTTACTTCTTTAAAAACACTGGGTTGGCCAAATTCCCTTTGGCCCACAACCCCCAAAAAGGGTTTTAAAGGGCAAAATGTAATACTCCGGGTTTTTTTTCCCCTTTGCCCAAAAAATTCACTTGTTTCCTTCCCTTAAACCCTTTTGGGTTATTAAAGCTACCCGAAAATGGCAAAAATTTCTTAAAAGTGGGGTTTTAAGGGTGCTGCTGTTGGGCTCTTGGGGCTTGCCATGGTTCTTTTTTAAACCGGCCCTTTTTCTGTTAAACCCGTTTTTAAACCCCCGGGGATAAAAGGAATTTAATCCTCCGCAAAAAAAAAAAAACAAAAAACCCTGGGCTTTTCCTTTTTTTCTGCCCCCTCAAAGTTTAAAAGTTTTTGAGCGCTTAAAAAAAAAGTTTTTGCAATACACTTGGGGGGTAAAATTAAAAGTTTCCCTTTAAAAAGGTTTTTGGCCTTATTTTTAAAAAATTGGGCCCCTTTGGGGGCCTTTTTCTTTCCCCACTCTTTTTTTTCTTTCCAAAAAAAATTTAAAGTTTTTCATTAGGAAATCATTGTTTCCAAAGACCCATCTTCCCAAAAGGGTGGGGAAAACCCCTTTATAAGGCCCAAAAAATTTACTTTTTAAACCGGAAGGGGACCCCCTGTTAAAAGGTGGGGAAACCCCTTTCCGGTGGGGGAAACCCCAAAAAATTTTTTCCCAAAAGGAAAAAAAGGGGTGTAAAACCCGGAACAAAGCAAGTTTTCAAAAACCAGGGGGGTTAAACCATATTTTAAAAAAGTTTCACACACTTTTTTGTGGTTAATTCTGGTTTTGGATGCCCTTTCGGGGGTGCACCCAACATAGCCCAAAAAAAGTTTTAAAATTTAATGAAAGGTTGCCCAAACTTTTCCCCCTTAAAAACATTTTTTTAAAAAACTTTTTAATAAATAAAAAGAAAAAACTTTCCCCCCGGGCCCAAAAATCAACGCCCCGGGGGGTGAACCTTTTTGCAACCCCAAAGGGGTGCGGTAAAGGAAAATGGGAAAAAAAAATTTGCAAACCACACGGGGGTATGTGTTTGAGGAAAAAGTTTAAAAACTTATGTTTTTTCAAAAAACTCAATAATCTATCTTTTAATTCTGAAGTTCTTAGTACAAGCATTGGCCAATGTCTGTTTGCTCATCAACTGCGACAAAGTGACTTCAGGCATGATGAGTCCTACTCTAATATCCCTATTCTCCTTGTCCACCCCCCACTTTTCAGTGGGCAGACACCATCTATACCAGGGGTCTCAAACACGCGGCCCGAGGGCCGCATGCGGCTCTTGGGGCTTCATTGTGCGGCCCGCGGCACCTTGGACAACTTAATGATGCATTGCCCCAGTGCAGTGGGCCGCTGCAGTCCCCACTGTGTTATGACTTCCGGTTGCGGCACTAACAAGCTCTGCCACTAGCAAAGTTCAATGCAAGCTGTCAGCCAATGAGAGGCCCACAGCTGACAGTGGCGTATGACGTCACCTGCGGGCCTCTGGCTGGCAGATTGCATTGATCTTGCTGAGCAACAGAGCTTGTTTAAGTGGCGGCTGAAGGTAGTCATAGCACAGCGGGGATCGCAGCGGCCCCCTGCACTGGAGCGATGCATCATTAAAGTGAGAAAAGTGTGAGTGTGTGTGAGAGGGTGAGTATGTGTGTAAGTGAGTGTGTATGTAGTGTGTGTGTGTGTGTGTGTGTGAGAGAGTGTGTGAGTATGTGTATAAGAAAGGGTGTGTGAGAGTGTGTATGAGGGTGTGTGTGAGTGTCAGTGTGTGTATGAGAGTATGTGTGTGAGTGTGAGAGAGTGTGTGTGTGTGTGTGTGTGTGTGTGTGTGTGTGTGTGTGCGTGTGTGAGTAAGGATGTGTGGATGAGGATGCGTGAGTGTGTGTGAGGGTGTGTGTGACGGTGTGGGTTTGCATGTGAGTGTGAGTGTGAATGAGTGTTTATATGTGAGGGTGGGTGTAAGTGTGTACAAAGAAAGTAAACCAGGATGGGTGGCATCACTATAAAAGTAGATCAGGATGGGGGACATCAATAGAAAAGGGGATCAGGATAAGGGACATCACTACTAAAGGGGATCGGGATGGGGGACATCACCACTAAAGGGGATCGGGATGGGGGACATCAATAGAAAAGGGGATCAGGATGAGGGACATCAATACAAAAGGGGATCAGGATGGGGACATCACTAGAAAAGGGGATCAGGATTGAGGACATCACTAGAAAAGGGGATCAGGATGGGGACATCACTAGAAAAGGGGATCAGGATTGAGGACATCACTAGAAAAGGGGATAAGGATGGGGAAATCACTAGAAAAGGAGATCAGAATCGGGGGCAGTACTACATGATGAGGACATTACTACATGAAGAGGACCAGGATGGAGACATTACTACAGAATGGGGATATTACTACAAGAAGGGGATCAGGATTTGTACTTTACTACATTGAGCAAACAGTTCTGGTGTTGCTAAAAATATCGTTTAGTCCTACAAGGGATGCGGCCCCCCAATATAAATTTTTTCCTATGTGCGGCCCACCAACCCAGCCGAGTTTGAGACCCTGATCTATACCCTCGATCACCTGTAGGTTAATGAGGGTGCACATTGCAGCAAGGAGCCTGCAACTCCATATAATAAATAACAAGAAAAACTGCACAGCACTCAACAGACTAGTGTGAACTGGTGCAAGCAAAGATGCAGAGTCAAATAACATGAAAAAAAATCCTTGCAGCACACAGCTACTACCAATGATTTACAAGTGCTACAAGCCATATGTGTTTGAGGAAAAAGTTTAAAAACGTACGTTTTTTCAAAAAACTCAATAATCTATCTTTTAATTTTGAAGTTCTTAGTACAAGCATTGGCCAATGTCTGTTTGCTCATCAACTGCGACAAAGTGACTTCAGGCATGATGAGTCCTACTCTAATATCCCTATTCTCCTTGTCCACCCCCCACTTTTCAGTGGGCAGACACCATCTATACCCTCGATCACCTGTAGGTTAATGAGGGTGCACATTGCAGCAAGGAGCCTGCAACTCCATATAATAAATAACAAGAAAAACTGCACAGCACTCAACAGACTAGTGTGAACTGGTGCAAGCAAAGATGCAGAGTCAAATAACATGAAAAAAAATCCTTGCAGCACACAGCTACTACCAGTGGCATAACTAGAGTCCGAAGGGCCCCGATGCGAAATTTGGACCTGGGGCCCCCCCCCACCTTTCCCCGCACGCCTACATTGGTCAGATGTATAGGCCCCATGCAGTGGCGTAGCAACTGTTTGTGGCGCCCGGGGCGGTCGAAAAATTTGCCTCAACTGCCGCCCCTTCGGTCGTTGATAATCCGGAAGCAATGTCTATAATGTTTTAGGATCAAGTCTGTTAAGTTAAAGATTACAACATCCACATGACTACATCACCAGAACCACCGGCAATACAATAACACATTACTAGAACCCCTGTCAGTATATTGCCAGAACCATTGTCAATACAGTAATAATCACCAAAACCAGTCAATACATTATCCCATACTGGTCACCCCCCATATGTCCCATGCAGCTCATTCTCCATCCATATGTTCCATGCAGTTCATACTTCCCCCCCCCCCATACCCCTCCCATGTTCCACGCAGCCTCTCCTTCATCCATGTAGCTTCTCCCCTATGTTCCATGTACCTTCTCCCCCATCCACCCATCCATCCATCTTCTGCCCCCTTTTCTATGCCCCCCTCCTCCATCCATCTTCTGCCCCCTTTTCCAAGCCGCCTCGTCCATTCATTAATCCATCCCATTCGGCCCCCTTTTCCAGGCTGCCCCATCCATCCATTCTGCCCCCTCTTCCAGGCCGCCCCATCTATCCATCTATCCCATTCTGTACCCCCCAGGCTGCTATCTTTGGCTGTAACAGCGCCTTACCTGACTCCACGCTCCTGATTCCAGATCCCTCATCCCAGCAGCTTCTTCCTCTGCGGCTCCTGGTCTCCAGCTCGCCTGCACTCGGCACCAGCACCAGGCACCCGGACCACCCCTGCATACATCCATGTCCCTGCACCCCTGTCCCATTCATATTCCTGCACCCCTGTCCCATCCATATCCCTGTGCCCCATCCATATGCCAGCACCCATGTGCCCCATCCATATGCCAGCACCCATGTGCCCCATCCATATCCCAGCTCTCCTGTGCCCCATCCATATCCCAGCACCCCTGTGCTCCATCCATATCCCAGCAGCCCTGTGCCCCAACCCTATGCCCCATCCATATCCCAGCACTCCTGTGTCCCATCCATATCCCAGAACCCCTGTGCCCCATCCCTGCATCCCTGTGCCCCATCCATATCCCAGCACCCCTGTGCCCCATCCCTGCACCCCTGTGCCCCATCCATATTCCTGTGCTGTGCCCCATCCCTGCACCCCTATGCTCCATCCCTGCACCCCTGTGCCCCATCCCTGCACCCCTGTGCCCCATCTTCGGCTGTTCCCAGCTACTAGATCACAGCGCGAATCGATGCACAGTGTACTGACACCGGCATTGAAGCTGTACCCGCCCTGCCGCCTGCTCCTCACACACTTACCCAGCGCAGCGCTGCCTGAGCCACCGCCGCCGACGGATGTGCTGCCCGGGCTGGAACTTCAAATCCCCGTCTCTGCTGCTGCCCCCACACACGTGCCGCCTGGGGCAGACCGCCTCCCGCCACGCTACGCCACTGGCCCCATGTAATGGTCTAAATCCTATAAAGACTCACGAATTGACCTCTCTCCCCTTCATTATGTGTTACTGTCCCTCATCCTACAATATATGGTCCTCCTCCTGGAATATGCCCTTATCCTGGTATATATGGTCCTCCATTATAGTATAACGCAGCCTCATAGCCCTTCATATAATATAATGCAGCCTCATAACCCGTCATATAATATAATACAGACTTCTAGACCCCCAGACAATATAATGCAGCCTCACAGCCCTCCAGATATACTGTAGCATCACAGCCCTTCATATAATATTATGCAGCGTCACAGCCCTACAGAGAATATAATGCAGCGTCACATCCCCCCAGATAATGTAATGCAGCGTCGCAGCCCTCCAGATAATGTAATACAGCGTCACAGCGATTCATATAATGTAATGCAGCGTCACAGCCCTTCATATAATGTAATGCAGCGTCACAGCCCTTCATATAATGTAATGCAGCGTCACAGCCCTCCAGATAATGAATGCAGCGTCACAGCCCTCCAGATAATGTAATGCAGTGTCACAGCGATTCATATAATGTAATGCAGTGTCACAGCCCTCCAGATAATGTAATGCAGCGTCACAGCGATTCATATAATGTAATGCAGCGTCACAGCCCTTCATATAATGTAATGCAGCGTCACAGCCCTTTATATAATGTAATGCAGCGTCACAGCCCTCCAGATAATGTAATGCAGTGTCACAGCCCTCCAGATCATGTCATGCAGCGTCACAGCCCTCCAGATAATGTCATGCAGCGTCACAGTCCTCCAGATAATGTCATGCAGCGTCACAGCCCTCCAGATAATGTCATGCAGCGTCACAGCCCTCCAGATAATGTCATGCAGCGTCACAGCCCTCCAGATAATGTCATGCAGCGTCACAGCCCTTCATATAGTATAACACAATAATTTAGCCTCATAGCCCTCCATATAGCATACATCTTCCCCACACACACACACACACTTCCCACTGTACAACCTGCCCCACTCACCCAGTTACACTGCCCTCTGTACAGCCCTCCCCCCCCCACAGACACAGCCCACTGTACAGCCCCCGCACACACACACACTGTCCCCTGTACAGCCCCCACACACACACGGTCAAACACACAGTCACGCACACACACACGGTGTCACACACACACACACACGGTGTCACACACACACACACGGTCACACACGGACACACACACACGGTCACACACACACACACGGTCCACACACACACACACGGTCACACACACACGGTCACACACACACGGTGTCACACACACACGGTGTCACACACACACGGTCACACACACACGGTCACACACACACACACGGTCACACACACACGGTCACACACACAGTCACACACACACGGTGTCACACACACGGTCACACACACGGTCACGGTCACACACACACGGTCACACACACACGGTCACACACACGGTCACACACACACGGTCACACACACACGGTCACACAAACACACACAGTCACACACACGGTCACACACACGGTCACACACACACGGTCACACACACACGGCCACACACACACGCACACACGGTCACACACACAGTGACACCTCCTGTACCGACCACCAGCTGTGATCAGTCACTGTGGCCCCCAGGGCCCCGCTCACCTCCTGACACTGGGGTATGTGTTGGAGTTGGATATCCTGTACTGACCCCGAGCTGTGATCAGTCTCTGGCCCCCAGGGCCCCGCTCACCTCCTGAAACGATTTCCCCCCTCTCCAAGAGCTGCAGCCTGCAGCTCTTCTGCATTTGTGTTCGCGCCGGCAGCTCCGTTCTGAGTGTGATGAGGTCACATGACCTCATCACAGTGCAGCAGCGGCGGCGGCCGCGGGAGATTTAAAGCGGCAGTGCCTACCAGTCCTCCGGCGGCCGTGATCAGCCGCCTGGGGACCGGCCGGGGAGAGCGCTGCGCAGTGACATGGATGCACATCCATGTAAAGCTGTCACAGCGGTCGGTGGGTTCCGGGCCCCCCTGTACCCCCGGGCCCGGTCTCACTTGCGACCCCTGCGACCGCGGATGGTACGCCACTGGCTACTACCAATGATGTACAAGTGCTACAAGCCATATGTGTTTGAGGAAAAAGTTTAAAAACTTACGGTTTTTTTTTTGTTTGTTTTTTTCCATGTTATTTGACTCTGCATCTTTGCTTGCACCAGTTCACACTAGTCTGTTGAGTGCTGTGCAGTTTTTCTTGTTATTTATTATATGGAGTTGCAGGCTCCTTGCTGCAATGTGCACCCTCATTAACCTACAGGTGATCGAGGGTATAGATGGTGTCTGCCCACTGAAAAGTGGGGGGTGGACAAGGAGAATAGGGATATTAGAGTAGGACTCATCATGCCTGAAGTCACTTTGTCGCAGTTGATGAGCAAACAGACATTGGCCAATGCTTGTACTAAGAACTTCAGAATTAAAAGATAGATTATTGAGTTTTTTGAAAAAACATAAGTTTTTAAACTTTTTCCTCAAACACATATGGCTTGTAGCACTTGTACATCATTGGTAGTAGCTGTGTGCTGCAAGGATTTTTTTTCATATTTTCTTTCATATATATATATATATATATATATATATATATATACCGTATATACTCGTGTATAAGCCGAGTTTTTCAGCCCAAAAATTGGGCTGAAAAGTCCCCCCTCGGCTTATACACGAGTCACTATACGGGGTGAGTGGGGTGGGGGCTCTGTCCGGGTGCTGGGGAGGCAGGAGGAGGCGGGGGGAGGCTGCTGTATGAGCGGCCCCGTCACGTGGGGCCGCTCATTACATATGCACTGCATCCCCCTGTCAATCAGCGCCAGGGGGAGCAGTGCATATATGTGTATTGCAGCCCCCCAATCTGCTGGCACACGTCCCCCCTGTTGTAAGGCCCCCCCCTGCTGAATACTTACCATCCCTGGTCTTCAGCAGCACCCCGGCGCCGGTCCTCTGTGCTCCGGTCCTACGCGATCCCGTCCTCTGTGCTCCGCTCCACGGCTGCATCCGGGTTCCCCGCGCGTCGCCGACGCGATGACGTCATTGCTTCTGCGACGCGCGGGGAACCCGGATGCAGCCGTGGAGCGGAGCACAGAGGACGGGATCGCGGAGGACCGGAGCACAGAGGACCGGCGCCGGGGTGCTGCTGAAGACCAGGGATGGTAAGTAATCAGCAGGGGGGGCCTTACAACAGGGGGGACGTGTGCCAGCATTTGTGTGGGGCTGCAATACCACTGGGGCTGCTGTATACTGGGGCTGCTGTATATAGGGGCTGTATACTGGGGCTGCAATACCACTGGGGCTGCTGTATATAGGGGCTGTATACACCACTGGGGCTGCAATACCACTGGGGCTGCTGTATATAGGGGCTGTATACACCACTGGGGCTGCAATACCACTGGGGCTGCTGTATATAGGGGCTGCATACACCACTGGGGCTGCAATACCACTGGGGCTGCTGTATATAGGGGCTGTATACACCACTGGGGCTGCAAGACCACTGGGGCTGCTGTATATAGGGGCTGTATACACCACTGGGGCTGCAATACCACTGGGGCTGCTGTATATAGGGGCTGCTGTATACACCACTGGGGCTGCAATACCACTGGGGCTGCTGTATATAGGGGCTGCTGTATATACCACTGGGGCTGCAATACCACTGGGGCTGCTGTATACTGGGGCTGCTGTATATAGGGGCTGTATACTGGGGCTGCAATACCACTGGGCTGCTGTATATAGGGGCTGTATACACCACTGGGGCTGCAATACCACTGGGGCTGCTGTATATAGGGGCTGTATACACCACTGGGGCTGCAATACCACTGGGGCTGCTGTATATAGGGGCTGCTGTATACACCACTGGGGCTGCAATACCACTGGGGCTGCTGTATATAGGGGCTGCTGTATATACCACTGGGGCTGCAATACCACTGGGGCTGCTGTATATAGGGGCTGCTGTATACACCACTGGGGCTGCAATACCACTGGGGCTGCTGTATATAGGGGCTGCTGTATACACCACTGGGGCTGCAATACCACTGGGGCTGCTGTATATAGGGGCTGCTGTATACACCACTGGGGCTGCAATACCACTGGGGCTGCTGTATATAGGGGCTGCAATACCACTGGGGCTGCAATACCACTGGGGCTGCTGTATATAGGGGCTGCTGTATACACCACTGGGGCTGCAATACCACTGGGGCTGCTGTATATAGGGAGTGCAATACCACTAGGGCTGCTGTATATACCACTGGGGGCTGCTGTATATACCACTGGGGGCTGCTGTATATCATACTGCTGGGGCCTGTATACCACTGCTGGGGGCTGCATACCTGTGCTGGGGTCCACCCTCGGCTTATACGCGAGTCAATAGATTTTCCCAGGTTTTGGGGGCAAAAGTAGGGGGGTTGGCTTATACACGGGTCGGTTTATACACGAGTATATACGGTATATATATATATATATATATATATATATATATATATATATATATATATAAAAATATATATATTAGGCAGGGGCCCAGGATGGGAGACATATATACCAGCATGGGGCCCAGTATGGAGATATTCATTAATACTGGATGAGGGACATTACTATATAATGAAGGGTGGCAACACTTATGTTTTTATAAGATTTAAAATGCTATAAGGGCCCATACAACTCAACAATATGCAGGGGCGAGGGGTCCAGGTCCCCATTTTGCATCGGGGCCCATCGGACTCTATGCCATTGCTAATAATGCCAGTTAATGTGACTTTCAAATCCTGGAGCAGTTGCTGAAAACCTCTCTGGATCACTAACAACTTGCTTTGGCTGTTGTGAGTCAGTAACTAGAGCCTATACAAGAACACAATAAGAATACAACTCAGGAGCGTTAGCATTGTAGTCACCTATTTATATTGCATGATGGTTATTTTACATTGTAGTAAACAGTCTTACTCACTGAAGAAAATCCGGAGCGGAGCAGTATAGTTCTAGCCAGAGGGCGTATAGAAGAAAATGTCAGACAGTGACCACGAGGGATTAAAAACACTAAAGGCAGATGGAGCACATTCCGGTGACTGCAAAAAGGCTTTAATTAAAGGTACCATAACTATTTCAGAAATGCTTCTCATGCATATCACCTATTGAAGCCGAAAACAACACCACCGATGAAGTCAAAGTAAATATCTTCAGCGAAATAAAAATGGTGTTAAGTGTCCTTTTACAAAATACAGAAATGTCAATGTCTCGGAGTCTAGACTGAGATCGCCTTTGAAACACACAGACGACTTTTTGTAAATTTTCTATCCATTGCATTAGAGCTCATTGGGAGAACAGGAGCTGTATGTCCGGTGGCTACACTTTTATTGAAGGAAATGCAAAAATAAAATTTACAAAAAAAACATGGTCTGGGAACTTGCTATCAACCTTATGGAGAGAGCGAAGTAGGTGAGGAGATTGTAAGCCACTTCCCTCCTCTCAGATATATGCATATATGCAAATTTGCACTTCACTGATGAGGGGCAGGTACCCCGAAACGCAGCGTCTGTAGTTTGGGGTTCTGATCTGGCACAAATCCCTTAGTTATATTAAAAGCTTGTAGGAAAGCGATTATGACTTTGAGGAAGCTGCTTAAATGTGGCACGGGAGTTTCTCAACTTCCTTAGTGAAGTGCAAATTTGCATATATGCAAAAAAACATATAATTATTGTATCAATTTTTCCCACCGTTTTCCCTGCATTATAAGCAGCCTGCATCTACTGACATAAAGGCATCATTTAGATAACCGTGGAGAGTTTTCTCATATTGGTCTGACTTTCATCAGTGTGCTGGATCAGATATTAATTAGTATTCAGTCTGGTTTCACACTAGCATTTTTCGGTATCTGTGTGAATCCAGCAGAAACTTGATAATCCTGCATCCATTTTCAGCCCCACTGACTTTCAATGTGGCTGCAGGCACTTGTTGGTGCATCCAGTTCTTTACTGTTCCCCATTATCCGGGTTTCTACCAAAAATGCATTTTGGAGCAGTTTTGGTGTCCATTTCAAAACAGACAACACCCGAATGCGGGGCACTATGGGTTAAATTACAATGGTGCTCTATGGAACCCGGATCCATCGGAATCCTGGATCACGCTGGATTTGGACACTGCATCTGGGTTTTTTAACTGAGCATGCCCAGAACCCAGTTTTAAATTACTCACCCCTGGGGGCGTGTCAATTTCCCACAGATCCAGCTAAACAAGGTATATATCCGGATGCAACGGGATGCTCACGCACCGGTATTATCAACGATCCATGAGACAAACCAGTGATAACACCGGCGTGGATGCATCCAGCTGCATCATATTTTTTCAATTCTAAGGGAATCCAGGGGATGCAGGTTTTACCCACATTCCCCGGATTCACAAAACCAGTAGTGTGAAACCAGCCTAAGTCCATGTGTCAGTTTTATCTTTCAGTGAAATATTAGATCTTCTCGGACGCAAAAGAAAAAAAAGTTGAAGGAGGTTTCCAAGCTTCTCCTAGCAAACAGTCCATGAAAAACAGACAGTACCAGGCAGTGGTGTAACTTGAAGCTCATGGGCTCCGATGCAAAAGCTCCAACGGGGCCCCCAATTATTGCAAATCTTTAATTGCAATAGTCTTTTCTATAGGCCAAGAGGTCAGTTGAGCCCGTAGGCTCCAGGGCCCGGGTGCGATTGCAACCCCTGCACTTATAGGTACGCCCCTGGTACCAGGATGCCACTAGGATGCCATCAGCGCTGTGTGACTCTACACTTAGACTTATTCAGAGGCACCCCTTAGACTCGCTCCAATGTAAAAAATGTAATGATAAGCAATGAGCAGTTAACAAAACTGGTCATGAAACGCATAGTAATCTTAGTGTATGTAAACTTGTGACTTTGCAGAAAGTAATAAAAATGCCTTAAAACATTCTCTCTCTCATTATTCTGGCGTTTGGCAAAAATAATAATTATGGTAATCCTAACTGACCTAAAACGATAAAGGTTTAGTCTTATTTCATGTCAGATAGTGAGAAAAACATGCTTCTTTTTATAGTGTATGTGATATTATGGTTTCAGCTGTATATGGTATAGTGTCTCATAAGATATAGCAGTGTTAATAGTGATAGTATAAGGTAATTTGTTGCATAGTATTTAAGATAGGAATAATATATAAGGTATACGGATGTTATGTAGGGAATAGGAATGTATAAAATAGGTTATAAGGTGTACTTATGTAAGATATAGCATTTAGTAGGATAGTTCATATGTTGAGTTACTGTTTAATGATAGTGAGTTTAGAGTTTGTCTAGCAATCCGTATGGATGGAGGTGTAGGTCTTACAAAATACTTAGGCTGCTTCAAGTGGGTGTTTTGTGACAATTTGTCACGGGTGGTAGTAAAGGGCCAAGGGGAAGATAGCAGTTTGGCAGAGATGGGCTAGCGGAATCAAGGAAGCTAGTCTGACCTTGTAGACTGGAGTTCCCAGCTGACCCTGTTCCCAGAGATACCTCTAAAGGTGAGGATGTCTGGGCCGCCAACTATGCCATGCTCTTGACCAGCATTAGGCTATAACCCCCCTCACCTCCACTTAGGGACCAGGATCATCACAGCAACTCAAAGGAGGAGACAGCTTCTGAAACTCCAGCAGAAACTGCACGCAGCATAACACAGGTCACAGGTCATAAAGTGAATGAACTCTATCGGCAACACCAGCTGGTAAGAAATGGAATTTTTTTAACAGCTGAGGAAGTGGTCACCTGACACGCACAGCAGCTTCCCTGCAGGGCCACAGAAGTTAACCCTTCATGGACTGAAGGAAATTAACTCCATTTCACCACTGCAGCACTTCACAGAGACTGCAAAGCAGTCTACACGTGACACAATTACAACTGCAACATCTAGAGGGACATCGTGATCTAAGGAACACACTGAACATCAGATTTAGCAACTATCTCTTGCCAATAATAGACAGACTCCTGTGGTATGAGTTCTTAGGATAATACTTAGCATAGACTTGGGTGTAGGTATGTGAACGGACATGAGAAATGAAGTATAGTCTATGCACTTCGGTCAATGGGTGTATACAAATTACTTGTGGGAGGAAATGAGCTGGCTGGGACTCTTGAGTGTGGGATTGTGATGCTAGGCAGTGTACAGGGGTTTGGACTTAAAACATCAACAGTACCAATGGTTAAAGGGATCCTGTCGCCCCCAAAACACCTCTAAACCTATTAAAAGCTGTCCCTAGAGCATATTAACACTTTCCCTACACTCCTTTTACCTCCTAAATGCACCAGTGCGCATTTTGAAGCTGACAGCGCGGCGCCGGTGTAAATACGTCACCCGGCGCCGGGAATGACGCGGATCGCGTCATACAGCCCCACATTGAAGCCCGGACGCTATGGGAGAGCGGGGAGGCGCGCAGGGAGGCGCGAATTTGAATCTGTGATGTAGATCACGCCTATTCAGGCGTGATATGAAGAAGAGGGGCAGCCTGGATGAGTGACTATGAATAGCATAGTCACTCATTATCATCAGTAATGAGGTACTATAATTACGTTTTTATTCACTTTGACTAGGTGCATTTAGGAGGTAAAAGGAGTGTAGGGAAAGTGTTAATATGCTCTAGGGACAGCTTTTAATAGGTTTAGAGGTGTTTTGGGGGTGACAGGATCCCTTCAAGGAGAAGACTCAGGAAGAAAAGTGCCCTAAGGTGAACAGGCTTAAATTTTGTGCCCACTTTATCACTTCTAAAGTTGTACTAAAAGAATTTTGCCTAATGTTCAGTAATAAATAATGTTGAATAAAATCCCTGAGCCTGTCGCTGACTCCCTCTTGGCCTGGTCCTGGCTTGTCAGAAACAATGGAGACAAGCGGCCTATCAAAAGGTATGTCCTACACCACAGTAGACACACACACACGGCCAGGACGACTTGCTCTGTGAGGAGGGCCTGAGCACAGACAACTGGAGTGAACCCCTCGCTCGAACTACCCTCACGCAGTCTTCCTAAGTCCAATGTTATCTCTACATTGCTGCTGTGGTGTCCGATAATTGACAGTTCAGACCAGCAGCACTGCGGCGCAAATGTCCTGAACTGTAAGTTCTCAATTGTTGCTTCTGCAGCATTGATTTGGGAAAAATAACTGATGGCCAAAAGAGTGCTCGGCTTGTCTCAATTTCTTTACTTTAAGAGTGAATCACTACTGACTTCCTGGCAGTTGAACATCTAATGTGTATGAGGGCCTCTGGACTCTCACCCTTTATCATCTGTGGGTTGGCCAGTTGGAATGTTAACATCTAACCTTTTTGTACTTCAGGAGATATGTCACCTCCATAGCTTTCTCCCCTCTCCTCTTTGAAGACATATGAAGTAGAAGTAACACAGTATTTCCCAAAAGGAACATCTTACCAACAGTAAAATGTGGTGGTAGTGTGATGGTCTCGGGCTGTTAAGCTGCTTCAGGACCTGGAAGACTTGTGATGGAGAATAGAACCATGAATTCAGCAGTCTACCAAAAAATCCTGAAGGAGGACGTCCGTCTGTCTGTTCGTGACCTCAAGCTGAAGCGCACTTGGGTTATACAGCAGGACAGTGATCCAAAACTTACCAGCAAGTACACCTCTAAATGGCTTAAGAAAAGCAAAATCCTGTCAAAGTCCTGACCTTAATCCGATTGAGTTTCCGTGGCATGGCCTTAAAAAGGTGGTTCATGCTCAGAAACCCTTCAATATGGCTGACTTACAACAATTCTGGAAAGATGAGTGGCCAAAATTCCTCCAGAGTGTTATAAAACACATATTACCAGTTATTGCAAACGCTTGATTGCAGTTGTTGTTGCTAAGAGTGGTCCAACCAATTATTAGGTTTAGGGGGCAGTTACGTTTTCACACAGTGTCCTGTATGTTTGGATTTCTTTTTCCCTTAATAATAAAGTTCTTCATTTATAAACTGCATTTTGTGTTTACTTGTGTTATCTTTGTCTAATATGTACATTTTTTTGGTGATCTGAAGCATTTACCTGTGACAAACATGTAGAAGAATAAGAAATCAGGAAGGGCAAACACTTTCACATCACTGTATGAAGACCAGCAGAGTTCCACGGCCTTCATGAAAGCGGCGGATCCCTGAGTTGCAGTGTATTATACATACATGCTCTACTTTGTCATCTAGGAATATTTCTTTTTAATTATAAATAATCCATTAATGCCAACAATTCAGCAGCAATAAAAATAATAATTCCAGAGTATGCATGATAAATGTTTATAATATTATATTATTTTTTTTCTAAGTGCATGACTGTGACTGATGTGTAATATCTCTCTATAATTCACTTTTAATGTGGCCTAAATTACGCAGTATATTTCACGTGTAAGAGTTTGTTATTGTACAGTACGTGGTGACTCACACTAATGATTTCCCTCCTTTATAAATTAAAAATTATGGCACATGGAAGCATTATTACTTATTCTATATGTTTTTTATCTCTTTCATAATTTCTGTTCTTATATTCATTATAGCAAAGTATTAGAATAATTGGATTTGAAAATGCCATTTAACATATAATAAAATCCTAAAAGCAGCCTGTATGAGTGGCGGATGGGGATGTTGCAGTGGGTATTGGGAAATCCTTACAAGATAGCGTTGGATGGTATAATTAGGAAGAGTGAAGGCAACAAATTTGATGATTTCATGGTCTAATGGCCGCTTTCACGTCCCAACATCGTTCCGATATTGTATACAACGGCACGGGAGTGCGCATTTTTTTGGCTGAAATCCAAGATGGCATAGGAGCTGTCACACAGGAAGATATCGGCAGGCAACACAACTGCGATGTGAATGCCCCCTTGTACGAGCGACCCAGGAACGACCATTTAACATGGGAGTGAATAGGGGAAGTTGCTCTCCAAGTCGGTGTTGGGCTGTCACAAAGCACGATCCTGCCAGGTCGTCCATCCAATATCGGTCAGTTGGAGAGCCTGCACAATTCTTCCCCGATATAGTTTTTGCATCGTTCTTGCATCAAATTGGTCATTTACACCACACAACGCACGAACGATATCGGCACCAACGCACGACCCACGTGACTTTTTATCGAAGTTGGACAATGATATCGGGACGTGTAAAGCGGCCATTACATGAGGCATCAGGTTGTGTTGATCAATGATAACACTTGTGCAGATGCATCATTGCGGAGGAATCCAGGGATGTTGGTTTTTCCCGCATTCCCCCAGATTCCAAAAAAATGGCTATATGGAAACAGCCTTAGGCCTCAATCAGACATCCGTAGTTTACATCTGTTTTCTGTCTGTGTTTTTCACAGATAAAGCAAATACCAATTATGGGGCTGTTCCCATGTCTGAATCGTGTTTAAACAAAATCATAGAGACATGTACTTTTTTTATTAACGTTATGAATGAAAATCACCCATCCAAGTCTATGGGTCCTTGTCAATCACAGACAGCACAATAATGGCACCAGTGTACAATTAGTGTGCAGTCCATGATCAATATTGTAATGAATAAGAAAATCGTTCCAGTTTATTTAATCATTGTTGTTAAAAACTAACACCCCTACCATATGTTTGTGTATGTGAAAAATCATTGACGTTTCAATGAGGCCTTAAAGTGAACCTGTCACCAGATTAGGGTGTGCGGAACTAAAAGCGCCCCCTTCAGCAGCGCCTATGCTGCATTCTAAGAAGGTGGCTTTTATGCCCTGACTCTCCCTGTACACCTAATAAATAAGTTTTAAAAACTTCTCATGCTGTATTATAATTACCTGTTTCTGGTCTGATGGGCTTCATTGTAGCTCAGTTCCACCCGCCTCTCCTCGCCATCCGACAGCCTCTTCTTCAGTGTGACATCCGAATCACGGGCCTGCGCAGAGGCCTCTTGAGATCGCACAGGCGCACTGTACTGCAGGCAGAGCCCAAAACTGTTCTGTGCATGTGCGAACCACTGAGGTATCTGCGCAAGTGCACAGTGCGCCCACGCGATCTGGAGAGGCCTCTGCGCAAGAGCGCAATTTGGATGTCACTCAGAGGAGAAGGCTGTTGGACTGCAAGGAGAGGCAGGATAGACCGAGCTACAATCACGCTCATCAGACCAGAAACAGGTAATTATAATACAGGGTGGGAAGTTTTTAAAACTTATTAGGTGCACAGGGGCAATCATAATAGCCGCCTTGTTAAAATGCAAAAATCAATTTAGATGGGGATTTCTTAGACCTCATAGGTAAAATGGGTACTACACAAAGCAACCTAAACAACAAGGAACCACAGAAGAGTATTCAGTACGCTAATAACTGGGACAAGACCCGTTTGTTTCAAGGCCAAAAAATAGAAATGTTTATTATATATAACCACATAAAAACAGATAGGATCGGATCCATGTACAATTATAAAAGGTCAACCATGTCAATCAAATGGGCAATTAACAGAAGTGACAGAATATCACATAACAAAAAATTAATGTGTGGCGCCCTTGGGGTACGGAACGAGACGTAGATTCCCATACGCCCGTATCTGGCGAAACAGAGGGGCTAGTGGATGACACAGGAAACCGGCCCTGAACACGGTGCGGATGCTGTAGGCCCGAACTGGAGACCCCGAGTTCCTAAGGGGAGCTGCGGCCGAACACCTGACACAAGTTTGAGTAGGCGGCCGAACTAGAGAGAAATATCCGGAAGGGGTACAACTGAGCACCCATGGCTGTCGGTACCCGAGCACTGTGTGCGGAGACGCTGAGAGTAGTGGCGAGATTAGCTTATAGTGCTGAGGGACTACCAGAGACAGAAACACCTAGTTAGAGAGAAAGGAACACCAACAGAGGTTCAACTGCACTGTCCCGGTTCTGGAGACAATGCTGAACCAGAGGTTGGCAAGGGAAGTACGCGGCCATGCTGAAACAACTAAGTAAAAGTAACAAAACCCCAGCTGCGGTGTATGAGATTTTCTTTAGTGGAGACCACCGGCCGCAGAGGCTGCATGAGACACAGAGGTGCTGATGACCTAATGAACATCTGCCAAGGTAAGAACTGACTCCTCCATCCTTCTGCCCTGGGGACCGCGCTCCACCTGCGGGGAGCAAAACCATTCAAGCTGCCGGTCACCGTCCCCAGAGGTTCTGAAGCAGCGGCGGCCGTCCTGGCCGCATACCGCAGGTGGCGTCATGAATACCCCTTTTCCCTGTCATCTCCCACTTTATTAAATGACACTGCCAGGGTCACAGAACTGGGTCTTGGCCCCTGTCTTTCCCCATGAAAATAACCGAGAGTGAAGAACAACTGCTGCCCGGTTCCAGAGTACCCACGGCCCTGGAGTGGGTGTGTCAACCAAGCCAACAGGATATAATGTGGCAGTGTTACTTATTACAAATCAATGGCAAAATTGCATACATTATACATCCTCATACATGATTGTAACAGAACACCAGCTCTCAATAACAGGTACCCAGTGACACATACATCATTAAGTCAGGGTGATCAAAACCACATTACAAATTGCATACCCATTTAGAAAATACGGAGGCACCAATAGTGTCAGGGAAGCCCTGACACATGTTTCTTTTCTTTCTACAGGGGGTTGTGGTGGCTGTGTGAGAGAGACCTCTGGTTTTATTAGGGCCCCTGGTTCTGTCAGCCAATTGCTGGCACAGTCGCCTGACTGCTAAACAGCGATGATTGCAGCACGGCCACGAGCCTGACGTCGCATGATCCGGGACACCGCCCCTCAGTGGCTGCGTCACAAACATGTGATCACGGCATTTGGTGCATGTGCTCTGGCCGAAATTGAGCCTAGATTGTTCAATACAGCCACTTGTCTCCCATAGTGAAGTGGGGGATTAACCCCTTAGGGTACCTTTACACGCCGCTACAACAGGATGGATACAACCCGCTACAGGCTACGATTGTAGCTTGCATCGTCAATATAGCCCGTAGTAGCGGAGTGTGAAGACGGTAGGAGGCAGCCGGCAACAGATACATCTGCTTCCGAGCACTGCTCTGAAACAGGTGGCTACAAAGCCGATTGCAGCGAGCTGTATCGGCATGTAAAGAAGCTACAGAAGGGATGTCTGGACACTAGGCTATGTAGCTGGAATGTAGCTAGGGCGTGACACAGGCTCCGGGTTACCGCGCCCCTTCAGCGATCATTGGAGGAAGCTCCTGCATGACGATTGGTAGTCGCTGCATAGGGAGGCATATTTAAGGAGCTGACCAGTCACACTACACAATAGCTCGAGCGTCATGTATTAATCAGCCTCCTGCGATGCCTGCCCAATCATGATGTTCGTGCTTTGTCCTATCAGCGTACGGACGTCTCGTAATCCACAATGGTGGCACGCCTATGTGCTGTCCCTGCTGCACCAGGTCCGCCCATATTAGCTTGTTGTAGCGGTGTGTAAATGAGGTAAGGTAAGCTACAGATGGCTACTTGAGACACCCGGCGATGTATCTAGCTATAGATGTAGCGTAGCGTAGCGCACCTTGTGGTGGCGTGTAAAGGTGGTGCGTTTACCGTTTGTAACCGTTTGGGCGTGCTCGTGCATGTGAAGTAGCGGGTTGTATCCATCCTGTCGTAGCGGCGTGTAAAGGTACCCTAAGGGTCCTGCTACGGCAGGATGGATGCATCCCGCTACAGGCTACAAATGTAGCTTGTAGCGCCAATATAGCCCGTCGTAGCGGCGTCTGAAGACGTGACGATACAGCCGGCAACAGATACATCTGTTTACGACCTCTGCTCGAAAACAGAGAGCTACAAAGCCGATGGTAGCAAGATGCATCGGCGTGTAAAGACGTTACGGAAGGGAACTCTGGACACCCTGCGATGTAGCTGCAATGTAGCTAAGGCGTGACCCTGGCTCCGTGTTACCGCGCCCCATGTGCGATCATTGGTGGAAGCTGCTGCATGACGATTGGTAGTCGCTGCATAGGGAGGCATATTTAAGGAGCTGACGAGTCACACTACACAATTGCTCGAGCGTGCTGTATTACTCAGCCTCCTGCGTTGCCTGCCCAATCAGGATGTTATTGCTTTGTCCTATCAGCGTATGAGCGTCTCGTAATCCACAATTGTGGCACGCCTATGTGCTGTCCCTGCTGCACCAGGTACCCCCATAGTAGCTGGTTATAGCGGTGTGTAAATGAGCTACAGATGGCTACTTGAGACACCCGGCGATGTAGCTAGCTATAGATGTCACGTAGCGTAGCGCACCTTATGGCGGCGTGTAAAGGTGATGCGTTGAGCGTTTGTAACCGTTTGAGCGTGCTCGTGCACGTGAAGTAGCGGGATGCATCCATCCTGCCATAGCGGCGTGTAAAGGTACCCTTATAGTGTATGTAGGGGAACAGCGGCAATGCATAAAAATGGCCCAAAAACAGCCATAATTAAGGAGAATGGGTGTCATAATACGCTACAAGGATGGATCTATATACAGGAGCAGTACAGCTTATGGTATAAACAGGCCAGCAATAATACACTAAATATCATCACAATACAATTTAAAGCACTATGTAGATGATCAGATCTTCAATAGAAAATTGATCCAAGGGCTTCCCTTCCATTCGTTAGGGTCTAGAAATTCCAGAGGTCTTAAAGTGACAATTACTAAAAACTAAATATAAAAACTCACACATGTTAGGCCGGGTTCACACCACGGCCTGATCAGGTCCGGAGCTGTCCGATGTAAACCTGACAGCCCCGGACTTGATTTTGACATAATGCATCCCTATGGGGCCAGATGGAACCGGATGGCAGCTATGTGCCATTCGGTTTCCATCTTTCCGGGAGGATCCGGGTGAATTCGGATTTTTCTCCCAGACACAAAAACATTGCTGGCGAAAATCTGTCCAAATCGGATCCTCCCTAACATGGGGGTCTATGGAGCTGGATCGCCTCGGTCCGACAAAAACATCGGATCCGGGAACCGCAAGCCAGCTGCTGAAGTTTAGCAGCGAAGTGCTGCTAAACTTCAGCACCACCAGCTGTCCCCTGCAGAGATTTCAGGACCGCGGCTAGCTCCCAGCTAGCCACGATCTTGAAATTTCAGCAGCTGTGGCTGCGATGTCCTGCATCGGCTGCAAACCGGAGAGGAGGGCATATTTGCCCTCCGGTTCTATTTGCAAATTGGGTTCGGACCTGTCAGGTTTACACCGGACAGCCCTGGACCTGATCAGGCCGTGGTGTGAACCCAGCCTTAAAAAGTAACTAACAGAGACATTGAAGGCAGAGACAAAAAACGAGCATAACTGATAAATAATAAATTTTTGAAGACCAGAGAAATGGGTTGGTGATAAAAGCAACACCAACTAAAGGAGGTACAAAAATCTCCTTAGAGATATCCAAATTGACCATTAGATCATAAGATCCCGGAACTAGACATAGGAGTCTAAGAAACATAAACACATCAGGGACAACAAAGCCCAGGACAAAGCCCAGTCACCATTATCCAATGGCCAGACGTCCCTATACATATATCCGGAACACGATGGGGATACAGGACGTGAAATTACTCAACTACGAAATATATGTCGACATATAAATATAAAACACAGAGGGATGGAGGATTCCACTGAAATTAAATTTAATGATAAAGAATAGGACGAGTCCACCGGTTAGCCCAGGAATCGCAGAGTCAACACATCCCTTCAAGGACGCAAGGAGATTTAGGAGTAAGACAACACAATATACTCACGGAGACAGAAGTCAGAGTCAGCCAAATGCGGTGTGGCAAGGATGAAAGACCATGGGAGCATAGTGGAGGGAAAAGGGGCTCGCGAGGGACACCTCAGGGGAGCAGTACGAGTTTCATAGAAAGGGGGAGAAAGTCAGTTGCTCATTCAAACCCCCCGGTGTCATTGTGCTCAGTATATCCAATGGCACTCCATCTTGGCCAGTGCCTTTTTCAGGTCACTACCTACCACGTATGCCAAGGTGGATCTGATCAATACCATGGACACGTAGACTGCTCGGGTCACAATGATGATGTAATTTGAAATGTCGTGGTAGGGTTCAAAGAGTCAACAGGTCCTCCACCTTCTCTGCCCCCAATATGTCCCTCACATGCTCCCTAACCCTCCTCCGAAGCTCCCTGGATGCAGGTCCAACATAAACAAGTCCGCAACCACAAGTGGCATAATACACGACTCCTACACTACTGCAAGTAATGTACTGTCTAAGTTCAAACTCCCTTTTCCTGTCCGCCCTCCTGAAAGACTTGGCCCTAACAATATTCCTGCAGGCAAGGCAGGAGCCACATGGATAACAGCCCCACTTGGGTTTCCCTATGTTAAAGGGCAATTCCACCCTCTGTACATAGTGGCTTTGAACCAAAATATTCCGAAGGCTCCTGCCACGTCTTGCTATCATAAGTGGTCAGTCTGGGAGGAACTCAAGGAGAGCAGGATCTGTCTTAAGAACCTGCAAGTGTCTGTTGAGGATGCCCCTGATAGCGTGCCATTGATTATTGTAGGTAGAAATGAACCTCACCAGTCGGCTGGATTATCCGAGGTTCTGGAAGAAAGTAAAGTGCATCTCAGTGTCGCTCTTGCTCTCCTTTATCCCCTCCTAATGCACCGATTGCTATATCCCCTGTCAACAAAACGCTCCCGCATGTCCGCCGCATACACCTTGAAGTCCACATTGTCAGAGCAAATCCGCTTCAGGCATAACAACTGCCCTATGGGGATTGCTCTGATTGTGGACCCCGTGTGTGACGCGACGCATGCAGGAGGGAGTTGACAGAGGTCTCCGTCCTGAAAATGCTGGTCCCAACATCGCCCCTGATTGAATGGTTATCTTTATATCCAGAAACTCAATGTTTTCTGGATGATGTTTGTATGTAAGGGGAATGTTGAGGTCATTACTGTTCAGGAAGGAGATAAACTTCTCCAATTCGGGGATGGTTCCACCCCAGATAATTAGTATGTCATCAATATAACGCAGTCAGCACTGCGCAAGGGTCATGGCCGGAATCCTGTAGCCGAAAACCTCCCGCTTCCACCATCCCATCCAAGGAAAAGGTTTGCGTACGACAGGGCACAGGCCGTGCCCATCGCAGCACTTCTGTAGATAGAACCAATCCCCAAAGAGGAAGAAATTATATGTTAAAACAAATTCGAGCAGGGTGAGGATAAGGGAGCAGAGAATTCAGGTTACTCATCTCCAGGAAAAATCCAACCGCCCTTAACCCGTGGTGGTGTTCAATAAACGTATATAGGGCATCAACGTCAACCGCCACCAGCGAAACCCCACCCTCCAACGTAAGACCATCAAGACGTCGCAGGACGTCAGAAGTGTCCCTGACATAGGAGGGCAGCGTTTCCACTAAGGGATGTAGATAATACTCAATAAATTTGCAGGTCATATCGCAAAGCCCCCCTATGCCAGAGACAATCAGATGATCTGGCGGAATCTGTGGGTTCTTATGTATTTTTGGTAATAAGCAGAAAGTGGGGATCACTGGTGGCTTGACGAGGAGGCCATCTAAAACCTTTTTAGGGATAATGCCCCTCTCAAAGGCATCCTATGGGGTTTGAGGAAAGTCGCTCATAGAACAGTTTATTACGCAGCTGGCACATCACTTCCTTTACATAAATATCCGAGGGCCAAATTACGACGTTTCTCCCCTTATCGGTTGGTTTAATAATCACCCCCTTCAAATTCTCCAACTCCTGAAGGGTTGCCCTCTGTCTCTGAGAGAGGTTTTTCACAGATCTTTTGGTGTTTATATGTTCCAGATCTCTTAAAACCAGAGTATTAAAAATCTCTACTTGAGGACATGTAGAGAAGGAGGGGAACGTCATGGACCTCGGATACACATGCTTCGGGAATGTAGCTGTTAATGAACTTGACTCAAGCTCCTCCAGCGCCTGGTCTGACCATTTTTATAATTGTACATGGATCAGATCATGTCTGTTTTTGTGCGGTTACATGTAATAAAGTTGGAATATGTTTAGTGCAACAACTCCAATCCTGTAAGTGTAAGTGTTATATTGCTAGATTGTCAGTAAAGTTAGTTTAAAAAAGAAAGGAGAACACTCCCAGAGGTTCACACACAGGATATACCATGTGACTGTAACCAGTTTCCTGTGGCTGTGCATGTGAAGAGAAGCACAGCAGCTTGCTGATGCTGCAAAGGGACAATTAAGCTGTATATTTCTGTTTCCACAAACAAAGCCCTTCATATCTGTTCCTGTTTGTTGCTAATTAAAGCTAAGTTCTGTTGTCAACACGCTTTCAGTGTATCCTGAATGATCCGCTGCCAACAGGTTATGGGTCCAGCATGACACAGAACTCCAGCGTAATAAAGAACCCCGGGAGTGACACAGAGCACAGATTCACACAGAAGAGTAATACAGAAACAGAAGCAAAAGCAGCAGAGTAACAGAGAAGATGTCCACAAGTAGGGATCACTGCAAGATCTCAGTGCAAAGTCTCACCAATCAGAATTATCAATCCCGGAAATTCAAGGTGAAGATGCTGCTCATAAGAGAAAGTATGTGAAAATATACACAGGAACAACTGCCTCATCCATTACCAGATGACTGGGTAGAGAAGGATCAGAAAGCACAAAGCACTATCTCCCTCAGAGTAGATGATGATCAGATTGTGCATATACAGTATGCAAGTGTACAACTGCAAAGGAGATGTGAGATGAGTTACATAAAGTGCATGAAAGATCAAATCTTAGCAATAAGCTTTATCTCATGAGAAAGCTATACCAGTCTAAGCTAAGTGATGGCTAGAATATGCAGGACTATAACAGAAACACCCTAAAAATTGTGGAGCGTCTCAGGGGTATTGGAGAAGAAGTTAAAGACTTTAATGTTGCTGCACTACTGTTAAATGGTCTTCCACAGGGGTGAACCTAGCCTCTCTGCTGCCTGAGGCGAACTACAAAATGGCGCCCCCCCCAACTCAAGGATGTCAGCGCCATCACACGCACATAGAAGAACCACACAGAAGAACCAGAACAGGGATTATTAATGGCAATGGCGGCTTGGCACAAGCTACAGACACATAATGATTGGCGGCAGAGCGGTGCTCCTGTAGCTGACACCAGTCCTGCATCCTTATAGCACAGGAGGCAGCACTGATTGCCAATCTATTATCTCTGGCACACGTCTACAAAACTCTGGGCAGCTCCAATGTGGCGCTGCCTGGCACTGATTAGTCAGACATGTCCATCATACTGCACCGTCCACACACCACAGGTAACGACCTGCAGTCTAAGCATCAACAAGCCGCCACTGCACTAAGCTGGTAAAATTTCCCAACAGACCATGCCTCTTCTCTGAATACTTAGCCAATCACAAGTGCTGCACATGGGGCTGTCCAGAGTTAACAGCAAGTGCCGAACAAGTGGGTTAAGGAAGGGATGTGGGCGCGGGAAGGTGGACGAGCACCACTGAGCAACTGCTGCTCGGGAGAAACATGGCTGGATGCCTGTATGTACCGAGGGTGGCACTGGTCATGGTGTGTAAGATATGGCCAATCTGTCCTGCAGCAGAGGGACAATGCATCCTGCACCAGGGGCAGACATAGAAATCATGGGGCCCCATAGCAGAGGTTCTAATTGGGTCCCACCCAAAAAAAAAAAAGAACAGAATATTTGTCTGGGTCACATATGTAAAAATTTCACAACTCTGCAGCCCTTACAAAGTAATTTTTCTCTTATTGAAGCCCCTTGGTTCCTTTTTCATTACCCCCATAAAGTATAATACCAACAAAAGTGCCCCACAAACACTGTATGATCCCCCCCCACAGCGAATTCCTCTACAGGACCCTATGGTATAATGCCCCTCCCCCCAAAGTCCTTCATATATTATAATGCTTCCCCATAGCCCCCCATATATTATAATGCACCATTCATAGCCCTCCGTATATTATAATGAACCCCATACACCATAAAGCACTGCCAATATACATGACAGCACCCCCACATACATGACAACACCCCCATATACATTATAGCACCCCATAATCCTCCTATATTAGAATGCAGATTGTCACTGTTTAAAATAATGAAAGGATACTCTTCATCTCCTCTCTCCTTGCAACCCCTTGCACCTTCTCTCTCCTCGCACCCCCCTCTATTCGCAGCTCCCTTCACATCCTGTCTCCTCACACCCCCCCTCCATTCTCAGCTCCTCTCTCTTCACAGCTCCCCTCTCCTCGCACCTCTTACTCGCACCCCCTCTCTCCTTGCAGCTCCTCTCTCCTCGCACCCCCTCTCTTCTCGCAGCTCCTCTCTCCTCGCACCCCCTCTCCTTCCAGCTCCTTGCACCCCCTCTCTCCTTCAGCTCCTCTCCCCCTCTCTCCTTCCAGCTCCTCTCCCCTTGCAGCTCCTAATCGCACCCCCTCTCTCCTTCCAGCTCCTCTCTCTTCGTTGCTCCCCGCACCCCCTCTCTCCTTCCAGCTCCTCTCCCCTCCTCTCTACTTGCAGCTCCTAATCACACCCCCTCTCTCCTTCCCGCTCCTCTCACCCCCTCTCTCCTTCCAGCTCCTCTCACCCCCTTTCTCCTTCCAGCTCCTCTCACCCCCTCTCTCCTTCCAGCTCCTCTCACCCCCTCTCTCTCCTGGCACCCCCTGTCACCTCCTCTCTTCTCAGACCCCCTAATTGCATCCCTCTCCCCTCCTCGCAGCTCCTAATTGCACCCCCTCTCTCCTTCCAGCTCCTCTCTCCTCCTTGCTCCCCGCACCACCTCTCTCCTTCCAGCTCCTCTCCCCTCCTCTTTCCTTGCAGCTCCTAATCGCACCCCCTCATCCTATCTAGCTCCTCTCACCCCCTTCTCGCATCCCCTGTCTCCTTCCAGCTCCTCTCACCTCCTTGCTCCCCACACCCCTTCTCTCCTTCCAGCTCCTCTCCCCTCCTCTTTCTTTGCAGCTCCTAATATCACCCACTCTCCCCTTCCAGCTCCTCTCACCCCCTCTCTCTCCTTGCAGCTCCTCTCACCCCCTCTCTCCTTGCAGCTCCTCTCACCCCCTCTCTCTCCTTCCAGCTCCTTTCACCCCCTCTCTCTCCTTCCAGCTCCTCTCACCCCCTCTCCTTCCAGCTCCTCTCACCCCTTCTCTCTCTTTGCAGCTCCTCTCACCCCCTCTCTCCTTGCAGCTCCTCTCACCCCCTCTCTCTCCTTCCAGCTCCTCTCACCCCCTCTCCTTCCAGCTCCTCTCACCCCCTCTCTCTCCTGGCACCCCTCTCATATCCTCTCTTCTCAGACCCCCTAATTGCATCCCTCTCCCCTCCTCTCCTCGCAGCTCCTAATCGCACCCTCTCTCTCCTGCCAGCTCCTCTCTCCTCCGCTCTCCTCTCACCTCCTTCTTTTCACATCCCCTCTGTCCTTCCAGCAACTCTCTCCTCCGCTCCCCTCGCAGCTTCGGCCTCTTCCAGCATGTGTCCCGCGCTGAGCGCTCTGCCCTGCGGGACGCTGACTGATGACGTCACCGCCCTCTCTGTGCAGAGCAGAGCTGCAGGGGGCGGGAGATTTGAAAGTAGGCAGCGGCCGGCGTGCTGCACTGCTTTGGTACATATCGCGGGCGGCTGCCACCTTGCCGCCCCCTGTACAGCGCCGCCTGAGCCAACACTTCATATTGGCTCATGGTTAATGCGGCCCTGGTCTTCCTGAAAGTTATGACACACTTGTCACTGCATTAGATGCACTACCAGATGATGAGCTCACACTAGAATATGTCAAAGGCAAGCTTGTAGATTAATTAAATCGAAAAATGCACAATGTAAGTGTCGAGCCCACTGGGACGAGGGTACTCGGTACCGGACCGGGCCTCTACTGGGGAAGTCACGGGTGGTCCTGGTCCGGATCGTGTCCCAGGCCCTGGCAAATAAAGGGGAATATTTACAAGGTATGTCACTCGTGACGCCACCCACTTGATGCGGCCAGTGATGGGGGCCGCCGCTGCTGCAGAACCTCCGGGGACGATTTAATGGCAGCTTAGGTGGTATAGTTCCAGTGGGTAGAACTGTGTTCCCCGGGGCAGTAAGGGTTAAGTCTATTGTGGAGTGTCTAGCACACTTACTTTGCAGACACTGCAGGGATCTCTCCTCTCGGTTGGTGCTGACAGGCTGTATCCTGTATGGAAAGAATCACTTCATGCAGAAACACAAGGGAAGCAGTTCCAGGGTTTTCCAAAGCTTTACTCTCAGTTCTTCAAGTCACAGTTCAAGTACAGTTCTTACACAATTTAAGTACACGGGCACATTCTCCCTCTCCGGGTTCCCTTTGCTCCCTGCAGCCAGGCTCCTCTCTCTCTGTGACCCCTCACACAGTCTGCAGTGTCCTTTCCGGGCTATAACGGTCTCCGTCTCCACGGGTGTGTGAAACGCTGGACAGTATGGCGGTGACTCGGGCCCCTGTGAGTCCTAAGTTTGTCACTTGGCTGCCTGTCCTTTAGGGTAGGGATCTCAATCTGAAACTCAGACCCCTCGTCGTGTTGTTTGGGGATGCCGGGTAAACTACGATCCCCTCTAGAGACGACACTCTACTTCAGCCCAGCCTCCAGCAGTCCTCCAGCACGAGGCTCTACCAGGCTCCTTTCCTTCTGTGTCTCTTAGTATCATAGGAGGGCTACTCCGCCTGCAGTCAGTTGCTTTAGCTGTAGTTCTAGGGCCCCGGGTTACACCGTCCCTCTCGGCTCTCTCACACTTCTGGGGATCCGGCTCTGGATAGGCTTTCTCTCCCCTCTGGCTCACACTGGCTCAGTACGGATTCTGCGTTCCTTCTGCCCTCACTCTTCCAGAATGTGTGGCTTTCTGTCTGCTCAGCTTCAGCTCAACTTGCTGCTGTTCTCTGGCCTGTGCTCCTGATCTTTACAGCTCGGCACCCTGGGCCTACTGAACACCTTCACTCCTCCCCCTTCCTATATACTCTCAAGTCACCTGACTACGGGTGTGCCCAACCCACTCCTCTAAATCCACCACCCCTCAATCTCATAGAGTCTCTTACCTTCTCTTACACGTGGGTTATGTGGGCTGTGAGGGTGTTGTTGTGCAACAAGTGTCCTACCTGCCTGGCTACAGTTCCCTTTGTGGCCTCCTGGACGCAGGGGCGCCACATAAGCAGCAGGAGTGAATCTAAAGCAGAAAAAACATTATGGTACATTTACACGCGGAAACAGGAAGGTAGGAACAGGCAGACATCGGACACAATTGTGCCTGTTGCCTTGAAAAGACCACGATGTGGCTGCGTGTAATTCAGGACTTTCCTTCCTGTGTCTTCCCTGAAGGAAGGAAAGTCCTGAATTACACGCAGCCACATCGTGGTCTTTTCAAGGCAACAGGTACAATTGTGTCCGATGCCTGCCTGTTCCTACCTTCCTGTGGCCGCGTGTAAATGTACCATTAAAGATACAGGACTTTCCTAATAATAAGGGCAATCGAAAAGAAACTCAGAAATGTTTTGTCTGTAAAAAGCCCGACAACTTTAAAGCAGACTGCAGAATATGGAAAGCAAGAATGAATAAGTTGAAAAAGCAGAACAGTGATCAAAAGGTGAAAACAGCTGTAAAGGAAAAATCTGCATGTGTTGAAGCTGCATTTGATACCAGTACAGGTTCATCTGCAAAGCATATATGGTGTATAGACTCAGGTGCTAGTAGCCATATGACAAATGATAAGGATTTCTTCACTGACCTTGATGAAAGCAAGTCAGAAAAGGTCAACTTGGCTAATGGTCAATATATGACTTCAGAAGGAGTAGGAGACGGCTACCTCCACGGTCCAGTTTCTTCAGCACAAAGCAGAAAGATCCCAGAAAAGGATGTTCTTAATGTTCCCAGTCTTGAAAGCAATCTTCTGTCTGTAAAGAAGCTTACGCAAAAGGTGAATGTACTTTTAAAGATGACAGCTGCATTATATCAAAGAAGGTCACACTTTTGCAGAAGGAAAAATCCAAAATGAACTTTATCATTTAGAGTGCAAAGAAAGAGTATACAGTGTTAGACAAGATCTGCATAAGAACTGTATCCATGTATGGCACAGACGTCTTGAGCACAGAGACCCAGAAGCAGTAAGGAAGCTAGGTCAACTAGCAAATAGTGTTGAAATCAAGGAATGTAGTCAAATAATGAAGTGCACTAGCTGTCTTAAAGGAAAATGTCCAGAAAATCCATTCCTAAAGTAAGCAGCACTAGATCTGCACAGTCACTGGATTTGATACACACAGATGTTTGCGGTTCAATGAGTGTTCAAACTCCAAAAAAGAAGAGATATTTTCTTGTATTTATTGATGACTACTCCAGATATACAGTTGCCTACCTGCTTCACGGTAAGGATGAAGTTCCACAGAAGCTTGAAGAATATCTTCCTGTAGTGTTACCCAAATTTGGAAGAATGCCAAAAGCCCTGCATGCTGATAATGGGACTGAGTATACAAGTGGTAGGGTGCAAACCATTTTGAAAAGGAATGGAATCGTGTTCCAGAGTACCATTCCATACAACCCAGAACAGAATGGCATTGCAGAGAGAAAGAACCGCTGTCTGTGAAAGTGGAAGAAGTATGTTGTTTGATGCCAATCTACCTACAACGTATTGGGGAGAAGCCATCATGACAGCTTGCTATCTTCAAAACAGACTGCCAGGTAAAGCCACAAATAAAGCTCCATATGAACTATGAAACTGTGAGAAGCCTAACCTGAAACACCTCAGGATATTTGGAAGCAAAGCATTTGTGTATGTTCCCAAAGAAAAACATTCCAAGTGGGAATCACATACAAAGCAAGGAATCCTGGTGGGCTATAGCGAAACTCAAAAGAGATATAGAATCCTGCACCAAGCGACCAACAAAGTAACAATCAGCAGAGAGGTAGTGATTGATGAGAACTCTGTTTCGCTCAAATTTCATGAAGTTACACCAGTCATGCAAGCAAAGGAACAAGAAGAAGAATCTCAGTCACCAAACCCAGACACTGAAAACGAAAACAGTGAAGTCTGGATAAGCTCTGAAGCCAGCGACGAAGAAACAGAAAAACCAAGTCAAACTCCAGTCAGGAGATCAGAAAGATCAAACAAATGTATCCCAGCTAGACACCTTTCTTATAGGGTAAGAACACTTCCTGAATCACAGCCACAGTCATGGCAAGGAAAAAGAGCCCTCAGAAGCCAAAGATTCGTCAAGACTTCGGCAATGAGAGTTATAGCCAAGCAGTGGGGGCACTTCTGTATATAAGGACAACCAAGGATGTATTGGACTTGCCAGCAATGAGAAGATCAGTGCAAGGACTAAGCACATCGACGTTAAGCATCACCACTTATGCGACTTAGTGGAACGTGATGTACTAAAGTTTGTTTATTGCGGGTCTGACAAGATGTTAGCAGATGGTATGACAAAACCATTGCCTAGAGCCAAGTTTGAGGACTTCAGAACCACAATGGGATTAACAGGATAAGTAGTTGTTGAGTGGGGGTGTTGGAATATGTTTAGTGCAACAACTCCAATCCTGTATGTGTAAGTGTTGTATTGCTAGGTTTGTGCATTGTCAGTAAAGTTAGTTTAAAAAAGAAAGGAGAACACTCCCATAGGCTTACACACAGGAAATACCATGTGATTGTAACCAGTTTCTGTGCATGTGAAGAGAAGCACAGCAGCTTGGTGATGCTGCAATAGGACATTTAAGATGTAAATTCCTGTTTCCACAAAGTGCTTCATATCTGTACCTGTTTGTTGCTAATTAAAGTTAAGTTCTGTTGTCATCACGCTTTCAGTGTATCCTGAATGATCCGCTGCCAACAAGTAAACATTTATATTTTTTGGCATAAAAGCAAATGGGTCTTGTCTCAGTTATTAGGGTACTGAATACACTTCTGTAGTTCATTGTTGTCTTGTTAAAATGCAGCATACAGTAGGTACTGCTAAAGGTGACGTTTTGAGTTTCACACATTTAAATGTGATGACAGGTTCACTTTAAAGGAGTTTTTCTACGAGCAAAGTTTATTTTAAAGCTTGTTTTAATCAATATCTCTTGTAATAATAGTAAGTTCCACAACTGGATAATCAGATCATGTCCCTGTACAGTCAGACATGGCCATTACACAGTACATAGCATGGACACATATATAAGATTATCTCAGCACAGGAGATGTGGTATGATCAGACCATGTCCCTGTACAGTCAGACACATCCATTACACAGTACATAGCGGGGACACATATATAAGATTATCTCAGCACAGGAGATGTGGTATGATCAGAACATGTCCCTGTACGGTCAGACACAGCCATTACGCAGTACATAGCAGGGACACATATATAACATTATCTCAGCACCTGAGATGTGGTATGATAAGACCATGTCCCTGTACTGTCAGACACATCCATTACACAGTACATAGCAGGGACACATATAGAAGATTATCTCAGCACAGGAAATGTGGTATGATCAGACCATGTCCCTGTATGGTCAGACACATCCATGTCATGGGTGTGTCAGGAGGCACGGATGAGACTGTAGGGGTCACTTGCAGAAGGTCCCAGCATTTGGCCAAACAGTCCACATCCTAAATAAAAATGTCTCTGTCGCTTTAAGAGGCATTTCCCTTTTAGTTAAAGCTGGAGGTCACTAGGACCCAGCTGATTCCTTTCCTTGGAGCTGCCTACATATTTCCCTTGACTCCCAGAATGCACTGCTGGTGATAGCCTCAGGTGTTCCTGATTGTTTCTTGGATCAAAGCAGTGTTTCTTGAAGCCTGCTGGTTTGCTGCTTGGATCTGCTCAAGCTAAGTGTATCTCTTCCCACTTTGTATGTTTTCCTTGTGTGTTTTCTAGTTGCTAGCCGGGTTGACTAGTGTTCACCTGCTCTGAGCCCTGTGTAGTGGTAGTCCAGGCATAGTCAGGGAATAGGTATCCTGGAGGCGACAGTTGCGGAAACTGTATAGGGACGTTACAGCAGCAAGGTGTCAGCGCTAGTTGTTCTAGGGGTCACCATCCCCCCTTTTTGCGCTTAGCATCAGGTACTCCTTTCCCCTCCCATGTCGTTGTCCAGCGCTGGGTGTCTCCCTACACCCAACGTGACAACTAATATATTGACTCACATTTTAGTGTCTGTGGGCTGTCCTTTGTGCACACACAGATAGCACACTAACACAAAAATGGGAACAAGGCCTGAAATAAAAGAGAGAAGTAAAACATGATCCTCATGCTAGTTAAACAAGTTATGCAGGGTTAAAAAACATGGCAACACGAACAAGTAGTGAGGCAGGGTAGTCAAATGTTTTGGGATCAGTTACCAGGAGAGCCCATCATGGACTAAGGGGATAGACAAAAAGGTCACTGTAAGGGGTCAGAATACCAGGAGGCAAAGGGACGAGACAAAGGGATGGTCAGGGGAAGTTCAAGGTCTGTCCACAATAACTCAAAACACAGATAAGCGAGGCCAACTAGCACCAATGAGCAAGATGCTATGACTGGCAGTGATCTGGGACTGACTGTTCAGTAGCTGGGCAATCACTCAGAACAGGTTTCACCTAAAGAAGCCCAGCACCTTCCAATCTCAGATTGTACAGCTGAGCTGTCAATCAATACATCAACAGCTCAGGACGCCTCAGTACCCGATAGGATGACTGAGCTGACACTCACCAAACTGACAGCTCAGCACACCCTGATTCCAAAGTCCACGATACTCTGAGGATTCATGAAAGCAACTTTTTACCAAAATTACAGTTTGTTGGTTGAAGTGCAGCTTATTTCCATACATGTCAATAAGAACAAACTGCATTAAGTGATACATCTCAAGAACAAGTGTTTCTGAAAGAAAGCAGGCATGTTTTTCTAATCATGGACAACCCATGATCCGTAATAACTTTGAGAATTTTTCACATAGTGCTTGTTTGGCTGAAAACTCCACCTTAAAGAAAAGACATTATAATATAATGTATTTTCGTGCAATTCTTGATGTTATGTGGTTTTGTGTCTTGGAGTCTAATTTTATCTTGTTTTGTTTTTCAATTATTTCCACTGTCTAAATTAGTGCATATTCTGTGTGGGATATGGGCCAAGAATTGACACATGTTAAAGGCTTATTCCCAAAATAGTAAGTCATCCCATATCTACAGCCGAACTTTGTGCCAGGCAGTCCTATGGACTCTGAGTGGAGCAGGAGTAAATCATGTTCACATCCGAGACCTAGCACAGTCACTCCCTGCCTTTTAAGATGGTGGAATCTGTTTTGTCATGCCGACTATAGCTTCTGTGTTGCTCCAGCAATACCGGTCTTTTCCTTGGTGTTCCAGTAATCTGGTAACAGATGCGACTTGTTTGGTATTTGGTGAAAACTTCCTTGTTGTATTTTTACTCCTACTTGTACTTGTTTTCTCCCTTATTACTTATTGTATTCTCCATATGTGTTGGTTCATTAACTTCCCAGGGAGGGGAGTGCGAATCAGCTCAGGTCTGCATAGGAGCAGGGCCAGGGTGGAGACTCAGGCCTCTTCACCACCAGGAATACCCCTGAGTTACAGATAGTTCAGGGCTTCCTACTTTGAGGGACAGATCAGGCGCACCGGTTTCCCTTTTCCCTACAGCCCTCGTGACAGGTCAGATCCCAACTATCATTAAGCTATCTGCTATCCCATGGCTAGTGAATAACTTACTATTATTTGGAATAGCCAAAACTATGATTAATAAAACATGACATTCACTATACAGTAAGTGTGTTTTCGTGTTAAAAACAATAAGGGATTTGAAGAATTTTTTTGAGAATTCTAATGGATCATTGTATGTACAGAAGAATTGTCATACTTGGGTGTACCCCATACCAGAGAAAGAAAATAAGGGCACATATTTAGGCAAGGTCTCCTTTCCAATCCCAGGTAAATATGATGCACCTGTTGCAGGAACTCTTTCCACCGAACATTGTCACTTAGGAATACTGAGTCACCTGTAAGCTTCCTGGATGAGATGCACACGTCACATCAGGTCCCGCTCCATGGAGCCATCAATTATAATGAAAATGCTTTAAAACTTTATACACATATAAACCTGTTGCATTGTTGGGATGAGAGAATTCCTTGGCTTAGCACGTGGTAGGATTTTTTGTTTGGTAATTATTTTATTCCACCAGATTTTATTAAATTATTATATTATAGATTTAATAAATTATGTTTTACAAATATGTTGTCATATGGATAAGACTCCAACCATGATGCTTTCTTGCTTTGTGTATTATTGTACAATGATTTTCGTAAAAGTGTGCCATATAATTGATTCTTATAGATAGTTTAAAGCAGTTATCTGGAATTCATTCATTTATGACCCATCCTTTGCAGATCAGAAAAAGGGAAAACTGAGGGCACCACAAATTTAGCAAATCAATGTGCTGGGATCTGCTCCATGTCAAAAGAACTGTAGTCAATGAAGAAAAAGAAACATGTTTAGGAAGGAGCGATCACCAAAATCTGATACATTTATACATTTTATTACACAAAACACCGTACAAAGCAAAAGCATTTAAAAAGTTGAAAAGGCCTGCAATTGTGAGAGGGGGTAACCCTAGCTGTATGTTACATAACAAATACACCCCGGTAGAAAGTCCATCACAATTCTATCAGTCCTAATATCAGTGCATGGTAAATCCTTACAGTAAATAACCTCCAATAAAATCCCATAAATAACAAAAATACTATTACCAATTCAAAAAATACAAGCTATCTGGTGAGTTCCCCTGTGACCCCATACACATATGTCCTCTTTTCTTACACCATCTAACTTGCCCATAACATGCTAACCGCTAACGGTACAATAGTGGCTGATGGAATGGGATGTGTGAATCAATAAAACTAACTCTATGCCAGTTTATCTCTCACTCAACCTGTGGTGTCGTGCTCTGTACACTGCTTACAAACGGGCACTGTCAGAGCAGATTTCAACTGATTGATGGGAGTTCTGAGGTCAGAAAATCTCTACAGTTAATCAACCGCAGTCCATCTGTGTAGCTCACTTTAAACCTTTTTTATGTGTTTGCTTTATTATGTTGAAAGGGTTAAGGACCTTTTAACTGCTGTTATAATCTGCTCATAGCTTCTCAGCTTTAGTTTGCAATCACCCTCCCCTTCTGCTATATCTACCCACCTTTGAGATCACTCCAATTCTGGATATAGAATGTGTATTTCGCCCATGGTGTATCTCTGTTCCAGTTTCGCAGAGGTGATGATCTATTTGCAGCAATGTAATCTGTGTTTGGAGAAATCCTTGGAGCCTTATCATACTTATTGTCCTGCCTGTGTTCTCTATGCTTTTCCTTGCTCCCCTGCTCTTTTACTTCCCTGGGAGAGGGGTGGATCTAGGTGAGTCTATCTCAGCAGCCTAGCAAGGTATGAGACTCAGGCATCCCCACCACTAGGGGTAACCTTGGGGACAGGGACTAGCCTAGGGTTTCCTAGCTGTAAGATCAGGTCAGGTTTATTCTATTATTTCTCTTGCACTGTCACGTTTGAATTCTCTGCCTTTGTATGATTACACTGTTGCGGTTGTTGTGCTCAGGGCCGGCCTCAGGCTAAATTGCGCCCTGTGCAAAATTCCCCTTTGGTGCCCCCAGACCATGTCACATGAGACATGCAGCCAATCAGTGGCAGCTTCACTCTTTCCTCACATAAAACTGACATCCCGAGGAAATCAGGGAACAACAGCAGCTCTCATTTATTCTGAAGACGCCATCGGCGATCTGAGGTGGGCACGAGAAACGTGACCGTGCATGTCAGATCGCCACATATCGCCAGGGGAGATTGCGGTGTGTGCCGGTACCATAAGAGATTACGCTTCAAGGAACCATTTAACAATAATGGGTTCATGTGAATATACTACTATGCATGTGTTTAAACACACAACACATCTTGCATTAAAATGATGCCCCTCAGCTCCATGAACATAATCATACTCCCTTGATGGTAACAATGGCACATAAATGTTTATTAAAAAAAATAAACCTTTAGGACCTGTGCCCTTGAACAGGATTAGCAGCATTCTACCACTGCATATTTTCTGTTGCGTCCAAAATGCTGCATTGTACACAGTGGCGTAGCAACTGTTTGTGGCGCCCGGGGCGGTCGAAAAATTTGCCGCCCCTTTGGTTGTTGATAATCCGGAAGTATACATAGTATACACTGTCTGCCCCTATATACAAGAATATAACTACTATACTAAAACATAAAGAGAAGGGGTGCAATTGGGGGGTAAGTATTGGGCCAATTGGCCACTCACCTATTGGGGTTGTCACTGTGCACCGCCACCTCTGCACAACCCCAGTGTATGGCAACAAACCGGACTCAAGGAGGGCCTGGGGCCGGAGCAATTTTTTGCCGCTGTACTGTGGCGTTCATAGTGTAATATAAGTGCAAAAAACGTTATTCTTAATATGATGTCACAATACCGGGATCTGAGGATCTTCTATTTCGAGGTCAGGGGCTCTCTGATGCCGTGTTGCTGTCTGCCTCGCTGTCGTCCTCTTTTGACACTGCAGTGCGGTGGACAAGAGAGCATTAACTGGTTAATATGAGAAGTATGGAGTGTACTAACTGAGCCATAAACCCTCCCCATACCAGTAGGATTACTATATGGATTTTAGTATTAGGGTGCGAACACACTGGTGTGAAACTCTGATGAGTGCAATGTGTGATTTTCTTACATTGCAATCAATCTCTGAGAGCACACTGATGAGTGTCGGACGCTTTTTTCTCATCCAGATTCAGGATGAGAAAAAAGTTGCAACATGTTGTGACAGTATGTGATTCACACCGAGACTCACCAATGCAAGTCTACGGGTCCGACAAAATCACGGACCGCACACGGACCATCCGAGAGGCATCAGTTTTTTTCACGAATACATTATCATTCTGTAGCTGAGACAACTGTAAAATGTTCCTGTAAATGATTCTACAGTAATAGCTGCTGAGAAAAAACACGGATTGCACACGGATGTGTTCTGAGAGAAATGTCGGACACTCGCACAGCAGTTGCCAAACGGACCAAAAAACGGATGTAACTCGTCCGACTCTCCTGGATGGGAAACAGACCGATTTTAAGGCGGCGAGAGACAGTGCACCACCGTGTCCTCAGCTCCATGCTGTGCACAGACAGTGTAGCACCATGTCCTCAGCTCCGTGCTGTGCACAGTGTACCATGTCCTCAGCTCCGTGCTGTGCACAGACAGTGTACCACCATGTCCCCAGCTCTGTGCTGTGCACAGTGTACCACCAAGTCCCCAGCTCCGTGCTGTGCACAGACAGTATACGGTACACTGTCTGTGCACAGCACAAAGATGAAGACATGGTGGTACACTGTGCACAGCATGTATTTGGGGACATGGTGGTACACTGTCTGTGCACAGCTCGGAGCTGAGGACAGCACGGAGCTGGGGACATCCCAGAAGAGGCACAATAACCACAGACAGGAGGCGGGAGAACATTGAGCCCACCCAGGAGAACTACAACTCCCAGCACCCAACACACTGCCCAGAAACCATACAGTAACGCCCGAACAGGCAGGAGAGCTACAATTCCCAGCATGCCACACCCTGCCAACACAGGAAGGTGGAGGCTGAGACACCTGGCACAGCTGCCATTATCACCACACACACCCCCACTCCTCCTGAACCCCCGTCCTCCTCTCCTCTGTCCTCCTGCACCCCTGTCCTCCTCTCCTCTGTCCTCCTGCACCCCCGTCCTCCTCTCCTCTGTCCTCCTGCACCCCCATCCTCCTCTCCTCTGTCCTCCTGCACCCCCGTCCTCCTCTCCTCTGTCCCTCCTGCACCACCGTCCTCCTCTCCTCTGTCTTGCTGTACCCCCGTCCTCCTCTCCTCTGTCCTCCTGCACGCCCGTCCTCCTCTCCTCTGTCCTCCTGCACCCCCGTCCTCCTCTCCTCTGTCCTCCTGCACCCCCGTCCTCCTCTCCTCTGTCCTCCTGCACCCCCGTCCTCCTCTCCTCTGTCCTCCTGCACCCCCGTCCTCCTCTCCTCTGTCCCCTCTGCACCCCCGTCCTCCTCTCCTCTGTCTTGCTGCACCCCCGTCCTCCTCTCCTCTGTCCTCCTGCACGCCCGTCCTCCTCTCCTCTGTCCTCCTGCACCCCTGTCCTCCTCTCCTCTGTCCCTCCTGCTGCTCCTCTGTCCTCCTGCGCCCCCGTCCTCCTCTCCTCTGTCCCTCCTGCTGCTCCTCTGTCCTCCTGCACCCCCATCCTCCTCTCCTCTGTCCCTCCTGCACCACCGTCCTCCTCTCCTCTGTCTTGCTGCACCCCCGTCCTCCTCTCCTCTGTCCTCCTGCACGCCCGTCCTCCTCTCCTCTGTCCTCCTGCTGCTCCTCTGTCCTCCTGCGCCCCCATCCTCCTCTCCTCTGTCCCTCCTGCTGCTCCTCTGTCCTCCTGCACCCCCGTCCTCCTCTCCTCTGTCTTGCTGCACACCCGTCCTCCTCTCCTCTGTCCCTCCAGCTGCTCGTCTTCTCCTCTGTCCCCCTGTTCCTGTCCTCCTGCCCCCCTGTCCTCTTCTCCTCTGCCCCCCTGTTCCTGTCCTTCTCTGCACCCCTGTCCCTGTCCTTCTCTGCTCCCCTGTCCCTGTCCTTCTCTGCTCCCCTGTCCCTGTCCTTCTCTGCTCCCCTGTCCCTGTCCTTCTCTGCCCCCCTGTCCCTGTCCTTCTCTGCCCCCCTGTCCCTGTCCTTCTCTGCTCCCCTGTCCTCTTCTCCTCTGCCCCCTGTCCTCTGCCCCCCTGTCCTCTTCTCCTCTGCCCCCCTGTTCCTGTCCTTCTCTGCCCCCCTGTTCCTGTCCTTCTCTGCTCCCCTGTCCTTCTCTGCCCCCCTGTCCTCTTCTCCTCTGTCCCCCTGTCCTCTTCTCCTCTGCACAGTTTCCCTCACCTCTCTGGGTCCATGGGAGGCCGGCTGGATGGAGGAGCCGCCGCCACCACTGCACCAGCACTTGCAGCCATCACGGGACAGGAAGCAGCTGAGCTCCCAGCGGCTTCCTGTCACCGTGAAGCGTGATCGCTCTCAGCGCTCAGCTGGGGCAGTCAGGGGTGAACCTAGCATCTCTGCTGCCTGAGGCGAACTGCAAAACGGCACCCCCCCCACCCGCTAGTAAATTTATATTTATATAGTAGATTTATATTTATCCTGTGTAAATGAGCAAAATAGTGGACATTTTAGTTTACAGAAACAGAAAAAAAGATGTCAGCGCCATCACACGCACATACAAGAACCACACAGAAGAATCCAGAACACGAATCATTAATGGCAATGGCGGCTTGGCACAAGCATTTAGACACATAATGACGACTGTCAGAGCTGTGGTCCTGTAGGCAGACACTGTCCTGCGTCCTTCTAGCTCAGGAGGCAGCACTGATTGCCAACCTCTGGCACATGCCTGCAAAACTCTGGACCGCTGCCTGGCACTGAATATTCAGACATGTCACCATGCACCACAGTCCACACACCACAGATAACGACCTGCCGTCTGAACATCAACAAGCCGCCACTGCACTAAGTTGGTAAAATGGCGCTTCTCCTCCATCCAACAGACCACACTTACTCCCAAATTGCTTAGCCAATCACAAGCGCCACACAAGGGGCTGTCTTTACGTAATTAATAACAGGGTCCTTCCTATTGGGTTGAGCAAAGGATGTGGGAGCAAGATGGGGAAGAGCACCACCGACCAACCGCTGCTCAGGAGAAACATGGCTGGATGCCTGAATGTACCGAGGGGCGGCACTGGACATGGTGTGTAAGGGTGGTTTCACATTTGCGTTCAGAACGCAAGTGTAACAGAATGCAGCCAAACGCATGCGCACTGCGTTACTATGTTTAACATGGGAACGGTTCCGTTTGGATGCACATAATTTATACGCCCTCCTCCGCCCTCCAAATGCAACATATTGCATTTTTTGTGCGTTCACAGGCGCTTGTTTTATCAGCAAGTGCCTGCAAGCGCACAAACAATGCATGGATCTCAATGGATCCGCAGTGTCCTCCGCATGGCGGCGCAGGAGAACGCTGCGGATCACACTGAAATTTCGTCGGCAGCGGCCAGGAGGAGGAGGATCTCCGCCTCCCGGCCGCCGTCTAGATCGCTGATTGGCTGGCCGGGCACCATACTGATGTGAATGCATGCGGAGAATCTCCGCTGCATTCACATCAGTATGGCAGCGTTTGTCCTGCGTTTGCATGCCCTGCGCATGCAGACACAAACGCAAATCTGAAACCAGCCTAAGTTATGTCCAATCAGTCCTGCAGCAGAGGGACAATGCATCCTGCATCATAGAAATCATGGAGCCCCAGAGCAGAAGTTCTAATTGGGCACCCCCAAAACAACAATATTTGCCTGGGTCACATAGGTACATCTCTCACAACATGTCAGCCTTTACAAAGTAATTTTCCTCCTACTGAAGCCCCTAGATTCCCCTTTCATTGCCAACAAAAGTGCCCCACAAACACTGTATGATCCTCCACAGTGCATTCCTCCACACGCACAGTATGGATGAACCTACTGTACCTCCTTCAACTACCCCAGTACAGTATGATCCCCAACTATGACCCCCGCCCAGCTCTCCATGTAGTAAAATGGACCTATGTACAGTATAATGGCCCCCAACACAGCCCTCAAATAGCCCTTCATAAAGTATAAAGTCTCCCTCGTAGCCCTCAAAGTATTATCATGCCTCTCACAGAGCCCTCCAAATATTATAATGGCTTCCATGTAGTATAATTTGCTCCATATAATATAATACACCCCCATAGTATTCCACATAGTATACCGCATTCCTCCATATGTTATGCACCCCCATAGTCTTCTATAAAATAGAATGCACACCCACAGTCCTCAATATAGAAAACCGCACCCCCACAGTCCTCCATATAGTATATTGCACCCCGTAGTCCTCTAAATAGCATATTGCACCGCCACAGACCTTCATAGAGAACAATTCACCCCCACAGTACTCGATATAAAATAATGCACTCCCACACTCCTCCATGTAGTATAATGCACCCCACAGTCCTCCATATAGAATAATGCATCCCCACAGTCCTCAATATAGATTAATGCACCCCCAGAGTCCTCCAAATAGTATAATGCACCCCACAGTCATTCATATAGCATATTGTACCTACACAGTCCACCATATAGAATAATGAACCCCCACAGTCCTCCATATAGCATGCAAGCCCATATATCATACTGCACCCCCATAGCTCTCTTCATACAGCATATTTGACCCACATAGTCATCCATATAGTATAATGCACCCTCATAGTCCTCCATATAGTATCATGCATTCCCTATAGCCTTCCTTATAGTATAATGCACCCCCATAGTCTTCCATATAATATAATGGGCCACAATAGTTCTCCATATAGTATATTGCACCCCCATTGTCCTCCTATATTATATTATATTATACATTACATAGTTTCTCATCAGTGTACTCACTAAAAAAAAACTATTAAAAAAATAAAAAGTAAATACCTCTTCCACTCAGCATCTCCTCTGCCGCTCTGCATGTCTCGGCACAGCGGCGCTAAGTGATGACATCATTGTTCCCCGCCGTGCTGAGCTGCAGAGGGGTGGACAGCGGCGACCGGGACTCAGGAGAATACTGCCGCCAGAGGCGGCCGGGACTATAGGAGTGGCATGTTCGCGGGGCCACCACTGGTACACACATGGCTCCGCTCCGTGCACCTAGTACACACTAAGCTCTGTACAGCACGCACGCCTCGTACACAAGCGGCTCTGCTCCGTACACCTCGTACACACGCGGCTCTGCTCCGTACACCTCGTACACAAGCGGGTCTGCTCTGTACACCTTGTACACACGTGGCTCCGCTCTGTACACCTCGTACACACGTGGCTCCGCTCTGTACACCTCGTACACATATGGCTCCACTCCATACACCTAGTACATATGTGGCTCTGCTTCGTACACACGCGGCTCCGCTTTGTACACACTGGGCTCCACTGCGAACGCCTTGCACACACGGCTCTGCTCCGTACGCCTCGTACACACATGGTTCCGCTCCGTACACCTCGTACACATACAGCTCTGCTCTGTACACCTCGTACAAGCGCAGCTCCGCTCTGTACACCTCGTACACACTCGGCTCCGCTCCGTACACCTCGTACACACTCGGCTCCACTCCGTACACACTGGACTCCACTCCGTACACCTAGTACACACATGGTTCCGCTCCGTACACCTCGTACACATACAGCTCTGCTCCGTACACCTTGTACACACTGCACACTGGTCTCCGCTCCGTACACCTCGTACACATACAGCTCCGCTCTGTACACCTCGTACACACTCGGCTCCGCTCCGTACACCTCGTACACACTCGGCTCCGCTCCGTACACCTCGTACACACTCGGCTCCGCTCCGTACACCTCGTACACACTCGGCTCCGCTCCGTACACCTCGTACACACTCGGCTCCTCTCCGCATACCACGTACACTCTCAGCTCGTCTCCGTACACCTCGTACAAGCGCAGCTCCACTCCGTACACCTCGTACACACTCGGCTCCGCTCCGTACACCTCGTACACTCTCAGCTCCGTAACGTACACACGTGGCTTCACTCCATACACCTCGTACACACTCTGCTTCACTCCATACACACACGGCTCCACTACGTACACCTCGTACACACTCGGCTCTGCTCCGTACACCTCGTACACACTCGGCTCTGCTCCGTACACCTCGTACACACATGGCTCTGCTCCGTACACCTCGTACACACTCGGCTCTGCTCGGTACACCTCGTACACACATGGCTCCGCTCTGTACACCTCGTACACACACGGCTCTGCTCCGTACACCTTGTACACACTCGGCTCTGCTCCGTACACCTCGTACACACATGGCTCTGCTCCGTACACCTCGTACACACTCGGCTCTGCTCCGTACACCTCGTACACACATGGCTCCGCTCTGTACACCTCGTACACACACGGCTCTGCTCCGTACACCTTGTACACACTCGGCTCCGCTCTGTACACCTCGTACACACACGGCTCTGCTCCATACACCTCATACACACTCGGCTCCGCTCCGTACACCTCATACACACTCGGCTCCGCTCTGCACAACTCATACATACACAGCCCCACTCCATACACCTCATACACAGGCACCTCCACTCTGTACACCTCGTACACTCAGCTCCACTCCATATACCTCATACATACACAGCTCTGCTACATTCATTTACACTGTAAATCCCTCAGCCCCACACATGAACTTCACCTCATCCAGCACCATGGTGGGAGTCCTGGCTGCATACTGAGGAGATGATCATGTGACCCCCGTGACTCCTCCCCTCCTTTGACATCATCACAGGTCCTGTCAATGCGGGGCACTGTGAAGCATGCAGCCGGCTCATGTAGCCGGCTCACACTGCTGGCGGGGGCGGTTTGGAGACCGCAGGCGCTGCAGCAGGAGTCTGCTGAGCCTGGGGCAGACACCCTGCCAGCAGCCCCAGTACGCCAAACCTGGTCGCAGCGTCGGCGGCCAGGACTATAGGAGCGGGAACGGCATCAGCAGGGGGGCAGCACTACCACCTGTGGTCCACAGGGGGGAGATCATCCACAGGGGGGAGCCCACAGGGGGGAGATCGGAGGGCAGGGGGCACATCGGCGGCCCGGGGCAGAGCGGAGGGCCAGGGAACGACGGCGCCCCCTTTGAAGCATGGCAGGCGGCGCCCTGTGCGACCGCACAACTCGCACAGCGGTAGGGCCGGCCCTGGTTGTGCTTAGAACCTCACCCCTGGTTCCTTAGAAGATACAGGAATCTCTTGACAGCCTATCAGGGAGTAAGTCCAAGCAGTCAACTTCTAGTCTAGCAGTTAGGGTTATTCCTACCTATGCAGGTGCCTTTAGAAGTGGTGCAGTTGGAAGAACTAGCATTTACAGAAACCAGGTGAATGGTGGAGTGACAAAAGAGAAAGAGACTGTGATATCTTATCCTATGTGTGTGACACCCAGCTACATAACCATCACTAGAATGACAGGTGTTGGGTGTTCGACCCTCCCGTAACTCAGATTGATGACCTATTTTTATATCTTCTGTAGATCCAAACCATGTGAACATGCCCTAAAGGAGATGCATGCTTAGGAAACCCCTTTTTTGTCAAAAGGGTTCATCAAAATAAGTTGATCACAAGGTGGGCAGGTACACCACAAACAATTAACTTTAATTTGCAGCAGAAACTGGTAGCTGCTTATTGCTACAGCTTACATTCTTGGAGTATACAGTAGCCCCGATACAGCAAGACGATTGTTGTTCTCGACTGTTTTGAAGAGGAGGCATGTTGTTTTCTGATGCTACTGATATACCTCTTCATGAATCAAGCCCATCGAGGAAGATTAGATTAGATTAGATTAGATAAACTTTATTGATCCCGGAGGAAATTACAGTAGAAGACAAGTAGATCTCTGTGTGCGCCTCGCCACTAATCTTCCACCGGTTGAGGACTGGAGTATGGTTTGTGGTATAGCCCCTCTTTCACAGCTGGGCGAAAATGCAGTTAGAATGCCAAAAGTTGCAACATCTTAGTGCAGCCTTGAGTTGCGCAAACTTTGCAACTTTTAAAAGCTTTTTATGCCAGAATTATGATATGAAAGCTTATATGAATCGGGCCCAATCTATTTAGACATGGAATAAATTAAATAACATATGTAATTATTTGGGATGTACACTGGAGCTAGCTAGGTAGATTAGTGTAAGGCTGCTTTCACACTGCAGTTTTTTCCCTGATCGGGTTCGATCAGGTTTGTGTGCCAAAACCAGGAGAGGAACCAGTAGAGGAACTTGCAGAGTAAAACTACTATTGAAAGATTGACACCTGTTCTGAGTTTTGGAGACACTCCTGGTTTTGACACACAAACCTGATCGAACCTGATCAGGGTAAAAACTGCAGTGTGAAACCAGTCTTAGTTTCTGCTGAGAGACCTAAGAGGTGCCGCGTATAGTCCACCTATGTATTGTTATAAACCTAGAGGCAAAATTTGATATAGGCATAGCGCTAACTTTAGGAACTCTTGGTATTGGTAATGGTTCAGAAAGTGTTGAGGGGTTCGGTGCTTACTGTATATATATAGTTCACAGGACAAAAACTATGGCTACTAGGTACCGATTTAACCCTTATACGGGATGTTTATTTAGGCATCAAATATAGTAAAGATAATAAAATCAATTAATGAAAAAATGGATGGAATATTATATAATATATAATACTTCAAATTATTCCATGAAAGTGAAAAAACTTTAAAAGAATGATAAAATATGTGTTACTTGTGACGTTGATTTTTATAGGAGTGGGGTCTCCTACACTCCCTGACAGAAATTATGTCGCTTATCCATGTTACGTAAATAAAAGCTTATAACCTGACGTTAAATTCACCATTGGTTGTATAAATTACTCTTTTGAAAGCTGAAACCCTCCAAAATGTGGTTTAGATTAAGAAAATAAATTGGCATCAATGCTGAAATATTGATCATTTAATGAACGCAGAATGGTCAGATTTTAGCAAGACAAAAGTTTTGCCGCCTGGTCATATAATGAACTGAATCCTAGTTTGCATCCTCACCTGTGCTCAGTAAATGATCGGTTAATGAGTGGGTGTGTCTAAAAAGAAACCCAGCACCCCAGACCTTCACTTTTACTGTAACTTGAGCTCTGACAATATGCCAAAAATCCACCCTGCGACCAAAGCCTTGATTATCAAGAGACTGAAGACCAGATCCACTGCAGAGGTGGCTGGCACCTTTAATATGTCTCAGCGTCAAGTACAAAGAATTAAAAAAAGATTTGAAGAGACTGGAGATGTGTTTGACAAGCCCAGGTCCAACAGACCCCGCAAGACAACTGCACAGGAGGAACGTTTTTTGGTTAGAAAATCCAAAGCAAGCCCCTCTTCCACTGCAGCAGAGCTCCAACAGGCCTGGTCACCTCAAGTACCTTTGTCAGCTAGAACAGTTTGTAGGATTCTGTCTCGAAATGTCCTCCATGGTGGAATCAGTGCCCATAGCCAGCACTAAACAAAAGGCAAATAAAAAACCGTGTGGCATTTGCAACGTTCCACAGCTTGCTAAACAGATGGATGCTGGAAAAGTGGCAGAAGGTGGATTTCTCTGATGAATCTTCAGTAAAATTACATCACAGCTGCCTCAAATACTGCAGGAGACCTACTGGAGCCCATATGGATCCAAAATACACCCAGAAAACAGCTAAATTTGGTGGTGGAAAGATCATGATCTGGAGTTACATTCAGTATGGGGGTGTGCAAAATATTTGCAAGGTGGAAGGCAATATCAATAGCCTAAAATATAAAGAACTATTAACTACCGTATATACTCGCGTATAAGCCGAGTTTTTCAGCCCAAAAATTGGGCTGAAAAGTACCCCCCTCGGCTTATACGTGAGTCAGTGCTGTATACCGATGTATACATCGGTACATACCGATGTATACATCGGTATACAGCAGCCCCCGCATCCCCAGTAATGCAGTGCCCCCCCAGCCTCGCTCCGGTCACCTGTAAAGCAAACTATACTTATCACTGTCCCGCTGTCCGCGCCCGCTCGCCGCTGCCATCCGCGATCCTCCATCTTCATGCGTCTTCTTCCTGTTTCCTGTGCTCGGCGCCGGCAATGACGTCATTCCCTGCGACGAGCACAGGAAACAGGAAGAAGACGCATGAAGATGGAGGATCGCGGACGGCAGCGGCGAGCGGGCGCGGACAGCGGGACAGTGATAAGTATAGTTTGCTTTACAGGTGACCGGAGTCAGGCTGGGGGGGCCCTGGATTACTGGGGATACTGTATACTACCGCTGGGGCTGCTATACACTACTACTGGGGCTGTATACACTACCACTGGGGCTGCTATATATTACCACTGGGGCTGTATATACCTCTGGGGCCCTGTATACTACCACTGGGGCTGTATAAACCACTGGGGCTGTATATACTGCTGGGGCCCTGTATACTACCACTGGGGCTGTATATACCACTGGGGCTGTATATACTACTAGGGCTGCTATATACTACCACTGGGGCTGTATATACTACCACTGGGGCTGTATATACTACTGGGGCTGTATATACTGCTGGGGCCCTGTATACTACCACTGGGGCTGAATATACTACCACTGGGGCTGTATATACTACTAGGGCTGCGTCTATACTACCACTGGGGATGTATATACCACTGGGGCTGTATATACTACTGGGGCTGCGTGTATACTACCACTGGGGCTGCTGTATCTACCTCTGGGACTGGTGTATACCACACTGCTGGGGGCTGTATACTTGTGCTAGGGTCCACCCTCGGCTTATACACGAGTCAATAGATTTTCCCAGGTTTTGGGGGCAAAAGTAGGGGGGTCGGCTTATACACGGGTCGGCTTATACACGAGTATATACGGTACCTCTTATATTACAAATCATAAAAGGGTCAAATTCTGCAGCAGGATGATGTTCCATCTCATACATCCATCTCTACAACAAAGTTCCTCCAGGCAAAAAAGATCAAGGTGCTCAAGGACTGGCCAGCCCAGTCACCAAACATGAACATCATTGAGCATGTTTGGAGTAGGAAGAAAGAAGAAGCTTGGAAGACAAAACCAAAGAATCTAGATGAACTCTGGGAGGCATGTAAGATTGCATTCTTCGCTATTCCTGATGACTTCATTAATAAATTGTACCGTATGAATCATTGTTGAACCACATGGATGCAGTCCTTCAAGCTCATGGAAGTCACACAAATTATTAAATATAACTTTAATAGCACCACAACTTCATTCACCAATGTTATGCAACATATATTTGTATTTTAAGTTAATTTTTTGTTTGAATATCACATTACTTTCTGTGGGCGACAAAACTCTTGTTTTGCCAAAATCTGACCATTCTGTGTTCATTAAATGATCAATATTTCAGCATTGATGCCAATTTATTTTCTTACCCTAAACCACATTTCGGAGGGTTTCATCTTTCAAAAGAGAAATTTATAGAACCAATGGATGAATTTAACATCAGGTTATAAGCTTTTATTTACATAACATGGATAAGCGACATAACTTCTGTAAGAGAGTGTATGATGCGGGTACACCTTAAGATGATATTTTATTGGTTTTCTTGTTGCATGCTGGTTGGGACACTATGAAAACAAAATATAGATCTTATAAGTGTATAGGTTCGGCTGTGTCGAGTTTGTGTTGATCATCTTACCTTTTTGAGGGATGATCTCTAGTTCAGGCAGTATGGTGTCAGATATAATGGTATCCAAGGTGGTTAACTTGATGTTTCTACAAATTATTTAAAATCTTTCAATTAGAAACTGTACTGGTTAGGAGTGATTCAGTGTTCTATTGAAATCTACCGCCACACAGCACAGAAAACACTTTTGTATTGCATCTGCCCAAAATCTACTTACCAAAATCTATTTAGGGTAGTACCACTCTTTGGCTAGGTAGCTGTGGTCCAGTGTTCTGTTGAAATCACTCCATTTCTAAGTTACCGTAAATAAAATTGTCATACTTTTTTCTGTGTGCATTGAAAAGACTAGTTGTCTGCGGGTTTCAATATAAGGACATTCTGCAAAATAATATCTACTGCTTGGCATCCATTAATTTACATAATGGCAGATGGTATATGTGCCGGATATACAAATCAAATATGGTGTTATCAAAGTACATGCATAAACATTGGCTTTGAAAACAACACGACCCATGTTCTCATTGATCCTACAATGACCTATGATTATCTAAATGCCTTCTGGCTACAATGTCTTTGGCTATCTGATGGCATTGTGCAAACACAAATCTATTATTGTTTAATTATATAGCACCATTAATTCCATGCTGCTCTGCACGAGACAGGGTTACATAGAAAATACATATATAGTTTACAGTAAACAAATTAACGATGACAGACTGGTACAAAGGGGAGAGGATCCGGCCGTCACAGGCTTACATTTTACAGGATGATGTGGAGGAAGACAGTAGGTCGGGGTTTCAGCAGCTTCGGTGATGGGGTGGTGGCAGCTCCGGTGGTGGTGAGGAGGCAGCTCTAGTGGTGGTGAGGTGGCAGCTCCAGTGGTGGTGAGGAGGCAGCTCCAGTGGTGGTGAGGTGGCAGCTCCAGTGGTGGTGAGGAGGCAGCTCCAGTGGTGGTGAGGAGGCAGCTCCAGTGGTGGTGAGGTGGCAGCTACGGTGGTGTTGAGGTGGCGACGTGGTCATTGCAGGCCGTAAGCTTTCCTAAAGAGATGGGTTTTCAAATTCTGCCTGAAGAATCTGAGTGTGGTGGATAATCGGATGTGTTGGGACGCAGAATTCCAGAGGATGGGGGTGATATTCAGGAGATGTCTTGTAGGTTATTGGGTTAGGAACAAATAAGTGTTGAGGAGAGGAGGAGGTCTTTGGTAAAGTGGAGATTACATGAAGGAAGATATTGGTTTATTAGCTTTTATATATAGGGAGACATAAGGACACTGCCACCACCTGGGTTCACAGTCGGCACCAGACAATGTTCTAAATTAATGTTTCTAAATGCCTGGTGCCAACTGTGAACCCAGGTGGTGGCAGTATCCTTAGGTGGGACTGTATGAGAGATGCTGGTGTTGGGGAGTTACACATAATTGATGGTATCATGAATTCACAAATGTACTAATGTAATGTACTGTAGAATTACTCAGGGATCTATTAGCAGTGGAAGCACAGACAGAATAAAACCAAATTTAAAGTTGAATAAGTCTATATTTCAGAGAAACTATAAAGAAGCAGGGAATGCGCAATAGGGTTTTATCCTTAAACCAATTGTGAAGCAAACGATTGGGGCTGCTCACCTGGGATAGTTGTGTGACCCACATCCAGTGTAAATGTATTGTATGGCTGCTTTAGGATCCATACTCCACTTGCAGGCAGTGGTGACCAAAGACGTAACCAGAAAAAGAACAGTGTATCACAGATCAGTGCTGCTCATGCGATGAAATAATCAATATATTACTGCATTACACTGTATGGATGGCTATGAGGCTGCATTATACTGTATGGAGGACTATGGGGCTCCATTAAACTATATGAAGGGATGTGAGGCTGCATTATACTATGAGTGTTGTGATGCTGCATTTTGCTATATGGAATGCTATGAGGCTGCATTATACTATATGGAGGGATGTGAGGCTACATTTTACTATATGGAGGGCTATGAGGCTGCATAATACCATATGGAGGACTATGAAGGTGCATTATACTATAATAGAGGGCTATGAGGCCGCATTATGCTATATGGAGGGCTATGAGACTGTATTATACTATAATGGAGAGCTATGAGGATGCATTATACTATATGGAGGGTTGTGAGGCTGCATTATACTATAATGGGGGGCTAAGAGGCTGCATTATGCTATATGGAGGGTTGTGAGGCTCCATTATACTATACAGAGGACCAAATATACCAGGTTAAGGGCCATATTCCAGGGCGTGGACCAAGACTGAAGTGGAGCTGACACCAGTGCCTGTCTGTGTACATAACTTTATGGAGGGCTATGAGGCTTCATTATGCTATATGTAGCATTATGAGACTGTATTATACTGTATGGAGGGCTATGAGGCTTCATTAAACTGTTTGGAGGGCTTTGAAGCGGCATTACACCATATGGAGGACTATGAGGCTGCATTATACTATAATGAAGGTCTATGAGCCTGCATTATGCTATGTGAAGAGCTACGAGGCTGCATTATATTGTACAGAGGACTATAAGGCTGCATTATACATTTCCAAGGGCTATGAGGTTGCATTACACTACATGGAGGGCTATGAGACTGCATTATACTATATGGAGGACTATGAAGCTGTATTATACTGTATGGAGTGCTATGAGGCTTCATTATACTGTATAAGGCTGCATTTTACTATATGGAGGGCTATTAGGCGGCATTACACTATATGGAGAACTATGAGGCTGCATTATATTGTATGAAGGACTATGAGGCTGCATTATACTTTATGGAGGCCTATTAGGCTGCATTATACTATGTGGAGGGCTATGAGGCTGCATTATGCTATTTGGAGCACTATGAGGCTGCATTATACTATAATGGAGGACTGTGAGGCTGCATTGTACTATATGGAGAGCTATGAGGCTGCATTATACTTTATGGAGGCCTATGAGACTGCATTATATTATGTGGAGGACTATGAGGCTGCATTATTTTATATTGAGGACTATGAGGCTGCATTGTACTACATTGGAGGGCTATGAGGCTGCTTTATACTGTATGGAGAGCTATGAGGCTGCATTATACTATGTGGAGGACTATGAGGCTGCATTATTTTATATTGAAGGCTATGAGGCAGCATTGTACTATATTGGAGGGTTATGAGACTGCATTACACTATATGGAGGGCGATGAGGCTGTATTATGCTATATTGAAGGCTATGAGGATGAATTATACTATATTGGAGGGCTATCAGGCTACATTATACTATATGGAGGGCTGTGAGGTTGCATTATACTATATGGAGGGTTATGAGGCTCCATTATGCTTTATGGAAGGCTATGAGGCTGCATTATAATATAATGGAGGGCTATGAAGCTGCATTATACTATATGGAGGACTATAAGGCTACATTATACTATATGGAGGGCTATAAGGTTTCATTATACTATAATGGAGGGCTATGAGGCTACATTATACTATATGGATGGTTATGAGGCTGCATTATGCTATATGGAGGGTTATGAGGCTGAAATATGCTACATTGATGGCTGAGGCTGCATTATACTATATGGAGGGTTGTGAGGCTGTATTATACTATATGGAGGGCTGTGAGGCTGCATTATACTATATGGAGGGATGTCAGGCTGCATTATGCTATGTGGAGGACTATGAGGCTGTATTATACTATAAAGTATATGGAGGGATGTGAGGCTGCATTATACTATATGGAGGACTATGAGGCTGCATTAACTATATGGAGGGTTATGAGGCTGCATTATATTATTTGGAGCACTATGAGGCTGTATTATACTATAACGGAGGGCTATGAGCCAGCCTTATACTATAATAGAGGGCTATGAGGCTGCCTAATACTATATGGAGAGCTATGAGGCTCCATTACGCTATATGGAAGACTATGAGGCTGCATTATATTATATGGAGGACTATGAGGCTGCATTGTACTATATTGGTGGGCTATGAGGCTGCATTATATTATATAGAGGACTATGAGGATGCATTATACTTTATGGAGGCCTATGAGGCTGCATTATACTATGTGGAGGGCTATGAGGCTACATTATGCTATATGGAGGCTATGAGGTTGCATTATATTATATGGAGGGCTATGAGGCTGCATTATGCTATATGGAGGGCTATGAGGCTGTATTATGCTATATGGAAGGCTATGAGGATTCATAATACTATATGGAGGACTATCAGGCTACAATATACTATATGGAGGGCTATTAGAATCCATTATGCTATATGGAGAGCTATGAGGCTACATTATACTATATGGAGGGCTATGAGAATGCATTATGCTATAAGAAGGTCTATGAGGTTGCATTATATTATATGGAGGGTTGTGACACTGCATTATAGGGCACAGAGCTGTGTGTGTACGGGTCGTGCAGAGCAGAGCCAAGTGTCTACAAGGTGTACGGAGCAGAGGCAAGTGTCTACTAGGTGTACAGAGCGGAGCCGCATGTGTACTAGGTGTACGAAGCAGAGCAGAGTGTGTACGAGGTGTACAGAGCGGAGCTACGTGTGTACGGGGTGTATGGAGCAGAGCCGTGTCTACGAGGTGTACGGAGTAGAGCCGAGAGTGTGCGAGGTGTACGGAGCAGAGCCAAGAGTGTACGAGGTGTACGGAACGGAGTCGAGAGTGCACGAGGTGTACGAAGCAGAGCAGAGTGTGTACGAGGTGTACAGAGCGGAGCCGCGTGTGTACGGGGCATACGAGCAGAGCCGCGTGTGTACGAGGTGTATGGAGCAGAGCCGTGTGTACGAGGTGTACGGAGTAGAGCCGAGAGTGTGTGAGGTGTATGGAGCGGAGCCAAGAGTGTACGAGGTGTACGGAGCGGAGCCGAGAGTGTACGAGGTGTATGGAGTAGAGGCGAGAGTGTATGAGGTGTATGGAGTAGAGCCAAGAGTGTACGAGGTGTACAGAGCGGAGCAATGTGTATGAGGTGTACGGAGCTGAGCTGAGTGTGCACTAGGTGTATGAAGCGGAGTCATGTGTGTATAGGGCATGTGGAGCCATGTGCGTACGAGGTGTGTACCAGTGGTGGACCCCCGCAGATGCCACTCCCACTCCTATAGTCCCATCCGCCTCTGCCGGCAGCATTCTTCTCCCGATTCCCGGCCGCCGCTGTCCGCCCTCTGCAGCTCAGCGCTGCGGGGCACGATGTTGTTATCACTGAGCCCCACTGTTCTGAGACGTGCAGAGTGGGAGAGCAGATGCTGAGGAGACTGGAGTTGCGAGAAGAGAGTTTATTTACTTTTTTTTAATCAGTGAGTACACTGATGGGAAACTATGTAATGTGCAATATAATATAGGAGGACAATGGGGGTGCAATATACTATATGGAGGACTATGGGGGTGCACTATATTATATGGAGGACTATTGTGGCCCATTATACTATATGGAGGACTATGGGAGTGCATTATACTATAATGAAGGCTATAGGGAATGCATTATACTGTATGGAGGACTATGGGGGTACTATGGGGGTGCATTATACTATATGGAGGTATGGAGGACTATGGGGTTGCATTACACTATATGGAGAACTATGGGGGTGTAATATGCTGTATGGAGAAATATGGTGGTGCAGTATGCTATAAAGAGGACTATGGGGGTGCATTGTACTATATGGAGGACTTTGGGGTGCAATATGCTATATGGAGGACTGTGGGGTGCATTATACTATATGGAGTACTGTAGGGTGCATTATTCTATATGGAGGACTGTGGGGTGCATTATTCTATATGGAGGACTGTGACGGTGCATTATTCTATATGGAGGTCTGTGGGGGTGCAATATGCTATTTGGAGGACTATGGGGTGCATTATTCTATGTGGAGGACTGTGGGGGTGCATTATACTATATGGAGGACTGTGGGGTGCATTATACCATATGGAGAACTGTGGGGGTGCAGTTTTCTATATGGAGAACTTTTGGGGTGCATTATACAGTATGGATCACTTTTGGGTTGCATTATACAATATGGAGGACTTTTGGGGTGCCCAATTAGAACTTCTGCTCTGGGGCTCCATGATTTCTATGATGCAGGATGCATTGTCCCTCTGCTGCAGGACTAATTGGCCATAACTTACACACCAGGTCCAGACACCTCGGTACATACAGGCATCCAGCCATGTTTCTCCTGAGCAGCGGTTGGTCGGTGGCGCTCTTCCCCCTTTCCACTCCCATATGCTTTGCTCAACCCAATAGCTTTGCTCAACCCTATTATTAATTCCAGACAGCCCTGTGTGTGGCGCTTGTGATTGGCTAAGCCATTCGGGAGGAAGTGTGGTCTGTTGGAGGAGAAGCGCCATTTTACCAGCTTAGTGCAGTGGCGGCTTGTTGATGCTCAGACTTCAGGTCGTTGCATGTGGTGTGTGGACAGTGCTGCATGGTGACATGTCTGACTAGTTAGTGCCAGGCAGCGGTCCAGAGTTTTGAAGGCGTGTGCCAGAGGTTGGCAATCAGTGCTGCCTCCTGTGTTATAAGGATGCAGGACTGTGTCTGCCTTCAGGACCACAGCTCTGACAGTCGTCATTATGTGTCTATATGCTTGTGCCAAGCTGCCATTGCCATTAATGATCCTTGTTCTGAATTCTTCTGTGTGGTTCTTGTATATGCATGTGATGGCACTAACATTCTTGTGTCAACATCTTTTTTTCTGTTTCTGTAAACTAAAATGTCCACTATTTTGCTCATTTTTACAGGATAAATATAAATCTGTAGGAACCAGATTTATTTTTACCGATTAAAAAAATTTACTACCGGGTGGGGGGGGGGGTGCGCCGTTTTGCAGTTCGCCACTGGCAGCAGTGAGGCTAGGTCCAACCAGACTCTAGTTATGCCAGGGCCCACCAGACTCTAGTTACGCCACTGGCTATGAGGCTGCATTTAAAGGGATCCTGTCACCCCCAAATCGCCTCCTAAGCTATTAAAACATGTCCCTGCGGCCTCCCATAAGTAATCCCACATTCCTTTTTGCTAATAAATGCATCCAGTGAAAGTGAAGAAAAACATTATAGCACTTACTCATTAGTGATGATAATGAGAGTAGTGGCTATTATGGAGGGCTATGAGGCTGCATTATGCTATATGGAGGGCTGTGAGGCTGCATTATACTATAATGGAGGGCTATGAGGCTGCATTATACTATAATGGAGGGCTATGAGGTTGCATTATGCTATATGGAGGGCTGTGAGGCTGCATTATTCTATAATGGAGGGCTATAATGAGGCTGCATTATATTATAATGGAGAGCTGTGAGGCTGCATTATACTATAATGGAGGGCTATGAGGTTGCATTATACTATATGGAGGGCTGTGAGGCGGCATTATACTATAATGGAGGGCTGTGAGGCTGCATTATACTATAATGGAAGGCTATGAGGTTGCATTATACAATATGGAGGGCTGTGAGGCGGCATTATACTATAATGGAGGGCTGTGAGGCTGCATTATACTATATGGAGGGCTGTGAGGCGGCATTATACTATATGGAGGGCTGTGAGGCGGCATTATACTATAATGGAGGGCTATGAGGCTGCATTATACTATATGGAGGGCTGTGAGGCGGCATTATACTATAATGGAGGGCTGTGAGGCTGCATTATACTATATGGAGGGCTGTGAGGCTGCATTATACTATATGGAGGGCTGTGAGGCGGCATTATACTATAATGGAGGGCTATGAGGCTGCATTATACTATAATGGAGGGCTATGAGGCTGCATTATACTATATGGAGGGCCAAATACACCAGGTTAAGGGCCATATTCCAGGACCAGGACTGAAGTGGAGCTGACACCAGTCCTGTGTACATAACATGAGCTTTATTGGCGCTGTAGGATATATTGTGCGTGTTGCGCCGTGTTTATGACATTTCCCCGGTGTTGGTCACCGGCAGCACGTGTGGTGTGGGCAGGAGCCGGGCACAGGGCGGTATTATGAGGCTGAGCTCCGGACACACTTGAGTCTCTCCTTCTGTCACTGCTGGTTACACTGTCAGTCACCGTCCAGGAGCCTTCACCACTTTCTCGTCGCTGATTGGTCGCCATCTCCACTCTGCGCTCCGTCCTGCCCGCTGATTGGTTCTGTCGTCTGTCAATCACACGGAGTGCCGCGGCAGCAGGTGCCTGTGTGTAAAGTTGCAGGTATCTCAGGTGCAGCAGCCGGTCGGGCACCATGGGGGCCACACACTGAGTAAGGGGCCAGGACACACACAGGACCTGCAGCCACACAGGGCACAGGCATGATGGACGACTGCGGGCAGGACGGGCTGGATCTCAGCTTTCTGAGGGAGGAAGAAGCCACCCGGATCCTGGAGGTGCTGGAGAGGGACGAGCAGCTGAGGAGGACGGAGAGAGAGCGGCTCAGGTGAGAGCAATGCTGCAAGGAGAGGTACTGAGGGGCCCAGAGAGGTACTGAGAAGACCAGAGAGGCACTGAGGAGCCCAGAGAGGTACTGAGAGGTGCTGAGGAGCCCAGAGAGGTACTGAGGGGCCCAGAGAGGTACTGAGGAGCCCAGAGAGGCACTGAGGAGCCCAGAGAGGTACTGAGGGGCCCAGAGAGGCACTGAGGAGCCCAGAGAGGTACTGAGGAGTCCAGAGAGGTACTGAGGGGCCCAGAGAGGCACTGAGGAGCCCAGAGAGGTACTGAGGAGTCCAGAGAGGTACTGAGGGGCCCAGAGAGGCACTGAGGAGCCCAGAGAGGTACTGAGGAGTCCAGAGAGGTACTGAGGAGCCCAGAGAGGCACTGAGGAGCCCAGAGAGGTACTGAGGGGCCCAGAGAGGTGCTGAGGGGCCCAGAGAGGTGCTGAGGAGCCCAGAGATGTGCTGAGGGGCCCAGAGAGGTACTGAGCAGCCCAGAAAGGTACTGAGGGGCCCAGAGAGGTACTGAGGAGCCCAGAGAGGTACTGAGGAGCCCAGAGAGGCACTGAGGGGCCCAGAGAGGTACTGAGGAGCCCAGAGAGGCACTGAGGGGCCCAGAGAGGTAACTGAGGAGCCCAGAGAGGTACTGAGGGGCCCAGAGAGGTGCTGAGGGGCCCAGAGAGGTATTGAGGAGCCCAGAGAGGTACTGAGGAGCCCAGAAAGGCACTGAGGGGCCCAGAGAGGTTACCGATTGGCCCAGAGAGGTGCTGAGGAGCCCAGAGAGGTGCTGAGGGGCCCAGAGAGGTGCTGAGGAGCCCAGAAGGTACTGAGGGCCCAGAGAGGTACTGAGGAGTCCAGAGAGGTACTGAGGAGCCCAGAGAGGAGCTGAGGAGCCCAGAGAGGTACTGAGGGGCCCAGAGAGGCACTGAGGAGCCCAGAGAGGTACTGAGGAGCCCAGAGAGGTGCTGAGGGGCCCATAGAGGTACTGAGGAGCCCAGAGAGGTACTGAGGAGCCCAGAGAGGCACTGAGGGGCCCAGAGAGGTACTGAGGAGCCCAGAGAGGCACTGAGGGGCCCAGAGAGGTACTGATGGGCCCAGAGAGGCACTGAGAAGCCCAGAGAGGCACTGAGGAACCCAGAGAGGCACCGAGGAGCCCAGAGAGGCACCGAGAGGTGCTGAGGGGCCCAGAGAGGAGCTGAGGGGCCCAGAGAGGTACTGAGGAGCCCAGAGAGGCCCTGAGGGTCCCAGAGAGGCACTGAGGGGCCCAGAGAGGCGCTGAGGAGCCCAGAGAGGTACTGAGGGGCCCAGAGAGGTACTGAGGAGTCCAGAGAGGTACTGAGGAGCCCAGAGAGGTACTGAGGAGCCCAGAGAGGCACTGAGGAGCCCAAAGAGGTGCTGAGGAGCCCAGAGCACAGGGAAAGGACAGTCTGCAATCTGCACCCAAGTGCATGTACCCTGCTGCACAGGACCGGACCTGGGATGTGTGGGGAACAGGACCGGTGCTGTGATGTATGGGGCACAGGAACGATGCTGGGATGTATGGAGCACAGGACCGATGCTGGAATGTGTGGAGCACAGGACTGATGCTGGGATGTGTGGGGCACAGGACCGGTGCTGGGATGTATGGGGCACAGGAACGATGCTGGGATGTATGGAGCACAGGACCGATGCTGGAATGTGTGGAGCACAGGACTGATGCTGGGATGTGTGGGGCACAGGACCGGTGCTGGGATGTGTGAAGCACAGGACCTGTCCTGGGATGTATGGAGCACAGGACTGGTGCTGGAATATGTGGGGCGCAGGACCGATACTGGGATGTGTGGAGCACAGGACCTGTGCTGGTATGTATGGAGCACAGGACTGGTGCTGGGTATGTGGGGCACAGGACCGATGCTGGAATGTGTGGAGCACAGGACTGATGCTGGGATGTGTGGAGCACAGGACCGGTGCTGGAATGTGTGGAGCACAGGTCCGGTGCTGGGATGTGTGGAGCACAGGACCGGTGCTGGGATGTGTGGAGCACAGGACCGGTGCTGGGATGTATGGGGCACAGGACCGGTGCTGGGATGTATGGGGCACAGGACCTGTGCTGGGATGTGTGGAGCACAGGTCCGGTGCTGGGATGTGTGGAGCACAGGACCGGTGCTGGGATGTATGGGGCACAGGACCTGTGCTGGGATGTGTGGAGCACAGGACCGGTGCTGGAATGTGTGGAGCACAGGTCCGGTGCTGGGATGTGTGGAGCACAGGACCGGTGCTGGGATGTATGGGGCACAAGACCTGTGCTGGGATGTATGGAGCACAGGACCCCGGTGCTGGGATGTGTGGAGCACAGGATCGACGCTGGGATGTGTGGGGCACAGGACCTGTGCTGGGATATATGGAGCACAGAACTGGTGCTGGGATATGTGGGGCGCAGGACCGATACTGGGTTGTGTGGGGCACAGGACCTGTGCTGGGATGTATGGAGCGCAGAACTGGTGCTGGGATATGTGGGGCGCAGGACCGATACTGGGATGTGTGGGGCACAGGACCTGTGCTGGGATATATCGAGCACAGAACTGGTGCGGGGATATGTGGGGCGCAGGACCGATACTGGGATGTGTGGGGCACAGGACAGGTGCTGTGATGTGTAGGGCACAGGACGGGTGCTGGGATGCAAGGGGCACAGGACCAGTGCTGGAATGTCTTGGGTACAGTGCAGCACCTGATATATGTCTATATACTGATTGGAGCAGCCTGAGTACATTATGATGTTCTGTATCTATAGAGCTAAGTTTCATGATGTGACAGAATTTATCAAGTACCCCGAAAACAAGTAACCTGTCACAATAATGACTTTTGCATAGGGATGCCCATGATGATGTGCTGCAGCCGGTGTTACCATTTACTCACAACCACATTGGACTAGTGAAGTAGCAAAGAGTGTCGGTGTCTGGGGCATTTTGCGTCCCCCAACTTGTGTAATATTACCACTCCCTCAGTCACTTCGTCTACAGGATTGAAGGGGTTGTCCAGTTTTGAGAGCAAAGTCTGAAGTGCGTCAGCGCAGACTGTCAGGAGTCTCCAGTACTGTGAGCAAGCGGTCAAATGGCTGTTATGTATGCAATTTCCATATATGCAGTTACATGCCTACTAGACGTCTCTCAATTCACTACTTTAGAGAGAAGCCCAATGAGACTAGTTGGCAGGTGACTGCAAATATGCAAATCACACACATGCGGTCATGTGACTTTGTACCAACAATTTCAGGTAATCATCGCACCGCATGCTGTCATGATTCAGGAGGCTGCAGACTTTCCTCTCAAATCTGGATGACCCCTTTAAATACCTTATTTGCCAAGGACATCTATTTATCTTAAACAATACGGCTGTAGTTGTAGTTTGACCTTTCACCCTCCAGATTGTTCTGCTTTATGCTGAAATCCACCATAACATTTTTAAAAATGAAAAGTTACACATTATTCCTTTTTTTACTTTCTATTGCTTTTTCTTGTGTTTCTTTTCTTACCCTAGCTCTTGTTGCAGTTGAAAAAAGTTTGTGAAAATGCAAAAATGAGTTATAAATGTAGTTTGTTTTTTTTTATTGTTTATGGGACACTTTTTACATTTTGGGTGAGTTTTCTCAGCGCGTCTCTGCCTTCTCACAAAATGACAGAATGCTGTGCGGTGCTGATCCCAGCAATCAATAGTGTATTGCTGACTTCTCTTCTCGGTTGCTGCCTGTGCAGAAGGTGGCAGCCGATGACAAACTCATCTTGACTGCAGTGCCCTGCACAGGAGCTGCGATGACGGGCAGCTGCTACTACATAGTCAGCTGTGCTTCTCTTTTCAGGGTCTGTGCTATTGTTTATGTAAGCTAAAGGTTTTATCACCTGGTGATTACCATTACAGGACTATTTAGTCAAGTGCAAGTCTGACATGCCTCCTGCTGTGATTGACACCTAGTGTGAATGCACAATCTCTATAGAGAGCCTGGTGTGGGCAGGGGGCAGGTCTCCCAGCTCAGCTACATGCTTGATTGTGACAGAAAGACTGCACCCAATAATCTCAGTTAAACATCATTTGTTTCAGAATCTCTTTGGCCGGCTTCACACTGCGTGTGTGATCTGATCTGTGGCTGTCCGCTTGAGGCAGACAGCCGCGGAGCGGATCAGCACACAGGACTGGGGGGCTAATGTGCCCTCCGGTCCAGTGTGCAGCCGCACGCAGCTGCAGCCGCTGACAGGTCAGGACCGCGGCGCCCGCGGTCCTCACTTATCAGCAGCGGGAACTGTGTGCGCTGCACATCTGACCGGAGGGCATATTAGCCCCCCAGTCCTGTGTGCTGATCCGGTCCGCGGCTGTCTTGGTCCTCCAGGACAACCCCGGACCGGATCGTGCCGCAGTGTGAAGCCGGCCTTAAAGGTACCTTTACACGCCGCTACAACAGGATGGATACCAACCGCTACTTCACGTGCACGAGCACACCCAAACGGTTACAAACGGGAAACGCACCCTCTTTACACGCCGCCACAAGGTGCGCTACGCTACGCTACATCTATAGCTAGCTACATCGCCGGGTGTCTCAAGTAGCCATCTGTAGCTCATTTACACACCGCTACAAACAGCTACTATGGGCGTACCTGGTGCAGCAGGGACAGCACATAGGCGTGCTACAATTGTGGATTACGAGACGTCCGTACGCTGATAGGACAAAGCAATAATACCATGATTGGGCAGGCATCGCAGGAGGCTGATTAATACTTGACGCTCGAGCAATTGTGTAGTGTGACTCGTCAGCTCCTTAAATATGCCGCCCTGTGCGGCGACAACCAATCGCAACGCAGGAGCTTCCTCCAATGATCGCTGAAGGGGGCGCGGAAACCCGGAGCCTGTGTCACGCCCCAGCTACATAGCATGGTGTAGGAACAACCCTTCTGTTCCTTCTTTACACGCCGATACAGCTCGCTACAATCGGCTTTGTAGCCATCTGTTATTGGGCAGTGCTCGGAAACAGATGTATCTGTAGCCGGCTGTCGCGTCCCGTCTTCACACGCCGCTACTACGGGCGATATTGGCGCTACAAGCTACATTTGTAGCCTGTAGCGGGTTGTATCCATCCTGTTGTAGCGGCGTGTAAAGGTACCTTAAAGGAAGCTTTGGCTTGTGATATTTCCCCATTAGGATTTCATTTACCCCTTTCCGTAAAAAAGAAAATATGGAATGCGGATAATGTTGATGCTTTTTCGTTACTTTCTAGCAAGGAAGTAGTATTGGAACAAAAAGGAGGAGAGAGGTGAGGGCGAGAAGAAACGCCCTGTAAAATTCTTTTTGAATTGGCTTCAAGCCTTCAATATTTATGCTGTGGTAATGGGTGAATGGAACCCGCAATATTGTAGTGGTCTTTTTTATGATATGGATTGTATTTTAGAAGCCTACCACCAGTTTGGTGGTATGGCATGATTGGCTTATGACGAGTCCTTTTGTCAAAAAATGTCAGTTCACAAAAATGTGGCGTGGGAATGAAAGACGTTGGCCTTTGGCTCAATGTTATGCTTCCTCAGAGTAACATACTTCAGAAACAGTCAACTTCTCAAGGTCTTAAAAGAGGGGTATGCTTTGCATACAATCAGTCGGCGTGCAAGTGGCTGAATAATTGCCACTTTTGGCACGAGTTCTCTTTTTGTGGAGGGTCGCACCCCATGGTCAAATGCTTCAGGGTGGGTTAATCAGCAAACAGCTACTGGGAATAAGGAGCAGGTTCCAAAAGGGTCGGACTCCAGCCGAAATGCTCCCATGGCTAGGGCTCTATCCCAACCGGGAGAAGGCTCTGCTGCTTTTAAAAGTTTTTCCGATGGCTTTGTGGTACCGGAATTTCCTGGGATGAATTGCTCAATCTCGGGTAATTTGCCTTCAGCGACGCGGTACCTTGAAGTCATCTGGGATAAGATTTTAAAAGAAATTCAATTAAGACGGGTGGAAGGACCTTTTGTTGTTCTGCCGTTTCATAATTTTTGTGTTTCTCCTTTGGTTGTTGTCCCGAAGCAGTAAGCAGTCGCTTTCCGGAAGATTCATCATCCCTCTTTTCCGAAGGGTGCCTCACATAATGATCAAATCAATCCCAATGTGGCTTCGGAGTCTTATGCGTCTTTTGACATGGCAACTAGCTTATTGCGGAAAGCAGGCCCGAATGCGTGAATAGCCAAATCTGATATCCAATTGGCTTTTAGACTGCTTCCAGTCCATCCTGCAGGTTTTTCTTCTCTCGGTTGGGTGTTATTTCTTGGACAAGACGTTACCAATGTTTTTTTGTTATCATGTTTTTAAATTTGAATGTTTTTCGTTCTTTTTGCAATGGTGCGTTCAGTATGAATGTGGCAGGGGAAAAGTCCTGCACTATTTGGACAATTTTTTATTTATTGGTTCTGCTGAGTCCGACGTGTTCAGCCTGTTATCTTGTTTTATGAATTTGATGCAGTTGTTTGGGGTTCCGTTATCGCCTGAAAAGATGGTTTTTCTGTGTCATTCTTTGGAGTTTCTGGGTATTTTGATTGACGCGTAGACGATGGAGTGTTGGTTACCCCAGGATAAGTTGCAGCAATTGTAGGCTTTATTTTAATAATATAATAATAATAATCTTTATTTATATAGTGCCAACATATTCTGCAGAGCTTTACAATACTGTGGTTCATATACAAGCGGTCATAGCTAACAATAAAAAATACAATACAGTAAGTAATTAGAGAATCAATGTAAAAAGTACAATAATTAAAGCAGAGAAACAATGTAAAAAATACAGTACAGTAATTATTTATCAAAAAAGGTTATCAAAGACAAAGTTATCTTGAAGAAACCTCAATCCTTGTTAGGCCTGCTTAATTTTACATTGCGAATTATTCCAGCTGGTAGGGTGGTTATGTGGAGTTGATGTGATGCGATGAAAGGCGTCTCTTCTCCTAGATCGCATATTCGTGTCTCTATGGCTGTGAGAGATGATTTGCTTATCTGGCAAGGGTTTTTATTGTCTTTTAACGGCTCTTCCTGTTGGCAAACCGATTTCCAGTTCTCATCCCTCCCATGATTTTATGCGGCTAGTGCTACTGGTTTTGGTGCTTGGTATCATTTGTACAGATCCGAAACTTGTGGCAGCGCAAACATTTTTTATTTTTGTTGCTGTGCTGCAAGTGCTCGATCCGGCAAAACCGCACTTGCCGCACCTACCACAAGCTGCATAGATTATGAATGGGTCTTGCCGAATCAGTCACCCGTTACGTGGCAGATCTGGCAGCTCTGGCAGCTGTGGCGACATCTGCTGGATCTGCCATGAATTACATTTTACCGCTAGTGTGAAAGCAGCCTTAGGGCCCTTTCACATCTGCGATTATTTGAAATCGCGGCAGATGCGGTGAAAAAACCGCATATGCCGCGATTGCCGCATAACCGCTGCACTTGCGGCGCGGTTGCGGTAATCCCCATAGAAAGTATAGGGGGACTTGCGGCAAGTGCGGTTTTGCACTTGCGGCAGGTGCGGCCGCGAAAAAAAACGCGGCTGACCGCGGTTTTTTTCGCGGCCGCACCTGCCGCAAGTGCAAAACCGCACTTGCCGCACCTGCCGCAAGTCCCCCTATACTTTCTATGGGGATTACCGCAACCGCGCCGCAAGTGCAGCGGCAATCGCGGCAGATGCGTTTTTTTCACCGCATCTGCCGCGATTTCAAATAAACGCAGATGTGAAAGGGCCCTTAGGGTATGTGCACATCTGACGTTTCTGCATCTTTGCAGACCGTCCTGAAACCGGTGGAAAATGGCAGAAACTGAGTTTTCTGACCTCAGCAGTGTCCATCGTTTTTTTAGCGTTTTTTGAGCTTTTTCCGACCGGTTTTATAGCGTTTATACAGCGTTTTGTCGGCAGTTTTCTGGCGGTTTTTCTTAGCATTTTTAGGCCGGTTTTTTGGGCACTTGTAAGCTAGAACCGCTGGAAAAACGCTCAAAAGAAGTCACTTGCTCTATCTTTGAAAACCGGTGGAAAACCGGTGAAAAAACTGAAAACGACCAGAAAAAAACCGTTGTAATGAAGACAGCGTTTTCTAAACTCCATTGAGTATCATGTTAATCCAACCGGTGGCTAGGATTAACATAAATTAACATAAAACTGAGCGGAAAACGCCGACGGAAACCGGTAAAAAGCAGCCCACAAAACGACTGATGTGCACATACCCTAAAAAAGATCATTTTCCTCTTATACTAGAAGGCCCATTTCAGTGGATCTCTGAAAAAAATGTGTTTGGTGTTGCCTTTTGGATTGTCAGTTGTTTTCAACCGCAACTGTTTTGGCCTTTTTCGGAGCACTGAGAATTAGGCGGCCGTCAGACGCTACAATATCGTGAGCTATATCGTTAGCGATCACGTGCACGCGCGATCGCTAACAATATCGCTCACATCGCTGGTGAGCTGTCACACAGACAGACTCACCAGCGATGTGGGCCAGCGAGATCGCTGGTAACTATGGTACACATCGGGTTACTAGGCGCCGCGCGGCGCTTAGTAACCCGACGTTTACCATAGATACCATCTCCCAGCATAGGCTCTGCCGCTGGGAGATCGCTCATCGTGGTGTCATACACCACGATGAAGCAGATTGAACAAGCGATGATCGCTTGATATGAGCTCCGGCTCTCATATCTGCGATGTCACGATCAAGCGATTTTACATTGTAATATCGCTTGATCGCACGTTGCGATGCACAAACGATATCACTTAAGCGATCAAAAAGCAGATCGCTTAAACGATATCGTTAGCAATATTGAACCGTGTGACGGCCGCCTAAGGGAGATTGTGTCAGCCAGCAAATGTTGTGTGTCTGGTTTGAAAGTTTGGGATGTAAGTCTTGGTAACGGGTTTTTTATTGTTTTTTTATAGCTAAATCCAAAACAGATCAATTTGGGCGGTGATCGTTTTTGAAATTGCAGGCCTTACCAAGTTCTCCTGTCTGCCCTCTTGAGGCTATTTGTTGTTTGTTAGCTATTAGTGTGGGTACCCGGGGCCCACTTTATGTTCACAAAGACAGATCCCTGATTACGACGTACCAATTAAATTTTATTTTGAAGAAGGGTTTAGCGAAATTGGGTTTAAATTAGGACATCTTATTATTTCATCCCATTAATTTCGGATTGGGGCTGTGACCACAGCAGCTCAGGGAGGTCTCACTACCTTCCTTTTGAATCGACTAGGGAGATGGAAATCTGAGTGTTTTTGGTCATGTGTTAAGGCTCCGTTCAACGCTTCAATGTCCCAGTGATCTGACCAACTATACGAGCTGGCCGGGATTGCTGGAACATCGTTTCTTGATCGCTAGTGAGGTGTCGCACGTACTGATTATATTGAACGATGCAGAAACGATTCCGCGATCGTTTGGTCGCCTACGTGCTTCAGTTCTGAATAGGCGAAGTCGTAAACGAGATCGTTGGAAAGGTGTCACACACAACAATGTTGCAGGTTGAACGAATGACAGATTTATGGTCCTGTTCATAAACCTACGATCAACGATCTAACGACTTATTGTTGGTCGTATCTACGTGACACACGCAACGATGTCGCTGCACCGCCCCAAAAGCTGTGACGTACCAACGATATTGTTAACGATATCGTAACGTGTAACGGGCCCTTTATGCCCTAACTTTTACTTATTTTCTAATGCTTTCTATGTTTTATTTCAGGTCCAAAGATCTTGTAGGTGGTAGGTCATTAATTTGTGCATTGGGCCCAGGGGGGGGCAGGTCATCGGTTTTATTCTGAGTAGCTTTCTTTTTCTATGGATTTGCTGCAGGCATTTTGGCACAGGAATAGAGGATTGCCATGGACTCATTTGTGCAAATTTTTGGTCGCTTTCTCCTATTCTTTTCCAGCATTGGACTTAATCATATTACACATGGGTGGGAATGATATTGGGAAAATGGGGACCTTAGACCTACTGTATATGATTAAAAAAGACATTACTTGGATGAAGCATTTCTTTTCTGAGGCGGCCGTCACACGGAACGATTTCTTGCCCGATATCGTTTAAGCGATCTCCTTTTTGATCGCTTAAGCGATATCGGGCAAGAAATCGTTGCATGTAATCAAGCGATTTAAGATGTGAAATCGCTTGATCGTGACATCGCTGATCTGAGGTCCGGTTCTCAGATCTAGCGATGAACGATGTCACGATCTGCTTCATCGTGGTGTATAACACCACGATGAACGATCTCCCAGCGCAGAGCCTATGCTGGGAGATGGTAACTATGGTACACGTCGGGTAACTAAGCGACGCGCGGCGCCTAGTTACCCGATGTGTACCATAGTTACCAGCGAGATCGCGGCTCCACATCGCTGGTGAGTCTGTCTGTGTGACATCTCACCAGCGATGTGAGCGATATTGTAAGCGATTGCGCGTGCACGTGATTGCTTACAATATCGCTAAAGATATCTGTGCGTGTGACGGCCGCCTAAGTCTGATATTTTTTTTTTTCAGAAATAGTTCCTAGGTTAGAATGGCAGAGTAGATCCATGTCGTTTTTTTGAAAAAATTTCCAAACGAGTAACTAATGAGCTAGACAGGTTTTTGCCCCTGGTTTAAGGATTTTCGTATCGGCAAATTGATCTTGAAGGCTTCGTGCTGGGCCTTTTTCGGGTGGAGACAGTCCATTTGTCCGAAGTAGGGCTGGACGTTTTTAATCTGGGGGTTCAAAATGTTGTTGAACAGTGGCTGGGGTGTCGTGGACAGGGAAAGCTATCTCTCTGACATTGTCCTAGCGGTAAAATTGTGCAGGTGACAGATTGGTTATCATATTTATGAAGTTTAAGATTTTATTACATTTAATTAACATTTTTTGGGTATTTTTAATAAAGTTATTTATGAAACTCAATAAAGGCACCTCAGACACAAGAAGTATTCTTAGTTCTTTATTAAGGTGTGAGATGAGAATAATATCGTGAAGATTGGGATGTGGGCTTTGTATCCCCAAGACATCTTCTTGTAAGGCCACGGTCACATGTTGAGTATTTGGTGAGTTTTTTTACCTCAGTATTTGTAGCCAAACCAGGAGTGGAACAATCAGAGGAAAAGTATAATAGAAACACGTCACCTCTTCTGTATTTATCACCCACTCCTGGTTTTGGCTACAAATCCTGAAGGTGTGAACATGGACTCGGAGTATAAAAGTTTTTCTTAAGCTGGGTTCACATTTATAATGGGAGCGCACGGTGCTGTGCTTGACAGCGCATGACCGTGCGCACCCATTCACTCCCATATTTGATCTGTGCGCAGGCGGATGCCTGCGCACAAATTATACAGTCTTGTCCGCACCAGGAATGCAACATGTCGCGTCCCTGGTGCGGACGAGACTGTGTGATTTGTGCGCACGCCTGCGCACAGATCACATGTACGTGTGAATGGGTGCGCACGGTCATGCTCTATCAAGCGCAGCACCGTGCGCTCCCATTATAAAGATAGGAGCTGGCGGCTGCTGCGGACACATTGCAGATCCCCTGAACGCTGCGGAGGGGTCCGCAAATGTGAACCCACCCTTAGGCCATGTGCACAAGTCGAGTATTTGGTGAGGTTTTTTTACCTCAGGATTTGTAGCCAAAATCAGGGGTGAGTGATAAATCCAGAAGTGGTGACGTGTTTCTATTATACTTTACCTCTGATTGTTCCACTCCTGGTTTTGGCTACAAATACTGAGGTAAAAAACTCCCCAAATACTGAATATGTGCACTTGGCCAAAGAGGAACTTCTAGGTCATAAAGCCACAGGCACACATTGAGTATTTGTTGAGTTTTTTTTACCTCAGTATTTGTAGCCAAAACCAAGAGTGGGTGATAAATACAGAAGTGGTGACTTGTTTCTATTAACTGAGGTAAAAAGCTCACCAAATACTGCAGTACACATGGCATTAGGGTGTACTGCACAGCTGTTAGTGTGCATATGCAGGGAAAAAAAGAATTCTTAAAATTGCTACGGGCGTTACTGCTGTGATGCAATATGTGTTTTGTTCTTGGTTATTTACAGGCAAAACAAATTAGAAAAGTATTTTTGGCCACACACCACACTTAGGACCTGCAGAAAGTGTCTGTACAGGAGAGTTTCTGTACAGTGGGGCCCATAATATAAGCGTCTGTAACATGTTGTGTGAACAAGCCTCAAGGTCATGTGCACACATTAAGGATTTTGTGAGTTTTTTACCTCAGGATTTGTAGCCAAAACCAGTAGTGGGTGATAAATACAGAAGAGGTGACGTGTTTATTATACTTTTCCTCTGATTGTTCCTCTCCTGGTTTTGGCTTGCAATACTGAGGTAAAAAACTCACCAAATACTCAGTGTTCACGTGGCCTTAAAGGTATCTTTACACGACACGATATCGCCCGCAATATCGCTCAAAAGTCACACGTTCATCGCTGTTGCAGTTGATATCGCAAGTGCGTCGTGCAACTGGATGATTCAACTACGATAAGTCGCTTGAACTAGAGTTGCCATGTTTTTGAACATGTTCAAAAACATGGCGATGTTGCTAAAGCGATCTGCTCGCATCGCTCTGTGTGACACGGCGATAACGATGTTAAGACCGATTTCCCCTATTCACTACATTGATAAGTATTGCTTGCTGGGTTGTGCATAAACAGCAAGCGAAAGATGCTTGCAAAATCAGAGGTGCGTCGCCTACGATATCTCTATGTGTGCCATTTCCAAAGCGATCTTGGCATAATGCCAAAAACGTGCATGCTCCCGTGATATCGCAGCCGAATCGCTGCAATGTCGTGTCGTGTAACGGTACCTTTAGACAAAGCTATTTACTACTGCCAGGTACAACCAGGACACATTTGAGATGAATGGCGATGAATTGGAATGTGTAAAGGACTTCAGCTTACTCGGAACCATGATCACTCAAGATGCAGCGACGACACTGGAAGTCAATAGGAGAATCGCTATGGGAAAATCAACAATGAAGTCACTGTACAAGGTCTTCAAATCAAGGAGCATTTCACAGGTGATGAAGACGTGACTTGTACATAGTCTGGTCTTTTCTGTAGTAACATATGGAAGTAAAACATGGACAATAAAGAAACAAGACAGTAGAAGAATCAACGCCTTCGAAATATGGTGCTGGACATGGAGGTTATCAATACCATGGATGGCAAGAAGAACAAGCAAATCAATTTTGGAATAAATCAAGCCCGACATGTCACTTGTATCAAGGATCACCAAGCTACGACTTGACTTCTTTGTACACATCATGTAAAGAGAAAAATCATTTGAGAAGGACATCATAGTTGGAAGACTAGAAGGAACAAGGTGAAGAGGAAGACCAGCAACCCAGTGGCTCTTGATACTGTCAAGATAACAGTGGAGAAGACCCTGGTGGACCTAACTAGGCGGCACAAGATCGACCTTCCTACAGAGCGTGAGCATAGTGTGATCTGATTTTCTAAGATGAAGAGACGATAAAAAAAATAAATCTCCATTTTCTTCATTGTGTTAGTCCATGAAAATAGGACGTCATCTGAGTGCAGTCCAATGTTTTTCACGGACTGATTGACTTGTATGATGGAATATCAGATTCAACTTGGAAATGCTGCAATCTGATGTGCACGATCCCCTAGAAAAACATTAGTCCAAATGAGATCCGATGTCTTGTCCAAACGCACTCGGACCAGAAATCTGGAAGTGTGAGCGAGCCGTTACAATGGGAATTTGGAATGATGGTGCTAGTGTGTCAGGGCAAAGGCCGCTTCACATGCTAGGATATCGTTAACGATATCGTTGAAACATCATGGATTTGTGATCGTTCAAACAATATCGTTTGTGCGTCGTTGCATGTAAACGAACAATCTAGGAAGGAGAAATCATTGGATCGTTCATCCAAAAAATGAGATCCTGACCTCAAATCTATTGTTCGTCGTCCAATTAAGGGTCTGTGAAGCAGCAACATCGTTCAGTGTAACACCTTTTTGAACGATGTCGTTCATATTTCTCCTATTCCTGCCGCTTTGTAAAATTGTTCAAACGTTCTTCTGCAAAGAGCTGAATCGTTGCCAAATTTAAGATCGTTAACGATATCCTTGTGTCTGACAACGCACTAACGATGTCAGAAGGATCGCGTTCACGTGACATAGCTAACAATCTCGTTCACCTATATCTTAGCGTGTGAAGCGGCCTTAAGGCAGGATCTCAAACCCCAGTCCTCGAAGGCGGCCAACACTGCAAGTTTTCAGGATTTCTTTAGCAATGCACAGGTGTTTGAATCATCACTTGTGCTGGTGATTAAATTATCAGCTGTTCAACACTAATGGTGGGTTTACACACACCAATTTATCTGTTCAATATCTGAACAGATCTCTGGTTGCAGTGAAATCATGGACACATTGCTCCATTTTGTGGCTGTGTACAACATGGAGCAATGTATCCATGATTTCACTGCAACCAGAGATTGGTTCAGATATTGAACAGATAAATTGGTGTGTGTAAACCCACCATAAGGAAATCCTGAAAACCTGCACTGTTGGCAACCCTTCAGGGGTGAATTTTGAGAACCCTGGGTTAGAGCCACACGTGTGACATTCATATGATTTTCTGTGAGATTTTCCCTGATGTTGCGTTGTAATCTGTGACCTCCCGGAGTCACATTCATTTCAAGATGGGTTGGATTTGGTCACAAGTTGTGTGTGACTCACTTGACATAGACTTCAATGCCAGTGACATATGACTTTAACTTTGGCCTTTCTTTGTCCAGCAAAATCAGCAATTTGCAGAACAAGTTGCACATGTTTTTGGTGGCACGAGATTGCCTGAGAATTGCTGTCTACGACACATGTTGTCATGCAACCCCAGCCCAATTTATGCCGTCCATGGTTTGTGTAGTGTGAGTCATCTGACAGGTTCCCCTTAAACTATTTACATGTACAGGCATTTTTCTATGATGGAAATGGTTCACAGATAGAAAATCCTACGAGTGACAGCCTGGATTTTATTTATCATAATAACCCCATGAGATTCTGTTTACCTGTGGCGACTGAAGTCTTAGATGACATTGGCCGTATGTATATAATTATAGGGCGAGTTCTCTCCTCTGTGACACGGTAGTAACCAGGCCAAGTGTGAAACAAGTGAATTATCCGGTTGCCACATCACAGTCAGAAATCACACAGGTTTGTCTTCTGCTGGAATTATTACTCTGGGAACTTGTAAATGTTAATAAAAGTGTCACGTAACCTATCAGTTAATAGGACGAGGAAATGCAGTTATAACCATACGTGCACCAGTCATATCATGTGGTCATTAAAGGCTTACACTGCAATTATATAAAATTTTATCTGATGCATAATTCCACGACAGCAGTCCCAGGCCAACCGTCTGTTATCTCTGCAGATGTGCAGTTGGGTTTGGCAGCAGACTCTCTTTAGGCTGCGATCAGACTAGTACATTGTATTTGATGCGTGAGCATTGGATGCAATATGTTAATGATCCTCGGCTCAGTATCTGCTGTGAGCATGATGAGTGTCACACAAGTGTGATCCAATCCTGCGATGGTTTTATGGTCTTGGCCACCGTTATGCAGCTCAGATTCTGGGTTCTGTCAATCTTCTTACAGCCTCGTCCATCTTTATGTAGAGCAACAATTTATTTTCAGATCCTCGGAGAATTGTTTGCCACGAGGAGCCATGTTGTCATTCCAGTGACCAGTATGAGAGAGTGTGAAGGTGGGTTTACACGTTTCAATATCGGTGCGATATCGCAACTCAATGGCGCGGGAGCGCGCATTTAGTGCACGTTTCTCCCGCATCGCATCGGAGGTTTACACGCTGCGATATCGGAATACAACGTCCATGCGATGTCTACGCCCCCCAACCCAGGATCGAACATTTAACATGGGAGTGAATGGGTGACGTTTCAAATCGCATCGTAGTTGGGCGTTTACACAGCACGATCCGGCTCCAATCTCCCTTCAATATCGGGGCATTGAATAGCACGCTCATCAATCCCCGATATCGCATTGACATCGTTCCTGCATCGTATTGGACGTTCACACCATACAACGCAGGAACGATATCGGCTCCAACGATTGAACCACGTGACTTTTCATTGAAATCGGACTATGATATCGCAACGTGTAAACCCGCCATGAGGGATAACACCAAATATAACACACCTGCTCCACATTCACACCTGAGAGCTTGTAACACTAATGAGTCACTTGATAACGGGGAGGGAAAATTGCTAATTGGGCACATTTTCACTTAGGCCCCCTTTACATCATATTTTTTTCCTGTCCGTGGGGATCCTGATTTTTGCAGGACCCCACAGACAGGAACAGACAGGACCGAATTTGTTACTCTGGATGCCATTTCTGTGTCTGGATTTGTGATTTTGAGGGATCCGGACACAGAAATAGCTGGGGGGAGCCCGAGCCTGCAAAGCGCAGGCAAGTGGTGTCAGGGCTGACTTTCACTTTCACAGTGTATCTACATACATTGTGAAAGGTAAAGCAAAGGTTAAGAAAGAAAAAATGCTCACCTCTCCGCCGAGTGTCCCATGATGCGCAGCCACCTCCGATGGCTGCAGGACCTTAATCAGCTGACCAGGTGGGGCAACCCGATCAGCTGATGTGTCACATGATGGGTTTTGCCAGGCGGGCGTTTTAAACCACCTCAGCTGATTGAGTTGCCCCACACGATCAGCTGATTAAGGTCCTTCAGCCATTAGAGGTGGATGCCACGCATCGCGGGACACTCTGCGGAGAGGTGAGCATTTATTTTTTTATTTTTAACACTTTGCTTACTTTAATTTCACTTTAGCATGCTCAGTGTACTGAAGTCCGATCCTGGAAACAATCCTGTTTTTTCCCAGATCCGAGCTCCATAGGCCCCCATGATATTTGAATCGGACAGCATCGGATCCAGGGATGAACCTGACAGCCCCGGACCGGATCAGCACACAGAACCGGAGGGTTAATATGCCCTCTGGTCCGGTGTGCAGCCGGACGCAGCTGCTGCTGCTGAGAATTCAGGACCGCGGCTCGCTGGGGGCTAGCCGCAGTCCTGAAATTACATCAGCGTGCAGCCGCAGGTGTCCGGTTCCCGGATCCTGCCGGATCGGGGCAATACGCCCCATAGGCTCCCATTTTAGGGAGCGCCGGATTGCCCTGGATCCGGGAGGATTCAATTTGGGGAAATTTTTCTCCCTGGACACAAAAATGGTGCATGCTCCAATTTCGTGTCCAGGAGAAAAATCCGATTCCTTCCGGATTCTCCCGGACACATGGAAACCAGATGGCAGCTCTAAGCCATCCGGCTCCATCCAGCCCCATTGGATACTATGGGGCCAAAATCCGGTCCGGGGCTGACCGGTTTGAACCGGACAGCCCCGGATCGGATTGTGCCGTGGTGTGAAGCCAGCCTTACTTGTTACGTCTTTTGGCGTGTTCTGGGGTTTCAGGTGTAGTGATGTCCCTGTGATGTTGGGTTCGTCCACATAGAGTGTTGGCCAAAAGTATTGACACCCCTGCAATTCTGTCAGATACTACTCAGTTTCTTCCTGAAAATGATTGCAATCACAAATTCTTTGGTATTATTATCTTCATTTAATTTGTCTTCAATGAAAAAACACAAAAGAGAATGAAGCAAAAAGCAAAACATTGATCATTTCACACAAAACTCCAAAAATGGGCCAGACAAAAGTATTGGCACCCTCAGCCTAATACTTGGTAGCACAACCTTTAGCCAAAATATCTGCGATCAACCGCTTCCGGTAACCATCAATGAGTTTCTTACAATGCTCTGCTGGAATTTTAGACCATTCTTCTGTGGCAAACTGCTCCAGGTCCCTGATATTTGAAGGGTGCCTTCTCCAAACTGCCATTTTTAGATCTCTCCACAGGTGTTCTATGGGATTCAGGTCTGGACTCATTGCTGGCCACCTTAGAAGTCTCCAGTGCTTTCTCTCAAACCATTTTCTAGTGCTTTTTGAAGTGTGTTTTGGGTCATTGTCCTGCTGGAAAACCCATGACCTCTGGGGGAGACCCAGCTTTCTCACACTGGGCCCTACATTATGCTGCAAAATTTGTTGGTAGTCTTCAGACTTCATAATGCCATGCACACGGTCAAGCAGTCCAGTGCCAGACGCAGCAAAGCAACCCCAAAACATCAGGGAACCTCCGCCATGTTTGACTGTAGGGACCGTGTTCTTTTCTTTGAATGCATCTTTTTTTCTCCTGTAAACTCTATGTTGATGCCTTTGCCCAAAAAGAGAGAACATTCTTCCAAAACGTTTTAGGCTTTCTCAGGTAAGTTTTGGCAAACTCCAGCCTGGCTTTTTTATGTCTCGGGGTAAGAAGTGGGGTCTTCCTGGGCCTCCTACCATACAGTCCCTTTTCATTCAGACACCGACGGATAGTACGGGTTGACAATGTTGTACCCTCGGACTGCAGGGCAGCTTGAACTTGTTTGCATGTTAGTTGAGGTTCTTTATCCACCATCCGCACAATCTTGCGTTGAAATCTCTTGTCAATTTTTCTTTTCCGTCCACATCTAGGGAGGTTAGCCACAGTGCCATGGGCTTTAAACTTCTTGATGACACTGTGCACGGTAGACACAGGAACATTCAGGTCTTTGGAGATGGACTCTTAGCCTTGAGATTGCTCATGCTTCCTCACAATGTGGTTTCTCAAGTCCTCAGACAGTTCTTTGGTCTTCTTTCTTTTCTCCATGCTCAATGTGGTACACACAAGGACACAGGACAGAGGTTGAGTCAACTTTAATCCATGTCAACTGGCTGCAAGTGTGATTTAGTTATTGCCAACACCTGTTAGGTGCCACAGGTAAGTTACAGGTGCTGTTAATTACACAAATTAGAGAAGCATCACATGATTTTTCTAAGGGTGCCAATACTTTTGTCCACCCCCTTTTTTATGTTTGGTGTGGAATTATATCCAATTTGGCTTTAGGACAATTCTTTTTATGTTTTTTCATTGAAGACAAATTAAATGAAGATAATAATACCAAAGAATTTGTGATTGCAATCATTTTCAGGAAGAAACTGAGTATTATCTAACAGAATGGCAGGGGTGTCAATACTTTTGGCCAACACTGTATATTGTGCTAAGAATTGAATTAATTATTGATTAAGCTGTGTGACCTTATATTTTTCTTT